>OV281303.1:14800000-16000000 GCA_923062465.1 Acleris sparsana
AGTCCCCACAGCACAAGCCTAAAGTTTAGACTAGGTTAATTTGTGTGAAATTGGCCACCGATATTATTTATTTTTGCGAGTGGTAGGACCTTGTGCGGGGTCCGTCCGGATCGCTACCACCATCTTATCCATTAACCTACCGCCAAACAGCAGTGTTCGCATTGTTGTGTTCCGGTTTGGGGATAAGACAGCCGGTGTAATGACTAGCATAGAGGCATTCCATCTTAGTCCTCAGCGTTGGCAGCGCATTTGCAGTCTTAGGCTTGCAGTCTTGTGAATGCGAATGTCTATGGGTCACAGCCTCCACTTACCATCAGGTGGCCTGTGTGCTCGTCAGCCTTCCCAATGCCATAAAAAAAAAACTATTAAACTACTTTTACAAGTGATTGTTATTTCAAATACGTACATACATTTTGGTGTGCACTTAATTTTGTAAGAAAATATGTGTAAGACTTGTTGTGAATACGAGTATGTTATTCCTAAGGAATATTCCTAATGTTCTCAGGTTAGCATAAATAGGTTATTTGTACACGCTTAGCGTGTCTTTCTCATCTGATTTATTATTTTAACCCGACCTGAACTTAATGATATATTGCACGAACGTGACATTTGGAGTACTTTATTAAAATAATAAAAGTTAGGAATCTTTTAACTATGCCACTTTTTAAAAGTGTTTTGTATTTTTCTTATACCAAATATCATAATCTGAATTTAATGGTCAGTTAAAAGATAACTGTTCAAAAGGCGTAATTAATACTCAATACGGCTCTTTGAATTTATTGCTCGTAGAACTGATGGCCGTTGGAGCGGAAAGGTTCTAGAGTGGCGACCGCGAACCGGGAGACGAAGTGTTGGCAGACCTTCCACAAGGTGGACTGACGATCTGATAAAGGTCGCGGGTAACCGCTGGATGACAGCAGCAGAGGACCGATCGTTGTGGAAAACCTTGGGGAAGGCCTTTGTCCAGCAGTGGACGTCTTGCGGCTGATAATGATGATGATGATGACGGCTCTTTAGGTGTATTAATTACTGACCAACATACATACATTCATAAAATCACGCCTTCGTTCCTAAAGTGGGGCAAGCAGAGCTACAGAATTAGCAACAACACTAAAAACTGGTTCACAATTCCGCATACTTGCACAATCGGGCTAAGATGTTAACCAGCGCATTAGTGGCAAGTTGACAACTTGCGAGCCTATTGCCTAACAGTACTACACAGGCCTATATTCTCTTAGTCGCCTTTTAAGATATCCACAGAAAGCCGACTCCATGTGGAGTGACACTATTTTAACCCAGCCACTACTCGGGTCGGGTTGGGTCGGCACCCAACTACGTAATAGTACATTGTGCATCAAGGGTAGTATGAAGGGAATTACTAACGAGAGTGTTAGAAGCCCGACGCCTAAGGCGGAGGGCTTCTAATGACTCGAGTTAGTAATCCCCTTACTGCCTGTGATACACACAATGGTTTTCATCACATTTGCGAGGAAAAACACTTTAACTCTGCAAAATATAAAGAAATAACTTTTGACGAACGGGAACGTAAATGGAAACGATATTTTTTTTGTGACCTCTACCACAGATAATAACTGCGTTTAGTTTCGACCTGGATTCGAGCCAGATTTAGCCAATTTGATAAAAATGTATAATTACTAAAATTAATGATAAATGTTGATATAAACTTGAAATAGGTATAAAAATAGTGAAGTTTAATGAAGCGTATAGGTTTTGTGTAATGTAAGTTAGTCTATAGCTAATTTTTAAAGATGAAATTAGAAACCGATTTAATTTTTGGCTGAAAATTAAACCTCCTTAGTCAGAAATGATGTACGAAAGAGTTGCAAATTTTAAAAAGAAAGTCCCTAGGGATGACAAACTCGCCATAATTCCCGCGGGAACAATTTAGGCCATTGTCCTTCTGTATACAGGCATGGAATAACACCATTTACGAGCAAGTGTGATGAAAAATAGGTTTCGCGTGTGCTTGCGGTAAACCTGGACGATGCTCGGCGTTTAAGTCATGAAGTGACTTTAATGCTGACAGGCTAACAATTTTTAATGTGCCACTTATTAACATGTGACATTTTTTGTATTATCGCTTCGGGAACTTTTACATTTTCCGGGACGAAAAGTAGCCGATGTGTTAATAATCCCAAAATTCCAATTAGTCTGAAGCAATACAGTGTGCAGGAGTATAAAACTAACACATACACTTTCACATTTTTTATATTATTAGGATAACGATAGCGTTGTCGTAATGCACCTTGTATAACGCCACTGTGTTTATTGTGACTTTAAATACTTAAAGTCCAAGTAAATTCCAACACGCATTGGAAGTCTTAGGATTGAGATTGTAGTCTTGACATATCAAATGACTATGGGTCTCTGATCCCACTTGCAACAAAACATCGAACCCCAAGTATAAACGTTTCCAGTTGTCTGGCGGCCGGCAATCGTCCCAAAAGTGCCGCGAACCAATAACTCGGGTCCCGCTAACCGTATTAAAGCCTGTACTTTCTTGCAGCTTATACTGTTATACCGGGATATTTCAGTACCCTTACCATGAGTTACAATTACCGTACTCGCTAGCGAGTCGAATGCTCTGTCTCCCGCACTCTATAAGAATACTACGAAGTCAGCAAGGGACAGAGCTTTTAGTCGCTAGCCAGTTCGTTAATTGTAACTCATGGTAGGGGCACTGGGACTCAGAGGATTCCGAGTTACAACTTAAGTGATGGATAAGGAATGTGGAAGAGCGGACGCGCTTCAGTTACACTGCTCTTTTACAGAAAAAAGGCACATTATATGAATTGTATTGCACTTCCAACCTTTGAGAGTTTAATATGCTGCTATGAATTAATTGAACTTGTGCCTTTTCTCCGCAGGATAAAAGTGTCCCGGAATTTATTTCATTGGTCTTGCAATGCAATGGATTAGGTTTGCACTGTTTTGTTTTTATTTCCCTTTTTTTAAAGTGATATAGATTCCGACTGATAATCTCTAAGGTTAAAAAACCTTACAGATTATTCATAAGGTTTGTATAGGTTAATAATGCAATAGAAGAAACAGTGCGAGTAGCTGGAAACAAATTCTAAGCGTACAAAGTCGCGGACGTCCTCTAGTATATTACAAATGCGACAGTGTGTTTGTTTGTTTTGATTGGATATGAAATTTGGTACAGAAATATTTTATAGCCTGGAGACGCTGTTAGTTCGTTATTAGTACACCGTATAAAGCAACGTTGAGCAGTTTTATAACTTCGTATATGGAAATTACGCTGTCCCGTTTATTTTTCACCAAAATAAACTATTAGGCATGTTACGGAATACCGACTGGGCCAGACAAACTGCACTGTTCCACGGAAAAGATTAGAGAAATCAGACAAAAAATAGTACATTACTGCACTGACTAGGAAGTAGGCCGTTGCGGGACGAGTAGAGTTAGCGTGGCCGAGACGCAGTCGAGGCCACGCTATATACGAGTCCAGCAACCGCCCTTCCTGGTCGAGGCTTGTATAGTGCTTTTCTCTAACAATGCGAGGAAACACATCTTCATCACTGGAATTCATTTTACTTTTGTATTTTCGCGAAATAAAAATAATACGTACTGTACTTAAACTTCCCTAAGAAAAAAGTATTCCCGATTCCCGCCTTATTTTTTTTAATTCTAAACGCAGAACGTTTTAAAAAGAGTAAAACTATTTGACACTTTGGTAAATACGCTGTAAACGCGATAAACGGCGTTTACCTTTTTAGTCTATGACATTTAAAAAGTAAATAAACATGGAAGAATTTTGAATTGTACGAGTGTTTGGCTGTTTGGAGTTAGTTATCATAGTCCAAATATGCTTTTAAAAAGTAAAAAACCGGGTACGTTATGAAATTTGTATACATTTTCGCGGCCGCTGCCGATGGTAAATAATAACTTTTTTTTTTAATTTTGCCTGGGCCTGGAACTCGGAACTTCGTGGGCTGATTTTACAACAGTAAGGTTAACATTTCCGAGCATGTGGGAGAAAAAACATATATTGGCATGCATTTTGACATACTTCTTCAGTCAATAGCGAGTAATGAAACAGATTTTTGTAGGTATATTAAAATTTAAAAATAATACTTCCCGACGTAGGCCTTCAATTTTGTATGGAATTACGCCCGCAACGTGATATTTTGAAGCGTAATATAATTAACATAACGCCAACATTCCATTGCATGTTTGAGAAAATGAACTTTACAATAAAGTGGCAAGAGCAAAGAATGTTAAACTAAAAGAAACTAGACACTACTCCCCCTGGCGGCGTAAGGAGATAATTGGAGAAACTCCAGAGACTACGCCAGCGGAAATTCTCAAGGATTTAACAAAATATTAGTACGTTATTGTAGCAATGTGTTTCTTGGAACATCCTTTATGCAATTGGATTAGAACAGTCATAATAATTTTGCTGAAGTAGGAGCAGAATGATGTACAGTTTCTTTCTAAGATCAAAATGAACAGTGAAGACATTTCTTGAAAGACTATGGCTAAATTGCTGAACTAAGTGATATCTTCCTAAAATTATCTTTTTTTGTTTACAAATATTCTTCTTAACCTTAACAAATCTTAACTGGGTGTTTTCTCAGTGCTCTGACTATTCTTCTGTTTGAGGCTTAAAATGGGTGTTAACTAAATATATATCCAGTATTTTTATTACAATAAGTAAGAGTATATTAAAGTCGGAAAAATGTAACTTATGAGGTACTTTTAAGCTATGTTAGAGGTCAGCTAGCAAAATTAATTATTTATTTTTCACTGTTTGACTTACATCTTGACGAAATTTTCTTCATCGTTGACTCATTATGTGTGTGTGTGGGCTATATTTAAACCTTTGACCTTTATATTCTGCTGTGGAGTTACAATACCATCTACTATAACCATTGGTTCATGAGGTTTTTAACTTTAAGAATCTTAAGTCCCAACTCCTACTCCTTCTAATGTTGTACAGGTCAACCTCCGTCTAAAAGCTGTCACATCAGTCTTTTGTCTTTCTAGAATAATTGTACCAAGGGCTGTTAAATCGTCGTTACAAAGTTCAATTCCCATTCTACCGTGAAGCAGGACGATTAAAATTCTCCAAGCGACCGCCGGCGGGGACGCGCTCAAACTCGGAGAGAACCTTACGAGTCGTTTTGAGAGATTGGTGCAGCAAGGATTGCTTTACCTTGGCAAACAATGCCGTAGGTATTTTCTAGCAATATTTCTGCAGTTGTTTGCGACTTTTTTTAAAAGTAATACGCAAGATGACTCTTCTGGGAAATGTACTTTGATAGATTAACTCTTACATTGGTCTGTGTTTGAAATATGAATTTCTGTTTTAGAGTTTCGTTTGGTAGGGATGTAAATAATATCGATTTAACTTGGAAATATTTGCCATTAATTAATGTTGTTTATTAATTGAGGCTTCACCATAATGGTATATAAATTTGTAACTTTTAATTGGCGTTAATTCTTCTTTTTGCTGTTATTTAATTTTATGATTATCGTACTGAATGAATTACACGACTGCCCAAACAGGAGAGTGATGTGGGCATTGTCATGATAAACCTCAAACTGAACATCAAAATGATATTCACAAGGTTCTAAGCATGCTGCTATTTTTATTGTATGACTGTATGTAAGTATAGTTTATTAGTTCTTTGTACTTATAGAGGATAGACGTGTCGTTAGATTTGCACGGGAGTGTGGCAAAGGGTGATAAAGAATATTAAAAAAAAACAACTGGTAACAGGGCCTCTATTTTAGACGGTAAAAACCTGTACCGTCAACTTTATTTTTTATTTTTTTTATGGCATATAGAAGGCATCCGAGCACACAGGCCACCTGATGGTAAGTGGAAACTGTGACCCATAGACATTAGCATAAGACTGCAAATGCGTTGCCAACCCTGAGGACTAAGATGGAATGCCTCTATGCTAGTCATTACACCACCGGCTGTCTTATCCCCAAATCGGAACAACAATGCGAACACTGCTGTTTGGCGGTAGGTTAATGGATAAGATGGTGGTAGCGATCCGGACGGACCCCGCACAGGGTCCTACCACCCGCAAGCTTTTAACTTTTTGTCAGCTCTTATTTACTTGACAATAATGACGTCCGAATTATAAACAACACACGTTTTAGCCATGTTTTTACCGTGTTAAATAAACGCACAGAACAACGGATTCCAACTCGAAACTACCCGCTTTTTACGCTGTTTAAACCCGCCGATACATTCGTTTCTTGTCCAAATGCCACAACACCTGTAAAACAGATCGCGTTACCAATCGAAGCTCCCAAGATCGATGCGCGGTAATCTAACTTGCCGAGCGATTTAAAACCAGAGGAATCCAACTTCCCCGCTTGCTTAAATTACCTTTTTACAACTTTTATTGGAAATAGTGTAGACTTGGCGGCAAAATAAATGTGAATAAGGAATAAGGTAACACAGAATATATTTGCAATGCTGAATGCAAACTAGTAGCAAATTATATTAAGTTTTAGCGACCCGCGGTCGCTTCGCTTCGGTTTATCTGAGTTTTAATAATAATATAACACCCGCACATAAGTCACATTTTTAATGTATATAAACCTTCCTCTTGAAGCAATCTATCTATTGATGAAGCATAAAATCCGTTGCATAGTTTGGAAGATTTAAGCGTACATAAGGACTGACGGTGGGAAGCTACTTTATTTCTGTCATTTAAGTGTTTCTTATCTGTGTATATACATAGGGTGGAACAAACGAACGCCACATAGACAGCCTACCTTATACATTGTAAATAGCAAGTTCTGCATTATTGGATTTTAAAAAAAAATCTTCCTTAGCCGGGTATCAAACTGGTCGATTATGACAAAACAATAAATTGAAAGGTTCACTGACAGTAATAATTTATGTCTACAACAAACACACCTTTTTTTACATGGAAACAGCCTGTTAACCAGATTCTTTTTCCCTAACTTCAGTTTCCAAATATCGGCCCAACCGCCATGGTTTCTCCGTATTCTCCAACTTTCGGTATGTTCTACGCGACTAGAATTCCAACAAACAAACATTCTGTTAATTAGTTCCGGGGTTCACACTACCCATAACTAGGAGTCCACAAACATGTCAGAAGTTTAAAATTAAATTTGTTACAGTTTGTAAACTGTAACATATTTTTTTAACCAACTTTGAACCAGTTTTACGAAATGGCGAGCTTGAAAAACGAATCATGCTCATGTTGGGTAAGCATTATATTTTTGTTTTTTTTTTAAAACCTTTAATCTCGATAGGGTTGGTTAAGATACACATATTTACTATACTATACTATACATACATACATTTAGAAACACACATGACAATGACATTGACATTCACAATGACAAGGTTCTAAGTATGCTCAAAATTTTTATTGGGTAAATAACTATACTACTGGTACTATATAATATTATTCCTGATAAACGACTTCTACGCGAACGAAGTCGCCGGCAATACCTAGTTCATGATGGCCTTTTTTATCGAACCACATGATTTTTTGTAATTGGTGAATTTATTCAGTTAATTTCATAATTCTACTAAAATAGTTCCTTAAATGATCCTTCACCGTACATAATAAATTTTGAAATGGCTCGGTTGCCTTTCGGTACCTATCGAGAAGTTTTGTGCAAAGAGAACTAAGTTCTGGCATCGCAATACTCGTCCGCATTGTGTCCCCAACTTTACTTCCAGTTTCAAGCTTGGAAAAGGACGGAGGCTATTGTTTTCCTTTTTTGACGTTAAGAGTAAATCCGTGTACACAACGGGAGCAGTTCAGCAACTGGAGACACAATTAAATGTCTTGCTAGCGTCAAAGTTTCATCATTGAAGAACTATCGTCTTGAAAATTCCTTCGTTGTAAAGTTTGTTGCGATTCGTCTGTGAATCTCGACGTTCCAATATTAGAGCTGAGAGCGCCTTTCAAAGAGATTGATGTAAAGCTTTAGTTATAATGAAACACGATAAAAAGTCACCGAAAAAACCACGTCATAAAAACTCATTTTTTTTACCATTACCATGTAAATGGTACTTGAATTAACCAAATCATAAGGCTTTTTATCCGACTGCGTCAAAAGTTTTCTGTCTATGATTTTATATTTCTTTGGCACGCAGATAAATTTCTTTGGTGATTCTATGTATCTATCTACAATGTGTGGCCCAAAACCGGGGCGAAAAATTAAAACGTAGATTCTACTCCTCAAACTACGCAACGTTTGTTTGACGACTTTGAAAAAAAACTTGCGGTTTGAATTTTATTACATTATAAAGTTAATTCGAACACGCAATGTACTATGAAATTGGTTATGTCTGTAGAGTGACTAGACTGACAGGCGATGTCAATTAGACGGAGTTTTAAGTACATTGATTATACTATTTACTTTGTTTGAAAAATGAACAATCTAAAAACTTTATGATTTTAAAAAGTTGCTAAACAAAAGTTGTCTAGTTTGAGGAGTAGAATCTACGTTTTAATTTTTCGCCCCGGTTTTGGGCCACACATTGTATATCACCTATCTAATCTACTCGTAGAGTCCCACTGCTGGGCAAAGTCCTCCCACTCTTTTCTCCAGTCATCTCTTGTTCTGGATAACCCTTGCCAGTTTGGTTTATATTTTGATTTTGATCAATTTTGAATATCTTTACTTCTATAGAAGAGTACTATTGTCTAGTAGTCATGACAAATAGTTACCGAGTTTGGCACCAGTTCAATGTAGCCCAAGATATAACTATACCACCTCTAACATCAACTTTCTCTTGTCCCAGGTACAACTCCAAATTGACCACGTTGGCGCTGCCCTCCGTGATCTTCGAGCCCAAGTTCCGAGGAGCCATCAGGAACCTGGTCTACTCTGACGTGGTGGGGCAGCCCCCACGGAGACAGGAGCTGAGGCACTCCAGGGATCTGAAGGTAAGCCAAGGGACATGTTCAGCCCTTCCCAATGAAAACAGACGTAAGCGCACTTTGATAGTCAAAGAAAATTAAACATACTCGGTTCTATGAGACATGCGCCCCTGTTAAGGCGAAGAAATTCTAAGTGCATTTTAACTTTTTATCGAACTTTTACTCGTCTTTGTGGGCCTTGTATGGTTGTGTCTATATCGCGTGTCAAATGTGCATAAAGCACCCGTCACTCTCGTGCTTATTTACGTGTCAGAAGGTGACGGATACCTTATCCAAACTTTGTCTTGCGATAAACGCAGCCATATTAGGGCCCCTGGTGTCCAAGAATATATAGGATTAAAATAAGCTGTCAGACGGTCGCGTCGAGTCTTTTTTTTTCATTTTTTTATGGCATAGATAAGGCAAACGAGCACTCAGGCCACCTGATGGTAAGTGGAAACTGTGACCCATACACCTTCGCATTCACAAGACTGCAAATGCGTTGCCAAACCTGAGGACTAAGATGGAATACACCGGCTGTCTTATCCCCAACCCGGAACACAACAATGCGAACACAGCTGTTTGGCGGTAGGTTAATGGATAAGATGGTGGTAGCTATCCGGACGGACCCTGCACAAGGTCCTACCACCCGCAAACGTTTTACGTCAATTCCATACATTTGGTCGGTTTCGAGAATCGTTTACGATAGCGTTGAGCAAGCCGTGTTCCGTTATCTTCCAGACCTTAAGTACCAGTTTCTCGCAGACGGCCAATACAAATAAATCTAGATGCATAATGCGCAATTCTTCGAGAAGCAATTTCAATGCAAGCCCGGGTGCAATAAATCGTGGCGATGGAGATTGAGTCACATGGAGGACCTTGGAGTTATTATTTGTCGATGGTCGAGTCTATATGATCACGGACGTACTACTGACTGGCATCTTTATAAGTAATAGCTTTTGCTCGCGATTAAGTAGAATTTTATCGAATTTTTTTATGTACTTTCCAAAGACACATATTTCCATTCGACATAGAAAGTACACTATGTCCATCTTTGGACTATAAGAATAATAATAAGAGATTTATATTTCGAGCAACGAGGCCTGTAACAATAAATACCTTATAGACCAACATACATAGCAATATAAAATTTGACACATCGAAACACCGAAGTGATAGAACGGCGTACAATTCTGTTTTGACAAAATTGGCGTCACTATAAACTACTTCTGTTCCTTTTACGGTTGAGGCGTCGAACCGTAAAGACAGAAAATATATTGCGACTGAAATAATAGTAAGGATATGTATTTTTCGTTTGTACAGCCACTCACCATTATCCATGCCCTTAAATGTGTTTTGTACGCTCTGAAGTGACTTCTTAAATTTGCCGGATTATATAAACTGCGCCACGTTCAATCGTTCACTCGTTCGACCGACCGAACGCCGTTTTTTAACCAACTTCAAAAAAGGTTTATTTAAAGAGAATAACCCCCTGTGCTATGCATCCTGCTGTTTTTATGGTTATTAGTGAAATATTACAGTACAATATTTTATAGAAATGGTCAAGCGCGAGACGTGAGCGACCGTAGAACTTGCAAATTCAAGTCACGCTATGTGGTGGATAATAACCCCGCAGTTCCTCGGACGGTATAATCGTATGTCGATTGCATTGTCGAGTGACGTTAACCTTGCGCTTGAGGGATCGATTTTGTAACGACTTTAGTACATTCTAGTATGCGGAGCGTTTTATTATTGAAATAACTGACAGCTGTAAAGTGTTTATGCATGAAACAAACGACAATGTAAGTCTGTATATAAGAAGATGAATCCTCCGGCGTTGTAGCATTGGCTGAGGTAGTACTCGCGGGAGTATGAATTCTAGTTGGTAATAGGGGCATTAGTGTTTTTAGCCGGGCTGGGCCCTCCATTCCCAGGTCTCCGGAAGGGATTTTCACCTCTGCCCCTGTTCAAGTAAAAAACAAACAAAAGCAAGGGCTTTTGTCTTTGGCCCTGCAGGCGATTACAAAAAAAAAGAAGTTGAAACCTCTTGAAAAGGACTTATGATGCAGAGCATTTTTAATATTGCGGTATCGTCCCAATAGTTTGATACCCTTAAGATCACAAGATATTCAATATTAGGCAAAGTCTATAAAAAAAGCGATGAAGGCGATGTAGATATTTTTGAACTTTGCAAGCATATATACTTTTATCCTTGAATCTCGAACTTTATCTGTTCCTTGCCTACGACCCGCTAGGCGTGCGTACAGATAGTATATCTACGCTACGTAGATGAAAAATGCTACGGGCTACGGCGTAGCGCTCAAAGGCTTACCTTGCAGTCATTTTTAAAAATTCTTGAGCGAATACTATAAAATTCTATAATTAATTCTTATGAGGAAAGTCACGTAGCTGTCAAAAAAAACATAGACATTTAGATCCAGGCGATAATGTTTCTCCCTAAGTCGGGTCCGATTTCCACGATTTTTGAATATGGTCTGTCTGTATGTTTCTGTATTTTTTGTTTGTATCGTTCTAAGAAATATTTTCTTTGCTTTCATGATACACAACATGTACAAAAATCGTAAAATCGGACTAGCTTAAAAGGGGAGAGAAATGTTATCGCATTTCGTATGGAAATGTTTAGCTTCACAATTCACTTAAGTAAGATTTTTTTTTATAGCTGTTCTGCAAAGTAATAAGCCTTATTTCTTCATTTCAAATACTTCCTATAATCGTAAGTAAGCCATAGCCACAGGTGATTAATCATATAACAATAAATAAATAAATATCACGGGACAATGTCACACCAATTGACCTAGTCCCAAACTAAGCTCTAGGCTTGTACTATGGGTACTAGACAACGATACCTAAACTTACCTATGTAGAGAAATACAAACTTAATTAAATACAAAGAAAACAGCGCTTATCACGAAAATATCTGCCCTTACCGGGATTTAAACCCAGGACCGCTAGCTTCTATAAATTGCCAACATTGTCGCAAAATTGTACAATTCGTGAGCACTTTTGGGTTTGTACTTTTCTCTCACTCGCTCTTAATAAGAGCATATGAGAGCGAGTAAGACACAAGCACAACCCGAAGCACAAAGAGCTATCAATGTTGTTTTTATGTAAAGTAGAAGAAACAAGAATAATGAAGTAGTTATATAGGCTGCTTCTGACCTTGGGGCTTTAAAGTGCAATTCACACAGAGGGCGGGTCGTGCGCGGGTTTGCTTGTAATACACGCATTCTCAGATAGGTCTTCTCACAGAGCGCTCAATGTAACGGCAAGATGCCCGCTCCCGCGCACGACCCGCCCTTTGTGTGAATTGCGTTTAAATGCATGGATCGTTTCTACCTGAAACTGACCTTCTTTTGTTCTGTAATATGTTAAAAATATGTCCAAATTAATTTTTATTTTTTCGTGCAAATTAAAAGGTAATTTTTTTCCGTAACTCGGAAATGTCGCCCCCGTACCATAAGATGGTGACAATATGGCAAGAATTTAATATTCTGATTTTGAAATTAGACTTTATAACATCATTTAGTTGTCTAAATATAAGTTATTTTTTAATGTTTCAGAACAAAAGTAGTTCAGCTAGTAGAATCGATTGTAGCATTTAAACCCCCACAGTCAAAGGCACACAGCACAGTGTATAAGCTGTCAGTGACCATCATACATTTAACCAACTATAGTAAACTAAATAAATTAAAAAAACTTTTTCATTTCCAACCTTTTTCGAAAACAACTTCACTACAGCACATTCCGTAACGCCGTCACGTGCCAGCAATAAACCGGGACCGTCGTAAATTGCGCTATGATGTTATAACAATACAGTTCGTTTTCAATCGGTGAACGTTACAATTTCACGGTGCCAAGTTAAGAGAGTATAGCTAAAGAGGTTTAAACAAAGTTTAGTTACAGAAGAGCTGTAAGGCTGTCACAAAACTTTAGATTTTTCTCAGCTGTGTACCAAAAGAAAACATTTTATACACACTTATAGATGATATTAGCAAAGTATGCAAAAAGGATTTAAAAAAACGTCAATGTCCAAAAGCCCAATGGAACGCTGACCCACAATAGAACAGTGACATCATAAAACAATTTGTTTGACACTTACAATTTGAATCATAACGTTACTGTGACACAGATCTATGGTCATTCCATTGGGCTGATAATACCTAAATTAAGTAGTGAGGTGCGGGACGTAGTGGACTAAAATACTATAATTTCGTCTCAGTCACCCTAGAGACAGTCATTATAGAAAATGTAGACGATATTGACGTTAGCTGCCGGACGGCTGCGTCGAGCGCTTGTTTCAATTCCATATACTTAAATCGTTTAAATTAGCTTTTTGCATATTCTCTAAGGGTTGCCATGCTTTAAAGCCATTGTTTTGATAGATTAAATAAAGTCCTTTGAGTTTTTAAGTACTAGGAGTAATAGGTACAGTCGAATTCCTAAATATGTGTACACTTTAGTACCTTTTCTATTTAATATCATGTTTAAACTGCCATATATGAATTGTCACAGCGATTAAAGTGAAAAGGTACTAAAGTGAACACATATTTTATGAACTCGGCTGTACTTAATAAAATAAAATACACAATGGTCCACTTCAAAACCTTTTAAGTACATTACACATTTGTTTTACAATGTATTATTCTAAATATTTGGGCATATCAACTTAACTCGCTCCAAACTCGTAACTTGGACCACGATAACGATAGTTCGAAGCGCAGCGTAAATCATTACATGGATGGTGCGGTGTCAATTGCAAATTGCTCCGTGTTCCTACTAAATAAGGTCTTTATTGCCTCGTACGTGTTCCGTTTACGGTTCGGGAGTTGAGAAGATTATCGAAATTTACTGAGAGTAGTGGAGGGTTAAGTTAAGAGGTCTCGGAAGTTTAAAGATAATTAAAAGCAGGATAACTGTTAGATTTGAATAGTTATATTAATTGTAATAACGTGACAAAAAACGTGAAATAATGGTGTAAGAAATTAGATTCGAAGCTACAAAATTAAATTACTACTTTATAGTGTGTCTTCCATACGAACGTTATATTTAATGAGCTCTAATTAACTTATTAACTATAAATTGATATGTTTTGGTTCAAAAACCTTTTTTTTAATTTATATAAAATCGGCGCGCATACTTTGCCAGTAACAAGTTAACAACCGATATCATTAAGTAATGTAAGTAAACATTAAAATTTGAATAAAACCAAATTTACTTCTCAAAAGTCACTTTAAAAAAATACTGCGCTGTTACAAGGTTAATCGTTATATTTTTATAATATATTTATATTTTATCAATTATTTATTTAAAACTATCATAAGTTTATATGTTCGTATAGAATGTCTTTGACGTGTTATGATATAATTTTGAAACCTGGCCGCCATTACTGTGAAGTAAATAAGAGCTATCAAAACGGTGACAATACGATAACTAACACAATAGAAATATTCACTTCACGCTGTAGATATAGATATAGAGGCCCCTTAGATGAGTATCATCATCATCATCATTTCAGCCATAGGTCGTCCACTGCTGAACATAGGCCTCTCCCAAAGATTTCCACCTCACCCGGTTGGAAGCGGCCTGCATCCAGCGGGTCCCCGCGGACTTGACCAAATCGTCCGTCCATCTCACGGTGGGTCGCCCTACGCTGCGCTTGCTGGTACGTGGTCTCCACTCGAGAACTCTACTGCCCCAGCGGCCATCAGTCCTTCGAGCAATGTGGCCTGCCCATTGCCACTTCAGCCTGCTAACCCGATTGCCTATGTCGGTTACTTTAGTTCGTCTACGTATCTCCTCGTTCCTGATTCGATCTCGTAGCGAGACACCAAGCATAGCTCTTTCCATAGCACGCTGAGTGACTCTGAGCCTATTCAAGAGGCCAACGGTTAGAGACCACGTCTCGGCACCGTAGGTCATCACTGGTAACACACACTAGATGAGTAGGTCGGGTGAAAATGAACAGCCGCCTTTACTCTTTATTTTAGGAATCGTCTACCCTAGGCTGTGTTTGGCCAACCTTGCCCTTTGCTATCTAAATAAAGGCCAGAAGTAGTCCAGCCGGCCTGGCAGGCCGCCGTATTAATAAATCGTGATCTAGATTAACAGATATCGCGGCAGATGTACAGGTTTGATGATGAGGTCATTACCAGCCGGTTTCAACGTCTATGCATCAATTTATCTACAGGTCCTAGACAAGCGCCTAGAAACGCCTACCCTATATACTCAACAGCCTGCCCTCTGACATCAGGCAGGAAGCCATTAAAGCAAAGATTGGTAGAAAGCTGTATAGTTGCCTTATTAAAAACATATAGTAGTTTAGGATACTTTATTGTGTTTAGATTCATTATAGATTTAATAAGAGAGTAGAGACTGCTCGATCCCACAGTCAAACTGTGCAAACGGTTTTGTGGGACATATGTTCCTATATATGTTGTAATATCATCTTTTTAATAAAAAAATAAGTTATAAAAAAATAAGCCTTTTACCGTACAAACAAAATAAACCACAGAGAGCTTCAGAGTTCGATCAAGATTTTTGTCAAGTCCGACATTGAAACTTTAACAATCATTTACGTGAAAACCGCAAATGTTTTATTTATTAGTGAATTGAGTTAAATACTTAAGGAATGGAAGAGAGATTAAAAACTAAAACAACACGCGTAAAGAATCTAATTATTCTGATTTAACCGATGAGGCCATAAAGATAGACACCGCCAGCAGCTCAAAAATAAATAAAAAGTACAGGTTTTTAACTGCATTATTTATAACTAAGTGAACCAACTATTTTATCATTAAAACGCTTGCCCAGCTGCAAAAAAAGCCTCGGCTTCCAGTTCGTTTGTTCAAGAGCGCACCAGTCGGGCGCACAGGTCGCATGAAATGCTAATGTCTCTTCCAATTGCCCTCTGGGTTGAGATTTCTTTAGCAAACGACGTGATTAGGAGTTGACCTGCATAGTTCAGGGAAGGACGCACCATAGAACGTCACCTGACGTTAAGATTCAAATCGTAAATAATAAAGGGGGGTATATACACCGTGTTTTTTTTGATTTACGATAACTTTAAGGGAACGTTCTTTAGGTCAATCAAAGTTAATTTCCCGAAGACAGACAAATGATAAGTCTAACGGTTTTAAAGATATTTAATTTTTAAATTTAATCAGTTAGTCACGTTAAACTAGCGTAAAAGGCTCTTAATTGATAACAACAATTTTCTTTTAATACTTTATATGACTCTTTGAGTAAAGAGTTTCCAATTGTTAGGTTTGTATACGCGTCAATCTAAAGTGACAATCTTGTATCTGTCAAGTGTTATCTTTACTTGTGTGTGTATGTCACGCCAACATAGACGTATTTGACACTGATTATTAGTTAACTCTAAAGGCCCTTTTAGAATGACCAAAGATAAAAGATTTCATTATTTTGTACTAAACCGAAATAAAATTTTTTTTTCGCAGTATTTAAAAATCTAATGTACCAATTAGTTTCTATGGATATACCTAGTAATATGCCGAAGTTATCGTAAATCAAAAAAAACACGGTGTATATGAAACGTTATTTTTCAACATCTTTTATTTTCGTTGTTTCGTTGAAACAGTAAAACGTAATATCTTCCCTTTACTTTGTTAACCTCGTATCTGATCGAATAGTTAGATAGGAAAGGTAGTAGTACTCTTTATTCTTTAGGGTACATGAGTGCTTTTACTATCAATTCGATCAGATACGAGGTTGAGGAAGTAAAGGGACGGTATGTAAACGCTACAAATCCTAACGAAAAATAACAAATACAAAAAAAATGCTCAACTTTGTTGGCGCTGATTCGATTCCATATCGAACTCAAATAGGAATAAAATAATGCCTACGTGCAGCGGTACGAAACCCTCGGTGCGCGATTCCGACTCCCACTTCACCGGTTTTTGTCTCTTCAGTATTCAAAAATCATGTTCGTCTCAAACCAAAAGAAATTCCTCCTCCTTTATACTTGTAGAGACGTCCTTAAATCTCATGTCAACCTTCCTCATTTCACACCCCCCTAATGGAGGGTCAACGGCCTTGAGGCGAGGGATGTCGGATTTATGACAAGTGTAATAATATGTGGATGTTTGTGTGAATATGTTACAAGTTACTGCCCCTTGGGGATGTCGTTAAATTTGGTTTCAACAGTCACAGGGTATTGTTGCGGTGTTGTGACCAAGGTCAAGTGGGGCAAAGATAGGGCAGGGGTAATTATTTATATCAGTGGACGTAAACTTGAGTATATTTGAGTTTTCGACTGTTATGTTTGCCACACCTGCCGCGTTATTATGGTGCTGAATTGGGTTAATATTTGCAACCTTTTGTTGTATTAATTTTATTGATATAACTTTGGAACATTGTTTGGGTATAACATGGTTAAAAAATGTTAACTGTACTTATGTATATTGATCAAAGTTACTGGCGAAACAAATCTGGTGACTCTGTATGAGAAAGCCACGTAAAAAAGGATTTAGATTTCTCACTTCAACGTAATTACGTATTTTCATTTTTTAGGCGAATCAAAGGTCTAAACAGACGAAAGTCGAGACGACGCGTGGACAAATCCTTTTAAAGGTTTTTATCCACAACTAGATTTTGT
This sequence comes from Acleris sparsana, assembly GCA_923062465.1. Lineage (NCBI taxonomy): Eukaryota > Metazoa > Arthropoda > Insecta > Lepidoptera > Tortricidae > Acleris > Acleris sparsana. Next base: position 14,817,548 of record OV281303.1, read on the forward strand.
CTCTAGTGTTTCAAATCCCCCTTGCCATTAAAAAGGTAAAAATTGTCCTACAAAAGTATTTTTTTTATATGTAAGCATAGGTACTTAAACAACTAAACATTTTTCACAGTTCACGCTATCTTAAATAATATATAAACCGCCACGCAACTTACTTTCTTCTAGGGTAAAAACGATTCAATCGTTTGATATTCCCGTTTTCTAATAGTTCCCGGGTCTCGTGAGTCCCGGGGGAGGGAGGGGGAGAATTTATGCGTCGCTCGTGCCTTGTCTGCCAACGGCTCGTCTAATGTGCCTTTTAGGGGACAGCGAGATTAGAAGAGGGAACCCAGAATTAAAAAAAGTTTGCAATAAGCGCGAGGCACTGGATGAATCATTGGACTTTTAACCTTTTGGCCGCTATTTTATGAATCATAACATATGAAAGAAATATCCATGGTGTCTATAATTTTAACACACGTGCAAAGCCAAACAAAGTAAGTTAACAGTGGAAGCACTTTTTACTCATCCTCGATTATCCAAATTCAATCTCTGATAACAACTGTAGGTACATCTTCTTTCTTATTGCCATACAATTCATTAAAAAAACTGACCGAAACAGAACAAAATACTTAATAAAATAGTTTCAAACATACCCAGACCTCAGTCGTCTACAAAACCGAAATAACTAAGAACCATTATTTAAAAAAAAACGCACACGGTAATAAGACTAATAAGATAAAAGATGTTTCCTCAGTAAGAAGGCCGCACAGGAACTTTCATTTTTACTAACTTAAAATCTACCAGCGCTTCCGAAGAGGAGACCACTGTTGAGAAGAAACGCTGCAAGAATCTCAACCATCAGTTTAACTTAAACTTAACCAAGCATTACATAAAACATTACAGCTAAAATAACTATAATTTTACCAAACGGACCTCATGTTAAAGTTGCCTCATCCTAGCACCCATTATCATACGTATCAGTACATAAACAAATCGGGGAGGCGCGGCGCAAACGGGCTGCCATTAAAAATCCATTACACGCCGCCGGTGCATACGTGACGGTTAAATCTGGGCCAATCTGCGATATTCTCGACCATTCTAGGATGTTCTAGGCCATTCTGAGCCATTTGGTGTAAAATTCTAGTGATAGTTGATAAAATACGATGAGTTAATGGAGAATGATGTGTAGAGAAAAAACGAAGATAGTGTTCAGATGTAGTGTATCTATAAACTATATAGAGACATAGTGTTTTGTCCGATAAGTTCGTATTTATCGATGTGGATAAACGTGGATAAAACATCTGTTACGTTCTGACCACTATGTAAGTGCGAGAGTGACGGGTGCATTATCCACTGAGATAAAGTCATCCATGATAATGACCTTTGGTCTTGCTTTTTCAATTAACTTAAAAAAAAGGTACTGAAATTTACTGAAAAAGCGAGATATTACGACCTTTTTCGACCAAATACGAGGTTGCATATTATTCCATACAGTACTATCTACCTAGTGCACTTGCAACTGCTTGCTGTTGTCTGAGATACCGCCTTCTGTATTAGCAGGAGGCCGAATAACGCTGCGTTTATCGCGTTACAAAATGATGATAAAACGTCTATCACTTTCTGACACGTATATAAGTACGAGAGTGACGGATGCTGTCACGCGATAAACGTGATACGTATTAATAAACTGATCTTGGATTCGATTCCCGTTTCAAGACACTTTCAAAATTTCACCTTCTATCCGTTAATGAGAAAAAGGTTTTAACGGACAACAAACTTGTATAAAGGTTCCGTGAATCCTTTTGTAGTACGAGCATTGAACCCTAAAAAATGAATTTATCTAGCTCGTGTCACTGAATTTATTAAAAATAACAAAATAAAAGTGACGTACGGTGGATACGAAGCTTAACAGTGATAGATTTATGACGTTAAAAGGTTTTAAGCGCAGCGAAATTTGACATCGCAACAATTTTAATCTCAGAAATGAATTTTGTTTAAATACCTAATAACAAAGATGTACCGTAGATAGCAAAAAATATAATTCACTTAAAAGCGTATTGAATGTTTTTAGTTTCAATTGGATACACATGGATTAGCGTCCGGTGCATTTACTAATTTAATTTTCGAAACGGGTTAAAAAAAATATGTAAAAAATAGTCACTTTATTTCTGTAAAAATATGCAAATTCATTGCCCAGTTAAGAAAAAAAACACTTGCATTTAAAACTTAAGCAAAACATTAAGGCAAACTAAGCGTAAGTGTTTCAAGCAAGTAAACGGGAAACTGCAAAGGAGTGCTTTGCGTAGGAAACTTCATACTGTAGTGTCCTACGGTGTTATGGTAATTAGTTAAATTTCCGCCACCAGAACCATCGAGGGATAACACAATACACAGCTTTAAAAACGACGCAAGCTGGTATCATTTCAAGTAAAATCACCCTTAAAATTCTCTTATCACCAAGAAAATAAACTTACCAAGGAAATACCTTAAAATGCACAATTCACATTTTATTACGGTTTTAATCTAGTCCCTTTTATAGTCACCACAGGTAGTAAAAACGTTTAATGTTGCCAGCGTAAAAATAACGCTGTTTTGATTTACGCTGGCAACACGAAATTGACATAAAAGTTCGTTGTGTGGGGTAATAAGAAATATAATAACGTCGTTATAGGCCTAATAAGTGTTAGAGCTTTAACACGTTTCGGGGTAAAGTTCCTTAATATCCGTGTAGCCGCCGGCAATTTCTTGGATGCAAAAGGCCAAATGTGCGTCCCTTTTTGACTAGTACTTGATGAAAGAGACACAAAGAGCGAAAAGTTACCAAAGTAAGTTATTATTAGACAAGATTAAATAAGCTCTGAACCATTAAAATACCCTTTTTTATTTTTTATCGCTTATTATCAGATGATAAGGTGATAATAATGATTCTGATCAGTATTTTATTTAAAAATCCGAGGTATAAATGTTTCTTTTTCGTTATTAAAATTGATAATAGAAAATGTTTGGGTCGCTGCTCATTCTTTTTTATTTAATCTTTTCAGGGCGAAAACTTAGTGCACATGAAGGGTCCACGGAAAGAACACGTGTAGTCACCTTTTTATGAAAATGAGTGTTAAATCTCGAAATGTAGAGGACGAAATGAACTATTACCTACCACTCAGTTTCAGATCTTCATATAACTTGTATTTTTTCAGTCTTAAAAAAACCTTTACACGAAAATTACGTAAAAAATGACATGGTTCCTAACTTTCAAAAAGTTACTAATGTGACTAGACATGTTTTTTCCGTGGACCCTTCACATGTCGAACCATATTCCTGATGCCATTCTGTACCAGCCGATCAAATAATCTAACGCCAATTACAGTTAGTGCCCTGAAAAATAATACAAACAGAAATCAACACTTTTTTTATTAGAACTATTGTTTGAACGTTTAAAATAGTTTCACGACTCCAAACTTCGTAAGTGTACTAAAAACCAACGACAGAAAACTTTTAAAAATGTAAGTTCCACAGTATGAACATTTAAAGTGATTTCACCGTGTTTATGCAACTCAATATTGAACATTCATCGTGTATATCCATCACATTGTACCAATAAACGTGCAAAGTGGATTCAATTTAGCTAAATTCGTCGCAATTTGCATGTAAAATGGGGTAATTACACGTCAAGATGTTAATAACGTACCTGCGGATATTCGTGCGCTTACGTCTCTCGTGTCGGCAATATGGAGCACTTGGATGTGATTGCTCGCAGTACACAGTATTCAGCAAATAGAGAGTTTGCTGCACAAATAAAACAGAAGATATAAACAACGAATGGAAACAGGGCGCTGGTTTACAATTATGCTGTGGTTTTAGACATATTAGTGCTTGGTTTTAGCTAAAGTACATAGTAGGCTATTAAGGTAATGTGTTTACTGTGCTTTAACGTTGCGATTGCATAATATTGGTTAGGATAGATCGCTATGTTAGATAGATGGAATAATCATGAAGATACTCCAAGCGCTAACTTATCTATGTCGTCTAAAGATGACAAAAATAAAAATGAATCAAGTACAATGAAGTCCAGAGGCCCCACAGGTACACATAATATGACGAATAAAAATTAAAGCTTATATCTTGGCTCTAGGTCATGGGGGTTGTCCCCCCTGGATCCGCTCCCGAATTTGAACAATTACCATATAGTTTTGAACAAATGTTTTTTTCAAATCTTTCTTTTGTTTATATGTCAACTTTATACTGAATGGTTGGGTTGAATTTACCCACGGGTCTATATTGTCTGCCATGATTATTTTTAGTCATAATGTGTTTTAGGTCATAATCATCGCAAGTCATGACGTATTTTATTAAGAAACTATTACAGTGTCAGGATTTTTATAAATCAGACCTAACCCAACCTAGCCTTGTCCACACATTACAAATTTCAGAAATTCTAATAAGTTTATAGGTTCAGCGATATAAAAAGTTATGACTATCAATAATTATGTCAACAATATCATTTTGACTAATAAAATTATGGGAACCAAAGGGCTCCCATTTACCACTTCCAAATAAGTGTCAATTTGTCAACTTACGTTTATAATCAAGTTTCAACCAATCACAATCTGTGTTCTGCGACCAAGTGACGTCACAGCAAGCCTCGTAAATTAAGCCTGCCTTATACGTGTGTGCCCGCGTCTCCCCGCCCCATGTGTCGTAACTTATTTATTTTAATATTATAATCTACATTTTTTTCCGTGATTACATCTATGCAGATGTCTTTTACTCGGAAAATACTGATTTAATAAAATTTCCCATGTGGATACATTGTTCCGTTTTTTCATATTTTTTTACGATATAATTCCAAATAAATGTGGTAAAAAGACCTTGGTTTAGTAAAGTGTTCTATTTTTCATGTAGATTTGATGATATTTTGTGTATTATAATGAAAGGGTAATATATTGTAGTATATTATATGAATTGTCAGGTAGATACTTAATGTCTCAGTAAATACTACCACTTAGCTTATTAAGCTTTGTGCACTGCGGCCATTTTGTGACGTCACACCTCATAAAAATTAAGGCTGCATTAAGCATGTGTGCCACTTTGCCCGCGTCTCCCCGTAATAGTCAATTTCACCAAAAAACTTTTTTTTATGAATCCACTTCGGTAATAAAGTGTTTTTAGTAACATTTTCTGTACGGTTAGAAAAAAATAAATTTTACGTTTATAAACTAAAGGTTAGTTAGAAATGTGTGAGCAAAATATAAATAGAAGAATAGTAAAGAATATAATATATCAGGAAAGAATCTCACACCAATTTCACCTAGTCACATAAGTTCTTGTACAGTCGACGTCAAAGATATGTTTACACTTTTCACCTTATTCCATTGAAATAAGGTCCAGAAATGTACCTAAACATACTTTTGACGTCGACCGTACCATCTTGTACTATATGTGCGGGGTCCGTCCGGATCGCTACCACCATCTTATCCATTAACCTACCGCCAAACAGCAGTGTTCGCATTGTTGTGTTCCGGTTTGGGGATAAGACAGCCGGTGTAATGACTAGCACAGAGGCATTCCATCTTAGTCCTAAGGGTTGGCAGCGCATTTGCAGTCTTAGGCTTGCAGTCTTGTGAATGCGAATGTCTATGGGTCACAGTTTCCACTTACCTTCAGGTGGCCTGTGTGCTCGTCAGCCTTCCCTATGCCATAAAAAAAAAAAAATGTACTAGACAACGATAATCCGATTTATGTTGAAAAATACATACCTACCTAAATACATACAAAACTTTCAAGACTCAGAAACCAAATACAACCATATCACACAAATTTGCTCTTACCGGCAATCGAACGGCACCGCTAGCTTCGTCGGCATTGTCACTACCAACTAATCTAACACATTATTGTTTGAATGTTTGTTACTCAATCACGCCAGAATGGCTAAACGGGTCTGGAGGAAAATTAGCAAGGAGATAGATTATAGCCTAGAATAGCACATAGATCTATTTTGATCCCGGAAAATTGGTTAGTTCCCGAGGGAATAACGTAAAATGACTTCGCGAACGGAGTCACACGTAAAAGCTAGTAATCAATAAGTTAGGTCGGAGCTTCAAAGTTCGTCGACTTGTAAATTATCGGTGCATTTGTTTTCACCCCTCAAGTATTGAAAGCTTTTTATATTAATGAGCTTTCGCACCAAATAAAGAATAATGGTTATTGATGGTCGTTATTAGTCAGTTGAGGGTTGAATAGTGTTAAGAGACTTGTCTATTTAAAAAAAAAAGTGGAATTCATTTTGAAAATATTTACTAGAGGCTAATTGTCAGTCAATACTTTGTGTAAACTTTTATTGTTAACACAAAGGATCTTTTTTTTATGGCTACCGAGCATGCACTAGCATGCAAAAAAAAAAGATCGGGTATAATGTTACTAAACTTAATAATTGTCTGGCTCCATCAACTTATAGGAAAACAATATGGTTTCCGACATTTCAGTTTTCTCTCTCAGTCTTGATTATGAGGAATGTAAATCTAAAAAAAATCCTTATGTTTCTCTTCCCTTAAACCTACCTAGTCAGATTTCGTAATATGCTCTACATATTATATTATGAAACACTAGGCCGTTGCATTTTATAACAACAAAAACATATTCAAAAAACGAATATTTATATTCAATATTCGAAAATGGAAATCGGACTTGCTTTAGGGAGTGAAAAACGTTACTACCCAAAACCAAAGTGGGAAAATCGTGACAACTACGCCATTTTAGCATTGGTTCCCAATCCTCTTTTATTTGTAATTATCCGTAATGTCTGTATCATCTTCTGTGTTTTCACCAAGCGGTCCCAACGGAAGACAAGCGTTGGCTTCACAGTCAGCACTTGCTGAGTTGGGACCGTTTCGAAATAATTACCTGTCGTCTCTTTTCCTGACTTTTATTTTATACTAAAGGTCGCCTAAAATCACTGACGTGGGGCACCGTGTTGCCAAACTCAAATGGACATGGGCAGGTCACCTATTTCGTAGGGATGACAATAGATGGAGTAAATGCGTTGCAGTCTGGAGGCCCTAGGTGGGAAAGAGAAGTGTTGGCAGGCCACCAGCTCGATGGTCTGATGACATTAGAGAGAATGCTGGCCCTCTATGGACCAGACTAACTCAAAACAGGGCAAAATGGAAAAGAATTGGAGAGGCATATACCCAACAGTGGGCATCTAAATAAATGGTGTGGAAGAAGAAGAAGAAGAAGAAGAAAGGTCGCCCGCCACTTTGTACGCGTAGAATTAATTTCCCCCCTATTTTAACCCCTTAGGGGACGAATTTCCAAAAATGCCTTCTTAGTGCACCATACCTCATAAGATACCTACGTTCGAAATTTGGAAATTCTAAGCCCAGCGGTTTGGGCTGTGCGATAATATGTTAGTCAGTCGCTCAGTCAGTTTCATCTTTTATAAACTCCCGGTGATTTTCACCTACGATGAGTTCTGTGACAGCCGTATTTCGTAATTTCAATTTCTTACTATACTTGCATGCAAAGTATTTAAAAAAAGGCGATTCATTATTTAAGTTTCTGAACGGCGTCGCTAGGTGTGTACTAGTGAAGTTTTTATACAAAGTTAAAGAAACAAGTGTAAAACGTGTTTGTATGAGCTATCACAGAACCCGAAGCTGAAAAACAATGTAGATATTACCAGAACACAACAAACACAACAAACGGACGACGACCTCCCAAGCTGACCGAGTATGACTTAAATTCGCTTGTTCCTTATTCCTCACTCCAGTCATATATCGCTTCCATCTGCCATATTGCCCCTCAGGAGTTAACACGGCGAACTCTCCCAATCCATCTGGATTGAGAATTTAATATTCAATAATCCAATATTGGACACTCGATAGAGAAACACTGGTAATATTCGAGACTAGAATAAAAAAGAAACATGGACGTTCTCAAACATGGTCTGGTATATTCGTATCATATCAAAAGTTAGCCAAGTGTAAGTAGGACTCGCACGCGAAGGGTTTCGTCGTTTTTTGGATGAGAGCCATTTTTTTTGTTTTGTAGCGGCTATAGTGGAACTCACTCTGTTAATATTTAAAGTGTGTACGGGTTATGAGATACAGTGCGCTGACAGACAGACGGACAACGGAGACGTTGTACTAGGGCCCCATGGGTACCCTTCAGGTACGTATCCCTAAAAGGAAAAAAAGTTTTGCCTGTGACTCCAGCCGCGTAGAAGTCATTGATGGCTATTCTTTGGAGATAAAAACTAAACATACGCCTGTTTTCGGGATAAACACATCTGTAGCTTTCAATTCTTTATGAACATTATTGGTTAAAGCGTTGGACTTTGTACCGAAAATCAAAAAAGAATATTTTACATTGATAATATTAGTAAATATGCACTTCTATGCCGACGAAAGCTTGCTAAGTATGATAATCCGTTTATGGCTACTGCTCTAAACTTCTAAACCCGCCACAATATCACTTTCTGAAACCGCAAAACAGCGGTAAATTATTCAATATTTTCTTTCAATTACACGTTATTCGTTTAGCATACTGTCCGTCTGTCACACTCGGAGCTAGCTGAAAATCAGCGCTGCAGGTGTTTAACACCTCAGCATTATGAGCCAGTGTCCGATTCACTGCCGCGAAGACACACTTACTACTTCTTTATTGTTGTTTCTGTTTTCACTTCTTTTTTTTCTGTGTGTCTTGTGTGTGTAGTGAATGAATGTATTTTTATTTAACTTTTCTTTCTTTTCAAACACATACATAGACGGAGTCAAACGTATAAAGCGTCACTTTTTCAAGGGTTTAAAAATACGCCACGATGACCTGGGGTCAAACTAAGTCCACTTTAGCCAAGCATTACCATATTCCATTAAAACTCTTTCAATTCGTGGCAAAGTGAAATAATGAGTGGCAGCCATTTTATCGCTGCAATCAGATGACCTTTGCAGGTCAACAAGTTCACTGTTCTTGGAACTGGTATTTTATGATTACTGTTCCGAGTATTTTTCAAGTATTTTTAGTTGATTTATTGTGTCCGTTTGTGTTTATGGAAGTTGAAGTGGATGTTTTTTCGGCTACGTTTAAGTTTTGCAGGTTTTTTTATTATAGTTGACTGTTATTAAGGATCCAAGTAATGATTGGTTATTTTCGAGCTTGTTATTTTTTTAGAGTTTTTTTACGTGCGGACTAGCTACAGCAGTTATTTTTATTAAAATCTAAAGCTTTTTAATGGTCCAACTCGTTAGAACTTGTTCAAATGAAATGTGTAAGTTCGTGTTTCGCAATTATTTTTTCTTTTGTTTGATTTTTTGTACACGGTTTTATAGTTTTTATTGCGTACGTTCCAACTTACCCCAAATTACTGTTTAATAGCCAATCAACAGGGAAACAAAAAATAAATGTTTAACAGTAACATTCAATGTGGAATGCAATAAATAGGTATATTGGTAGGTAGTTTTAATTACAAAAAATATTTTCATAACATACACCATATTTCTTGTAAATTGCTAAAACGGTTGTGACATAAAAACGGACAGACATGGCAAACCATGAGGGTGACCACAAAACCCAAAAATCAGGGAATGCGAAGACGTCTTCCTAAAATAAATGTAAACCCAAGAACAAACCCACAAAACAAAGGTAAAATTACACAAAGATAAAAAAAACCTGCGTCATTTGCCTTTCGTAAGCACCCACTGAACGTAACAATTAAACTGAGAACCGCTGACGTTTGCATTTGGAATGCTATGTCAGGGCTGTAAAGTTGGGATTGGCTTGGCCTCGCTGTTTGATAATGGCCGGGACGTGTCAAAGTTCGCTGGGGGTTGCAAAAAGGGTTGGCTATATACGGGGAGGTATTTTGGACAGGTGTGCTAATTTTAACATCGTTTATTTAAATATTTTTCTTTTTCGATATGCAAGTGTCGTACTGTATGGCAAAGTGCTTCTTATTTTTTGGGGTTCCGTACCAAAAGGATACTAAACGGAACCATATTACTATATCATATCAGTCATTATTCGTCCGTCTGTCATAGCCCGTTGATGTGTCATAATGGCATAGTTTCAAAAACTCAAAAAAGTAATAAAGAATGAAAGAAGAAATGGTTTTTTTTCAACGATGTTATGTTTTTCGTTTATTGTTAAAACCGTATGACATAAATGCGTTAAATATCGTGTGATTACAGTGTAAAGCCTAAAAATCGTGAAAACGGCGGTACAGAACCCTCGGAAATCTGACTCGCACTTGACCAGTTTTTGGTCATTTATCCCAATTATTGACTAAAAGAGTGATTTGAAATATGTCGAAGTCGTCCTGCCATTTCCTTTTTGGTCAGCCTCTGCTCTGGTAGCCATCTTGCGAGACCACTCAGAAGTTGGGACAAATAAGTATTTGCCAGCGAACGATGGAATTCAGAAGCACGCATAATTAGCATTTCTATTCGTTTCGTTTCAAATCAATCGCGTCACTGGTAGATCACGTGACTCTTCGTATCATGTCATCTACATACTCGTTCTTTGCAACTCTTGATTACGCTCTAGCAGGCCTGTTATATTCATATTTATAGATGTGGATAAAGGTGGATAAAACATCTGTCTCTTACTGACCAGTATGTTAGTGCGAGAGTGACGGGGCTTTATCCACCGCGATAAAAGCGAGCATAATACGGGCCCAGAACCGGTACAGCGGATGTGGGTGTCATGAGCGTGAAACATAAGCGGAACTAGTCTAGACATGTCTGCCGTCTTGGATATAAAGCCTTCGATTATTCAGAATATTTTTGCAGGAACGAGACGTTATTAGCTTTTTTATTTTTTAATGGGTCTCCTAGATGATGCCTATACAGCCCAGATTCAATTAAAAAAAAATAATCTGACATTTACATCGAAGCTGTAAGCATAGGCTCCTTTTCATCCCGGAAAATTTAAAAGTTCCCGAAGGAATAACGATACGCAAGTTCTTACATAAGATATTAAAATTTAATAATATATATAGGTTTAATTATAAGCGTTACACAAACACTTTTATTTTTGACGCAAAACGTGTAACAATATTGACATATAACGAAGACATGAGCACTCTACAAAGACTGCGTGCAGTTAACCCGCCCGTCGTTTTCCGTCAACCCGTTTGTTTCCATTCAACTCCCACTCACCTCCACCCACGTGTGATTGTGACGCGTATTGTTTAATGACTTCAGGGATGAGCAACAATGTATAGGTAGACATAAGTTACGTACGGTGTACATGATGTAATAAATAACATTGGGGAACTAACACAAGTTCATTTAGTTTCAAACTAAGCTCTAGGCTTGTACTTGGCTTACTTATGAGGATTGTTTAGTGGGGCTTAAATAGAGTAGTTGTTAAAAAAAATGCATACAAATTTAGCTCCGGGCGATAACGTTTTTCATCACCTAAATCAAGTCTGAGTTTCACAATTTATGCATACGTTCTAGATAAAAAACAGATATGTACGTTTCCGTTGTTGCCTTCCAAAAAATATTTTCTTGGAATGGAATGGATAATATATTCAAAAATTGTATTAATCGGCCTAAGTTGCTTAATTTACTCCTTGAAAAGCACTTGAAATTGCACGATGCCCAGTTTGGATTTAGGACTGGGCTATCTACAGAGAGTGCAATCCTGTGTTTAAAGCATACTGTCGGGTATTACACTGCAAGAAAAACACCAATATATGCCTGTTTCCTCGATTTATCTAAGGCCTTTGACCGCGTTAATTATAGCATTCTATGGCGTAAATTGAGCGAAGCGGGCATACCAACTGAGTGTATCAAAATGTTTGAGTACTGGTATTTAAATCAGTCGAACCAGGTGAGGTGGGCCGATGGGTTATCAGCTGAATATAAGCTGGAGTGTGGGGTACGGCAGGGTGGGATAACGTCTCCTAAGCTGTTCAATTTATATATGGACGAGCTGATAGCCGGCCTTAGCAGCATGCATGCAGGATGTTACGTAGATGGCGTAAGTGTCAATAACATCAGTTATGCCGATGACATGGTGCTGCTGGCGCCGGCTGTCAGCGCGCTTGAGCAGCTGCTGAGTAGGTGTGAGACGTATGCCGATTCCCATGGACTTGTGTATAATGTGGAGAAAAGTGAGGTAATGGTATTTAAGGCGGGAAATACCAAGCCCTACCATGTGCCCCCTATTGTACTGAATGGTGTGCCTCTCAGAGCTGTGGAAAGGTGCAAGTATCTTGGTCACATTATTACCAACGACCTAAATGATGACCAGGACATTGAGAGGGAGCGCAGGGCGCTGGCGGTTCGTGGAAATATGCTGGCCCGCAGGTTCGCTCGGTGCTCTACTGAAGTTAAAATAACTCTATTCAGAGCATATTGTCAGAGCTTTTACTCGAGCAGCCTGTGGGTGCGTTATACGAAACGAGCAATCAGCGCTCTGAAAGTTCAATACAACAATGCGTTTAGAATGCTGTTGGGCTTGTCCAGGAGATGCAGTGCCTCTGGTATGTTCTGCGAAGCCCGAACCGATGGGTTCCCAGCAATTCTAAGAAAGAGGATTGCATCTCTGTTGGGACGAATCAGGAAAAGCACCAACGGCATTCTAAGCGTCATTGCTCAAAAATATGACTGCTCTATATTCAAGCACTGGGTTGAGCAGATTAAAGGGGTAGCACGTGATCTAGACTAAGTATGATTGTAGTTGTTTTATATAATTTAATGTTGTTTTATGTTTGTAACTAATATAGCTGTTAGGATGTAACTAACAAAAACTATGGAGTCCTGGTACTCTGAAATAAAGATTATTATTATTATTATTTGTATGTCTTTACCAATCACGGGACTATGGGAGTCCCGGACCTTTGGAAGGCGTACATGGAGCCGAAGCCAACACGCAGAGGCCTTTTAGACAAGTTTAATTTAGTAAAGTTATGGGACACCAACCGGCGATTGTCCCTGAGTGAGTTCAAACTAAAGAAGTATGCTCCCACGGACAACCACCGGTCAGTGTAAAGACTATTTAAGAAGGATGGGAATACTAATAATAGGTTCTATGAATGAACTGATATGGATTTGTGAACTAGGCTATTGATGAAACTACGGCGCCTGCCTGGCCAATGCTAATTACTTTGGTTTAAATGGCAGGCGGTGACTCGCCAACTCAATGGAATGGACCTCCCGAAATAGCCACATATATATAGCAGCAGGGAGGCAACAGTTCCAGAGGGGCTAAGGGTGGAGAGGTGCTTCTGGACTTTAAACGACCATAAAGTGCCAACTCACCACTTATGCAACACATCCACCCTTCGAGCATATAGCTCTTGCGACTCCACTCTGACCGGCCAATAAAGGCAAGCCAGAGGTGAGGGTCTGTTCCTCGTCATTGCACACCGCAGCCGGCCGGTGAAGGCAAGCGTGAGGTGAGGAACAGGACCTACCCTCGGGAGCACTCAGGTCCGTGGTGTCGCCACTCACCACAGCTCGCCACTAGCTGCCTTGCGGCCTTATTATTATTATTATTAAGGGGACACAAAAATGATCGCATTTTTTTTATGGCACAGAGAAGGCGGGCACACAGGCCACCTGATGTTAAGTGGAAAATGTGACCCATGGACATTCGCATTCACAAGACTGCAAGCCTAAGACTGCAAATGCGTTGCCAACCCTGAGGATTAAAATGGAATGCCTCTATGCTAGTCATTACACCGGCTGTGTTATCCCCAACCGGAACAATGCAAACACTGCTGTTTGGCGGTAGGTTAATGAATAAGATGGTGGTATCGATCTGGATGGACCCTGCACAAGGTCCTACCACCCGCAAAATTTTAAGTACATACATATAGACAATAAAATTTCCACTTAAACTCCTAATTAGACAACTCCTTCAAATCAAGCGGTCCCTGGTTCGATTTTGTGTTTGAGTGATGAGCTCGAGTATTTGATCCTGAGTTTTGGATTTTTTCTGTTTCTTTATAGAGGTTCACTTCCAATCAAAACACGCGGCAGTGTGCCCGGCTCAGTTCGAAGAAAAAACCGAGCGATACTGCAGTGTGTATTGGTAATACAAAATACTTCATTGTGGCTCAGTTAATGACGCACAATAAGCTTTTATTAATTATGCATTAATATCCTAATAAAACTAATAATTAAAGTCCTAAAATGTGGTTACCCCACATTTAATACTTAACTGTCATACCTGTGACTCGATGTTATCAATCGAATCTAAACATAGTGGTAGAGTAACCGTATTAATTCGAAAAAATGGGACAAAGAAAAACTTAAAAAAAAAAACTTTCAATTAAATTAGGAATTAGGAATATGTGTGTAAAATATTGATTTTTTATTACCAATTTAAAGTCACCCGGTTTAATAAGTACGTTTATCTTTGTCTAACAGGTAATAATAGAACAAGCCTGGAGATCAGTTGGGAACTAGGTCGATTAGTCTGCGATTGTGTTACTTATTCGCTCTAACGGGACAACTTCAATTTAACTAGGTTAGTCCTCAATTTACGGCTCAGAATAACACAGAGCGTGCATAGACTAAACGCAGCGTTTTATAACAACCTGTGACCCGTGTGTTTTCATTCAACTCCTACTCACGCCCACGTTTAGCGTGGGTTGTACATTTCTGCGTAAAGGACATATCTGTTCTAAAACGTCCATTTAAAATTCGATCTTATTAAGAAGCTGTAACGGTTGCTTTAACCTTTGATTATTGAATAGAAATCCGACATTTTGATCTTATTTGGTTTTGTCAATTTGTTCTTGAATGGGAACCTTTTTCATTTAAAAGGTACAGGGTGCTCAGAAATTACATGCGAATGTTGTGAGGTTTACATAATAATCATAAAATAATCGAATCTGTTACGCTTAGAAATAATACATTTAGGGGGCGGTCTTTGAGAGTGGCGTCAAAGTAGAAAAAAATACGCTTATACGTCATGGCGCTCGCAATTTTCAAAATTATTACGTTTTTTCGGTCCCTTTTCCCGACTAGTCCCATTCTCCGAATAGATTAGTCTCTGTAATGTGTGGGCAAAGGCGCCGCATGCGTCACTGATAGCGGGGTCGCAAAAAGTTCGCGTCATTATAAGGGATGTTCACACTGATCGGACTTTGAAATAAGTTTTTGTTTGAAACGCTTTAAAAAAAATGTTTTTGGTGTATGTTTTCGCAGATTTTTGGACAGTTCGATTTTGATTTAATTGAAAAGTTTATTACCGATGTATTGTTTTAGGCTTGTTGGATTATTGGGCAAATATAATTAAAGTGACTTAAGCTTTCAGAAAGACACGGAGTATCTTTTATATAGAAAAGTTTTTGTCGTGGGCAAGATATTTTACCTGTCCGTACCTATTAATAAGCAAGAGGGTGTTCCGAATGGCGTGGGCAGTTATTCAATATCGCCGGGAGCTTGCGGTTCGTTCTAACGTTTCACTGATCTGCCACCCACACATTCAAAGCTGTCGAAATTGTACAGGACGAATTGATTACTCTGACATTTTGATTTTAATATTGAATTATAAAATGTTGCTGTGTTCCAGTAGAATGAATACATCGGTGTTTTTTTTGCGTAAGTGCCTCTATTAAAAGCTATCTCAACTGTATCGTAAGGAGTTTTCGGAGTAAACTTTGACATTTTGATTTCAATATTCAAGTATCCAGGTGGACAATGTGGCAGTTTTTCAGTAGAACAAATACATACAGTCCGAGGGTGGGGTAGGCAGAGCTACTGAATTACCAACCACTCTAAAAATTTGTTGATAATTCTGTAGCAACATCTTGCACAATCAGGGTACGATGTGAAAGAAAGTTAAATTTTTATATATTTTCTAGTTTGCCGAGTTCGGTCATATTGAGAGTTTCCTCTATTATTACGTAGGTAACTTAGCACAAGTAACATTATTGAACTAAACTACATTGAGATAAGTTGCGCGTATGTGTACGCCCTTAAGGTCAACCCTCTTTAGATTCGCGGACAGCCGTCAAACAGCCAGATAAAAATGGCGGAATTCAACCACGCTTTCAGGGGTGTGCTGAAAGGGGAAATAACTTTCAAAGTACAATACACAGAGTGATTTGTTTTGAGAATCAATCTCAAAATAAACTTGAACAGTCTTTAAATAAGTACGTCGTAAAAATACTATTGTTAGCTTTAATAATTGTGAGACAGACGAGTTATATACAATGTTAAGTGTCCATGACGTCGTGTCAAACAGCCAACAACAGTTACAATTTGGTTGGTTAGCTATTGTTGCATATTTTTAACCTAACACAGACGACAGACGACAGTGCCAGCTCCAAGATCTCGCCAAATTAGGTGAGGCAGACATACCTTCCTCTTCTAACTTAGTATATGTTCGTCAAGGATGGCAAGCCTGCCTCACCCAACCTCGTCGAGTATATAGTTCTAGCAAGATAGTCATTTATCATTATAAATCTGTGTATGTTTCGGTGTTTGATAAACTGTTTGTTTACCCTAACACGCAGGATATTCTAGTTTTCTTGCTTGATACGAGTATATTTACTTTGACTGTTCAAATTCACACCCAAAACCTTCACTGTTTCGTTCAATTTCTTATCAAGCCACGAAAATAAACTTATTGATGTTGTATCCAATAAAATTGGGAACAAATAGGGCCGCGTTACCTAGTTACAGAGGTATAGTAGGGGTCAACCGTATATCAATTTTCTCCTCAGGATAGAATGTGGTAAAGTGCCCTTAGGAATTGGAGGACGAGTGCTATCGGAAATAAATAATCATTGAGGCTGAGGCTTTTCCTGAAGTAAATTCTATGCTTACTTTGCTAGGTTGAAATTCTCATCCTAAGATTATCGTTGTCTGGCGCGCACTGGAGCATTATGACATACCATTAAGAAATGAGACTGTCATTGTCATTCTGCAATATTAAAAGTAGCGAAGGTTCTGGAATGAAATGGTTTTTTTTCGCGACTCCGCTTCATGAACAATACAATCAAATAAAAAATGTGCTGAAGTTAAGTCTTTAAAAATCTATGAAATAATGAAAAATATTCAATCCAATTATTTAGTATCTGATTATATTAAACTAGGACACGCTGTTGCTAAAATCGAGTACATTGTTTGATTTTTGCAACTTTATTTAGTAGACTTTTTGACTTGAATGTGCTAGTTTTTATTTTAAAATGTCGCACTGAATACTGAACTGTAGTTCATTACTTTAAAGTACAGTTTCCAGTAAAAACGAAACTCAATTAGTTTATAAAGCCATTGGTAGGTAACACAATTAGGTTCGTGATCCGGGTCGCGCTATGATTTATTCAAGAAGGTTGGTGAACGAACCTTTCATAAATTGTTGACGTAAATTTTATAACACACTCTTTATATAAAAAAACACTAGCTGCGTTCGTGTAGACCTAATAAATATTAGAAAATAAAACAAATTTCCAAACCACCTTAATGGACGTACGGCCGTCATACTTGTTAATCGGCCCTTTTTTGAAAATTGAAGTTCGATGTCATGTTAGTTTCATCCCTATCCCTTCATTTGGTTTTCAATTACTAGTGAAACGAATGGAGCATCCGAAGTGTCGATTTTAATGCTTCGTAAGTAGGAAAGGTAAGGAACACTGCCGATTGTATCATATGTGGCCTCATATGTGGTGTGTATAACATGTTGATTTTGTTACAGTCGTCTCGCATCGGCAACGCCAGCGGTGACGCGTGCGAGCGGCGCGACCCGTGCCAGCACGGCGGCGTGTGCATTAGCACCGACGACGGGCCCGTGTGCGAGTGCCGCGATGAGGACTACGAGGGTGCCTTCTGTGAGAGAGGTCAGTCTTAGAGAGATTATATCTTCTTGCATACATTTTGTGTGAGAGGCCAGTTCAAGACAGTGCACCTTTTGTGACAGAGGTCAGTCTATGACAGAGTTGCTTCTGCGAGAGAGGTTAGTCTTAGACAATGTCCATTTGTTCTGACAGAGATATCAGTATAAAATATATGACAGAGCTCAGACTTAGACAGTGTGTTTTTAATAGAGAGTTATCAGACTAAAACGTCTGTCTTTTTTAAAAAGGAGGTTCAGTTTGCAATCAAACGTGTGATCACAGCGTGTGATTTCTTCGATAAAGAGAGCTGTGTTAGCCAGTGTCTTCTCTGACAGAGAGAGGTTAGTCTTAGCCAACGTCTACCTTCTTCGATGGAAACAAGGTCAATCTTAGACAACTTACCAGATAAGGAAAGATCAATGTTAGACAGTGTTAGTAGTCCTAATATAAAGTGATCAGTCTAAGACGGTGTCTCTTCTGCGAGAGAGGGCAGTCTTGGGTAATGTCTCTTTCCGGAGGTCTGTCCAACAAAGCGTCGCTGTAAGAGATGCCAGTTCGAGACAACGTCTGTCTTATCCGATAAGAATAGGTCAGTGTAAGTCTCCGTGTCTTCTATAATACAGTATATTTTGTGTTACTATGTTATTGAAACCTATTTATTAAATGATTTTTTTACTACATTATTGCATTTTTCAACCAGTTCAGACCTAAGCTAAAATATTTCAAGTTTATTGCTCAAAGGAACGCTTGATTTACGTAAACACCAGCACGCTTCTCGATAATCGACATTCGTGTACTATTACAATCCTGATAGGGGATCAGCCGGTACGGATGCATCAACGCGCTCGTTTTGCGGACCGTACCCGTTTCCTATTGCAATTGGGCGATCGCGTGCCGCCCGGCATTACACGCTGACCGTACGAGCCGGTAAAACGTATCGAGGATGCAAGTCCACCAATAGGAAAGCTGCGCTGAGCGAAGCTAGGAAAATAAGGTGTTCCTATTGGTGGATTTAATTCTCACACACCGCTCGCTAACTCGCACATCCCTAGTGATAAATTATACAAGACGACTTAGCTCGTAATGAAAAAGGGTGTACGTCATGTACTGAATATATTATACTTATACTGCTTTTCTATTGAACGTCGGATTTTTTAAATCTTATTTCACTAGCACAGTTTAGCCTGGCAACATGTTCAAACAGATTAAGATAGTAGTGTATTAGTTCGCAATTCGTAAGGTCATAGTTTCTTTTGCTTGTGGACGGAGTTATACGGGGTGTTGCTACAATTAAGGTTTTTTTTAGGGTATTATGACTAGTAAAAACGTTTGGTAAGGAAATTACAACAGAAAATGGTAGTACTAAATGTAATTTGTATTTCAAAAGGTCTATTCTATACATTTTGTACGTACATCTTTTCTATTCCCCCTTATAATAGAAAATACTAGCGTCGTAGCGTTGTTGACATCGTGTCTTGAATTTTATGAATTCATATCTGCAAAACTGCAAGCAAATTCTAAAACTCCAGAAATTGTAAAGTATTCTATGTGCAGCCGGCTTTAACAAATCCCAGCGGACCGTTAAGAACATTTCTGATCTTCAGTGAGCAAAATATAGCTGGCTTTAGGTTGGCACAGACCGAGTGCGGAGGTAGTTCTGTGTAGAACATGGTAAAATCTAGCTAAAAAGGCGACCAGGTTTCTGGGTTGATAAATTTGAAAGGAGCAACTTGCGGTTGATCCTTATAAGCATTGAGATGTCGTATATTTCGAGAGACATTTATGTACTAAAAGCAATTATATTAAAAGGAACATAAAATTTCCTTACTTTTTAATTTAGAATTTCGTTCAGACGTAATTATATCGCATTGTTAATTATGATAAAAGCGCAATATGTTTTATTTTAGATGTTAATGGTTAGAAAACTGTTTTATAAACAGTTTCATTCCACTGACTATTAAGCTATTATTGCAACAATAGCAACCTGTATATGTGTCTATTTTTAATTATACATTTTTTTTATTGGTATTCAGGACAGCAACAAAACAGGCCAATAACTGTTATCCATCTGTTCCTTAATTAAATAGTATATAAACATAGTCATAATATGCTAAGAATCAGTTTCTACATCGTAGTAGAAAACTTATAATAATGCAATTTGTATATTCATGATGTTTATCTTCGCCATGGTTCACTCGTATCGTTTAAAAGAACAGAGAAAGAGCTGTTTGCCATCGCTCGTATTCCCTCCTCAAATCAATAAATAAATAAATAAATAAATAAATAAATAGGTCCTATTTGTAACCAATCACAATCGCACAGTGTTGCCCTCAACGGTTCCAATTGGTCAGAGCACTTTTGACGCATTTGCGAAATTGAATTTGCAATGGAACTAGAAATCTTAGGGCCTTCGCACATAGCGTCGTATCGTAGGCGTGTCGTAATACGCGCGTAGGACGAGAGCGAGATACGTACATCTTCAAACAAGTCCGCACGGCGTTGCTGCGAATCGTATGAGATTTTTACTGTCACTACGATCGCTGCGTATCGTATCGCTCTCGTACTACGCGCGTACTGCGATACGCTTACGATACGATACGACGCCGTTGGCGGAGGCTCTTATTTCTCAGGGTTGGCAACGCATTTGCAGTCTTGTGATTGTTGTCTTGATGTCTATGGGTCTCAGATCCCACTTACTGTCAGGTGGCCTGTGTGTTCGTTTGCCTTCTCTTAACTGTAAAATACATAAAATAATTAGTATATTGTTATAAAAAATGTACACTTAGGAGCAATGAATACGGGTTATTTTCTATGGTAAATAATACAAAGTGACCCGTTTTCATTGCTTGACAATACTGCCCTATTACGGAGAAAAGACACAAGTACAATTGATTCATAGAAGCATATTAAACTCTCAATGGTTATAATAAGGTTGGAAGGGCAATACAATTCTTGTGGTAGATGTGCCCTTTTTTCATATGAGGGCAGTATAGGTGAAACTTAAAGACATTAAAAGTTTGAGATTCTTCTTTTATTAAGCAAGTAAAAACATACTTTATTCAACTGTACTGTTTTGTAGCAGTACTCTCTGATGTCTCCGGAACGTGAATAGCTTCAAAAATATGGAAGAATCCACAAAACTACTGAAGAAATAAACAGAAATAAGATAAAGTTTTCCTGCATAAAAACTTTGATGAGTCAGCAACAAAAACATTGTAGTATTACGTTCTAAAAATGGACAGGGTGTGCTATCTCATGATATTAAAGTCGTGTGGATAGTTTAGAAACTTAGCGTGATTCTATTTCGAAAAGAACATGTATGAAAAGATAGATAGATAGATCGATAATCATCTTTATTCTTCACAAACATGCATAAGCATATTTTTTATTTTATTTTAGCGAATCCACCAATTTTCTTGTAAAAACAGCGTGTTGCAATTACTCGCACCCTGTACGTACATAGCACTACGAAAAAATGATTTAAATGCAGGGACGGCCAACATTTTCCCCAAAATAAAGTCACGTCACTCCGCGGGCCGGGAAACAATCTGAGCGCTGTCAGGGGCGCTCAACTGTGTAACATCAATTATAAATTTGGGCCTCGGGTTTGTTCCCGCTCAGGAAATAAATGCATATGTAAAATACGTGTATATACAGGATGCGTAGTTTCTTTAAGGGGCTTAGAAAAGGTGTTTTTTTATGGGAGGACCTTAACGTAGTTACAGATTTTCAGATTTACAGATATTAGTTACACTTACAGCGGTGCCTCCTGATATCTGTTTCAGATAACGTCAAAATTGTTATTAGCTTTTCATATCACTTTTCACTAAAAATAAGAAATAACATGTGTATGTGATATTATAATATGATATTATAATTTTTCAATTAGCATTAGGTAAACCAATATTTGCAATAAAGTATTGAGTATTGAGTATTGAACTCAGGGTTGACAAGACAACGCATTTGCAGTCTTAGGATTGCAGTCTTGAGTTTGCTAATTTATATGAGTAATTTATATGTGTTCTCGTTTGCCTTCTACAAAACATAATAAACCCCAAAAGGGATAAGTTCGACTTTATTAATTATTTATTTAACAATAAATACTTACAAGCTTACAGCTTTGCTATTTTTTTTGTTTGTTAAATTATATAGAGTTTACATTATATACACAATCTCGGTTTACCTTTTATAATAATATGTAAGTTTTTGAAAATCTGATACGTAAAAGCAAGAAGTAGACCACAGTCTAACTGAGACTTTATCGCCAGCTAGGTTTTGTAAACCGTGGGAACAAGCGTTCTGAGATAAATTGGTTTAACGGGGAAGGCAAAAAAGAAAGCAGTATGCTAACGTTTAACACTTTCAGTGCCGCAACCGCTCTACGGGTTCTTTGTCCGTAAGCAGTGTTCGCTACAAAGCGGACAAACCGCCGGAATCTACTACCAGCGTAGCGTTACGAAGCAAGTGTGTTACGAAGCAAAAGGTTTTTATTGCCTGCAGACTGAAAAAACACAGTTTATGTGGGTTCTGATTTCCAAACAGGGCGTGGAAACCTTATTTTTTAACCAGCTCATTAGAAACGCCATACGAATCATAATTCAAATTCAAAATTCAAAATATTTATTCAGCAAATTGGCCACATGAGGGCTCTTTTACACGTCGGTAACATAGAGTGAATTTACTAGCGGCAGCAGTAGGTCATTATTTCCCATAATAAAATACAACTATACTTAAAAGTAACATTACAAGGTAATAAAGTAATAAATATAAATAAAAAGTAGTACCATGTCAATTCCGCTCGATCAGAATCAAAATTGTTCCTGCTGGAAATAACGGTTAATTTATGTAGCATATTTGTTCGCATCGCCCACCACTAACACCCTTTTCTCGTGTTTCTTACCCTCATAGTTCCTTACCTCAGCCCCTTTATTATGGTCCCCGTTATCGTTGTGGATAAAGCATCCGTCACTCTCGCACTTACATACTAGTCAGAAAGTGACAGATTATTTATCCACGTTAATACACATCGATAAACACGACCATAGTAGGCCTTGCATTTTGATGTCACCGCCACTCCATCCAAATGCTGGAAAAAAAAAGCCGGTGAAGTGCGAGTCGAAATCGCGCATCGAGGGTTCCGTATTTAAGATAATATGGTTGGGAAACTTTGACTTTATTTTATATGCGATAAGGTCCATCTCGACTAGTAAAAAATTTAATATAGTAAAAAAAAAACATTGCCTGTGAAATAGTTTGATGGCACTACGAGTATCACTAGACGTCTTTAAAAAATATCAGCGACAAAATCGGTACACTCGTTTGGGAGATACGATGCCACAAACAGATACACAGATACCTACACACGTTTTTTAAACTAATAACAATAGAGTTGTTTTTAAGGGCTAAAAAGATAACTAGGTACATATAAAACATGCAAGAAATAAGCTCTAAAAGACCTCTACAGATTGTTCCCGTCAGGTCCAGCATAAGTGCGGATTCTTTAAGCTTGCTTTCCACCATGATGGATTTGATCCGCTTCTAAAGGTAACGTAATCCTCGAGCTAGAAAACGTCGTGAGCTGAAATAATCTTTTCACTTCTCATGCTCGTAAAGTCCTTCTTTATGCTGGGTATAGGCTGCATAAAATCGCATTTTATGCACTAGTGCATAAAGTAATTTCTTCTTTTAAGACTAAGGCAATCGGGCCTTTCAGCCTTCACACAATACACCTTCATTTAATTGATATATTTTTATGAGATTTTGGTTACATCTTAATTTAATTACGACATTTGTATAACTATCTAAATACAAGTTTACGAATAATACCTAGGGCGTGCATTTACGGTAAAAAAATACAACGCAAATATTTATAATAACTTGGCATTAAGCATCAGACCATAGTCAAACCTGTCAAACGTCACATAGTCGAAAATTAAAAAAAAAAGTTAAGAAAGTAATCAGGCCTTACAGCCATGCGCAAACATAACATTTTAATTACTTACATTAAATATAAAAAATTAATAAATTATCCTGTAAGTATGCGCTTCTTGTTTTATTTCCTTGCAATCGAAGTGAAAAGCAGAGTGTAAAATTCGAGCATAAAACCCATTTTACCCTCGACGTGACTATCCACACTCGCCGTTCCGGCTCGTGTGGCTATATGCACACCTTGGGTAAAATGGCTCATTTTATGCACTTGTTGTACAATCTACTATTATTCTAGATGAAAAATGTCGTAGATTGACCAAAAAAATTGGTTTGGCACCTTATGTCGTGGTTAAAAAGGCTCTATAGTACTCTACATTAAAATTTAAAATAAATTTAAATCATAAAGCATATCAGGCCATAATGGGTTAATTTTTTTCGTATGCTTTAATACCTTTGTAAATGGGGTTGTTTCGAATAAAAACTGGGCCTTAAAAATAAAAACAATGCATCGGGTGGACACTAATACAAATACCGAAAGTAAAAGCTTTTAATATCTCTGCACAGCGGACAAGCAAGTTATAGTTTCAGAAAGTGCTGTGACATACAGACAGACAGACATCAAAGTCTCTCCATATGGGTTCCTTTTTTACCATTTTGCTAAGGAACCCTAAAATTAAATGAGAGCTAGTCTAAGTTAAAATAATTTCGTATTTCTTCGTAAATCAAAAAGATAAAAGATCCAGTTTGAAATTTTTCTTTTTATTGTTTCCCAAGAGGAGACCACTTTGCCGAGAAGAGCTGAGAGAGTCAGATATTTTTAAATTTACGCCTATGACAATGATAGAAATATCCTGCGTAGGAAAACGTCAAAACTCACAAGAGCAAATAATTAAAAAAATGAATATTTATGCTTACATAATTATGACGGTGCAAGACCACCACATTAAATTAAGTTTCGATACGTTCTCCTACGGAAACCGTGTTCTCTAGACAAGATACACTGTTTACATATTTTATGGCTAAGGTACTTTCAAGTTACCTAGGTACCTGGTTTTGGCCAAGCCTTTTTCTAGAAATACGTTCTGATTTGACACCTTTTTCTCGCACTGTACTACAAACTACAGATGTAATAAGGAGTGAGAAAAGGAATAAGAACATTCTGAGTTTTATTACATAGCCAGAAAACTAGTAAAAGTTTCCAAATAACGAAAAGGCTTGGTTTCACGTGTAGCTGAATGGAAAACCCCGGGAGCATATTACTGAGGATTTTGTCATCGGAATTTCGAGCGAATTCTACAGGAATTCGAAACTACGTAGGAGTGTTTTTAATGTTTTATTAAACAAGTGGGTTATGCCTTTTTGTTTGTTAAAAATGACATAAACCAGACAGAAAATTGTCTGGTCAGCGGGCCTATTATGGTCGTGCTCAATGTGGATTAACGTGGATCAAACAACTGTCACTTTCTGACCACTATTTAAGTGTGAGAGTGACGGCTGCTCTATCAACCGCGATAAATACCACCATAATATGTGCCTAGGTTTATTATTCAACAAAATAATCTTTTGAAGATTAGGTATCTCTCTGTCATAAACGAAATATAATATCTATAATCTGTCATTGTGACATTTGCATCTGTCACAAAGCATTCTTTAGCAAAAATATGTTTATAGTTTATTTTTAAATACCGGCATTAGCCGAACGTGTCGGATAACTTTGTTTTTTCTTGCATTTTAAATTCGCTTGAAAAAAAAGCAAAAGCTGAAGGAAAAAGCAAGATAAATCCGAACTTTTCCGATGTTTATTTAATCGGTAGTTGGCTAAAAAAAGATTCGCCGAAAATATTTTTCGATTCGAGAATTTTTCATTTTGCATCTGGGTTAATACGAGTACAAGTGCTTCTTGCCGTAGGCAGTTTCAATTTTGCCACGTTAAGTCTAAACTTATCTAGCTACTGGAATAAGCGTTGAAACATTCTGAAAATCGAAAGGCTTTTACAGGTGTAGTGAATAATCTTGCTCATCGGTTTTTGCCGGATAACTTCGTATTTATCTTGCTTTCTCAGTTGGCTTATTTACGGGCACTGAAGATAATTCAGAACGCAGGATAAATACGAAATTATCCGTATAAACCTGAAGATTCTTGGAAACGAACACATCCGTTGTTGCACAGGTTGCGTTAAAGAAAAGTAACCATTGCAAAGTATGTGTAAACAGATCGTTAGCGTTTGTAGAATAAACCTTGACTAGCACTACAGTTTTCTAGAGCCTTGCTTTTGTCGGTAGTTTTTTTTTTATGGCCTGTAAACGGTAAATAAGCATTACAGGCCACCTGATGCTAAGTGAGATCAGTGACTCATAGATATTTGTACTCTCAAATCTGTTATGTTAAGTCTGCCATCATAAGGCCCCAAATGCGTTGCCAACCTGAGGACTAAGATGGAATGTCTTTATGCTAGTAATTTCACCGGTTGTCTTATTCCCACACGAGAACAAAATAATTCGATTACTGCTTGGCACTAGGTTAATAAGGAATTAATTTCCAATCTTTTCTTCGCTCTATCAGTTTGTATATGAACCAAAATAACGACATGCACCTTCTCCCTAATTTGGTGTATAATAAGAGCCTCTCTTTGGTTTTCCTGTTCTCTTTTTTTGAATCTTACGGTTTTCTTACGATGATGAAATTAACTTGATTGATGAAAGAAATACGTTGATCAAAATGTAGCATCACCTAGCAAGATCGTTAATTTATTACAGCTGCGTATTGGAGACGTGTCTTGATTCCTGATGCCGCTAACGAGCCTCAGTTCCTCTGATTATGAGGGCCGACACTTCGTTACAATAGTTACTATCGATAATGAAGCTAGTTTCTGATTTCTTAATTTGATGTTATCCGGCTCGAAGGACCAATCGGATGGGTACCTATTATTTCATCGAAATAACGTTTAACGAACGTTATTAAGCATGTTCCTTTCATCGAGAGGTGTTTCTCGCCGCATGAGTTTTTTTTTGCTCTCCTAACCTAACCTATGTCATTTATGTATTTTTAAGATATTCTTGGAACGTGGTAGTTTCAAAATAGCGTTCAATGAAATGATACAATCGATGAAGTGAAATTCGAAAATATTATGGGTTGCGCTTTTGTTAGTACCAACTTTATCATAATGTGGCCTTGTTAAGGGCATGTTTTTTAAAAACACAACAGGCTACATACATACAATGATGCCTATTTACCATAGGGGTTAGCAGAGCCTACATCCATCCACTTGCTATGATCCAGACAAGCTTTCTTCGCTTTCCCCATACTCATAAATCTCTTCGTACACGTGCGTTGGTTTAGAGTCTCCTGACCTGGCCCGTTCTTAATACGTCCCCGATCTGATCGTGGAACGTTCGCCTTCGCCTTCCCCTTCCAACATTGCCATATACTTCATCCATTCTCTCCACATGACAAAACTACTTCAGCAACATTCTAAACAAATAATAGTATAAAAGACTTATATATAAAAGAGTAGATAGAGTAATTGCCAGTCATTATGGCGACCGTTTGAAAAATTCATCACCTCCAATATAGCGCAGTTCGTGGAGCTGCAGCCCAGGCGTGTTGTTTCTTCGAAGCGTGTCATTAGTGGCGGGAATACTAAATGAGCGGCGCCCTAAATCGGTTCTGTACACAATGGAGTAAGGCATAGGAGACAGCGGTGCTCAATTAGAGACAGCGACGGTCAGTTGGAGACAGTAATCTTATATTATCATACAGATGGGCCTTCTTGGATACACTTCGACCCCTTTAGGTTCCTTTTTCCTAGCTTTAGTGCAAATATAGTGTAAAAACATACGATAGCATCTTGTCGGATAAGTTTGTTTTCGTGAGCTGAATGAAAAAGCATGATAAATACGAAGTTTTCCGATGTTTTTTCACTCCTTAGTTGGCTAAAAAAAGATTCGCAGAAAATATTTTTCGATTTGAGAATTTTCATTTTGCAACTGGGTGCAAGTGCTTCTAGCCGTAGGCAGTTTCAATTTTGCCACGTCAACAAGTACTTATACGTACTTAAACTTAACTACTGGAATAAGCGTTGAAACATTCTAAAAACGAAAGGGTTTTACGTGAATAATCCTTGCTCATTGTTTTTTGCCTTGTCAGTTGGCTTATTGACGGGCACTGAAGATAATTCAGAACGCAACATAAATAGGATGTTATGACGTTTGCTTACGATGTTTTTCCTTCACCGTGATGTACATAAGTAAGGTAAACTAGTTGGTCCATGTTTACCGCGGGAGTTCGAACTCGGTACCTTACGATCCCGAGTCGACCTCCTCAGCCACGCGGAGACAGCGATGATGATCAGCGATGTGTGATGATCAATAGGAACCGAATGTGGTCAATTTGATTTGGATATTATCTTCTATTTATACATATAATCTTCCGTGACTGACTGACAGACAAGTAATGCCCAGCCTATATCGCTGAAATGATTTGGACGTAATATTCCTTGGGTGCCTAAGGGGTGGACTAAGAAATGAAAGAAAAAGGGGGAGGAACAGGAAACTAATGCGTACAAGTTGCGAGCCTCCTCCTCTGCTTATTAATAAGAGTCATGATGCTTAGGCTTTTATTGTGATGATTTTGTATATTCTTGATTGTTTTGTTGAAAGAGGTAAGGCGAGCGAGAATTAGTGAAGATATTGGTAGGCTTTAGGCGCACATACAGTGATCAAATTAAGCACCCGAAACCGACGGAAGTGTATGAATATGTAGAGGAAGCAAAAGTTTCATGTTTAGACCAGTGCACCTGGCGTTCCATAGTCCCTGCTAACCCATTGCCAGACAGGCGTGAAGGCGTTGATGGCTTGTATTTTATTGGGCATTAAATATGTTACAAGGTGAATAGAGGTATTTTTTTGGTTTTACTTTAGCTGATCGTTTCTTCATTTTGCTTGTTGTTGTCAGTCCCATGATCGTGATATACACTTTATCACCCTTTCTCTGGAATAATTTTCTTTATATTTATAATCGCTGCCGCTTTATACTTATACGTTAAATTAAATCAATTTCAGGTTTTCACACACTGAGCCTAACTGGACTCTGACCTTGATTGCTACCTTGACCTTTGGTTGCGGTGCCATTTCTAAGTTCTGTAGCTCAGTTTATTGGTACATAAATTTATTAAGTTATGAGGTAAACGACGTTGCGTGCTGAGCTAGGATTATTAAGACTTTTTTAGTTCGAAAATTATACGCTAATGTGGAAAATATCTGAGGAAATATATAAACGTATTTAACATGCTTCTTTTATTTTTCTTTGACCTGGCAGCAAAGTAAAGAGCAGCGTAGACAATTTACCTGCGGCCCCAAGTCGGCCAGACTGACAGTTCCAAATATAAATATGAAGAAATCAATGAAAGCAGTGCAAATGAAATGAAAGGTGACAGTTGAAGTGTATGTGTTCTAATACGATGAACTGACGGATCAATATTGGCTAGCCGTACTCACAGACACTTAAGAGGCAATTAACTCGTGCCTTTTTCAAATTTGTGGGTGAAAAATCGCCACTTATGCCCGCTTGCACGTAAATTTAACCCTAGTTTAACCCCAGGTTAAATAGTTAAAGAATTTCAAACTCATATAAGAACTGTCCATTTTAATGAACCTGTGAAAAAAACAACACTGGATTAAGACTCTAAGTGCAGTGTCCAACAACAACAACAACAACAACAACAACAATTAAACGGACGGTCAGCGCTTTAACGGTTGTCATATGTATTGACCAGCAACTGATTAAGACTTAAACGTCTGTTAACCCTTACTTGAGTTTAAATGACAGTTTTCGTATGAATCTGACGTTTACTAACTCGAGTTAGTGTCTTTACCCATTGTTTAATTTTGGTGCAAGTGGCCCTTAACCTGGGGTTAACTTCTATATGTAAAATATTTTGTGTACTTATACAAACAACAAAATAGACAGAAACACAAAAGCTACAAAGGCGACCTTACCGTTTTAAGGGATCTCTGTAAGTTAACTTTATGCGAAATATATGAAAACATCATTAGCCAAACGTAGAACGGTAAAAGAGACAAGATACTACAAGTTTATTACGAATCCTCATTAACTGACTCAAGAGCGGCCTTAAGTCCGTGTTTCCCTCAACAGCTGTCGTACGTAACTCTCGAAAAACGAAAACACCTAAGTACCCTCATTTAAAATCAAACTCGACACGAAAATATTTATCCAATTCAGGGAAACTCGCGAAACTCGTAAATTACGTAAATTCGCAATCTCAATTACGGTGTGCGATAATCCCGTCGCCTTTTGACAAATCTCCTGCATTTCTTTTCGAGTTATTTACAAACTTGGATCGTTATGGAACGCACTCACGCTGTTATTTGCTTCTACTATGGCATCCTTTATTAACTCGACTGAGTTTACTGTATTTGTATGCCTTAGTACTTTAACTCTTTTTTAATCTTATGTTAATATTTTATGGCACTAATGACGAAGTTGAGGTGCCGATATAGCCAACCTATTCGCAGAGTAATTGGAAATGGTAGTATCATGGTTTCATCTGACGGCGAAGTCGATGATTAAACTCAATTACCCAGAGAATCTGTCGCTTCTTGAAACTTTACATAACAATCAAAACTACAACTTATCTGTGACTTAACGTTGGAAATTAAAAAGTTAGAAAAAGAAACTGTTATGCTATGTAGTTACCTTCTTGGATCTCTGTGCTGTGAGTGTAAGTCAATTGAGCATTTTATTTTATTACCAAACAAATCTTAAATCACAACACAAGAGCAGAACAATAGTTATAGATTCCAACAAGTCAGACCATTAAGAGAAAAAGTTTCAATAAGTAACAAAAGCACTTCAACCTTAAGCTGGTGTTGCCAGCAACATTGTTCAAGTGTATAATCACCATCTCAATATCATCGTGATAGTTTCAACAATCTTAGCATAGTCTTCGCCGCAAGCGCAAAATCTTCTCCAAGATAGCCTTTCCACAGCCTGATGAATGCGCTCCTAGTTGATCAAAGTATTCCAGCTTCTTGGTAGGGGCAATCTGGAATCTCGAACGTCCCCGAAGTTTGCCGAAGTCCCGATAGCGAGAGTTCCGGGCTTTTGATATATTCGAAAACTCTTCGGGCAATTTGGGAGGTTGACGTGACGTGTGCTAGGTACTTAAATGGGAGTTTTTAGTGGCGGAGGAGTTTTATTTAAGGAACAATATAAAGTAAAAGTATTTTTTTTTATTTTTTTCTTTGCCCCACGGCGACTTGAACAGCTACTACCGCGGGAATATGGCGTTTCCACAATGAAGTGATTTGGCCAGTGTCAAGTATATATAAGTATAAATCAATATAGCAATAAAACACAATCCAATCTCCTCTAGGAAGATTGGTGGCAACGTTGTACGGTGATATGTAGGACAGAGGCCAAGATAGTTTTAACCTCTGTACCACTGCGAGTCCACTTGAAACGAGAAGTAAGATGCCAGGATACACGAAATAAGTTCAAGTCTTCTATCACTGTGCAACACAAAGGCATTAAAAGTACAAATCACTAACAAAAAAGAACTTTGAATACAAAAATATACAAAACTAAAAACTAAAACAAATTACACATCCGCCATCTATTGACGTTTCAAATGGCCCCCCTACAGGTATTTATAAGATAGTTTTAACTGACAGACATTTAACACGTTGACGGACAGAACGCCTGCAAGCGTTGACCTTTGTAAAAGTGATACACAATACGCTTTTCAACCGCCTAAAGACGTAGTGTCACAGAGTATAAATGGTAAGAGTATTCTGATATGACAGAACGCCGTACGACGTAAGATGCCTATGCACGTTCCGACGTGCAGATAATTAGTGGTCGAGTTAAAAGGCAACATGGTTCTAGATAAGAAGCTTAAACTGATTAAGGTTTAATTGAGTTACTACAGAGTTAATCGCGACTTTTATAACCTTTACATATATTTCGATAAGTCAAACTTTAATTAACTTCAACTTAAACTTGTAACAAGCCATAATTTAATGTTTCCAAAACTTATTTTATTTCAAAATGTTCTTAATGAGCAAACAGTTTGTTACTTAACTAAACATAATTTTCTCAACGACGGGTATTAACTTTGACGACTTAACACCACTCAAGATTGTTAGATACGTTTTGGGATTACATTTGAATTCGACGGCTGTTCTCTTACAATAAATTTAACATATTTCGCACGATTGCGCTCGTCTATTGTTTCGCTATCTTTCATCTTTTATGCTTCCTAATGTCTGAAACATAATTTCATGAATGGTAGTTAAAAGCAGGGATATAAAAGCACAAATCACTTGTTTCGTGCTTAAAAGTATAAATGTAAAGATTTACCCCCTTATAAACGCTTAATAGCTAAACTGTGCTTGAAATATACTCTGCCCTTATCTGCCTTTATGACATTTGGATTTGACAGAAACGGACAAAGAATACTTTAACTAATAAAGGTTTAAGGGGTTAGCATCAAAGCATTCTCTTTACAAAAAGGTGTAAAAATTCATACATTCATCATGTACTCAATCCAGCATGGACTTTTGCTTCTTCCTTCTCTGTCAGATTTTTCCTTCAGTCACCTCCACGAAATCCGCGGCCAATAACCGAATAGGGTGATGATCTCAGTTGCCAACCTTCGTTGCAGACACCTGTTTGCCATGACAACGTTTAGGAGATCCAATATTTGTTGAAGCCGATCAATACCGAAAAGGTGGGATGTCTTCCGATCAGAGCGACTATGATATCCTTTTGAAATGAGTCCAATATAAAATTCTTGGACGGGTATGTATTAAACATCAAACGGTTAAGCTATCAGTTCTGCTTATCTCTGCTTAATGAATAGAATATGAGTCTTTCATAAATAATATGAGTCACCTTTGGGAGTATTAGTTTTATCCGAAAGTATTTTTTTTTGGCTTAGTAAAGGCAAACGAGCACTGCACACAGACCACCCTGATGGTGGTCTGAGACCCATAGACAATTACATTCCCAAGACTACAATCATATGACTCCAAACGCGTTGCCAACGCTGAGGAGTATTAAATGCCTCTATGCTAATAATGTCACCGTTTGTCGTAACCCCACACCAGAACACAACGTCAAAAAGATTCAAATGTTAATTCCTAACGTCCCCTAAGTTTCCCTTTTTGCTTAGTTCGATTGAAAAGTTCAAAATTCGAGGATACGAAATTTAAAAGACGCAGTGAAAGGTGCCTGAAATCTCCATAATCCGCAGGCGTCGGGTATAGAGGTAGAAATGGTAGAATAGATATCGAGGTAGAATAGAAATAGAGGTAGAAAAGATATTGAGGTAGAATGGATACACGACAGTCGTAGTTGGAATACCTTGTCGACTTTTATTAACGATAGTGGTTGTGATTCCAATCGGGATCAGTAGATACATTATATTTTTACAACTGATCGTTATTTGAATCTACGTTCTAGTTGCCGATTTTTAAATATGATGAATTCTACAAACAAACAATTATAACTATTATTTACACTATTGTACATAGAGTTTAATCTAATTTAATTATAACTTTCAAGCTATAATATAAATTGATGTGAGAATTATTTCGGTAGTTTAAGCTATTAGTAAGTTAGATCATGCCAGTAAGAACCGTTTACTAGCTTAGTCGAACATCAACATTTTAATCAATCTTTTGTTCTGTTTTTTGCAAATCGCAACCGTTTTTATTTTGAAAATTGCAGGCTTGTCTGCAAACAAAATGAAAACAATTGCTCCGCTTTCAAGTCGTTTGCGATAGCGAGTGCGTTAGGCAATAGCCACTCAGATCAGAATCGTATTTAATGTTACGTAGCATTATGAGTTTCGCCTGAGGCCCTAGATAAGATGCATTCGACGTTCGTTATCGTTATCGAAAATGTATAGGGCTAACTAAGGGTAAGCTGTCAAACATTGTCAGTTTTCGAAAATAGTTTTTGTTTTTGTTATGGCATAGAGAAGGCAAACGAGCACACAGGCCACCTGATGGTAAGTGGAAACTGTGACCCATAGACATTCGCATTCACAAGACTGCAAGCCTAAGACTGCAAATGTGTTGCCAACCCTGAGGACTAAGATGGAATGCCTCTATGCTAGTCATTACACCAGCTGTCTTATCCCTAAACCAGAACACAACAACGCGAACACTGCTGTTACACAATAATTAATGTTAAAAATATCCTGAAAATATCATGGTATCAGCAAAAAAAATGATTCGATGAAATGTTATTCGATAAAATGTTATAACAGATAAAGTGAAATTCGATAAAATGATGAATTACCACTGAAACAACTATAAAACAGCAAATTTTCTAAGCTATCACATTCTTCTTGGATAGAGCATGATAAATTCTCTGTAATACCCCATTACCAAACCAAAAGTCCTTAAACCGGAACACAACAATGCGAACACTGCTGTTTGGCGGTAAGTTAATGGATGGTGGTAGCGATCCGGACGGACCCTGCACAAGGTCCTACCACCCTCCGGTTTACATTAGCGTTAAGCAGCTTGTCTAGCCTCACTGATGTGTTTGTATGATAATTGTTCATCTAGAAAATTCTCCGCAACAGATAACATTTGGTTTCAATATCGTGCTGAGCAAAGGCTTCCATTCCATTAACGATTATTTTTCAAATGCAATAAATTCTGCAAAATAATCGTAGAAAAATGTGAAAAGTCATACAAATATCAAGTTACTCGTACTTTGAGCTTGAACCGAGTTAGCAGAACTTATTCTCAGTTGATTAAAAGAAACGTTATATCCGACTCCATCTAGAGAAATAGAAGGATTTTCTAAAAGCATAACTTCTCAAGCTGGATTATATTCATCTCTTCCATTAGAAACTAGGAAATTGAAGTGTCTCTTTCGCATTAAATCTGACATATATGATTTCTTAACTATTATGTTCACAGTTTGCGCAAGTTATTTTAGCGCACTGGCTCCTAGTTTGTGGTTGAATGAGTAAAGCGTTGATGAGATCCAATCAGAAGCTTGATTTGCTTGTTGAATTGTCTAGCTACAGGCTAGATATAACATTGCATTTAACAGCCGAGACTAAAGTAGAATATATTATGACAATTAAAAAATAACAATCCCTTCTTTAAGACCTAATATCACTTAAACGGTTCAAGAACTCATGCAGTTAAGAATTGATAAAACTACTATACAACTATATAAACGACTAGCTCTTCCCGTGCCCACTTCGTTGGTTAATAAAACATATTTTTGGATTAATATATAGCCTATGAGACTCACAATTAAAGTGGCTTTCCATTTTTAAAAGAATTTTCAAAATCAGTTCAGTAGATCCAGAGATAACCCTTTACGACGTCACAACCTTACCTCTTTATAATTTTTTTTTTTTTTTTATCCTGGTCGGGTGTCCCACTGCTGGGCAAAGGCCTTTCCTCTTTTCCGCCATTCGTCCCGATTGTGTGCATGCTCCCGCCATAATATTACTATAGATAAATTGAACTAGCACTATTTAAAAAAAGAACCTCGACCAAATCGCTCTGGCCTTTTGGGAGTTTTTAATATACACAGACAATCACATACACAGATTCACAGACACACAAATACACAGACATAGACACACAAACACAGATTATTATTATTATTATTGGGGGATTGAGGTGGGCCTTGTGTGCCACTTAGACCATTGCTGATCTTTTGTGGCAGCCCTTTCTTTAGAGCTCACCGTAAAGTCCCTATGCGTCTAGGAATTTACAGATGCTTTGGGCAGTGAGGAGTTGTATCTCTTGTGGGTCCATAATATGTCGCCCTAAGTAGATACTTCTGATGCGCATTAGTGGTCCGCATGAACAGACATGTCAGTTCCGAAAACTCCATTTCGGACCACAAACATGTTCTATTCGAAGTTACAAGATCACTAGGTAAAGAAGCTAGAAAAACAAACACAGGTACCTAAACGCGATAAATTTGTAACAACATGCTTTTAAAGAGGCTCCTAACGACAGTAGTGTTCCCACCACTATAGTTACTAGTTTGTACTGCTTGTTTTCACGGTCAGTTTTGCATTATTGTAGTTGCAACCTAGTTTAGACATTGTTAGATATTTCCGCTCGCAAGTTTTCTACAATGGGAAATGTTGAGGCCGGCAATATTATTATTACTGGCTATTATGTAAAATGCTTGTTTATTTTACCCTTGCACTTTTCATTAAAATAAACTTTAACGGTCGATGTAGAATAATCATGTCAAGCATGGCGTATAAAAAGAGGTGATTAATAACTTTACTATTTAACATCGTGGCATGTACTTTTAAAGTAAAAGAAACAAGTATTATACGTCTTTTTATGAGCTATCACTGGGATTTCTTTACATTGACCCTAGTTAAGTAGTAAACGAGCGAATAAAAGACACACGACAGCGGCGCTAGTGGCGCCATCTTCGTCATAGTGTCACAGTTGTTTGGAATATTACTTGAAAGTTTTAGTCACCGCGTCTTTCGTTCGTTTGTGTATGTTTAGATAGAGTTTTCTAACATATTTCAACTCCTAACATTTTGGCGTTGTAATGTTGTGTCAAAAGGCCACATGAAGTAAGCGTCGGCAGTGTTTCGTGAACTGGTCGTCAATAACCATAACGCCTATGTCTCTGTTCTTTGGATACATTACGTCACGTCTAACTTGGTCATAATTTCTTGAGACTGTTAAACGTAAAAACACGACTACCTAGTAGCAAATTTCTCGATAGTGTTATGTTCAAACATGTCACCTTTTTCGCATGTTTTTGGTTGAATCTACGAAACCTTATGATGTCTAACGATAATTTATGATTTAATAGTTAAGTATTTATAATTCCTTGATTATTGTAAACCAGTTTTTTAATCAATGCAATGGTTTTAATATAAACAGCAATTATTTGAATTAGACACGAAAGCACATAAAGCCATCCCTTTTCATCCTTGTGTGGGCGTGGCACCGTATGTAGCTTCTTAAAGTATATTTAAAGAACAGCAAAGTTGAACATAGCAAGAATGTCGGCATGCTTGGAAGCCCCGCGGGTACATCACTTATGTAAAGTTCTAGAAAAATCCAATGTTGTGAAGAGGCCAGCAGGCTGCGAACAACTGCCCTGGGGAGCGTCAAGTGTGTGGAGATTTTATGTTTTAGCTCTGTAGTGCTCTTTATAGTACGAGTATTTTGATAAAGCGATGTGTTACTCTCAAAAACATTTCCCTGTCGAACGGTAGATCAAGTGAGTGAGGTCGTACGAGGGGTAAACGGGTAAGCTCAGAACTCACACACATAAAATGTTATTTTTACGCACTTACGATGGTAGGATGACAAAATGGCAGAACGGATAAACCATAGGTCGTCATCAGTCCAAATTTAGACTTAAGAATTTGGAATGAAGATTAGACATTCACGATCAAATTTGGCAGCACGCCGCGCAATTTGACTAGACAGTCTAACCGTTTAAGAACAAATTTAGGGTGGTTAAGGCCTTTAGACATTCCTGATCGCCTATGTGCAAAATTTCGTTTCCGAAATTGGTTCATTTCTTAGAAATGGCAGAGAAAATTTAATTGCGATTGATATGAACGTCTAGAATATTATCCGAAGAATTTCTTCGACTGAAATAAAGATTCCTGTCACGTCCCGGACTTTACACTGGAACTCGGGCGGGAGTAGAATGCTGGCGTTAAATAAATTCCTTACATTTCATTTATAATATTACTAGCTTTTGCACGCGACTTCGTTCATGTTGAACTCTTTGATTACCACGGGAACTATATATTTTTTTAAATTTGGGAGTCATAAATATGGAATTATTTTATGAATATTTGTTCAAGTTTTACTAGGTACTACGCATAATTTATTTGCGTGGGGTTCCTATTTAATTTTATACCTGGGGGTAGGTGTTGACAGAATGGCTTGACTGCCCAATTATAAAGTTTTGGGTCGACTTTTGTTATTGGAAGGACCAAATAATTGGCCTTTCAATAAACTTTTCTGGGATGAAGTTAGACTTTGATTTATTCATGTTGTTGTTAATGTTATAAGTATTTTAGCACAGCTTGTTTAGTAACATAATATTGGACTACATTTATAAGTACCCTTCGGAATTCTTAAGAATATAATTGATTATAGTAAGCTGGACAAATTTAGATCTTTTTAAAATTAAAATTAAATATTTGGAAACGAAAATAACATCACAATAATTCTACGATTTTATCCCACTTTCCCGCCTCAGCTAATCTCAAACTATTCTAAGAAAACTATTTCTATCAAAGCCTGATCCTTTGCTATTCCTGTTCTAATAGGCTATCCGGGCGCCATTTTCTTTTTCCGGAAGGGACGCCCTCATTACCCGACGTCTCGAGTTACCTTTATAGTCTTTGTAAGTTACTTTTTAGCATAATTAGCCAGAGGATTTGTTTCCGCAGCCTTTAAGGACTTTTGGTTTGGTAATGGGGTATTACAGATAATTTATCTCGCTCTATCCAAGAAGAATGTGATAGCTTTGAATATTTGCTGTTTAATAGTGGTGTCAGTGGTAATTCATCACTTTATCGATTACAACATTTTATCGAATAACATTTCATCGAACGATTTGTTTTGCTAAAACCATGATGTTTTCAGGATATTTTTAAGATTAATTAGTGTGTAACAGCAGTGTTCGCATTAATGTGTTCCGGTTTGGGGATAAGACAGCCGGTGTAATGACTAGCATAGAGGCATATTCCATCTTAGTCCTCAGGGTTGGCTACGCATTTGCAGTCTTAGGCTTGCGGTCTTGTGAATGCGAATGTGTATGGGTCACAGTTTCCACTTACCATCAGGTGGCCTGTGTGCTCGTTTGCCTTCTCTATGCCATAAAACATCAGCATTAGCATTTAAACATCAGCTTAGAAACCTTTTATTGGATCATCCATTATACTCCGTCGATGAATTTATGACACTTATATTGTAAAAATATTATTGTTTGTTTGACCTTTACTTCTTGCATATTGACTTCGGAAACTGACCATTTATTTATTAGTTGTTTATGTACTTATTAATGTTGTCTTTGATTATTTGTGTGTTATTTTTATTTTATTACTTTTTTATTATTTTTGTATTAATGTTGACGATACCAATGTAATTTCATATTTTTTGACATGCAATGCAATTAATATTGTAACATTACATTGATGAATAAATAACTAAACTAAACTAAACTAAAAAAATCTTAAACCCTTTTTCACTCCTACCCCAGAATTCTGCTCCTGAAGCTGTTTGTTATTCTCAAGAATTAGCCGCGCGTCCCGTGGCGCCCTTGCTACTGTTATTTGACTATCAGATCAAATATACAATACAAAAAAAAGATCACATGGTGAGTGAACGGGTGGTCTTATCGCTAAACAGCTCTTCCAGACAACCTTACAAGGAAGATGAATCATCATTATGTGTAGCTATTTTTTTACACAAACACGAACATATTTTTGACACGAGGAATATCTCATGTATTTACTAGTAACATTGTTGATGTTTAAACAAGTTTTACTATTTTTGCCCCTTTCAGGCACTAGGCGTCATTTCAATCTTTCTGAGAGGTTGTTAGATATAAACGTCTCCCATGTCTGCCAATTTCCGTTCCAACCTCCTACTGTCATTCACTTCAAGTACAATGCAGGTCAGTCGCAGCTCACTTCCTGTCGGCAGCCATTACGGGCCCAGCGGAAACGGCCAAGACGGGACGAGCGGCCGATCGGAAATTTGAAATCAGAATACGTGATACGTTAGGTTATGAAGGTCATTCAGGTGCTGGTTGACAGGTTGTTTCATGTCAGTATAGGGTAGTTTGGATTAAAGTTCGGTGTTAAATTGTAGGATTCTTCGTTAAGATAAAGATAAAAAAGATAAAAGTCATTTATTCAGTAAGTAGGCCGCACGGGCACTTTTACACGTCACGAATTTACCAGCGCTTCCCAAGAGAGAAACTCAGCAGTCAGTCAGTTTTTAAACATATTTCATATTACAATGTACTACTTAGTCTAAGCATTATATAAAGCTATAAATATTAAATTAAATATGATATCAAATAACATGCGTAGTTCAGCAGCAAAACGTGCCAAAAATCTTGGGAGAGATAGATACTTGTGTATATGAGACGGTGCAAAACGACCAAAAAAAGTTTCAGTATGTTTTCCTACATCAACGGTGTCCCCTACACAAGATAAAGTATTTTCGCATTTGAACAAATTATTATTGACTAAGTTTCAGGTACACTACACTTCTAGTAACTGTCACATCTGTAGTCTGAAGAGTAAAGGTTCGGTCATGTGTACTTCCGTATACTTAGCGACGGTGGGTTAAGAAAACCTCTCTGATTAGACGTACATATTTGTTGTAATGGTCTAAGAATAAAATTCGTTTATAATTATCTTCCAAATGTCCCTTAGGTAATTTGAATACAAGTTAGGTTAGGTTACTAACACAACGTTATTGTTTTGTAAAGGTTTTTAAAAAGTGAAAAATATTCAAAGTTATTATAAGATTTATATCTGTAACTGCACTCAGTTATATCTTATAAGGATGTACAAGTTCAATGAGAACTCTACATTTTAATATTAAAAAAATATTTTGATTACGTGATGATCTCCTCTCGGATGGCTCCAGAGTTACCTAAAGTTACTTGTACTCTTGTAGCAATCTTATTTTTCGCTGTTAATCACTATCCAATTCAAAATAACTTTTGCTTGTTTTTCTGCTACGTTATTTAACAGCTCACAATAAAAACAAATCCACGCAGGCATTGTTCCAGACACTGTCCGATGTCTGTGACACATTGGAAAATACACGCGTTCCCTGTCACTACCAATCGCGGGATACACCATGTTTTAACAATATTGGATTCAAATTGTATACGAATAACGTGTATGGTATAACAAACAGTATAGGGAGAATGGATCATTCGAGATTTCATGTTATCAATCACGCACCGCGTAGATGGAAAAAGTGTTTACCCTAGATTCACCGACACTCACTCTTAGGGTGGGTTTAGACCAAGCGAACGAACAAGAATTCTATAGCATTATCTCTTACGTTTTCTTTGTAATAATAAAGTCAAAACATGTTCTAGAGCATTCGCCTGTTTGGTCTAAATCTACCCTTAGAATGTTTTACTTCGTCGAATTTGAATTTCATCTACAGGCATTTCCACGTGCAGGAGTTATACTTTTTATTGGCTCACGGGTCTAACCTAACCTAACATACTTAACCCATACTTAAGTTAACCTAAAAATAATAAGGTTTTACCAGAAATTAGCTTTCGATGAAACGAAATTAGATGAAATGATACATACGATCTAATTAGTGTCGGTGATTCAAAGCGATCCCGGAAAAAAGGCATGTCTATAGTTATTAACATGTGATCACATAGGTAAGCATACATGTACGAATATATGACAATTCGGTTCTCTGCCTTTTGGCCGAAAAACGATACATTCGACCAAACGTATTTCGGCCAAAAGGCAGAGAACCGAATTGTCATTCATGTCATTGTTTCGGTCAAACTTAACAGAATTTCCGAACCTACGAATTGCAATTAAATTATGCATTCGATCTTTAAGAGCTGCATAACTTACCTAGCTTTCGGGAAAATGAAAATGTCGCCAAACAAATACTATTTAGGAAAAAACTGATTCGGAATTTCTAGGTCCCTTGTCTAGCACTTGTTAAGTAGTTTTCGTTTGTTATTTTTGTTAGACGTATACAACACACACATATATATATATACATATATATATTTTAATTTAATATCTTTTTTAACAGATTTCCTAAGCCGTTTATATTTTTTCATAATGCGTTTTATTTAACCCCACCATTTACTGGAAAACACATGGAATAATTACCACGATGGTTAATATTAAATTCATTAAAAACAAAAACATGTTTTCACTTTGGACATTCCGAAATACTCTGACGTGCCATGCATACGCAACGCGAAAATCAAATAACGGAAATGCAAATGTCGACTTTTCAATTGTGACCGAATTAAAATAGAATACAAAATAAATTGGAACGTGCTCGGTCACCGTGCCGCCAAGTTCTGGTATTTTACTCTCGAAATCGAATGAAAACTGTGTCCCTGTCTCTCCGTCCGCTTACAGATTAAGAGTGAAAAGGATGGAGCACTCGAAGACTCGAGTGCATCGAATTAAGCGTTCTGAAATCGGAAGCGTGTTTTGTTAATTGGATTCAATTTTAGAACGCTGTGACAGCGGTCGTTGGTTGTTTTGGATTGAGTTTAGAAATACACTTAGAATACTACTAAGTAATTATCTTTTTTTTAAATAGCCCTTGTGTATTTGCGGTTTTATAACTTTTATACTGTTGCACGTCAGTGTATATAAAATGAAGAATTGGTCACGTTTACGATGCAAATCGATACAAATTATTGGCAATTGAAAAAACAAATAACTAAAAATAAAATAACTGGTTTACCTACTACGTCGAATTCCACCTCTAAAGGGGTGTAAAAATATTAATTACATTTATATCACCTCATAAATATTAAACCACTGTATTTGCATTAATTTTACTCTCCGTTATTTCAAGTTGTCAATCAATACAAAACTGTAAAGCTATATATAATTATAGTGATCATACTACTATTTTCTGAGCGGTTAGTTATGTATAAATTACTTTTTCTATGAAAAATTATAACAATTATATAAATCCATATTTTTTTGTCTTTTATAACAATTCACCTTATTATCAGGCTGAAAATGATAGTATCCCCAGAGCTCTTACCTGTCTAGAAAGTTGTACACCGAAACTTCAGCCTGTCCGTCCAAGTTACTGACAGACGTTCAGATAACTGACTTAGCCGCAAATAGAATCTCAGAACTTGGCCCGATATTTAATATAAGCTATTGGTTTTTGAAATTAAGTATTAAATGGTACATAATCTTTATTACAAAGTATATTATTATTATTACATAGTGTACAGCAAAGTCACTTTCCGTGTTTGTCTGTATAATCGCTACCTCCTAAACCACGCGACGGATTTTGATATGGTTTTCATCATCAGCTGTATAATATTTTTTTCACGTGTAATAAATACTGGTTTATATACCGGTGTTATAGAAAAGTCACACAAACCGAAGCAAAGCGAGGGACGGTTGCTAGTATGTATTATAGCCAGATGTGTATTATATTTTTGAACTATTAGAAAACACCTAGTTTAATGTGTGAGGACAGTATTGACACTAAAATTATTTTATTAAAATTAAGGTTTT
This sequence comes from Acleris sparsana, assembly GCA_923062465.1. Lineage (NCBI taxonomy): Eukaryota > Metazoa > Arthropoda > Insecta > Lepidoptera > Tortricidae > Acleris > Acleris sparsana. Next base: position 14,860,544 of record OV281303.1, read on the forward strand.
TAACTTAAGTATTACAGGTTAGGAAGGCAGCATTTTAAATTTTTTTTTAATTATTATCAAACATCGGTAGTGCTAACTCTATTTATGATTACTTTTATCGACGTGATAAACTATTTTTATCACTAAGTCATCGACAAAGTATCACTACCGAAATATTTTATCATTTTGTTAACAAAACTCAGTATCAATCAACCCTGAAAGTGCTGCGAAATGCACGATAGGTTTTGTTTGGTTATTGTCTTTAAAAAAACATTCTGATTAACAAAACAGACTGGCATTTTGTCAGTCGATTCTTATACCGGGTGACTTCAAATTGGTATTTCAAAGTCAATGTTTTACACTCCTATCCTGTCTCAATTTTCCCAATTTTTTTTTAGCTGGATTTTGTTACCATGCCACTATATTTAAATGAGGTTGATAAGATAACATCGAGTGACAGTTGGGTATTAAATGTAGGGTAACCACACTTTAGAGCTTTTATTACAACAATGAAAGAGTTAGTGTAATACACTATTCGTCATAACTGAGCCACATTCAAGTGTTTTGTATTACCAATTTGAAGTCACCCTGTATTATTCCATAATTTGATATCCAGAACTGTGTGTCATGCTTATAATTCACAACTCTACTGCAGAACGTGTAGAAGCTGTCTATTAGCAAGCGGGAGCGCATCGTATTATTTCCCTTCTCTATGTAAATTTGCAACGCAGTAACAATCTACACAACAAAACATGAATTCAAATCAGTCCACACATCTCGCCCGATATGTAGGTCTGTGTAATAAAAGTTAAAGCCCTTATGGGAGCCGAGCCTGTCGCGCCTGCGGCAAAGGAATTTTATGATAAACTTTTGATGGAAAATATATGCCGTCGATAACAGGATAAATATGAAATAATATGTTTCATTACATTGTTTAAATGGTGACTAAAATTTAGCAACTTGGTTATTAGTTACGTGAGTAACCCGTTGTGATCTTCTGAATATGCCTCGGCAGTTTTATGTTAATAATTATCAATTTGGTTGTTCGAATTAAAGTTTTTATAGCCTTGTTTTTCGATTAGAGAGTGTTGGATTTTGTCTTTGAATGTGGGTATCCATTTATCCGAGCTAGAGTTTAGGCTGGAACTAGATATGCATCCAAGTTTCCTTTCCTGACGTTACTTGTGCTTTAGTGATTGATATCTAGTAGTTGACACGCCAGCTTACTTCACTAGCATGAATAAATGGGTTTGTCAAAGGTTTGTGAAGGAGACTTTTACACGTCTAAAATCTACCAGCGCTTCCCAAGAGAAGACCACAACTGAGAAGAAACGCCGCAAGAAACTCAACATTTATTAGTTTTAAAAATATTGTTTTTGACACTGATAATACTTAACCATCGCTAAGAAATTCTGTTTAGTACGAGTGTAAGGGATAGAGCTGAAGCAGTTATACGGCTCTATCTCTTTCTCTCTCCGTAAACTGAACTGCATAACTATGTCATGGTAACTCCTGTGATATTTATAAATTTTCATTATTTTCCGATATTAAATAAAGCCTACCAAATTCTGCAATGTACTATAAACTCACTGGATACTTTGAAAGTCTTCTAACCTCTCAAAGACTTTTAATTAAAAGTAACTTCGGAACAAATTGGTTCTATAGAATCACAAGTGTGATTTTGCTGAATCCAAATTACAAGGGAACAAAGGCTGGATTATGTCTATGGCCTTTTAAGGACATGCTCCGTCTCTCGATTCTTGTCCCTTTGAAATAAATACTTTGCGCAGAAGAGTGGCACTCAATGGCGACGAGGCTCAGCGTGAGAGTTGTCTCATTGATTATTGGAAAAGAGTTATCGGGGCCTTGAGTTGAACTGGATTTTCTTTGATTTTTAATTTAGGGAACAGAATAACCATAACATGGTAATTGACTATTAATAACTGTCACATTCAACGGCTATGGTCCGATTCGGGTACACTGTTCGTAGCAGATTTTATAATAATAATAATAATAATAATAAAAATATTTATTCACAACAACACACAACAAAGAAAAAAAGAAAATACATATATATAAAAAAAAAAAAAAAAGGTTGTTGTGAAACGGTCCCAACTCAGCATGTGCCAGCTGTTAAGCCAGCGCTGGTCTTCCGTTGAGACCGCTCGGTGGCAGCACGGAAGGTGACACAAACAATTTACAAATAAGGTGACACAAACAATTTACAACTTAAATAAAAAACACTACATAATATGTGGCTTAAAGAACCAGAGTCCAGGCCATAAACATTTAAAAAAATAAAAAAAATAAAATGAAAAAATACTCACTAATCTGTGGCTATACCAGTTAAAGAGAAGAGATATTTTATTTTTATCTATGGCTCTATGCCTAAGCGCACAACAACATTCAAGTTTTCCAGAAAAAACATTACAAAAGAAATATTTATTACCTACGTTAATAATAAGACGCAGAGACAAAACAACAACATGAAGCCTTTATCGTGGGTGAGTTTTAGTGGAAGGAGGCAATGGAAACAGATGTCGACAGCAAGAAAGAGCAAAGAACAAACGAATAATTAGAACGCAAAACAACAAACATTGCAAAGCTCGTGGGACATATCACTAAGGTTTGTATAACATCGGTCATATTCCGCTCGTGTCATGCCTCAATAGTTCCTGACTCGCTTGGTGACCTAACAAATATTTCTTTAATTTTGATCTAAAACAATGCAAACTTTGCAGGTTCCTTATTGGCGGTGGAATGTTGTTCCAGCATTTAGTAGCTGCGTAGCGGAAACTACCTCGAAAAGCGGCTGAGGCATGACGAGGTGTTAACAGTTGTATAGTGCATCGCCGAGTTCCACGCGACCTGTTGCAGGACACATGTAGCAACTTTGTAAAAAGATATGCTGGAGCCTGGTGTTTAAGTATTTCAAAAAGAAGACAGGCCAGATGAAGTTTACGGCGGTGATGCATTTTAAGAATGGAGTGATTGTTAAGAAATGGGGTAACATGGGCCCTTAAAGGAACATTGAAGCAAAAACGAGCACAGGCATTTTGGATACGTTGTATGAGCCTTTTTGTTTTCGCCAGTAGACGTGGACCAAAAACTGCGTCCATATAATTGAGTTTCGAAAGGACGAGTGACTCCGTTAGCTTTACTCGCAAATTTTCGTTTAAAAATGGTCGGGCCTTGTAAAGAACTTTAAGCTTATAGAAGCAACTCCTAACTGAGTTAGAAATGTGCTTCTCATAACGTAACTCAGAATCCATTACAAGTCCAAGATTGCGTGCCTCATAAACAAGTTCAATGGGTTCATCCATCAGCATGACATCTAACGTTGGTCTAAGTGTGGCCAGCTGTTGTTTACTCCCTAAAATCAAATATTTAGTTTTTAAAGGGTTTAGTATGAGACAATTGTTTGAAGCCCAAGTAGATATACTTAACAGATCGTCATTAAGCTTTCCAATAGCAATATCTACTTCAGATGGTTTACATGAAATATACACCTGTATATCATCTGCATAAATATGATACCCACAGTAAGTTATGTGCGTTATTATATCAGCTAAATATAACACAAACAGGATCGGTCCGAGGATCGACCCTTGAGGAACCCCTCTGGTGACAGACAGCCTATCAGAAATGTGTATGGAACCGTCACTATCTGTCAACTTTACATACTGGTAACGCTCTCTTAAATAACTATTAAACCAACGCAGGGCATCACTATCAAACCCATAATAGCTCAATTTGGATAATAACAAGTCAATATTTAATGAATCAAAAGCGCGGGAAAAATCTAATAATACTAAAATGGTACACATTCCCTTGTCTTGAGCACAGAGAATATTATCAGTAATATCTAGTAAAGCTGTCACAGTGCTACGCCCCTTTCTAAAACCTGACTGAACTTCAGGCAAAATTTTATTTTTTTCTAAAAAACTGGTTAATTGCAAAAAATTTCGCTACGTAGCGAGTGCTACAGCGTAGCACTCGTAGCAGTGGCTGGCGGTGAATTTCCTATTATAAAACTAAACAGCGCCTCTAGTCTAGGCGATACAATCCAAATGGTGTTTGTAATTATAGACATCATCGCCAAAATGATTATTACTAAAGACAAGCAATCCCAGTTGACGTCGAGAAAAAATCAATATTCAAATATTTATTCATAAATTGGCTACATGAACCACATTGGAGGGCTCTTTAACAGGTTAATAATATTAAGTGAGTACACTAGAGCTTCGGGCATGAACATTATTGAAGCGAAGATGATAATTATTGTGCCAAACGCCATTTTTAATGAAACCTAACCGTTTGAACGTCCATGTTGACAAGAACCCGTATAAACAGGGTATCATTAACGACAAACCGGGATTCGTGGGGGCTTCCCGGGATTTTCAGGGCTTAGACCCACAGTATGCCATGAATATGCATCATATGACGAATGGGATCTGGGCTATTTCTACGTGGTAAAAATCATATCGGGTTTACCTCTTGTATTGTTTTTAACTCTGGTTGGCGATCCGGTTTTAAATGTCACTTTTTACCAAAGTCAAGATTCAATTATTTAAGCAATTTTTATTGCTTTCTTGAACTTTTAACTAAAAGAATAATACGTGAGATCACTGTGTTAAAAACAATATAGAAATAATGGGCAAAAAAATAGTACATAGGGCTAGGTGAAGCAATAACATTTTTAAGTGGCAACCACCACATTAAGCTGCATCAATTGACCCAATTACCTTTTATTTATTCAATTAAAATTTGAGTACATAATGCGAACTTTATGCCTCATGGCATCTCTATCAGGTTGGCCTATGGGCATCTTTGGGGAAATCAGAAAATCGAAGCTATGCAATTTTGATATTGAAAATTGGTCCAATAAAGATCAGGTATAGCTTATAAAAAAGGGTAATTTAGTTAAAACCAATGATTAATGGAGGAGTAAAAACAGTCCAAGATACATTAGCCAAGCCGTCATTAATCATAACCAACATCGAGATAATCGGAACTAACTACCGACAGTAATAACATTTATGAGTAGATCCCTATCTATCCAGAGCGATCCGGTTTGGAGCGGTTACGACCGGTCCAAATCGGTTGCCACTAGTGACGTCACTAACGACGTGACCGTTTCCATATTGAGACAGGAATTAGGGATTAATTGACAAGGATAGTGTGATGAATTTCGTTGACCTAGGGGTACTGTCAGCCTTATAGCTGAAGCTATACTTGTTCAGTGCTTTGTCACTTTGACTTGATGTTTAAATTGCTGAACAAAATTCTCAAGGGCGTTAAACTGATAAGGTACAAAAGTGTACAGCTACTTATATGGCCGACGGTACTGTCAAGAACCCTAATATATCAAGTACCAGCATATCACAGTCACTGTACATGAAGCAAAAATATCAAGTAATAGAATCTTCCCAGGTGGAACCTGGCCCTAGCTACGCATTACGCATTACATTGCATCGCTGCAATATGTCTCGGCTCTAAAATTTTAAAACCACCCGTCAATGGATTGCTACAAGCATACGAGCCGATGTACAACGACATGGCAAATTAAATTGTCTATCCTACCGGTTTTAATTGAAGTTTATATTGTAACCAGCGTATTATGGTGACTTTGACCTGCCTTGAATGACAGTTTTTCTATCCAACCGATTTGATGTATTTATCATAAAGTTGTCAGTATAATTATATCTATGATATACTGTGACACTTCATTCTTACCCTCTTGTTTATAAACGCAATATGAACCTGATTTAGTTAAAATATGGTTCTGTAGTGGGTTCGGAAGACGAGCTCAAGCTGTAGTTAGGCCTCCAACAAGATGGAGTGGCGACCTCGTCAGATTCGCGGGACCTCGGTGGATACGAAAAGCACAAGACTGGTCTGAGTGGAAAGCCTTGGAGGAGGCCTATGTCCAGCAGTGGACGTCTTTCGACTGACATGATTGATTGAGGCTTTGTCACTTTCTGCCAGATGCAAATGTCACATTGACAATTCAGGACAAAGCATATTTAAGCATAATATGTGAGAACGTGAGTGACAAAGTTTGTACTGAGTACTGTTTACACTACAGTGCCATAGTCTAAACTTAGCTGTACAATCTGTACAGAATCGTCACCAAGGGTCCGGTAAACGGTAATAATGGTTACTGTAACACAATACAGTTCGTTTCATCCCATTCTCGCAAGTAGCCCACTACATGAAAGCAAGTGATAGCAGTCAAGTTTAGATATTTGGATGATTGATGCGGATCGGATGGCTACTTAATGCAAATTAGAGGCCAGTATGGTAATCGTTTCTCTGTTCCCGATTTGAGGCTAACACCATTAATAAACTGAGAGTTAGGTACTGTTGTTTAATGAATAAGTTATTAATGAATTAATTAATTGATAAGTTACTAAAACTACTTATACCCTTTACGACATAACAAGCAACCACAAGTTTAAAGAATAATTAAAAGTTTCAGCCTTTCCCGAGGGAATTCCATTAATTTCTGACCAAGCGAGCACTTAACGGGAAATGAAAACGTGCATGGTTAATTTCTTATGGTGGCGCTCGACGCAGATACGAGGGCCACACCGAAATGATCGGGAATTGATTGGGGGATTGAGTCAGCATAAAACCTTTTTTGTTCCATAAGTACTGGCCACTTGCAATCGTAATGACATTAACACAATTTAAAACAAAAGGCTTGTTTTATTCGTCATGACAGTCTAAATTTCACAAGTCGATAGACAAAATGGAGCTCACGCGTGAAAATTTCCGTGCCATAACTTTCGTCGAGGGTTATCTCAAGATGAATGTCTCGGTGAGCTTGTTTCCATATCGCTGGTAAGTATTTGGAGTTTCGACGAGGTCATGCCTCTCTCAGTACCGTACCTTCTAGTGATCGACCAAAAATAACAGAAACGCCTGAAAACATGACGGCTGAAAAAAATCTTCAAGATGATCGATGTGACATGCGAGCAGATTCGGGATTTCATAGGGATTGAAATGACTGCAATTCAAAATATTTTGCATAATGAGTTGGGCGTCAGAAAGTTAATTTCCCGCTGGGTACCCCATAATTTGTCTTAAGAGCAGAAGGCGGCTCGTGTTGAGTGGTGTTGGTCTACTCTGAAACGCTTCAATGGCGGGAAATCAAATGCGGTTTATAACATCGTCTCAGCAAACTGAAAGAAATAATCAGTCGGCATTTTGGCTCTTCGAAGGTGAGGTGAAGCCAACGAAAGTGGTGCGTTCAAGTAGCGTATAAAGAGCATATGGCCACAATTCCGTTACAGAATCACAGAACGGTTACAGCCGATTGGTACACCTCGGCTTGTTTGTTGTTTGCTAGAAATGATGACTGAGCTCCATAGAGGTAACGCTACACGCCGAATTATCTTACACCACGATAATGCGATTGCGATTGCAAGGGAGAATACTTCGAAAATCAATAAAATATAATTTAGGTATAAAAGAAAAGAAAAAATCCCGATCATTTCGGTATGCCCCTCGTTCATGCTTGAGGAGCAAGCTTTACCAAGCGGTTTTTAATGTACAGTTGTTTAGTAGTAATAGTACAAGCCTAAACGCTAGTTTGCTAACAAAAAAGCAGCCAAGGACATTATCTTCTTAGTCAGTCGGATAAAAAGATGACAAACCTGTCTTACCTTCACTCTAACACATGCAATGTTCCGTGTGTGCGTCCTTTTTATTCCAAATCCTTGTTGAATTAGCTTTACTCAAACACCACAACTTCCAAGTGTATATACTGCTTTGTAGATTATTACTACAAAGCAAATTTACATGCAGTAGTGAAGTGATAATACGATGCGCTCCCACTACATGAGAATAGCTCCTGGCAAGTTTGCCTTCAAGGCTTCAAGCGAGTGCTTCGGAATTTGCTTGAACAAGATCTCGAACTTTGAACCATCGTCAGAAATTTCTAGCACAAATGAGGTGTGTGTTTAATAGCCTTATACGGGGTGATCTATCACAAGGTTGACTTTCTGTTACCAACTGTTTCACTTGTTTACATTTTCATAAGTTTCACTTTCCTGGGTTGTTATGAAACAAGCAAGCTAAACTCTGAAGACTGGGAAGCGATAGACAGCCGAGCAGTAATACTGTGGTCTTACTTCTTGTTCTTTACCTATTTGCAAGTTACAACATTTCTAAAAACAAATTTCTTGACACTCAGAATTTAATCACGGAGTTTGATACACAATTTAACTTGAAATTACAATAACTTCGGCTTTTACAAACAATTTCAAGTTGTAAAAACAAGCTCTCCATCTCATTAGGTAATCTACGTTCGTTTATGTTGTGGGCTAAGTCTTTTAAGAGCCAACAGCGGTCTAAGTTGTCTCGACTTAAGCCCGTAATTTATAAGAATAACCTATTTAAACGAAGTTGAATGGACGAGCACAGCGTATTTTGTGACAGTGAAGCGATACCACACTTATTATTATGATTTACATGAAATAAGAATCATTCTGACTTTATTTTTAATTGTTACCTATAGATTTTAAGCAATTAGAATTAAACTTTATAAAATGCTTTCGTGACTAACAAGCTCAAACTGTTAGATTTAGATACTTGAAATTTTAAGAAAAATAATTCTTTCTTACCTTTGCTTCCAAAGTTTTTTTTTTTACATAATACTTGTACCTACTGTTATCGATTCTGTGGTAATATGGTCATTGGAATAAATATACATTGCAAAGGACATAAAATGGATTTTGTTGTAATAACTGGCAATATTGACTCTATTGACCTATTGATAATAGCTTCATATTCTCCTTAGGCCAGGATAGCACAAATTTGTTTTTATTAAATCAGAAAAAAAAGGTATTTTCACCGAAGCAACGGGAAAGTAATTCTACGTCCCATAGTTTTTTTTTTTTCTTGAAACTTAACTTCATTAGGTTTCTACAAAAAATCAATTAGCAATAATCTTCATCAAAAATCTACCAAGTAAAAAAAACTTACCTGAGAGGCTAGACAAGATGCATAACCATGACGTAAACGAGTTTCGAAAACTGACAAAATGTATGGAATTTACGAAGGCGCTCGACGCGACCATGACGTGCGGCTAGCAGATGCCCACGGCTTGGTAATCGCTCGGATCTGTCTTTCTATCTAGTCAGTAACAATAGAGACGCACTGAGCGAACTTGTGCTACCCGCGCTGAGAGCTTTCGTCAATTCTATACATTTTCTATATAGATAACGTTCTCGAAAAGTATCTTGTCTAGCGCCACAGAGTAGAAATCATGAAAAAATATTGAGTCCGCTGTCACCAGTACTCTACGTACGGACACATATTGGGCCGGGTAGGCAGAAACCCAATTTCCACGGAGAATGCCTTAGTGAGTTGTATGCAAATTTCGGTTCGCACGCTCCTAAACCCACCCTACTTAAATTGTAAGCGAGTTCCTGAAACGATTTTGCATTTACGGTTTTTTGTTGGTGTTCCATTTGACGCAGAATTTGAAGTTTTTTTTCGGTTCAATTTAACTGGTTTCATGTTCTTGTGTAGACATTTTATTACATGATGTGGAAGTCGGGTTTGCGACGTTTCCTTTAATACTGGTTTTGGCAGCCACAAGATGTACAACTCTAACGTTGGCAATTCTTGGAAACTGACTCAATGTATAGGACTTATTGCGTTGACCTCTTATGTTAACTTCATACATTAACTGTCAGTTTTCGGAATACGCTAACATCAGCAACATATCCTGGTCCCCTGATGTTTAGTTTCTTAATTTTGAACAGATTTCTGAAGTTTCTGGATATTTATAATGTTGACGGCAATAAAATGCACTGTTTCTTCACACGCAACAAGTAAGCCTTGCATTGTATAGTGGTGACATGTGTCAGGATTGATTCTTTTCTGCCTAGAACTATACATTTGAAGTATTATTATTTACTTTGCATTAAAAATTACTACTAAACTTTTAAAGTCGGATTGTCTGACTATGTAATAATATAGAGAAACCAATATTAAAACAACAACAAGCGTCTTCACGTTCTTCTACAAGTATAACTTTAGCTTCAAATAGAATAAATTTAAAATTACAAAGCATAATATTAGCTTCGTTACTGTTAAAGTTTTTGCCAACACCGTGAATCTGAATATTCGCGTCGTTAGCTGGCGGACCTCTGCGGCACCCATTGGCCTTCAAACTCCGCTAGACAAAGAAAACTTCGTGCTGGCCACTTCTGTGCCCTCTAAAGCAAAAAGGTAGTATACACATATATAATTCGTACTCTTATACTGCTTTTTTCTTTTGGACACAGTTCTGGAGTCAGATTAAACAATTGACCCGCGCCTTGACCGCGGACTAGGTATTTAAAAAGTTTTAAATGTCATCCGCCATTTTGAGCCAGAGGTGAGTTAGCCGCGAAAATAGAATTAGAAGCGCTCGAAGGCAGGCAAGCCGTAGCAGTTTATTTTTAAATAAAAATAGATATGGTTTTTTATTTAATTTGAAGCAGATTGACCCTTTCTAATAAACTTCGACTACGTAAAAGTATCTTTTTAATATATAATGCATTTTCAATCGTTTAATTGTCAATATCTAAGAGCTATCAGGTGCATGGACTATGTGATTTTTTTACCTTTTACCTTCACATCTTCACATGTGATAAAATAGCAAGCTTAGCAGCATCGGTTTTTTTATTTATTTATTTGGAGTACAGCAATACATGTTTAAAAACAAATTAAACATGATACAGAATTAAAAAATATCCACAAAAATACAGTTAAGTGAAACATAAGCAACAATTTGAACTACTTTCACAATAATTATAGCGAGAGATTATGCTTGCGTGTGCGTGTGCGTGTGCGTGTGTGTGCATGTGTGTGCGTGCGTGTGTGTGTGTGTGTAATGTTGCAGTATCATTATTCCCTCGGGACCTTTGGATTTTTCCGGTATAACATCATCAAGCTACAATTTATTAATAAACTGGGGGGCTACCATGACATACAAATGCAGCTCATTTTAGGTTGAGAGAAGGGGACAGAGCTATAGCCGCTATACAGCACTGTCCTTTTCTATCCACCTTCTTTTTTTATCAACCAACTGAATTGCTTTAGTATGTAGGTAAGTCCCTTGTAATCATAGTGGAACTGGGCGCACGTTGCCTCCCACTTTGCAATTGAAATCAGATTAAATTCCATTATACATTCAGCTGTTTGCGAGATCTGATTGGGCCCTGTATGAACGTTTCCGCGAGTCCAGCCGACCTTGGGCTGATTACCATACTGAGATGGCGTTCCCTTTCATGATAGTTTACTTAGGGCAAGTAGTTGTACTAGTAACTAAACGGCAAGTAAACGCTGGAGTTGCATAAGTGATAACTATGAGAGGTTATAATTTTTATTTAATATTTTAAATGTGATTAAATAGTTGACACCCCCTGCCATGCGTTTTTGTCCCTAGCTATGTCTCTATGCAAGGTTGTATAAAATGAATCGCTATTTAGTAGAAAAGCCGCGTGTTTTCTAACTTCTATTTTTAAATTGAGCTGTATTGTGTTTATGTGGTTTCTATGTAATGTGTTTTTATTATATGGTATTGTAATCAAAGATGAAACGGTCTGTGGGCCACTTTGCAATGAAAATCATACTAAATTTTATTACTTATTTTTTTTTTTGCCAGGTCTAATTGGGCCTTGTATTAACATGTCCGCGAGTCCAACTGACCATGGGCTGATTTACATAATGAGATGGCGTTTCGTTTCATAGTAGTTTACTAGAGGCAAGTACTTGAACTGGTTAATTATCTTTTAATAAATAAAACCAATATAACCAGTGGTTTTAAAGTTCCTTGTATAATCGATCTGTTAACGGCATAAAGACAAACGACCTGATTATAAAAGTTTTGAACACGCGAGTGTCCGATGTTAGCGGAATTCTTGCAGCCACAGGCTTTGTGATCATTGCGCAACCTATGCACCAGCCACTTAACAAGTAAGTGTGGCTCGCTCATAAAATTAGGGTTAATTTAGCTCCCGCGGTGAACGAGGCATCAGTGTTAATTAAATTCTATTTGTTTTAATCCCAATCCGGTTCTCGTTATATGAAAACTGTTTTCCTTTTTCCGCACCTCTCTCTCTCTCTCCTATGACTGATCTCTGTAGTTCTCACACGTACTATCAGCCCACTGGAACGCTGACCTACAATAGAACCGTGTCACACTGAAGTTAGGATTTATTTGGTAAGAAGTGTCAAACATATTGTTTTGTAATTTCACTGCGACACCGTTCTATGGTAGGTCAAGGTTCCATTGGGCTTATACTACCTTCTTTGAAAACCGGATTCCAACGAGATTTTTTAAATTTTTCCGGGTTAAAACTATCCTTTGTCCTAATTCTAGGACCTCACTTATATGTGTACCAAGTTTCATCCCGATCCGTTCAGTCGTTGAAGCGTGATTGAGTAACAAAGATCCAAACATTCCAAACTTTGTCATTTAATATAATATAAAGTAAGATAAGTTATTGTTTTTAGTTATTGTTACTTCCATGAGACTCCCAAGGAAAGGTACCCAACTGTCCGGCTCCGATTTTGTTGATTTTGATATATGTTAGAGAGTAGTTTAAAATAACAGACACGTATTTTTTTTTAGCGGCCCGAACTCAACCTGTCGGGAGAAATTGACCTCCAAAGTACTGAAAAGTGACTAAACCCTCTAACTTACATAGAGATATTTAAAAAAAAATGCAAGTTTCATAGCGGTTGGATTATAAATGTTTAAGAAGATGAAAAAATAATGAGCACGTGTTTTGTTATATCGGCTAAAACTAATATTGTAAAAAAATACCACAGGAAGTGTATCTTCAATGATCTTTGAAGGGATTTTTTTATTAAATATAGGGCACCTTTCCCAAAAACGTACACATTTTTTGTCATTCATGCGTACCTATAACATAATCTACTTAACTCATTGCACGATGTTATTAAAGTTTAAAGGTGTCAAAGGACTAAAGAACACGTACAAGGCAACCGGACGAAACTTTCGCTTTTCAGTTCGGCAACTTACTTTATCTGTGAGAGCTCAGCTCAATAATCGCAGAGCTGTGAAGTTATAATTTACTATTCTATTTTATTGTGTGCGACTTAACTAAAAGTACTGGTTAATAATGTTTGATGACCTGTAAAAACTTTTGTTAGGTTTTTTGTTCTACATACACAACATTTAATTCTGTTAACATGTTATGTACGAAATTACATTGAGGTCGTCAACATAAAAAGTAATAAAATCTGGAATGACTAAAGCAACATTATGTTACTTAACTAATAAATTGTCACTTTTTTACGGCATAAAAAAGCAAACCAGGACATATGTTAACGATGGTGATAAGTAGGATCCATATACAATGTATTTCTCAAGACTTGAATCATAAAACTGCGATCCTAAGACTGCGAATGCTTTTTTACGACATAGTGAAAGTCAACGAGCACACAGGGTGATAAGAAAGTGCCTTAGACATTTTAATTATCAAGACTTGAATATTAAAACTGCAATCCGAACACTGCAAATGCATTACCAACCCTAAGTACTAATTCCGAAAATAATCAACTGTCATAATACCAATAACAATAATTGATGTTTAAATGTTTCTGTAATTACGGTTTAAGTTTGGGTTCATAATTGATGCTAGCTTCTGCTTCCGAGTAGAATTTGTAATTTTTTGACATCCCTCGGGAACCATGCATTTTTCCAGGGTAAAAAGTAGCATAATATGTGCTGTTCCAGACTATAATTTTACTTAATTCCAGATTTTTATGAACGCTATATCAACCTGGAAGAACAGTAAAAGTTAATCCATTGAACATTATTACTTTGCACGTTGTATGAAATGCGGATTATCAAAGGAATTTTACCTACTTTTTTATTCAAAAAAATGCTGTAATAGTTTTCTTAAATCTAATTTGCCGTATTTGATTTTAAATCAGTTTTCTGTTCAATATTAAACCGCTTCTTTACGTCGTTAAGAAAACATTTCCATTGACGATCTAAAACATTAATTATCTATGTCCCGAACGGCGCCATTGCCGATTCCCTCTGAGTTCCCACCTGGATAAAGTGCCTGGTAAAATAGATGCTAATACTTAACTACCATTTGAAATTCCCTTTCGCAAGATGCATGCTGCCATAAATATTCGTCTGCGATTGACAACTTGGCAAATAAGTTTGATATATACAAACCTGTAGAGCGAGAAGTCCACAATGGTTTTAAAGTGCTTTTCCACCGGCGAAAATTGAAATCTGTATTAAAAACTCAATTCCCTCCTCGCGCATTTTTTGAATTTTGCTTTTTATGAATACGATTTCACGGTTTAAAAGTAATCTGGAACACTCATCTCTGAACGAAAATACGAATACCTACTCCAAAAAAACTAGATATTTTTTCTTCTTGGTTATTTATATTATATTTTGCTTTATTTATGTATTTAGTATTCCCAGACCACAGGAAAAGTTTATAAAAACACTCGGCATTTGCAATTGCAATTTAAATTTATACAAAACGCCACACGCCTTCTTGCATACAAGATGGAGTTTAAAACTGTCTGTTTTAGAATATATTACGTCTCAATTTGAATATCTTGCTTGTTTTCGACTTCAATCTAGGAAACGACTAGAGTTCGCCAGTTCACGTATTCACCGAAGAGGAGTTTGGGAGGCGGTGTAAAGGTACATTGGTAAGCGTTTACAGTGTAAGGACGCTGTGTTGCAAAAGGACGCAGTTTCTTTTACGCTGAAAAAAGTCTTTTCGCATATCTTTTAAAACGATCAACGCCTTAGAAAAGATGTTTAAAGTGTCAGATAGGTTAGGATAGGAGGGATTACATGGAGTGTTGATGGATATTTAGGCATTGTTTAATGATAAAAATACCTAGATAGTGTGGAAAAATCTGTTCTATCTGTTGGTCCAGTTAAATCCAAAACCGGTCATACACAAACTAACTACTAGGGTCCTGATGATGACAGATTGCGCCGACTGCTAACGTCAGCTCCTTATATTTGGAGTTAATAGAAAATACCCGACCTTTATGAACTTGAAGAATCCAACAATTATGTTATTCTATCGTTACGTCCTGCTGTTTGTTTGTTGAAGACGCTTTCCTTCCAAGGGTTGCAGCTTCAAGAATGCTTTGCATCCCTGGGGAAGTTTTTAAATACGTAATACTAAAGTTGATGCTTAATGTGTTTGTGCAAGCACATGGATCAGAAGTGGGATTTATTGAGAATTAGAAGAAACACGGCGTGGCTGTGTAAAACAGACATACATACCATCGTTACTTATTATTAAATAATTAAATAATGTGTTTCTTTGTTTGTTCTGTTTAAAGCCCAATAATTAACACTAAGAAAGTTATTGCTTTCTTAACGATGGTGCTTAATTTATTTATGAACAGACAATTTTATTTAGGTGTCGCTTAAACGTTTTTCTTGGAAACGTAACATAATTCATAATAGTTGATGGAAAAGCCGTCATAATCAAAACATTACCAAAATCTTTTTTTATTTACAGCTCTATGAAAAACCTTCTTTTTTCACCCTCATAAAATAAATAAATCACAAAATGTCGTTTGATCGTTTCACACGTCCATGACATAACACAACTCCACCATTCCCTTTTTAAACTAGGTAACGTAACGTTCCAACTATCGAGTGCATAATTGCACATGCACTTGTACTGCAGCTTTAATCACCCGAGCCTCAACACCTGCCGGATGATTAATAGGGAAACTTCCGAGCCGTTTTTAATATTACAGGCAATTTTGACTGCGCCGGCGGCCAATTAATCTGTACTTAAGTTTACTTTATACTTTGGAATTTTGTATTAAGCTGGGCTTGATAGAAGTATGGTACTTTATATATTCTGTATGTTAAGTGTCGGTTAAGTACTAAATAATTATAAGTGAGGAAGTGTTTTTCTTTGCCAAATGATACCGTGGCCGAACACGAGATGCGTTGCGAGATCGTTATTGAAAATGTATAGGATTCACTAGGGCATGCAGTATCGGACGATTTCCAGTATCCGAATTGAAAATCGGTTTTGAACCTCATCATCATCATCATCATGTCAGCCGAAAGACGTCTACTGCTGGACATAGGCCTCCCCCAAGGCTTTCCACTCAGACCGGTCTTGTGCTTTTCGCATCCACCGCGGTCCCGCGATCCTGACGAGGTCGTCACTCCATCTTGTTGGAGGCCACCTCAGAATCTCGGAATTATGCAGGGCATATAATATCGAACTATTTCCAATACCGGAATTGAAATATGGTATTGTGTCTCAATATCGGAATTCCAATGCTAGTAAGTATCGGAATTGGGGATCTATTAGAAAAACACACTTTCTATTCAATATTCAATACTGACTTTCAATTCCGATACTGGTAATCGTCCGATACTGCATGTCCTAATGTGTAATGCATAGAAGGTGATGTCATCTATGTGTTGAAAGTTGAAATTATACCAAACAACTCCACAGATAACTTCGGAATACTACGTTTGGGTCGATATCGTACCCCCAACCGAATAAAGCGGTAAAACTTTTTACCAGACTTTTTATTTTATTGCATTTTTGAATTCCGCACATAAATATTCATCACGTCATTTTTTTTCATACTCGTCTGACGTATATTCACGGAGATATTTACACCAAAGTTTTTATTCGTCCGAAATTAAAATTACTCTTTGTCGCAGAATAAAACCAGTACAAGATATTACACGGAATCTGTACGCAGATAGTTGCCCGAACAAAGATGTTAAAAATTAAAACACATTTATTCGCCCGAAAAAGAGGAGCACATCGATTTGTTCAACATTAAACGTCGTTGTTCTTACTGAATTAATATTTCACGCGAAACGTAATGAGTGATACAATTACAAAATAGTTCTGTTTTTAACGTAATTTACTTTTGTGTTTGCTATGTGAATAATTCTATATTGTAATGATATTTGCAAAACTTAATTTAAGAAACGTGGACGTATTTATTCATTATGTCATGTCCCGCGGGGAGTCACCTGTTGTAAACATGTCGGTGTCGCCCGGCCGGCCATCTCTTATCAGTCGTTTTTTAGATCGGTAACGATGCGTACACGTGCGTTTTGTTTGTAGTGTGATCGGAAGACGTGAATACGACAGTGTTGTGTTATAGTAATTACGTGAAGAACATTTTGACAATATATTATGTCTTCTAAACTTGACCAAAACTTGCGGAATTTGCGATGCCAGTTAATGCTAAACATGATAAATGATGAGAGTGCGTGTAAGTAAGTACCTACCTAATGTATATTTTGCTAATGATTACTAAGCGTTTATTTAACTTGCCCTGTTAGTATATAGATACTGTCTATGTGTCCCTTGCGTAGGTTCTAAGTTTAAATTTTGGTAGTTATACTGCTCTTCTTTGACAAAAAAGGCGCATGTCTCATCATAGAACCGCGTATGTATAAATGAAGTGGAAGAAGTAGGTATTTTATTGTAAGGGTAGGTAGGTACTTACTATGTGAAATGAAGAAGTATCTCATATAGTTAGGTAACTTTTCAAAGTTTACTTGAACAAAGCATAAGTATGTGTATATGATATTTGCATATGTGATAGTTTTTCATAGGTAGTACATACCTGCTTACCCTGAATTTGAAATTTAGAAAAACAAGTTGAATAGCTAATGATAATTATTAAAATGGTCCATAACTAAGGTTTATTTTCTTGACAAAACCAACCTTTCTTAACAAAAATAATTCCGTAGGTATTTTGGTAATCATTTAACACATAATAAGTTTTAAAACTTGTGAAAAATGTGTTTCTGTGATGACGTGGTTGGCCTAGTTTGTAATGAGTCTGCTTACGAAGCTAGCGGTCTTGGGTTCGATTCTCGATCGGGGAAAATATTTTGTGAGATGAGCGCGAGTATTTGTTTCTGAGTCTTGTGTTTTTTCTATGTACCTATATAAGTATTATATTTATCTATACACGTATGTTGATCGTTGCCTAGTACCTATACCATAGTACATACAGTTCATTTTGTTTAAATGAGTAGGTTACAATGTAAAATAAAGGCCTTGGTACATTGCACGTGGATTTTGAACCCAGGACCTCTAGCTTCGTAGGCAGGGTCCCTACTACCAACTAGGCTAACGCGTCGTCGTCGTCGTCGTTATAGTAGGAAGATTGCTTTTATCCGCGAATTCGTAAACCTGTAATGACAAAACGCAGCAAACTTGGGAACGTAGATTTGAGTAAACGGAGTTTGAAAGTGTCCATCTTTGATCCTTACAGAAAATTACATATCCTACATTAAAACATGCATCTTTCTACTATAACGACGACGACGACGACGCGTTAGCCTAGTTGGTAGTAGGGACCCTGCCTACGAAGCTAGAGGTCCTGGGTTCAAATCCCGGTAAGGGCAGATATTTGTGTGATGAGCGCGAATATTTGCTCCTGAGTCATGGATGTTTTCTATGTATATAAGTATATATTTCTCTATATAAGTAATTATATCGTTGTCTAGTACCCATAGCACAAGCCTAGAGCTTAGTTGGGACTGGGTCAATTGGTGTGACGATATCATCACTTCTCAAGAACTGCAGTTGGCTTACACGGAATTAATTCCTTTACCAAGGCCTTTATTTAACGACTTAAATAGTTTATGCTTAACGGAGGCCATACCAATACAATACCAAGACTTGTACAAAAAATTAGTTCCTCAAACGCAAACTTCAGCCACTACCGCTGCTGTTAATAGTGATGATGATTGTTCCGAGTAATTACGATTTATTTTGCATACTTTCTTAATAATATTTGATTTGAATAAAGGTAATGTGTGAATCAGTGCCTAATTAAGTATACCTTTACTTAAAAGTTAAAATGAGTAACGAACACGCTAGACTCCAAAATTATTCCAAATTTTTAAATAACTAACTGGACTAACTAGAGCTCTTCTGTGATGATTACAGTAGTTTATAGTAAATACAAATAAGAAAATACAATTAAGAAGTTTCCTGTTAAAACATATAGGTACTTTAGTAAGTATAAATAAATAAATGTTTAAAGATAACACTTCTATTTTTTGTGTGCACAGAAACTGACAATGTTTCTTCCATAGGACTTTGAACGTCTTATTATTTTAGTAAATCTAGTTAAAAGTATCTGTAAACTTATTTTTTGCTAATCAAGATACGTATTCTGATTAATGAAGCTAATTTCATGTACCAAAAATACTTATTTAACGATTTTTGTTGTTTGTGTCTGTTTTTCACTAAGGTCCAGATAAAACTAAAGAAATAATTATAATTATGCTCTAATGTTAAGTATATTCACAATGAAAATTATTGTTCCTTAATAGTTCTTTAATATAATCCACGTTTTATTACTATATCCTTTGTTTTATTCTGATGATCCCCTATAAAACAAATTAGGCAGCCTTTTTAAACCTATTTTAGTGATAATGTCACCGACTGAATAAAGCAGTACTATAAAAATACCAAGACAATAACTAGATAAAATTGCACGAAAAAGGACGTAAACACGTGATATTCTGCATGATTATGGCACCAATGCTGCTTAATAACGTATGTGTATCATTGTTACAAAAACGTTTTATCAGCATATTTTGACGAATAAAGACGTATAAACGGTTATGAAAATGAACTCTGCATATATGCTGGTGAATATAAATGTAATATGTATTTTATTTAATTTATAAAAAATTATGCAATGTTGTCTTAATCCGTCAAAACCATATAATAACTTATTTATTTCTGCTTTGTTTTTAATCAAAACAATAAATATTTCATCAGAAACATAAGCAATACGAGCGATTTCCCTTATTTTATTTTTCCTGTAAAGTAACGGTTTTGATATTACCGCTTTATTCGGTTGGGGGTACGATATTACAATACCGGAATTAAAAGGTAATGAATATCGGATTTAAGATGGTATCGCAGGTATTGCTCCGTCTAATCTCGGAATCGTAATATCTGAAACATTGGGCCGAGATTCCGAGATCTCGGAATTCATGCCCTAGGATAGACGTAAGCTGCCGGGTGGTCACCTCAAACGCTTAAATGTGTTAACTCTTTACGATAGCGTTTATCAAAAGCCTCTCGGTAAACTTAATAATAACGACCAAAAAGGTCTTAATGAATCACAAAATCTACATCAAAGTAATAAAAAATGTGTGCGTGGTTCTTTCGAAAAACGAACGACATTTAAGTACCTAATTACAGTTAAGCTTTAAGCGGCAAAATTAAATTCCTTACGTTTTTTTTTTTAATAGGCTTGTGACATTTAATTGAGAAATAAAGTTTAGTGCCAAAGCATGCTTTAGCTAAAGTAGGTTGTTAGTACATTAAAGAAGGGAGTGGGACTTTAAAAAAGGACGTTAAGGCCTTGCTCTGTTCAAAACGGGTAAAACATATTGCTTTTGACGTGCCATCGTATTGTTTCAATCTCGGCCGCCATTACTGTCAAGTAAATAAGCGCTTATCAAAATGTTGACACGATCATCATTGTCAGCCGCAAGACGTCCACTGCTGGACAAAGGCCTTCCCCAAGGTTTTCCACAACGATCGGTCCTTTGCTGCTGTCATCCAGCGGTTTCCCGCGACCTTTATCAGATCGTCAGTCCACCTTGTGGAAGGTCTGCCAACACTTCGTCTCCCGGTTCGCGGTCGCCACTCTAGAACCTTTCCGCTCCAACGGCCATCAGTTCTACGAGCAATGTGCCCCGCCCACTGCCACTTAAGGTTTGCAATCCGGTGAGCTATATCGGTTACTTTAGCTCTCCTGCGAATCTCCTCATTCCTGATTCGATCTCGCAAGGAAACACCCAGCATAGCTCTTTCCATCGCCCTTTGAGTGACCTTGAGCCTTCTTATGAGGCCCATTGTAAGCGACCATGTCTCGGATCCATACGACATCACTGGCAACACACACTGATCAAAGACTTTTGTCTTGAGGCACTGTGGTATTTGCGATAACGCGTCAAAATCCAATATGGTTTTAATATGTTTTTTTATAGCCGTAAAGGCAAACGAGCAGGGCCACCTGCTGGTAAGCAGTCTCCGTGGCCCATAAACATCAGGAATGCCAGGGGCACAGCGAAGTGGTTGCCTTTCAGTGAATACTCTTTTGAAGCCGCGTTTAAAGGAGGACATGTCGGAGTGCTGAGGAAACACCGTAGAGGGAAGTTCATTTCATAGTTTCAAGGTGCGCGTAGAAAGGATCTTTGGAATCGGACTGTAGTCGATTCGAATCGTTCCAGGTAGTTTGGATGAATTTTACTCCGGTAGCGAGTCGTCCTATAATAAGATAGCGCTGTAGGTACTAATCTAAACAATTCCTCAGAGCACTCCCCGTGATAGAGCTGAAATTTCTCTGAATTGAAAGAGATCCAAAGTCCATTCGCAGCTCCAAAGTTAACCTTTCCGTAATATTGGGATCGTCGACGATTCGTATTGCTCGTCGCTGTATAGAGTCAAATGGTAGCACTTGGTATTTCGGAGCTCCAGCCCAAAGCTGAGAGCAATTCTCCACGTGTGGTCTTATCTGAGCTTTGTAAAGCATCAACCGTTGTTTTGACGTGAATCGCTGGGATCTGTCAAGGCGATAAAACCAATATGTCTTTGACCATTTATTGTATTGTTAACGTTTTGATAGCCGAGTTAAAAACATTACGATACCACATCAAAGACAATATCGTTTTAATCGCTTAAAATACTCTGGAAATGTGTATCGCCTGTTTCAAGTCCATTAAATTTCATTACGCCGACATGACAGTTCGCTTTGAGCGTAACTTTTTTAATAATCCAAGTTGCGTTTGCTCGACGCACACGAACAAGTCTGTCTGTGTAGGGTGCAGTTAATTAATATTGTTGGGTGCCGCTGTTAGCGTGATTTCAGATAAAGTTTTGTTAGTATGTGGTTGTAAAATAAACTAATTACTAACATTTGTTCTAATGAATCTGTGACAACGAGAATTTGAGTGTGTTTTGAAACGTTATAAGACGTAATGCCGTATTCTTTTGTTTTTAATTACCATGGCTTCCACGCATCTCCGTCTTTATACGCGTTATAAATGCTAAATGACACACTAGAGACAGTTGAAGATCTTCGGCATCATTGAAAACAAACTGTAAGAGGCATTTACAGCAAAAAAACTAGTTTTGATCTTAAACATACCTTTGAAACGGTCAGTCTTAAATAAAGATAGAAGACTCAAACTACATGTATGTTTTTCGTGCACGTGGTCTCAAAAAATTGTGCAAATTATATACAATTAATTTACAAATATCAATAAAATTTATTACAAATGGATTTTAAAATCGACGATCATTTTAAGTAGTTGCCCGTTTTTATTTTATTGTTTCCTAATTAAAATGCAAACGATTTAAAACAACTAGCGTTCCCACTCGCTTGGACTGGGGCCATACATAATTCCACAAAGGACTCGGCCCATTGATCCGATTGCAATCATGGCCGATTGGGGCTTTGACAACGTATCGATGCGTACTTTAACACAACATGCACTACTCAACCAATTGCTAGCACTATAGCTAGGTTTTATCAGACTAAAGAGTACTATAGGGTGTTGAAACACTTTAAATAAAAGCTTTACGTTCGTTTGGATCGCTACCACCACTTTGTCCTATAACATACAGCCAAGCAGCGGCTTTGTATTCCGGTATGGCGAAATTACTAGCATAGAGGCATTCCATTTGAGTATTTAGGGGTGGCAACGCATTTGCTCTTAAGATTGTCTTCTTGAAAGATATATCTAGGGGCTATGGGTCACAGATCTCACTTACCGTCAGGAGCCCTAACATAGCTGCGTTTATCGCGTGACAAAGTTTGGATAAGGCATCCGTCACTTTCTGACACGTAGATAAGTATGAAAGTGACGGATGCTTTATCCACATTTGACACGCGATATATACGCAGCCATACTAGGCCCACAGGTGGGCCGTGTGTTCGTTTTCCTTCCCCATGCCATCATAACAAATAAAAAAAAAGAACACTGTCTGGATGTACCATACTTTGGCAATGAAGTTTTCAATAACCAGCGGTAACCACTTTTCACAAGATGGGGAATTATCTCTCTTTCCCCGGTTTCGTTCTTTGTAACGAATGAAAGGGATGTTTGGAATTTTGTTCTTCATTGTAACCATAGTCTGCCGTTTTCGGAAGTAATAAATAAACAATCTTGCCCTTACATCAATTATTTGGGGTTGGCGCAGCAACATTTTTAAAACATCGTATCGGCCGTCACCTTAGTATTCACTCCCTTGTTTTAATTACGTACATTGAACTTACGCCTTTATTCCCAAAGTGGGGTAGGCAGAGCTACAGGATTACCAAAAGAATGATGTATGGAAAATAGGTACCAAATGTATGGAACCCAGCCCAATCGTCAATAGAATTATAACGTACGTAGGCTTATTGATCCCACTATTTGCTGTAATTATTGTTAATAGTAAAATCGGTCAAGCGTGAGTCGGATATACGTGAAATAGCATTGCAACGCATGCGGGGCACAGCACACATAAACGTTGTGTGTGTGAATATTTGAAGGCTGATAACTCTTTTAATAATATTTGTAGTTTCATGAGATTTGTATTGGTTATATGGGCCAATTTGCCCATCACTCTTTGTTGATAAAAGAATAAAATTAAGAAAAATACTTTAGTCCTACGTATTAATCAAGCAACACCGTCCGCAAAAACTTATCAATGTCAACAACTTCACAAATGGAATCACATACCCCCTAGAGTATTATAACCCTAGAGTGCTTTTAAAGCATGCCTTCCAGCAAAACACCAATGCTCCAACACAATGCAGGTCCTTTAAAAAGCCCTTTGTTTCAGACAAAGCGCCTTCAGAGGCGACGTTTCGAGGAGCTGAGTTCCTCTCCTACGACCTCACCCAGACTGGAGGGGAGCCAATAGTTAGCACGCAGGATGCAATATCACTGTACTTCAAGACCAGACAACCTAATGGACTTCTGTTTTATACTGGTAAGTGGTACCTAAGGCTATAGAGAGATATGGAGTCGCTGTTTAATATATTAGGAGTATGTTAGGAGTGGAAGTCGTATGAGGCAACTAAGGGATTAAAGGCTTGTAGAGGCGATGGGTTTGAACCTGTCACTAATATTGCACGTCGTAAACATCTTAGCCTGTTTGTGTAAAATGTGGTTACAGGATTAACAAGTTGTTAGAGTTGTTGGTAATTCTGTAGCTCTGCGTACCCCACTCTGGGATGAGAGCGTGACGGTATGTATGTATGTATTTTTATATCTTAATCGCGTTAGACTGAATATATTAATACAAATCAGTACAAAGCTATTATAGAAAAAAATATAAGCCCCTGCCGACTCTGTCGGTCTGTATGTTAGCGATAATCTCAAAAACTACTGAACGGATTTTCACGCGATTCTTACCATCGGTTACAATACTTACATAGGTAAACCGACCCCTTCGTTCCCAGAGTGTGGTAGGCAGAGCTAGAGAATCAACTACAATTTTAAAAACTTGCAATTGTCAAAAAAATCATCAGGAATGTAACGGGTGTTACGGGTGTAACAGAAAATTCACATAAATTGAAGCAAAGCAAGGGAGACTCACTAGTTTAAAAAAATATAATTATCAGATTAATAGAAGTTATAAGGTCATAAAAATGAGTAGGTAGTCCTACGTACCACCACTAAAATTTAGTTTTTGTTTGGGACCTAAAATGCCTCACAAAGGATCACAGACGCACAAACGCAGTTAAAAAAAAACTCTAACACTCCTCTTTTGTCGGGGGTTCAAAAATAAATTCACGTGATATTCTCCTCCCATTCAAAACTTTATCCCATCATCCTTAATCAGGATAAACAGGGATGTAATTATATTTATTATTCCCTCGGCTAGTATCCGCGCGAGGGGACTATTTCCCGGACAGTTAGCTTTAATACCCTAGTTTCTAGCTAGAAGTAGATTATGTCATCCGGTTTACTGTGTTTCAAATCAACTTTAGTAAATTTTCAGTTATGAGTAGTGAATAGCGAATTCTTTAATCTTGATGAAATATTTAACGTTGAAACATTTACAACGAATAAAAAATTTGCATTTTAACAAACTTATATTTCGATGCTAGGGAGTTAATACAGCCTCTTTTTATCCGACTGCTTTGAAGCCCAACACATGGGTTATATGTTTGACCCGTATGTATATCCATATACGTATGTATGTCCATCCCTATGTCCCTTCGTATCTACTCAACGGGTTAACCGATTTCCATAAGTGATACGTCATTAGATTCGTATTTATGGCGCGAGTAACATTGGATACTAAAAATAAAATTCCTAACAAAATTGTATGCGCTGTTTTTAACATATATCGACGACAGTAAAAAAAATGCAGCTTGCTTTATGTTTCATCATGTCAGCCGAAAGACGTCCACTGCTGGACATAGGCCTCCCCCAAGGCTTTCCACTCAGACCGGTCTTGTGCTTTTCGCAAGACGAGCTGTAGGTAGGCCTCCAACAAGATGGAGTGACGACCTCGTCAGGATCGCGGGACCGCGGTGGATGCTTTATGTTTAGTTGTTATTAATTTACATAAAGTGTGCTTGAAATATGTTTTGTTATTTTTACCTAAAAAAAACGTACATACAGCCTAACAGAACATAAATAGGAGTCTTTATTAATTTTCATTAGAACCTACAAATCTCAAACAAAATCAACCAGTACATTAATCTGTTTTGTGATAAAACGTTACGTAATAACAATTAATCTCTCCGCCAAATCTATGTAATGTACTTAATGGAAGCCATTGAAATAACCGTTATCTGTATATATCAACCGTTATTGGAAACGCTGTTAATAATTGTGAAGTCACCCTGAATATCTGAATTAACAGAAATCATATTTCATTATCATGTCTATTCATGTTTCGAACATTAATCGCAATATTCCGTCTATTCGGAATATCACGAAAATGATTAAATTACCCTGTTAATCCATACAATTCATAGCATTCCTATTGCTGTAATTATTTGAATCAATGTCAAAAGAAAGGGACAATGTAGACAAGACAAAGGACGATGGGCAAAATGTCCCCACCCACCAACAGAGATGTATCTTTACCATGGCGCCGATCACCATAATGTTTGGGGTTTTCTTGGAAATCGTAATCGTGTCGTATGGCATTTGTTTGAAAATGAACACATATATGGATGATTTGATTGGCCTTGTTTTCATTAAAAAAATCCCATTGATTTTGCAACTAAAATAAGTATTTTGTCTTTTTTTGGTTCCTAATGAACATAATAGACATGCATACCGTTACTGTTGGCGGGGGGGGACGGGGTCCATACAATATTGCCCATCACCCTTTGAAATCGCGACGGGTTGTGTGATCGGCTTTGTATGTAGATGCACGCTTCAGTGCTCTGTCACTTTAACAAAATGATTGAGCTGCTGGACTATAGCTGCTGCACAGTTATAGGCGTTAAGGTGACAAGGTACGGTCGGCCAAGAAAGCGGACTACCAGTTTTGACAAAAGTTTCTGTGAGATCTAATATCGCTAAGGTTGACACTTATCACTGTCAAAATATCATCATGAAATGCAAATGAAATTCAACCTATGGTGATAGACCATATTTTTCGCCGACTGTACGTAAGTGTGCAGCTTCTTATAAATCCGACTGTATTATGCTTGAATTCTGCTGCTGTATTTAAAACATTCTTACATCTTCCTGGTAATACAATCGGAAAACTGGAACACTGACTCGCCATAGAACTATGTTACAGTGACGGCATTCCGTCTCAGTCCTCAGGGTTGGCAACGTATTCGGGGGCTTAGGATTGCAGTCTTGAGAATGTAGTCTTGAGATTTAAAATGTCTATGGGTCTCAGATCCCACTTACCATCAGGTGGCCTGAGAGCTCGCGTGATGATGAAGCTCGATGAAATGAAATGAAATGTTGCGTGCCATCCCATCGTAAAAAAAAAAACGCATTAGCTTAACAAATCGAACGTCTACTTTTGTTTTACAATCCTATAAAGTACCAAAAAAAAACACGTCTGCGTGGTCCACTAACAGGATCCCTTTTCCAGGTCATGAAGCAGACTACCTGAACCTGGCCGTTCGTGATGGAGGAGTCTCCCTCACCATGGGACTTGGGAACGGGAAGCAGGAGATGCACATCAAGCCGGCGAAGACGCGCTTTGATGACCACCAGTGGCACAAACTGACAGTGCATAGAAGAATACAAGAGGTAAGGTTCATTTATCAATATCAACAGTTCTGGGTTCCATTCTGAGGTTCTGGATGCAAGAACGAGTATTATGTTAATATAATAAGTAAGTAAATATTAGGGGACATGCTCACACTAATAAACCTAGTCCCAGGGACCGGAACCGCTTACCCTTTAAAGGGTTTTCGTTAGGGTATATAATTGACTGGTCTTTACAAACCCTAACGATGCGATAAGCATATTTTCAACCTACCCCAATGAAAAGCTATCCCGTACGATACAGTTGATTTGACTAAGCGCTTACCAATTCCTTAAAAGCCTCGTTAGGCTTTCCCTATGAAGTCTTTTTTGAACGGCTTCCATTCAAAATATTATTGGATAGGCTTGAAACCAACCAATCACACGAATCGGCGAAACAGAGTCAACGGAGAGGGAGAATTGATAGGGTTACACTAACGTAATATAAGTGCTGAAATCCGAAACCCTTACGAAACCGGTAACCTCAATGGTTGCAGTTTCCATATCATTAGGGTAAGCCTATCGATAGGGAGAGCATATTATTATGATGTAGTACCCGATTGATAGGCTTAATCAAATAAAGGGGTTTTCTGGTTCCTGCCTCGTCCCAAATTAAGCTCTAGGCATGTTCAGTACCCCAATGAAAATGATAAGCACTTTAGTAGGTGGTCATAGTAGACTTCAAACAGAAATGACAATGACATTCACAATGACAGAGTTCTAAGTATGCTCAACATTTTTTTAGGGTGACTGTACAATGGTTACTAGACATCGATAGAAGTACTTATAATAGAGAAATAAATACTTACCCCTATAACTTACCCGGGACCGCTAGCATCGTATAAGCAATAAAAAATAAGGGCTGTAGATAACTTCGTAATAAATATGTTTAAGGAAATCTTGCTAAATCTGTGTAACATTATAAGCAAACTTGGGATTACGGGAGAAATCATTTTTCACTTGTAATAATCCGATATAAAACGCTTAAATATATCCATAACAATAACTAATAACTTAATGAAAAGCAAGCTTAACAAACCCAACTGCATTTTTTGATATTATTATTAAACTCGTTAATTAAAGCTACTATATTCGTATATAATTGACATTCAAAGGATACCCATATTGTAATAATTAGAAAACTTTTCTTTTTGTTACATGAATAATTGACATAGCTACTCCCAAAAAAACTAGGGATAAGTATAAACATAGCTATGATAGATTATTTTCGATCTGCAAGATTCTACCCGTGCATTCTAAAGTTGTTTACCTAAATATATTAGATAGTTATTAGGTATACCGATAATTTTAAAGTAAAAAAGCAAAGTAGTCATTGTACTAGGTCTATTAGGAGGGGAGAACTGTTCCAACCACCAGCTAAAAACTATTATGGACAAAGAACTAAAGAATATTTGATTCCCAAAGTTTATATATAACAAATACCCCCTACTACTAAGTAGATGAAAAAAAATTAAAAATAGGCTTCTTGAAATCAAAAATGAAACACATTTTATGGTCTGATAAGTTCTGTTAGGGTTGTTTTTAACATTAATTGAATAAAGTTATAAAATGCAGATGAAACTCATAAGCATGGTTATGACATGACACTCCAAATGTAAACGTAAATTAAGTTAGTAAGTAAGTAATCACTAGTATCTATGTACCTACCAAGTAGTATTAGATTATTGAGCGCATCAATCGCCAACAAACTGACACACAGTTTGGCGACATTTAGAGTATGGTACTATGTAAAAACTATATACTTATAATAAATAAATAAAAAAAAACATTTTGCGATTGTTGTTATTTCAATTTTAACAGTTTAGGTATCTATGTCACCCGGGATGGTGAAAGGATTCTAACGATACTACACACATTTAAATCGGCTCAGCCGTTTAGAAGTTATGGTGGAATAAAGAATCATTACATACTTACACACATACATGAATCCTGAAAACATTACACTACTTTTTATGGGCAGTCGTGTAAAAATCGTGTTGTATGAAAATATTTATCAGAATGAGGAAAACTATGTTCCAAATGTTTATGTTTACTGAGGAAGATACAATTACCCTCAAGAGACAAAGTAATTGGGTTTCGACATACGAGATGCTCGAGTATATTTTTGGATCATTTCTTATTTCCCTATAAATATTGAAACAGGAAGGCAAACAAGTAAACGTATGGGTTACATGATAGTGAGGTATCACCCACGCTCATGAGCGCATTGGGAAGCTCAAAGGAGTAGCCAATTATTCATTAGCAGACCTCGAAACATACGGGGCAAAATGAAATGAAAACGAGGGATCGCCTACATCGATAAACTATCAATTATGGATGCTTGTCCCATGTACTAGTGATCGCCCCCAGCATTGTTTGTAAGTGTGCTTTTTTTTGCCCCTACTAAATCCACGGACATTGAATTATTTATCGAGTAATTGGGAATGGATTTATCAGTCGAGGCGGAGAAGTTTAACGGCCGAAAATTTGGAACAAATTCTTTTTCGTTGATTTTAACAATAGTAAATGGGATAGAAATTCTGAAATACACAATGAGGAAAAAAAATATGATGATGATGAGTGAAGGGTCAGAAACCCTTTTAAAATAGAGAATAACCAGAATGATATTGCTATTTTGTTTAATTTGCACACTTTCATATTATAATAACATATTTTTACGAAAAATCTTGGAGCGATCACTAGTGTTTGAGAAAATCATCGATAATTGAGTTTATCGATATCGCAGAGACCTAGCTGTCATTTAATTTTGCCCCGTATTTTTATGCCACGGAAAAGGCAAGTTCAAGACCGCTGCGTTGCCAACCCTGGGGACTAATATAAAAGATTGTCTTACCCTCATAGCGAAACACTTGAATCCGAACACTGCTGTCTACATCCTCAAGACCACAACACTTCTGTTTTTTTTTTAGGTATTTTCACTTTTAATACTTTCCTTACTACGCTACTTGAATTAAATCACACAAAGTTAGCCAATCCCAAACTAAGCTTAGCTTAGCTCCTGGTTAGGATCGCGGGGAGCCGCTGGATGCAAGCGGCTCAAGACCGTGACTTGTGGCGCTCTTTAGGGGAAGCCTTTGTCCAGCAGTGGACGCCCCCGGGCTGATGATGATGATGAAACTAAGCTTATGTCAAATTTCACCAACCACTTAACAGGTGAAATAAAATAGATAAATAAATATCAGGGGACAATGTCACACCAATTGACCTAGTCCCAAACTAAGCTCTAGGCTTGTACTATAGGTACTAGACAGCGATATAAATACTTATATAGAGAAATATATACTTAAATACAAAGAAAACATCCATGACTCAGCAACAAATATTCGCGCTCATCACACAAACATCTGCTTACCGGGATTTTAACCCAGGACCGCTAGCTTCGTAGGCAGGGTCACCACCAACTAGGCCAGCGCGTCGTCTAACAACAACAGTTCAATTCGGTGAGTATCAACAGTTGTCACAATGTATCAACTAACGGTCGATTAACATTAATGAAAATTTTACATTGCTTGGTGTTAAGCAGAATCTTTCTCACCAAACTTGACATTGGCGGAATCACTGCGGAACGCCATTAAGAAAAATAAGAAGAAAAACAATGCTTAGTGACATTGGTACAGTCAAGGAAATAAATTTGTAACCCACCTTAGTTCCAAAGTTAATCTGACATTCCACAGCCATAAGGTTGAGTTTCCTATCAATTACAAATGACTTGACATCTCTTATGGCAATGACATCTTCAAGCAAATTTTCTTTGAAATGCGTAGCAAACTAATTTCCGTGTCGTACTTAGGCTTGTAATGGCTACTTGACAACGATAAACATGATTATGTGTATAGATATAGATATACATACATAGAAATCATCCAAGGATCAGGGAGAAATAACTGATCACATGACCGCTAGCAGGGCAGGGTCACTACCAACTAACGCGGGTGCTTGTGCAGGGTGCATTAGCCTACCACCAAACAGCAGTGTTCGTATGGTTGTGTTCCGGTTTGGGGATAAGACAGCCGGTGTAATGTGTAGCATAGAGGCATTCCATCTTAGTCCTCAGGGTTGGCCACGCATTTGCAGTCTTAGGCTTGCAGTCTTATGAATGCGTATGTTTATGGGTCACAGTTTCCACTTACCATCAGGTGGCCTGTGTGCTAAATTATAAATTATTATTAAGATTTTAAAAAACTTAGCTTACCGTGTACTTTGAACCTTAAGTACCAATATCATCAAATGATGTTAAATGTTAATCGACTGGTTAGTACATACATTTTGACAACTTTTATACTCTAAGGGTCTCCCTAGACCTATCGAAGCGGAATCGGCTTGAGCTGGTAAGAAAAAATGTATGTCCATGCAATAACAGCGAAAACGACGTCGTTCCGTTCGCAACGCCGAATCGAGCCGAGCTGAGCCGAGCGACATCTTTTTCACTCTAACTGCACGGACATAAAAGTTTTTCCTACCGACTCAAGCCGATACGTGTCGATAGGTCTAGGGAGACCCTAACCATCTGTTAAGTTATTAGTAAAATTCGACATAAAGGTTAGTTTTACATTTAGCTTTGCTAAGTTCTAAAACTAACTTTGCACCAAGTGTGTATCTTACGTAGTTGAATCTAAATTTTCAGTAACATTGTTTTTGTTAACCCGTTGTATAGAATATTCATAAGAACGCCGCGTGTTATGTACTCTGTCGAGAATGCTAGCAGCTTGGTTATTCCTCCTACATAATGTATTATTCCTGTATCCACGCTCAACAAACACATAATTTCGGAGTAGGTTATACGTCTAGATCTCAAAACGACTTTTCATCTCTCTTCTTCGGAAATTTTATTTGAATGGATAGATAGCCGGGTGGTTTTTTTTTAATAGTGTCGATTGGCCACGGTGTCTAAGATAATTGAGCTACGTCATATTATTCAAATAATAAACTAAACAAATAATAAAATAAACTCGGCTAAACGTTAAACGACGTATTTATTACGATCTATAGGTTCATATTAAAATCATTTTACGACTGGTCTATTTTTTTCACAATTACAGAATATAAACATTTTAAATTATTCCTCTATTCTGCTGCCAGCTATAATGCCATGATTGCATGGCATGACACTTTTTTTTCAAGTTTTGACATGGCCATCTAGAAAATACACATCCTGCCGACATTAGAAAAGTTTAATCCAGTTGGTCACGACCAAGGAGCTTATACAGGGTATTTTTTTTTCAGTGCACTAATTTTAAGATATGATTTTGTATCGTTAATATAATATTACGACAGTAAAACGAGCTTTATAAATATATTTTTTTGTTGCAAATTATCTCTCTTTTACTCACACTGTCTGTGGACACGAAGTTACACTAGAAAATCACTTTTAACAAACCTCAACCTTAAAAACCTTTTTACAATTAAACTAGTTTTTTTCGAATAGCGAAACTTCAGCTGAATTTTTGCAGTAAAGACAATTTTCAACTGATACAAGAACTGTTCCAAGATTTTATTTATCTCTTTGTTGGCGTGACTTATATTTATATTAATGCCGGATTACAGCTTTCTAGTACTAACAGTCTCTGAGCTAGGCTGCGGACGGACGGACGGACGGACGTTCAAGGTGAAACTATAAGATTTCCTAGTTTGACTACGGAACCCTAAAAAATCTCGTAATAATGATTACTGTACGCCAAGAAGTTTCGTTTAACTATAAATATGTGTAAAAGTTAATGTGTATCGTGAAAGATAAAGAAAATCTATTGTAATTACTTACACTTAACTCAATCTTCCATTTTCCTTAAAATAACAAGGCAAACGCACTCATACAAAAGATAGAACGTTGAGCTATCGAAATCGATCGCTCGTTTACCACTAATTACTTACTCCTGATCGATGTTTTTGTGCCACACGTAATTGGATCAAATTGGTGGTAACTCCACAATATTGGAAGTTAGTTTAATAATGCATAGGTACATAATTGGTGGGAAACACGCGAAACTAGTTGGAAATAATGTGCTGTTTGTTACAAATACCGAATGGTTTTCTTTAGGGATGTGATTCTTAGAAGGATATCAGACG
The DNA here is from genome assembly GCA_923062465.1 of Acleris sparsana. Lineage (NCBI taxonomy): Eukaryota > Metazoa > Arthropoda > Insecta > Lepidoptera > Tortricidae > Acleris > Acleris sparsana. The sequence goes on from OV281303.1 coordinate 14,893,893, forward strand.
AGCGATGCGTGTGCGTTGCGTCGTCGCTGCTCCATTGTTCTACGTATAAATTACACTCAGGAGCAAAAATACCGGGTCAGAGTGCGTTTTTCACCGACTGTGTGTATCAGTATTTGTCTGTCTGTAGCATCGAAGCCGATGGGGACGCGTTAAAAAAAAGGCTTTTTAGGATGGTTCTTAGCTAAGGATCCTATTTACATCGATTTTTATTTTTAAAGTTTACATCTTTGTCTTAAAAAATATTCTGCTAAATTTAACCTCACAAAACCTTTACTGGCATTTACAGCCTGTATTTTCATTTGTCACGTAACCAGTTTTAGCCGTGTCCTGCCCGACTTATTTGCACACGTCTGCCCGTCCTGTTTGCACGCGTCTGTCCCTTACCATGAGTTACAATTAACGTACTCGCTAGCGAATCGAACGCTCTGTCGCTTGCAGACCTCGCAGTATTGTTATAGAGAGCGAGGGACAGAGCATTCGACTCGCTTGCGATTACGGTAATTTTTACTCATGGTAGGGGTACTGTAATACGGTCCCTAATGAACTCCGTAATAGTATTCTCTGGTAGGTAATTTAGCACTGAAATACGGCCAGACTGACATACACCACGTCCACGGATGTGCAAAAACGTATCATTTGGTTAATTTGCCTTCGGGCTTTTATTGTCTTTGCAATTTCACAAAGGTATGGTTCGTTGTTCCGCCTTAAATGCTGAACGATTGGTTATTTCTATAGATATAGGTAACTCCTGTAGATATATACTAAAGCAAGCTTATGCAGATTTGTTTTTTTTGCCTCAACCTCTCCCATTAATATTATAAATGCCAAAGTTTGTGTGTTAGTCTGTTACTCCTTCACGATGCAATGTCTAGACGGATTTCAATAAAATTTGGAATGGAGATAGTGTATGCATTGGATTAACATATAGGCTACTTTACATCCCGGGGAATTAAAAGATCCCTAGGGAGAAATCGAAAGCGAAATTTTTGTGATCCCCTATTTTGACTAAATACAATTAAACCTATAGGATAGGCAAAGACTATGGAACGCCAGGTGCACTGGTCCATATATACCTCTTTCGCTTCCTCTACATTTATCAACCTATTTCATGCTCGTACGTGGCTTTTTCAAATTAAATTACGCAGCGAAACTCGTGACGCTACGACAAATTCTAATAACTATATCGTTTGTTGAAATTGTGCCATCTACTCAGCCTCTACAAGGGAATAATATTGAATATGAATTCCAAACCGTGTCAATTATATCCCTTCTATTAGTCTGGTAAGAACCAGTTCTTCATTTTCCGAATTATATTACACTCATCCAAAATATTCTGCCTCTAGGCTGTGTATTTTGCCAAAGTCAATGAAAAGTAAATTAACACCAGCCACCTCTGTCTTTACTTTGCAATTAAGAGGTTCCAGAAGTTTTTTTGGTTCAAAATGATTGATTCCTTTCAATATCCAGACCTTAGGCAATGGTAGAGTTGGAATTAATTGATCAATTTCAAGTTGGCCTTGTAGTGACCCTGCCTACGAAGCGAGCGGTCCTGGTTTCAAATCCCGGTAAGGGCAGATGTTTGTGTGATGAGCGCGAATATTTCTTCCTTGTGTCATGTATGTTTCTATCTATTTAATTATTTATTTCTCTAAGTATTTATATCGTTGTCTAGTTCAAGTAGTACAAGCCTAGAGCTTAGTTTGGGACTAGCTCAGTTAGTGTGACATTGTCTCCTTATATATCTATCCCTTGAGTATATAAATAATACTCAACTAATTAGCTTAGAATTTTTCCTGTAATGTTTTTATGCCATATGCAAACGAGCACACAGGCCACCTGATGGTAAGTGGGATCATCTGACCCATCAACATTTGCATTCAGAAGACTGCAATCCTTGGCGGCTCCACTGAGGTGGAGATAAGCCAATATTAACCAATAGAATCTAAACTAACGTGCGCAAGGCGCGCTTGACGTGACCGCACGCGCCTTCTATTGGTTAATATTGGCACAGCTCTGTTCCGCTCCGCTCGTCTCCGCGTCAGTGGAGCCGCAGCCTAACACTGCAAATGCGTTGCCAACTCCGAAAACCAAGATAGATTCCTCTATGCAAGTAATTTCACCGGTTGTCTTATCCCGACATAAAAACACAACAATTAAATACAATATGGTGGTAGCAAACTCTGCACAAGGGCCTACCACCACTAAACCTAAGCCAAGCTTTGTTAGCTAGACCTTTTTTTTGGGCGTCATTATACCCTCCATTATTTTCAAAATATTTTACCTTTAAAGTCATTGTATCCCCGAATTTCATATGCAATATTCTCATTTGCCCGAATGTCAATTGTCATAATAAAATGGCAATACCTTGTATTATAATTTACAGCCATAGTAAAAACTCATCAACTTAAATGCTGATTTGACACGGTTATCAAAACACAATACGTTTTATTTACGAGTCGAAAGCGGCCTCGTATCACATTCAACACGTTCAATAAAAATGTTTTCGCCCTGTATAGGTTTCTGTGTCGGGAAGTTATTGAATTTCCGTTATCGAGGCCATGGACGCCAATATCGAATTTTCTCGATGCTTTTTACCAATGGCAATAAAATATACAATTGACGGGAAACTTTGGTATATTTGGGACTGATATATATTTTTTTTATTTGTATTACAATTATTAATGACCGTGGAGACTATAATATACATCTCCCTGTATGATTACCTATTATTTTAATATGACATCTGGAGACTCTTTACATCTCCAAAATTGACCGTGGAGACTTTCTACATCTCCCTTATTTATTTTTTTGATTTATTTTTTTAATAATTGTATTTAATTTTAATTTGACATCTGGAGACTTTTTACATCTCCAAAATTGACCGTGGAGACACTTTCCTGCTCAAGCTACGCTTGAATATTTTTTATTTTTTGTTTTATGTTAAATTCATTGTTTTCTATAATGCTAGGTTAAGCTTTATACCTGTATAATATCATAAGTAGTATTTTAAAAAAAACCACTTTCTGTTGAGTTTCTTGCGGCGATTCTTCTCAGCAGTGGTCTCTTCCGAAGCGCTGGTAGATTTTTGACGTGTAAAAGTGCCCGTGCGGCCTACTTACTGAATAAACATCTTTTATCTTTTTATCTTTTATTAGTTTTACCTAAGGACTAAACAAATTAAACTCTATTACTTAACTGAAAATAAAAACAGTGTGAAAAACCGAATTTATATATTTGAAATTTCACTGCTTTGCACCATAGTTTAATGAGCCTACCGTTCAAAACGATCATTGTTACCGTCCCAAAAACAGCTAAAGGTTGCGGCCAAATTTTACTGTCTTGACAGCAAATTGAAATGTGTACAGCATTGTAGATATTATAATTTAATGAAGTAGTTTAATCAGAAAACGTGAATATTTTACCTTTTTCGGTTTTTCAAGCACTTGATACATTTCGTGATGTTGGTGACGCTTTAGTTTAAGTTTAAAAAGGCATAAGTGTGTTTGTTTCTAGATTTGTCCCTTTGACGGTTCATTTGGACAATGAAAGTTTATAGCTCAGAGCCGGAGACATTTATTTACCAGTTTTACAAAAGTTTGTCGCAAAGCAAATATTTTACTTCGAAATTAATTAACTATTAAAATCTTTATCTGACTTTCATAGGCTTACCCTTAAAGGTTTTCCAGTAGAGAAGCCAGGCAGAGCTAATGTGTACTGTACTTATTAGTACATATACTTAGAACTGTAGTAATTTTACTTTATACAATAAAGGAAATTAATACATATTAACACCGGCTTATTAACTCCTTGCTTTGACAACGGCTTTTGCCACGTGGTTAAAGCATTAATTAAAAAAAATATGTTTTTGTTGGATTTTATCTACGAAAGGAAAACTCTAGCAAGTTTGTGGGTTGAACAGCGAACGAATAACACGTAAAGAAAGCACCTTCTTTTGTAGAGGTAGTACCATTTATCGTAATTATATCTAGTAACATAATAACATTTCTAAAAAATTTGGTATAGCATATTTCTAAAAAATAATACCGTTACTGCCAGAAATAACGGTTAATTTCACTCGCCTACTCTTTCATCTTGCCAATCCTATATAATATATAAACTGGAGCCCGTTTTATGTCATAATAATATTTAGTCATAATATCATTGTTGATGATTGATAGTCATAATTTTAATATCGCTGAAGAAGTAGACGTTTCAGAATTACTTAAATATCTAACGTGTATTAGTCAATTAGGTCAGGTTATATTTGAGTAAAAAAATCCTGTCAAAGTAAGGCAAGACTGTTACAATATACACTTTTAAAACAACATGGTTGCCACGCCATCTAAGTGCAAGAAGAACCAAAAACAGAAGAATGTCAGCAATCATAACATAACATAGCAAATCAAATCCGCTTCAAGCGAGCGTTTACGATCCACTTGGTTGAGGATCATAATTAACGGCCATTTATCAAACCGTTCCCAAGCCCAGGACCTCTATTCCCGACGGTTAAAAACATATGGTCTTTTTTTTCTTTCTTTGTCCCGCGGCGACTTGAACAGCTACTACCGCGGAGATATGGCGTTTCCACAATGAAGTGATTTCGCCAGTGTCAAGTATATATAAGTATAAATCAATATAGCAATAAAACACAATCCAATCTTCTCTAGGAAGATTAGGGGCAATGTTGTACGGTGATATTATGTAGGACAGAGGCCAAGATAGCTTTAACCTCTGTATCACTGCGAGTCCACTTGAAACGAGAAGTAAGATGCCAGATACACGAAATAAGTCCAAGTCTTATATCACTGTGCAACACAAAGACATTAACAGAAAAGAACTTTGAACACCTAAATAAACAAAAATAAAATCTAAAACCAATTACACATGCGCCATCTTTTGACGTTGCAAATGGCCCATATCGTCTTTGACCTGTGATGGTATTGTTAAGACGTCATCCGCCACTGTGAAGTACATAAGAGCTATCGAAACGGTGACAATACGGTATATATTTTTTACCGTGTTGAATTGAGGCACTGATTCTACACGGGCAGTCGAGTTTCTAAGGCTTGCTTTTTAGTATTGACAAGCAGACAGCGAAATACAGGTAAATACTTTTACGCTGTCGCTTACATCAATGACATTTACGCTTGTCATTTACGACGCTCTCAATACTAAATGCAGAGGGTCTATTCGTTTTATATTTGATATATTTTTATTTATGTCCTCAAGCTTGTTCAGGCAACCGTTAATAGTTTATGTGTGTCCCTCGCCGGCTAAAAGGTCGCAGGGTCGCGTGAATTCAATATTATTTATTATGCTACCTTTAGAATTTTCCTCTAACAAATACGCTTTCCAAGAACATTTGCAAGTAACTCTCGTGGTATTTTGTGTTTATACAATGTTTTAGAAAGCAGTTTTCTACAAGAACATTGCTTTGTATATTTTTTTGATTTATGATCATTATTTTGTGGAAACGTTGGCGTTCTAGGTCAGGTTTTATTACTGAGTGAACTAAGGAAAAAAATTGATGTAAATACAATGTTATGATACGATTGTTTTTGTTAGACAATAAACAAGGTATAGGTAAACCGTAACAAAGCAGGTAAATAAGCAAAGAACAATACCGAAGAACTTTTGTTGTTTTTGTATATAATAATAATATTTCAAGATCCGTAGTGGGTCTGGGGCTCTCTTCTACATGGATAAACCATATTACTGTTGAAATGTTACTCTTCAAGTTAGATAAGATTTCTCTTTACAAGAAAGAACAAATATAAGACCTAACCTAACACGTTTTAATGCTGTTTCTTCCTTGTCCACAGGTTACGGCTACGACCAGTTTTTGCAGGGTGAGTGTTTTTAGATTTACATTGACGTTATACAGGTCGGGTCAGATGTTTTTGCACTTTTACTGCTTTTACTGTTGCTATTTGCAAGCATTTTTAGAACAGCCTATATTTCACTCCATTCGTCATAATCATCGACAAAACCATTTGATAATGTAACTTTTTGTTAGTTATTTTATACAATAGTGTAATGTTTCTAAATGTATAACCAACAAAACATTTATTTATTTTATTTCTTGAATTGAAAGTCTATAATTTTGTTATTGTTGCGTAACCTATATGCTTGCTTTGTTTACGTTTCCATAGACTATAGTTATCTTTGGTATTATTTTATTGATTCTGTTTCCTTTGTGTTGCCAACTTTACCAGGCCATAAATTTTTATGGTCATTTGAGACGTTCGAGATAATCTCGAACAAATTATTGTGTTTGATCCTTGATGTTTTTCTTTTAGCGTTGTTTTGTGTTAAATGTGTCACTTTCCGTTTTTTCACCAAGCGGTTCCAACGGAAGACCAGTGCTGGCTTTACGGCTAGCGAATGCTGAGTTAGGACCGTTTCGTAACAATTTTTCTGTGTCTTGATATTGTTTTATCTGTGTAATGTGGTTTTGTTTTGTTGCGAATAAATGTCTCTTTATCTTTATCTTTATCTTTAATTCGTAAGCCAGGATAAAAGGGTATTTTTTTTAATTCACTTTTGTAAGTGGTAAGTTATTTAATAGAAATTTAGTGTTTCAACAATAAACACCATTATACACGGTGACCTCATATTATTATTCTTCATAGCTTGTTCTGTTATCAACAAGGTATTTTTGCTACCTAAGCAAATGAAGCAAGTAAGTAAAAAAATTATAATTTTACCGCTAAAGAAAATACGTGAGCGCCATACGTGGAAAAATAAAACCGGAATCTCTTTCAAAATAATGCATTGTCATGAATAATAGACTTCGCCTGAATAGAAAGCCTTGACAATGCAGCCACGAGACAGGCCTAAAAATAATGCACTTTGGAAATACAATAACGATAGGCCATGAAATTCTCGTAAAAGCTATTCAGTCTGCATTCATATTTTTAAACCTACCTTCCTTTTAATGGTACAGTGTATCAAGATATGTTCGTACTTGTTTTGTATAATTTAATTTGGTAGAAGTATTTTTTAATGTTAATACTCTTTTTAATAATGTTTTTACATTACATTTACAATGCAAATGTATTCGGAGACAACAATGATAAGATCGTGGATAAGGGTAGGTATATTAGTTTGGAAAGGAAAGAGTGGGGAACAATTGGATCCACTGTTTGGAGTAAAATTGAAAACTTAATCATTTTTTTCTTCAAAAATTATTTCTTATTGTGGTGTTTGCCAATTTAAAAAATCAGGTTATACCTGTCTGTGCGTGTCTTTGCATATGATTTATAGATAAAATTAACATAAATGGGACCACATCAGACGTTGCTGGTTGTTATCACTATTTTCGTCAATATATTGAAGAAAAGATAACGGTCGTACGACCCGAATATTCGCTTCCACCACGTCAAACTCTGTACCAAACTATATATTATCTATGTATCCTGGTCGTAGACCTAACGTTACCCTTGCCTCCCACATTACAGCCAACCCTTTGTAAACCAGTCACGTTTAAAGGTACGTTAACTCCAGCAAAGTACTTGTAAATTGCGTATAACAAGAAAACAGGCTGCGAACTTAGTTAATTCCTTACTTACAATTACTCGGGCCCACCAATTACACTGCAAACTTCCTAATTAGACGCCCTTTTATAATTTTCAAAACTAGGTTATTACTGGCTGTTACAAAATTGTTTAAAAAGTTGCCTTTTGAATTTGGAATGTTTTGTTGTCTGGTCTGCGAGTGTTCAGAATTTGGTTCTGCTTAGAAGGATACGAAAAATAAGAAGATGGAAGACGACGGCAAAAAAGATGTTTTAAAGTTTAGATCAAAAAGTTTCTGTGTTATTTTTTTCTGTTTTGGATAAGACACATTAAAATGTTTTTAAAATACAAGTAATGATGAACCTTTAGGTACTCGTGCTTTGATTTTTAGACCTAGGAACAATACTTTCCAAATTTGTTATTTCTTTTGCTGCTTCATTTAAATGATGCTTATTTTATGTACGTAATTGAGTACCTGATAAAGATTATATAAAAAAAATCATCTCTGAAGAGACTGACGTCACAGTCTGATTTCTAAATAAAAAAAGCGCAAATCAAACATGCTTTTGTAGTTGGGTAGTTCCACGATAATTTAACGAAAGTTACCACTTCCATGGGTGTTTTTTAAAACTTTTAATGCTAGTGGGGGAAGGACCTTGTGCAGGGTCCGTCCGGATCGCTACCACTATAATATCCATTAATCCACCGCCAAGCAGCAGTGTTCGCATTGCTGTGTTCCGGTGTCGGGATAAGAGAACCGGTGAAATTACTAGTTGTTAGTCCTCAGGGTTGGAAAACGCATTTGAAGTCTTAGGATTGCAGTCTTGAGATTGTAGTCTCGAGATTTGAAATGTCTATGGGTCTCAGATCCCAATTACCATCAACTGGCCTGAGTGCTCGTGTCCTTTCTCATTGCCTTGAAAAAACTAGATATAAATTTAAAAACGTATATAGAGATAAATGAGTTCTTACATTTTGCAAAATAACTAAAAGAACAAGCAGAAGGCTAGAAATTGGTTACTTACGTTACTCTCTACCATGGAATTGCCCAGTTTCAGACTTTCCAGAGATTATGAAGTACTTAGTCAACAAGGTAGTATATTGTCATTGAAAGTATCGTTACAACATCGATGCGAACAATGTACAGGAGAATTCAACGAGGCGGAATAGATATCGCCTGAGCCCGATATTCCCTAATAGACCGCAATATTATTAAAAAAGCGGTCGGGGTACTCACTAAATATACAATAAAAGGATCCGTATGTGCTTTAGTGATCAAAAATAGTAGTTATTAGTTTTTGAACATTTAGAGGGGAGGGGGGTATGAAAACCTAACTCAACACTAAAACTAATCAGGTTTTTTTTTTCACTTTATCTTATATGTATAGCTGTTTTTTTTTTTTTTTTTTTGTTTTTTTTTTAAGTTTTATTCTATTATATAGTATCCATACCTATACATAAATACATAACTTTCACGCCTGTCTTCCAATGGGGTAGGTAGCAGTCGCGAGGCGTTCGTACAAGCCGATTATTTACGGCTTTACCAAAAATTCCTATGCATAGAGTAGGTATACAAACAAAACGTAAAACCGAAAATAACCCGGTATACTATAGCTTTACCTTGCATTACCATCTTCATAATACGATGCATAACCAAAACGCAATTTATTTACTAAGCCGAAATCTATCGCAGTACTCGCTCGCAGTAGGTAGAGACTATGGATGACCGTGCACCGCAGTCTTAACTTACAACTTTCGCTTCCTCCACATTCATCATCCTCTAAATACACAATAACACTGTAATAAGAATAATCTTCACTGAAAACTACATAGTATTATCGCTAAAAATAACCGCATAACTGGTTCAAACCGGTTTCCACTCCGCCCGAGACCCTAAAAGTAGTTTAGCGACATCTGTATCACACGCCCACACAGAATGTTGATCCAATACATTTTACGAGTAATAGCCTAAAGGAAAACAAATTTCATCAAACCCTTCGGACGATATGAAAAAAGTTTGCTTGGAACAAGTTGCCGTAAATGGGTCTAGGAAAACTTAGAGTAAGTAAGTTAGTTATAATGTAAAGTGCCATAATAGCAGCCAAGTAGTTGCAGGGTTGTTTAAAAATGCAATTTTAAAGTTAAGAGGAAAGGATACTGGGTAAACAGCGTTTAAAGATAAGGAATAACAAGTCTTGAAAGCGTGTTTAAAAATTAAAAATGTCGAGTGCATGTTTTGTTCGCCGTCTTATATGTTTGTATCCTTACATATTAAATTGGCGTTTTATATGGGAGGTGCAAAAAGTCGTTTGTTTTTTATATACAGTGTGTAAATGGTATACGGGCGTTTATTAAAACTGGACATAGATCAAGGCTCTACTAATCATTAACAGAAAGAATTATTTTGATTACGCTAACGTATACACCGTTATTAATTTTTGAACATACTATCGACCCGCAATGTACATCGAAGTCCATCTGTCAGGTAAGTACGTAATGTTTAATTAATTGCATTTTTCGTTATACATTACGTGTTAAATTATTTTGTATGGTTATTTTTTTTTCATTTAATTTTAACAAAAGCTGCCTAAATGTGCTCAGTAGGGGTTATACTAACCACAGTTAAAAGGAACGCCCGTATACCATTTACACACTGTATAGTACATTTATTTAATAAATCAAAGTATGTACCATTGCTATCTATGCACTTTTGCCATCGCATAGGTAGTTCATTGATCCCTTTACTAAAAAAAACATTCGGACGGTAATCAATAAAATCTTTGAAAATGGTTTGAACTGCCCCATTGCAAGAAGTTATCCAAATTTCGAAAAAAAAAGAACTGTTGGAGGAAGGCCCGGGGAGTACGGTGGACGTCTTAAACATTCTAACCGAAGCTCCTCTAATTTGATAGCCGTCCGGCCAGATCAGACGGACGGTGGATCTGTCTCCCGGTCATTCCGCCCAGGGGTATGATTCTCTCAACAACGACGGTCGGACGGACGAACGAGTGCATGTCGAAACGGCGAGTTTAAGTAGTATATTTTAGCGCGTGCATTTTCAATTGGCAGCATGGCTTATCGGACGTACAAGGCTGCTTAATTGAGAATGCACGCGCTTAAATGTATGTTTGGCCGGACGGGACTACTTAAACTTGCCGCTGCGATTTCTCTCGTCCGTCTGACAGATCACCGTTTTTAAGAGAACCTTAGTTACCCTTGGTTGAGCCAAATGGTACTGTCCGGCGACCCTCACATCCAGCATGGATTCCACTGTTTAGTTTTGTTTAGAACAGAAGTGCGTCCCGTAGGTTTATGCTTTCAAGTGCTTTGTTTGATAATACGTGCTCTCCGAATGTTCGGTATCTCAGTGACGATTTACAAATCGCACTCGTGCTCAGGACGTGCTGGCTCGTGCTGCAGATCCTGTCTGATACCTATAACCTTTAAGTGTCAGTTGAGCGGGCAGTGCCCAGTCAACACACATGTAATTTGTACATTACATTTATAATTATAAAGATAATTTATATACTTTATTCAGTGATAGATTTAGAGTACCTACTCTCTTTCTCTCGAATATAACGACACCTCGATTGTCAACTGCCTCCATGAGTGAACAATGAACTATATATACATACGTCATACGGATCAAAAACATAACGTTTCTTCTATTTTAGTTGGGTAAAAAGATTAATTTCTGTGCTTCATGCCTGTAAGCTCTTTATTGCATTCTAGCGACCCGCCCTTGCTTCGCTTCGGTTTATGAGAGTTTTTTGTAACATCCTTACATAATCCAGAATGTATAATACATAAAAAAAATCTTAAATTACTCTATCTATTGCAGAAAACTGCATTAAAATCCGTTAAGTAGTTTAATGCCCGGTTCCTATATTCAAGAAACGAATCGTTTTCCTTACGCCTCGTTAAAATTTGACACATTTAGTAGGTAGCAAATGTCATAACTCTACGGCCCGTAAGGAAAACGATTCGTTTCTTGAATATAGGAACCAGGCATAAATGACCTAAGCGAACCGAACAGAGAGCGGGAGCGACTTTATTTTATACTTTTAATAAAGATAAAATATTACAAGACATAATTATTTGCATAGAGGTAAATTATAATAAACGTACATAGGGTACATTATCCCGTGTGGGATCTCTTTCAGTTATCTTTGGAGTACAATAAGTATGGACAATGCAAGAGGATAGAGAAATTAATAGAAAATGCATACCATTATTGGGTTTATTTGAGAAACGCAGAGTCTTTAAAGTAAACAAAACATAATGTTTGAGACAAATAATCTTGTTTAAAATAAGAACTGTATCCCTCAAGTGGTTTGCCTACATGGCAATGCGCTAAAGTGACTTATTTCTCAAGAGTCCTATTTGTTTTGTGCCAGAGTCTAGTTGCATGTCTGAAACGAGCATTCTGCAAATATAAGACAATATTTTATCAGCTCAGAAACGTCTTGCGATGTTTGGTTTAAAGTTACTACAAATTTAAATAACTGGAAATCAAAGCTAAGTTGACAGCAGTTATGATAGCAGTCTTGAGATTTTTATCACAAGATTGCAGTTTTTAGATTGTTATCGCAAGATTGCAAATATCTATGGCTTCAAAGTCCACTTACCACCAGGTGGCCTTTCTGCGCATTTGCCTCCTCCATTTTACACATATTTTCGTGCTCAAGCTACGCTTGAATATATTCTTCCTTTTATTTTATGTTAGATTCATTGTTTTATATAATGCTAGGATAAGCTTTATAATTGTATAATATCATAAGTAGTATTAAAAAAACTACTGACTGTTGAGTTTCTTGCGGCGTTTCTTCTCAGTATTGGTCTCTTGCGAAGCGCTGGTAGATTTTTGACATGTAAAAGTGCTCGTGCGGCCTACTTACTGAATAAACATCTTTTACCTTTTATCTTATTTTATCATGCCAAAAAAACATAAATATGCCTAAGTTTTTGAATGCCTTTTATTACAATAGTATTTACATAACTTTCGTTTAATGGGGATTGCGAAGCTTCAAAATTCCATTCAAAATACGATAACGTTTCTCTCCCATTATACCCAGTCCGATTTTTTGTGAAAAACTAGGTATATAAGTACGTTTTTTTAAAATTAAAAATATTTTAAAATTAAAAATTAAAATTTCCTTTTCAAGAAAACATTTCCTGGATAGAAATATATATTTTTTAATAGTAATTACAACACATTCAAAAACTATGAAAATCGGAGTTTATTTAGCGAGTCAGAAACGTTATCGTCCGGAGCTTTTGTATGCAATTTGATAACAGACACGTGATTAGAGTGTCACTTCAAAATCCTATTTTAAGCATAAAAAAACTATTTCAAAACACATCTACTCCAATCCCCAAATGTTCAGTTTATGCATGAAAATAGAACAAGTTAAAAGTATTAGTCAATTCGTCGTGACTAATTAAGCCTTTCGTAACTGGAATCGCTTGGACACGAACATTGAACACGCACGAATTATCATCGACCTTGACTTTGTTTAGTTGGGAAGTTTTTCTATTGCTTTCACGAGCTATTGAGTTTTATAAACTACCAAATTAATATCATTATAGTAAAGCCAGTTTTAATATTACTTGAATGTCTCTAGCTTTCACACTCTCTCGAGTCTTATTCTACTGTTTCGTATTATTAACTCGGACGCCAAAACTGTAAAGTAAAAAACAAAAAAAAAACAAAAGAAAGAAGTCATAAATTCGTGACATACATAACCTCAACAGATAACACAAAGATCAAATTAAAATGTAGAAGAAGAAAGAGCTATCATAACCTTGACAATTCGATAACATGTCACAAGGAATTTGGTATTGCCTGTAGAGAATAGAGCCACAAGCAAAAGAATACTGACTAGTAGCTCTGTGAGCTGTAGAACTCGCGACAAACTTAACTTTGACGATAGAAAACTGTTACCCCATACATCGACATTGGTTACGGTCAGTTTTCCAACACTACAAATAAGTTTCTAATCGCAAAATACCCATATCTCCGCCATTTTGAATAAAATCTAAAAACGGAATTGACAAATAATCTAACCTGCTCACAAAAATATACGAATCGGTCGCGGAGAACTTTCCAACGAACGAACGCACAAACAGACGTCGGATATACAGTCAAGGCATTTAATTCCTATACCACTTCTTACGATTTTATTTACAGTGTCACGTTGACATAGTCCAAAGTGGTATGGGAATTAAATTCCTTGACTGCCTGACCTGTACGAAAGCGTTTTTGCCCAAGCTGAAACAAAAAATCTCATACAATATTTCATCATCATCATGTCAGCCGAAAGACGTCCACTGCTGGACATAGGCCTCCCCCAAGGCTTTCCACTCAGACCTTGTGCTTTTCGCATCAACCGCGGTCCCGCGATCCTGACGAGGTCGTCACTCCATCTTGTTGGAGGCCTACCTACAGCTCGTCTTCCGGTCCGCGGACGCCACTCTATACAATATTTATAGGGATCATTTTCAGCTAACCTTTGGGTGAGTGAAGAAATTAAGTAAAAGTGGCGACCAGTAGACAGTGTGAACTAAATTAAACAAGCCTTGACCTTTGTAAGAAACCTAAAAGATATAAATTACAAATTAGCTACAAAATAGTATACTTCAGCGTCAGAACTAAGTGCCACTACATTAAATCAATTGACTGAAACACAATAAATTTAAGACTAAAACATTTAAAAGCTTTGGCTAATGGCGTGTCCATGTACATACGTAACATAAACATAAAAATATATGTTGGGTTGTGTTAATGTATTTGTATTTTCATTTTATTTAGTTAATGCTACTTTGAAAAATGTTGGAAAGGGATACATAATTAATATACCTACTTAGATTGGTAATTTAGACTTAAGTTTCTTCTTTTTGACGCTAAATATAAATATAATATTAAAGCACCAAAAATCAATTAACTCTTAATCAAATGAGGAATTCTTTGATATACCTTAGATTCTGTTGCCCAACTTCTGCATTATAGTTGGAAAAAAGAGCTCGTGAATTCTGAAACAAAATTAATTCTCGTTTCATCTTCGGCAGGTGTCAGCGGTGGTGGACGATGTGTATACGGAACACTCCCACGTGGCTGGATCTTTCACTATGTTGGCCAGTTCCCGAGCCCACGTCGGAGGCTCCCTCAACGCCAGGGCTCTGCCTGGAGCGAGGGTGCATACCAACTTCATCGGCTGCTTGAAGAAGGTAAGTTTTTTTATGATTCAAGACGTATTATTTTTCTCAAGCCTAGGTACGAAGGGGTGCAAACGGGTTCAATTACTAAGCCAATCTTGTTTGTTCATTCGACCATCTATCTTTTCTTTGAACAGCTGTATCATTTAACCATAGTCAATATTTTTTTTAAATGTATTCTCCTCTCCATCAATTCATTCAATTTCATCATATATTTACATTGACCAGGTGGAGTTCTCAGCTGACACTCTTCGCCTGAACCTCATAGACCTGGCCCGAACCGGCAGCAAACTCATCACCGTCACCGGACGACTGGAGTACGCCTGCACTGCGACTGACTCCGCGGATCCTGTCACCTTCACCACCAGAGATGCGCACTTGGTAAGGTTCAATGGCAGGGTGAAGACAATCAAGCACACAGGTCATCTGATGGAAAGAAGAATCTGAGACCCGTCGTCTTCTTAGTTGGTGCACTCATGACAGAGTAGTCGTGCTCGCCAATTGTAACAATGAGTATAGCCTGGTAATGCGGTGCCATTCCTCTCCGGCTGTTGCCAATCTAGTGCACTCATGCACGGGGCGATTTGTTGCAGCTCTGATTTGGTTTGTCCATCTCATGGGCGATCTTCCACGTGCTGTGGTTCCCTCCACTTTTCCCTGTACGACCAGCTGAATGGAATAATTCAAGGGAAAACTAGGCCTAGGGAAGGCTGAGATCCATAGTCGCAACGTACGGGTTAAGCAAAAAGGGTACAGTACAATTGAATAACAGTAGAATGCTGATGGGACTGCCGACGAGGCATCGGATATCGAAGAAGTTCGCAAGAAGTATTTTTAAGCGGTTATACGTAAAAAGATAGTGTTGCTGTTATTTCGCGTGAGACAACGCCCCAACAGCATTCTTAACGCGATTGCCTAACTCATTTACTAACATTATATGTATAACTTATGTTCCGAAATAAATAAATTTCTCTTTCAATATCAAAACTATAATGTCAAGACTGCAGTCTTAAAAGCCATATTGATATACGTATTGTTAGGTACTGCGATGCTCGTCAAAGGCACGTCAAAGTAAACATCAGGCTATAGAAAACTGACAAAATTTTATTAATTTTGCTTTAATACTACAAATGGTTGCAAACTCTGATGACAAAGATGGAATGCCTCTATGCTAGCCACTTTACCGATGGTATTTCCCTACACTAGGATGTTTCCTAATGCGAACACTGCTGTTTGGTGGCAGGTTCAAGGACAAGATAGTGGTAGACCCTGCAGAAGGTACTACCACCACTAAAGCCGTAAACTTGGCCGTCTATCACCCCGCGATTCTCTCTAGCTTTTCCACAGGCGTCGTCTTTATGAAATCGCTATTATTATTTTTCTTAATTGGATACGACGTAGGGACATTGATAAAGCAAGCTAATTGTTGTCTTAAAGGTCAGCAGCGCATTTGTGGACGGTTGTCTAATGATTTAAGTGGAGTATCTAACGTATGTTTTAAGCGCAGCATTCTCAGCATTTTAAGTTTAACGTAGAACTAGATTATTTTCAAATGCCACGACTTAAAGCAACAGAGATTAAGTCAAGATTGGAATAAATTACCTAGAAACTTTGTTAATCTATGTAGAAAAGAAAAAAATCAAGAGCGAAATGTGAACTTAATGCGTAAGAAGAATATTTGACTTAACAAAGGTCATAATTCGAAGTTGCGGAAAATTCAGACGACGCTCACCACTGTGTCAACGTCGTGCAACTCAAAAACCGTAGTAGCCATTCTTTTGAAAACACTGATTTTTTTCGTCAAATAAAACCACAAAGGCTTCGTTAAGCCGAGGATCGAGATGTTCCGTAGTCACGTAATTGAGCATTTTTCGGGCACTCTCTGGGACACCTCATTACCCGAGAAGAGCCGGGAAAACTAAGCACCAATTAAAAACAATGGTCTGTCGTCGGCCGCGTGAAAAATCCCTGCAACCCTGATCGTTAAAGACGTAGTTTGCTAGTGCTGAGGGCCCTTTAATGGGTGGGCTCTCGAATTTGGTCGATTGCTCAGAAGTGGCTTGTTGAGGGCAATGCTCCCCGATTAGATTGCGATGTTCGATCCAAGCTAAGCGTTTTGGAGGTTGCGGGCGGACTAAGTACTTTAGTGATTGGTTTGTGGGCATGTTTGTGACCCTTCATTGTTAGCAAGTTAGTAAGTCTTAGTATGGTTGACTCAAATCACTTATGACAAGTTTAGTAAGACGAGGCTTAGTTTTATTTTTGCCAATACCAAAAGAACTCAACGTGAAAGGATAATTATGTTGGGTATTTATAACGTAAATATACCAAATGTAAAGTCAAAAGAAAACATGGTATTGGTTTCGATATGAGCCTTTTTAACACACTTAAGGAATATGGTTTTCTGTTTAAATCGTAAAAAAAATATAATTCCTCAATAATTTAAATTGAAATTAAAAATATTACATTGCCTCCGATTAGTAGCAAAATGGTTAAGATGATTGAATAAGATTCCCTCACAAACAAAGGCACCTATGGCAACAAAAAAGCCAGATCCTTCAAATGATGAAGTGATTCATGAAATAAGGAAAGATCCACGTATAAAACTCTAATGTTAGACTTTGCCTGAAAAACTTATCTTACCCGCTGACGGACTAACCTTAAATTCATCCTCAGGGTTGGCAATGCATTTGCAAGATTGCAATTTACAACCCAGTTCTCGTCATAAGGCGTGTGGGCTCATTTGCCGTCTCAATACTGTCGTGAATATACAGTTTCAAGGATTGTTGTAAGGTAAGGTCGTCCGAGGATGTTTTGAATTAAGGCTTTGTTCAAACGCTGGTTACGTATTAGACCGAACGTCGGGTGTTTCGACTCGATCGTGCTACCGTGGCCCCTAGGGCCTTGGGCAAAAGCGTCAGGGCCGTTTAGATATTTCTCACGTTATCAAATTTAATTAACTCGAATATTTCTATTGGGAATTGGTGCTCGTCTTTGGTAATTTATTGTTTATTAATATTAAATAGGTTCATATCATTTTAATTTAATCTATTGTTAGGTTACTTAAATTTATCTTTATTTGTATCGTTGTTAGAATTGGGAGATAATGGAGATTTTTCATCTTTTGCTTACAAAACTTTAATCTTACTAATGTTACTAATGTTAAAAATCCGAAAGTTTGTGTGTTAGTTTGTTACTCCTTTACGCTGCAGCGGCTGGACAGATTTAAATGAATTTTGAAACGGAAATGGCTTATACCCTGGACTAACACAAAGGCATTAAATTATTATTCATCCCAAAAAAAAAAAGATTTCGTGAGAATAACAATAGTTGAAATCTACGCGAACAAAATCGAGGGCTAGCTAAGTTGATTAAGCTAGTAAACCATAAAAAGGCACGTAGATAAGACAGCTAATACTAAGCTGCTTAATTTCAAGGTTTACCAATAGCAAAACTATGGACAATTATTAGTTCAAACTTCTTGAAATACCAACCCTTACAATCCTAGCCAAACTAGCGGAGTTCCGAAGGGTAAATCAATACGTACTACGAATCGTACGTACACAAATAGTCGGTTGCCAAGAATTCGATCATTTAGTCAATTACGAACGAGGCCGCAACCTTCGTTGCCGGGGACAGGGTTGACTTTAAACCGGCATTGGCAGGGTTATATTTACTTGTACAGCCGAGTACTATTGTGGTTGTAGACGTACTTCACTTAATTTTTGCTACATAGAGTTTGGTCAATAAATAAAGTATTCAATTTACGCGGAAGAAGTCAACTTATAAATTTCTAATTTTGTAGAATTTTCATACTAATTAGTTCTTATTATAAAAACTAAATTTTTATGACAATACCTTATGCACTAGTGCATAAAATCGCATTTTATGCACTAGTGCATTAAAGTGTTGTCGTCATCTAGACCAAGACACTTAAGCTCTACAGCCGGACAGACGAGGTGACTGCATTAAATAAATTTGTTATTTGAATACATTTACTATAATTTATTTGCTTTCTATGTTGCATCTAACAAAAAATAAATTTAAAACTTATAATAACGAAATATTGATCTAACCTATTGACACCTAACACACTAATTGAAAACTTTGCAAGAGAACTTATTGAATAGAAATTGCCGCCTAAATTCAAGAAAATTTATTATAAATTTCTCAAGTCAATACATTCTAATTAATGTAAGTTTTTTTAGACTATCAATTTTTTATTTCCTCGTAATCGAAGTGAAAATCACTGTATAACTCGTTATTAAAACCCATTTTATCCTCGACTTAATTATCCAACCTCACCTGCGGCCGGCAGAAACACAAATCTTGGATAAAATGGGTTTTTTTAAACATCGATAATGGGTTTGCGTTTGACCTCATTCTCACCTGATTTTATTTGAGCACAAACGTTGCAATACACTGAAAAATATAAAACTTTGAATAATCATCAACAAATGTTACCAATATTTAAAAAAAAAGTTTTGTTTTTTTAAGTATACCGGCGTTACAGTCATAAGACGCATGTCTCGAAAGGTCGATGATGTATTGCCAACCAAACGTCTATCGGGGTTAATATGAAACTATTTCTTAACTACGTTATCAATCAAACCACAATATACTGTTTTTTTTAACAATTCTCCTTTAGTTGTTACTTTCATTATTACTTAGCCGATGTCGTGTCGCCTTGTATACTTGCTTTAACAAATCTCCGTCTGTTATCATTAATATAATTGCTTAATTATTGCCCTCGGTGCCTTCAGGCCACCCTCGTCTAAAACCTTGGGCCAACATTATCAAGATTCCGATAAACTTTCCCTGGTACAAATGATTTTATTGAACTTCTTTATTATTCAACTTTAAGGGCGACTTTATAGAAAGTTGGAAAGTGACGCGTAAATCAAATTAAAGTGCTTTTTGAGCGTTAAAAGTTTGAAGTCACATGTCTGCATCGTTTGCAGTTTGAATATAATGTTTGATATTTGGTATAATGGGTTATTATAACATTATTTAAGGCCAAATTTTAACATCAATTTTATTCTAATTTTATTCTTTTTTTTATAGACACTCCAATGGACTTACAATTATAGTTAGTTTGTGTAGGTACTTAAAAAAATGTAAACAAGGCAAACCACGTGGCATTGTTAAACAGCCAATCAAAACTGTTTTATCGCACTTTGACGTATCAGTGTTCTGCTTCTATTGGCTGACGAACTATAAAACGTGGTTCTTTTGTTAACATTTTTTTAAGTACCTAAACAAACGGAGTATAGATCTATAAGTCCATGGATATCACACGCGAGGTCAATCGTTCGGTTAAAGAGTATTTTCTCTTGTGGACTAAACAGAAGCACATTGGTTTAGTTCCACGTGCCTCTGTCAAGTCCCAATATTTTGTTCACCAACGTCTGTATAAACTTTAAGGATTTACTGACTACTACCGATTTTTAAAATCAGTGTTAATGAATTCACTTCCCTTTTTTCGCTTATGAAAGAAAAGGATAGAGCTTCTATTTATCAGACTGTCTTCCTATTTAACTTTACGGAGTAGAAATCACAAATGCCTAAAATACAGGAATTTGAAAATACCAGAATTTAAATATTTTAAATAAATAATAAAGATTACCATAATTTGAACATTCAGTTTCAGTATACCTACTAGTTTATTAAGAATGTGTTATTTTAAAATGCAGGTATTTTGGGAATGTGGTAGAGATGGGTTAAGTACCTTTATGTACGGGTATGTTTTCCTGTTGTAGGTATCGTTTCCCAACTCTTCATGTGCCAACCAGCTTTATTTTCTGTAACCGTAAATATTTCAGGATTTACAAAAACTAACCTAACCTAACCTATAGGGTTCTACACGATGGTAGAGAAATACATTCTGATTAATTTATATAACATTGGGTCGGCAAATGAAAAAGTTGGGCATATTTTTTTTTTTGCCAAACGGCAGGCACTCAGTAGAAATAACCCAACAGAATAATCAAGCGTTGACGTAGGTATAAACCCTCCTTAATTTGATGAGAGTGGTGGGCAATTTCCGACAACTAGGGTTTTACTGGGAACCCTATTACGTCATTAACAGATGCTTGCCTATCCAAATCCAAAAACAATATTTACAAAATAGGAATGTACAGAATTATGACTCTTTGATAGTTTATGAAACGTAAGAATATTTATCAGTTAATTACCTAAAATTCGTCAATGGTATTTTATCTCATTACAGAGACCCAAAAGTAAGTAATTGGTGAAAAAGGGAATTATTGTGTGTTATTTATTAGTATTAACACACTCATAAGAGTTTCAATGTTCTATCTAACTTGACTTACTAATGTAATATTCTAGTAGTCAGATATACTGACGACTTTGGATACTTAGTTATCGATAATGATACTATAGTATGATACCATTTAGCTGGCCATGGAAACTCTTAAATGGCAAATAATAGTTCCTATGAGATCGTTTAACTTGTCTTTTATGTAATAAAGTGTGTCAATAAGTTACGTTTAAGTAAAAACATATTAAAAATTAATAATCCAATTAATACACAATCTTGTCATTTTATTACAAAAGTTATCATGAGAAAAACCTCGCGATGTTTCGTAAGATTGAGATCCTCTTATGTTTGCTTCAAAGAATACTGAGAGCTCTCTTCCCTGTTTTGTAAGATCTACGAGTGTATATATTCAATTCAAAGTTTTTTTTAAGGCAAATCACGGTTGTAAAGTTTGTCAGCAACCACTGCTTATAAATCGTAAATGGTTATGTCTTTATTTATTTAGCTGTGGATTTGTTACGGCTCAGAGTTTAGTATATGTATAATTAGGTTCTTCTTTCCTTTTATTAAACTCAAATACTTTTCTACAGATACTACCGAAATGGGATGCTGTGAGAACTGGAACGATATCATTCAAATTCAGAACAAATGAGCCTAATGGTCTCATTCTCTTCAATATGGGCGCGAAGCCACCAAGGGTAGGTTGCACGGTAAGGGGTGAAGCTTTTGGGGTTGAACCGATCACTAAAAACATCCACATGACCATCAAAATCAGTTAAATCATCAAAAAAATCACCATCTCTCAACTCATCAACATGAAACGATCATCAAAATAGGGGATTGCATTTTTTTCTAAATTGAAATCTGCGTTGTGAATAATGCTTTCAAATTGTCGCTTTCTCTATCTAATAGCAAAAAAGCATTGCAATTCCCTATGAAAACATACCTAAATGGATAAATAATTCTGATTTGATCGAATAAGAAGGAAATCGTACAGATTTATCCAATTTCATGATCAAAGAAAACCCCGCATCCATTGAACCAGCCTGCATGGTAGGCTCCGATATTAAAAGAAGTAAAATTTTGGAGACACATAAATAGGGGAATTTGTGTATGGTACCTTATAAAGTTTCACCCACTTTTTAAATGTTGAAGTGTTTTTTGTTTATATCTGTTATCTGGTGCACAGTAGAAGTAAGATCACGGAATACACTGATAGGAGGCCCCACACGTATGATAGACGCCAATGCTGACAAAGACTTATTTACAGGCTTGACGATAGAGAGGGCTTTATTAATACCTACACAAATTTGCACTATGGCTTTCACTATAACTATCACAACAATGTCAACGCTTAGTTTATCATTGACAACTTACTCAATTTTTACTTTTGAAACATCTTTGATTTAACCACAGTTCACTATTTCAACTTCAATATCAATAATTTAGTGATTAAAAATTTCTGATTTCAACAAACTCTTTTCAAATCTAACATTACTTTTACAAAGCTAAGCATGCTAGTTTTTGTTTGTGAATAGTTTGCATGTGAACGTGCATTCAGACAGTTTTTATTTTGCTTTAGTTAAGTTACGGTATTATTGATTTGCATTAGGTTACGTTCTATTTTTAGTAGGGTAAAGTCACCAGTGGTCAGCCAGAGACCTGTAGTCGGCCTCTGCCTATACTTTGTATGAGTGAGAAGAGTACGAAAAATATATTTCCCACTCTTCGCACTCATATAAGGTCGACTAATGGTCTCTGGCTGACCACTGGTGACTTTACCCTATCTAGCGTTCTGCAAGTATGATTGACTTGTATATGCTTATGGAAATTGTAACGTGGTCATAAAGTTTTGTAATAATAAATGAGAAGTTGCCATTGCATGCGGAGTATGATAAACGGTAAGTAGTAAAATTGTTGAGTTGAATGGTATTAAACAACAATGAATTCCCAATAGTTGCGTTGTTGAATGTATTTAGGACTTTAATTGTTTATAAGATAAAGGTTTTAATAGTACATTATTGCCTAGGCACGGAAGTAGGCAATTGCGGGGCGAGGATTGGTTTAAACGGACGAGCTTGCGAGTCCGTTTAAAAATACGAGGCCCGCAATTGCCGTTCCTGCCGAGGCATATATAGTGCTTTTCTCAAAAATCGCAAGAATAAAATTATGTTGGAGTAAAGTACTTTATTAAGGAAAGAAATACCACACAATCTATACAGACAATATTATTACCTACTCTTTACCGTCTTTTGTTTATGACAAGGAGAAACGCAAGCTTTTTTTTTAAAACTACTCAAGCTATTCGAGATACAGATAAAAAAGTTATATTCCGAACAAAATTTGGATGTAATAAGACTTGTGCCCTCATTTTATTAAGGCCGTTTTCACTTTTTAAAAAGTTAGATACTAGATGGTAATGAAATTTGTATGCAACATTGCGTGCTTGTGTAGCGAGCACGCAATGTTTTTTTTTTTTAATTTGAGATCTGTCAGTAAACTATGTACTTCGCATCCCAATATATAGATAGTAATGTCAACTTTTCCTGTCATTTTTGAGAAAAATAGTTTTTCTCAGAATTGCCATGCTAATGTTAGTTTAATTTAGTGTTTACAGTAGTTACTGTTGCTGTTTTTAATGTTGATATTTTTGTTTACAACTAAATACCATCTCATTTTTTTTATCGAATTATCACGCATAGTAATTTCTAGCACAGCGCGATTTTTTTCCAGGCCGACCTTTTTGCTGTGGAGATGCTGAACGGATACATCTATGTCCACATGGACCTTGGTTCTGGTGGTGTGAGGGTCAGGGCGTCCCGGAGGAGGGTCGATGACTCCGAATGGCATGAATTTCTACTGAGGAGAACTGGGAGGGATGGCAGGGTCACTGTCAATGGGGCTAACGCTGAATTTAAGACTCCTGGTAAGTAAGGCGAACGAAGATTTGAACCAACCAGAACTGTGCTTGAACGTAATTATTTACAGATTTCATTATGTACTTAGTGTATGAAGGATTTACAAGATTTTGATATTCGGCATGCTTTTCGGCCATTTTCATTAAGTTTTCCCAATTGTTTTACTTATTTATGGTCATGCATATTAATAATTACTAAAACAAAGCGCGAGTTAAGGTCAATGTTATAGATAATAATCGTATTCGCCACAAAAATTCTGTTGAACTCAACCGCTGCTTACAATTCATAACAAATCTGTTAAGCTTTCCTCAGTAAATCATCAAATTTGTAATGTGACGTACATAATGTGTTATATCCATACACAGAGCATTTTCAAGGACTGATCGATATTAAAGTATCTACGACACAAATAATTTACATTACACATTCTTGGAAAGAATATGTTCAGTATAATAAAGTACGTGTGTAGTTTCAAACTTGATTATTCCTAGAAAAGCCAACTCAGCAACGTATTCTTGGAATGCTACTTAGATTTTCAGATGATTTTATTACTCAGAGCAAATATTATTGAAATCAACCTTAAAACAAATAAATCAATTTTAGGCTAAGGATCTAGGTGCTCACTAAATCTTTAATATTGAAATAAGTATGTTAGTTTTTAAGACATTGCGTATCAAACTTGGTTTTATTTTGCTAAATCAAACTAAGTAGAGAACTTATCGGTATTATAAAATGAATGAACATCTTAGTTTATTCTAACTACATCTAAAGGAATCATAAAATTACATTTTTCAGGAGAATCTAATCAGCTCGAGCTGGATGGTCCCCTCTTTGTGGGAGGTTTGGGATCGGAGTACTCAGCAGCCAAGACTGCTCCTGTCTTGTGGACGGCGGCCTTGAGGCAAGGGTTCGTGGGCTGCATCAGGGATCTGGTGTTGAACGGGAAACCACAGGACCTGACGGCGTATGCAAGGCAGCAAGATTCTGGTAAGAATTTCTTGTTTTTAAACCATCTTCATAGACAAACCATCAATCTTTTTGTCTATAAGGAGGACAAGGAAGACCCACCACCAAAATTTCGAAACCATGTAATTTAAGTTTTTTTCTATGAAGCTTTTTTATATTTTGAAACCGTATTTCGAGTAAACATAATAGGGTCATTCTTTATGTCTTAGGGTTGTCATTATTCGCATTGCCATTTTTAAAGTTTAGAATTTTTAAATAAATATCTCTTAACATTACAAGTCGTTTATACATCCACTTGAATGATTATGTTTTTACAAAGGGCTCTCAACCACTTTCACTTATATATATTTCCGATTAAAAACCAATGTAAAGCGTACATGGAAGAGTTTCATTTTGAAAGGAAGTACGACGCTCTTAATATGACATAATTTTTGTGGTTTCTTCAAATTTTATGTACTGTGGCAATGTTGATTTATTTCGCATGAATACTTTACCCCAAACGAAGACTTTAAGGAGTATTTCTCATTTAGCCAATTTTAAATTCAACTTTTGTTTTCAGCCTCTGTCCGCCCCGCATGCCATGTGCTGATGAAGCAGTGTGTCAACTCACCCTGCCAGCATGGAGGCGTGTGTTCCGAGGGGTGGAATCGACCCCTCTGCGACTGTTCAGCGACGAAATACAGCGGGCCCACTTGTGGACGAGGTAAGCTTACTATGACAGAAAAAAACAAGTAAATAGTTGCAATACGAGTACCTCAATTTAACATTGATAAAGTGGAACAGTGTTGTCAAATGTCAAAGATCAGAAGACATGTGACTGTTGATAGCTGCCTCACTGCCTTGGCAGGTATTGACACTTCATAATAAAAGATAAAAAAAGATAAAAGATGTTTATTCAGTAAGTAGGCCACACGGGCACTTTTACGAGTCAAAATCTACCAGCGCTTCGCAAGAGACCACTGCTGAGAAGAAACGCCGCAAGAAACTCAACAGTCAGTCGTTTTTTTTTAAAACTACTTATGATATTATACAATTATAAAGCTTAACCTAGCATTATATAAAACAATGAATTTAACATAAAATAAAAAATATTCAAGCGTAGCTTGAGCAGGAAAATGTGTCAAAACTAAGACGGACTCTATTAGTCCAACTAAAGTGCTGTGCAATAATTGGGATTGACCAATAAACATTCTAATTCGAAAGAATAGGTAATTTTAAGAGACTTTTCATTAATTTTGTATTTGACCCAATAGTTTTATTTTATACCTTTTTTTTATTTAGCATACATTTTATGGACGACATGATTATTTTAAATTTGGGTTGGCATTTTCTAATAATACAACAATTAAATGATCTGTAATCATAAAAAGCGATTGTAATAGTGTTTTAAAACATACTATTTCAAGCGGTTTTCGCCTAACCCGTAAGATACATCTACGAGGGCTTCAAGCCGAAAAAGAAAGTCATACAAAGGTTAAATATAATTTAATCGAAATATCCAATATTAATAAATGTTTTGAAAACTTAATAATGCAGAACGGCTTTAATACCCTATTCCTCGAAATAGTTTTCGAATTAGAGTAATTGTAAAGATATGAACAATCCCAATCCCAAAATCTCCAAATCAAGAGTAGTAGTTGATGTCATTACATCATCAGCTTACAATGCATACATACTACATCTAGGCATACTGCTAGGCAGATATTGCTAATTTTCCGTCTTCTCCCCACCGTTGTTTGTCGTGTTATATGCCATTATCATATAATCATTCGCTTACACGAAGTGTCTGGGTAAAGTCAAGTCTTGGTTGTCACCTAAATTACATAAAACGAACTTAAATGTGATGAAGTCGCTAGTAACAACGTACCTATTCCGTCGTTACTAATAAAGCAACCCAATTCCTCAGGAAAAATATAATTTATAACAGAAAAGTCTTTAGAATTAAATTACCGTAGATATACAATTTCGGCTCGAAAATTAATAATACGCTTGATACATAATAATCACTAAGGCAGGCAATAATAGTATCCATTATCATTTGGCTTGGGCTTGTAGCGTTTGATATTTGATCACAGTAATAACAGTTTCCGATGTGGCTAGATAATTGAAGAGACTATTAATGAACAATAGTTAAACCTACTTAAGTACACCATACCGTAATCTATAATTACTAGGAAATTAACCAATTATGTACTTAGTGTATGAAGGATTTACAAGGTTTTGATATTCGGCTTTTCGGCCATTTTCATTAAGTTTTACTTATTAAAAGTCATGCATATTAATAATTACTAAAACAAAGCGCGAGTTAAGGTCAATGTAATAGATAATAATCGTAATCGCCACAAAATTCTGTTGAACTCAACCGCTGCTTACAATTCATAACAAATCTGTTAAGCTTTCCTCAGTAAATCATCAAATTTGTAGCCATGGCTGTGAAGGGTGGTTAAAACGATATGAGAATTAACCATCTATATCAAACTCCTAAAATAAAATTTTATAATTATCCCTTCCAGAATCTCCAACAATATTCCTGAACGGAAGCCAGCATCTCTCGGCTGCTTTGGGTCCTGAGCATGTGACTCAGACTGAAGAGCTGATGCTGCGCTTCAAAACCAACAGGGCTGGTCTGTTGCTGAGGACTGCTTCTGAACATTCTGCGGATAGGATAGAGCTGGCGGTGGCTGCGGGGCGCGTACGGGCCAATGTGAGGCTGGGAGACAGAGAAAAGGTAGTAAAAATATATATAAATCTGGCAGGTTACTTTAATTCAATGCCTAATAGTATTATTTTTTATATTAACAAAAGTGGGGATACCTTTAATGATTGAGTATTCACAATGTACCTACACTAGTTTTGTTGTAAGATCATCCAATGTATCACTTGTTGGAATCCCTTATTAATGATTAACCCTTTCAAAACAATTGAAGAGGACGGAAATCTAAAGACTGATAACTAAACTTAATGACGATTAATTTTCGCCTGGAGAGTTGCCATAAAAAACCTATGTGATTCAGGTGAAAGAAAAGAACAGATCTATATTACTGCTGTAGCACTTTCCTTTACAATCGCACCTCTAAACAGAAATAAAAAATGATCATAGGTCCGAATTTATTTTTAATTTTATTTAATTCAACGGTCAACTGATGCTCAAGCGCAAGTAGTAATGAAAATTACATTTCGGAAATTCAACCTTAAGTTGTTCTCTAATCTGCGACTTACCTGACGATGAATATTTCTTTCAGAATCTCCTAGCTGGCTCAAACGTCGCCGACGACAACTGGCATACGGTTCGCTTCTCGCGGCGCGCGTCCAACCTTAGGCTGCAAGTGGACGATGCGCCGCCAGTGCGCGGTACGTTATGTACGTATGCACGGGACGCACCCGCACACTTTTATTTTACCCCCCAAGTAGAAGGATATAAGGTTGGTTTTGGTTTCACTCCGGATGATGGACATAGCTTGAAAAATGGCAAAACATGGGTATGTTGATGACATAAATTGGGACGTACTAACTTTTTTGAGTTGAAATTACGAAGGCTAGATTTACAAGATTTCAATAATGATTTTCTTAATGACAATGATGACGTTCTTCTTCTTCTTCTTCTTAGCCTCTCGTCGGCTTATTAGACCTGACCAATATTTTGCCACGCAAACGGCATTGCCCATGGCGTCATAAAGTCCTGCCACGTGCATGTGTTGGGTAAACGCGATGCGGCGCAGGAGATGCGCCATGGACTGTGGCAAAACGCCGCAGATACAGTAGATTTTGGTTGTGTAACCTCACTTTACTATATATTATTATCTTTTCCACATGCTTCACTTTGGACTAAGTTAATAATAATATCATAAGATGGCATTTGGCCAAGGCTAGGTAAAATACCATATATAGTGTTAATACGTAATATTGATGTTAGTGATAAAGTAAAGGATACCTATGTCCAGCATAGTCATCGCTTAACTGATATGCTTGTATTATAATGTGATGATATAGTAAGCAATGGTACAGAGGCATTCAAAACTTAAATGGACGGAGTGAAACCAAATATACAAATAGTTAAGTTAATATAATTATGTTACAAAAGACGTTTTTACTAAAACGTTTTTTATTGG
This sequence comes from Acleris sparsana, assembly GCA_923062465.1. Taxonomy (NCBI): domain Eukaryota; kingdom Metazoa; phylum Arthropoda; class Insecta; order Lepidoptera; family Tortricidae; genus Acleris; species Acleris sparsana. The sequence goes on from OV281303.1 coordinate 14,922,898, forward strand.
TGTTAGATGTCCTATTAGAGAAGTAGTTAGCTGCTTATTTTCCGTTGGTTTCTAGCTGGCACTTGGTACCTTCACCTTTTAGTTGGATGCCCTGACTGACTTTGATTAAGTTTCTTTCTCCTGTAGTATCCTATGTGAATGTGCTAAATTTTATTAATCTTTTTCCAAAATCTCTTTTCAAAATTGTGATGTGTAAGTTATCCAAAACAAGGTAAGGTTAGTTGGATGGTAATAATAATCAAGCACGTGATAAAAAATGATAAATTTAATGATAAATAGGTATCTGACGATCTTAAAAGTAAAATAACGATGCTGGCTAATAAGTATGAACTTAATAATTTCCTAGAACTAGTAAGCTCAAAGCATTTTGAATGATGTAGGTATGGCTCTTTCCAATTAGAAATGGCAGTGTGTACAAAACGCTAATCTGTAGTCAATCTGATGTTCTATCCGGCTTTTCTATCAATGTTCAATACCTGTGCTAACTCTGTTTGTCTATGTAAAGCAACTGTATATTGCCCGCGATAATCTAAAATCTGTTGAGCTAATTTATTTTTTATTTCAATGTCAATGTTGTGCTTCCGTCCTGACCTCTACCATTTCATAATTACTGATGATTTTTGACTTGCGTTTGCAGCTGAAACTATTCTAGGTAAAGCGTCGACTTTGGAAATTTCCACACTACATCTAGGAGGTCTGTTCCACCCAGAAGAAGAGATACAAATGACCTCGACCCTTCCGAACTTTGTTGGTCACCTACAGAAATTTGTCTTCAACGGAATGAAGTACATAGATTTAGCTAAGGCTATCGGTATGGGAAACGACGGAAATAACAATATATATGACTCTTCAAATATAATATTTACTGGAACGTTTGTAAAGCCTGATTCTCTGAACGTGTACAAATCAGTGACGTTTAAATCGAAGCACACTTACGTTGGCTTGCCTTTATTGAGAGCATATGGGAACACTTATTTAGATTTTTATTTCCGTACCACTGAAACGGATGGCTTGCTGTTTTATAATGGTGGAAAGAAGCAAGATTTCATTGCAATTGAGCTGGTGAACGGTCACGTTCATTGTGTCTTCAACCTTGGGGATGGAGTAGTGACTATGAAGGATAAGCTGAAGAGTCTTGTCAACGATAATAGATGGCACACTGTGTCGGTTAGAAGACCGACGCCCAAAATGCATACATTGCAAGTTGATGATGATATAGAAATGCATACAACAAGTAAGTGTTATTGCAATAGTTAAAAAATTACGTGTTCTGTTAACTGCTTATTAGAAGAGTTCATACAGTTTATTTCAAACAATAAACTTCATTTTAAGTGAAATCAAATTATCAGAGTATTAAATTAGCATAAAAAATAAAATCGTTTCAATATCTATATTGTTAAATTCCAGGTTCAAATTTAATGCTAGAGCTCGATAGCGTCCTCTACGTTGGAGGGGTACCAAAAGACATGTACTCAGCGTTACCAGTGGGAGTGTTGTCTCGGCAAGGCTTCGAGGGATGCATGTCGAGTTTGGACCTTCCAGGAGAATCACCCTCGTTGCTGGAAGATGCTGTAGTGCCTAGCTCTTCACTGGTTTCTGGATGTGAAGGTAATTCCAAATACTTTAAGTATCAGTTATTAACTAGTGTTAGTTTTTGCAACATTTTTAGTCCCAGTTTTCTACCTACTCGAAATGTATGGAGTTGACATAAGCGGTTAACGCGAACTGTCAACAGATCTAAGATGAAAATGCTATGTCAAAATGTATGGGGTGACATTCTCGTGCGTTAAGTTACTCGTGGTCAACTACCATGCCATACATTTTGAGCGATAGAAAAGAAAAATGTTAGTAGCGTTTGCACCTTAGCTAAGACCGCTCGGCTGCTGGGTGAATATTTGGTCATTGTTGTCTTCAATATATTGATGAAAACAATGATAATTACCAGCAACTTTTGATGTCAAAGTCAACGGACCCGGGGGTAGTATTAATTCCATTTAAAATCATAAGACAATTAAAAAGTTTATCTTGAATAATATGCGAAGACAATAATGACGGCGGTTAAAACGCCGAATAATCAGTTTTTTCCATATTAGGCATTACGTTTGACTTTAAAGTGGCATAAAATATTACCAGTCGCCGATCATTAGTAATAGTGCTCGATTTTCAAAATTTGTTACCTAAGCGTTGTGTAATCACATGCTCATTGAAATACTTCTTAATTACAAACGCGATTGAGGCATTTTAAGTAACTTACACTAAGGTATATTTGATTCCGTTTTCGTTAAAACTTAGAAACTTCTCAATTGATCCGAAATATGGAATAATAAATATGCGTGGGACCATACTTCTGAATCCGTAAAATATTTTTTTAAGGTTGCTTTCTGCGAGTCCTATTTTCATTTGATATGATGATCCCAGAAGACTTTTTAAGACATTTTAAAATGTGTTTAATAATAATTTCAAAGTGCAACAATAACATTGGTTCACCTTTGTATAATTTTGATTAGTATACTTTAATGGCAATGTGTCTTCCATTTCAGGTCCTACAAAGTGTACTCATAACGCATGCGCTAACAAAGGTGTGTGCGTGCAGCAATGGAACGCATACGTTTGTGATTGTGACCTTACATCCTTTACTGGACCAACTTGCTACGATGGTGAGTTGTAAAGTCCATTGTAGACTCAGTAAATATAAACTAAGTAAACTAAGTGTATCATTTGACGGGTAATCGAGACCTTGTTAACTAAGTCTATAGTCGTATGTAAGATTTTTATTTTCAGGGGCATAACGTTAAAATCTTCTATTTATTTGGAAATTATATTGACGAGTGTTTTATGTATCTAAAATCATACTTGTAGTATTGTAATCAGGCTTGTAGTATTGTCAGGCGATGGGCTTGCAACCTGACACTAATATACACTGGTAAACACCTTAGCCTGTTTGTGCAAAATGTGGTTACAGATTTTACAACAAGTTGTTAGAGTTGTGGGTAATTCGCCTATCCCCTCTGGGATGAAGGCATCACAGTATGTATGTACGAGTATATATGTAAATCATACTTGTTTACGTTTTATACTTACATACTTTATTCTGCTGTTACTAAATCCTTGTAGAGCATGAAAAAAAACTTATTAAGAGCAACATTTAATACTGCACATAACAGCAACGTTGTATAATTTTCCATCTGCCATAGCTAGGTTTAATTTATTACTGTTAGGTCTTTATTTTAGTTGCATTTCCATGGAATAATCTAGCACTTTTAAAGTTGTAAAATTAAAATTGAAACTTTACATTCCAGAATCGATAGCCTACGAGTTCGGTCCGGGCCGAGGGATCATAACGTACACGTTTCCACCCAGTTCCGTGGCCGACACGGAGACCGACCGGATCGCAGTCGGTTTCGTCACCAGCAAGGCTGATGCTGTGCTGCTTCGAATCGATTCTTCAAACACGCAGGACTATTTACAGATGGAGATCGTGAGTATTTGTATTCGAACAGTCTAACTTTGTTCAGTCAAAGTAAGTGTGAGTGTTATTTTGCTTTTGATGTGTTATCCTATTGTTTTTAATCATTACTGTCAAGTAAATAAGAGCTATCTTAACTTTGACAATACGGTCATATGTCATAAATAAGCAGTTGGGTTACACCAAAAAAAACGGCCTCAATAGCCTTTTACAATGATTGTTGGATAAGGATTATTCAGACATTTACATCATAGAGGCATTCTATCTTAATGTATAATGTTGGCAATACATTTGTAGTGTATTGCAGTGTATTGCAGTCTAGAGATTGTATTCTTAAGAATACGAATCTGTTTAGGTCACAGATCCCACTTATACCATAGGATGTCTTATATAGTCATTGGTCTCCAGGTCATGAGAAAATATATCAGGGGACTACGTTTCGGAAATTGTCCTAGTCACAAACTACGCTTGTACTTTAGGTATTTCATAACGAAATACATGTACTCGTAAATTAACAACTTTATGACCATACACCGGATTGACGGGGGCAAAAATGTACCAGTGCTAGTGATTCATAAAATATCGACTAAGTTTATCGACAACTTTTTTCGTGACATATGGATCTTACATTTCTTGCAAAAGTAGGTCGTACCTTTATCTTCTATATTTAAATGATCAGCTTTCCATTAAGATAAACGATCTTTTTTCTATTGAGGCATTTTTAACCGACTTAAAAAAACAAAAAGCTTCTCAATTGGTTGGAATGCTAAAGAATACTGTTGTACTGAATGTATTTGGTACCTATTCAATGTAATTTTAATGGTTGTCAAAATTTATTCAAGTCCAGAGTCAATGTCAGATACCGGTTGCTCATAGTTGCGATAAGTATAACTAAAAGACGTTTGCATAATTAAAAGGTATTTAAACTTGGTCATTACTTATGATAATGATGATTAAAAATTGCTTGTTATCGATGTCGATAAACTTAGTCGACATTTAATAATTCACTAGCACTGGTACATTTTTGCCCCCGTCAATCCGGTGTTTGTTTATGACATAAACAGCACAATATCCAAGTCTCAGAATAAAAGTGATTATTCTTACTCTTCAAACAAATGTAATACTGTCCTCACCGTGAATTGAATCCCGGATTAGCTTCGTAGATAGACTATCGTTTGAAATCACAGGTAGGCGGTGGAAACTCTGCCTACAAAGCTTGCAGTGTGTTTAATACCTGGTATATGCTATATAAAATATTTCCTACGTCGTCTTGCAGTTAAAAAATTAAAAGGGATAGTGTTTCTTCTTCTTTGTTTTAGATTTGACTTTACTCTTTGAAGGTTGAATTACAAATGAGGATATATCTGTCGCTATGCAACCCAGATATTCCTTAACCATGACTTATTGCATCCTCTTTCCTAGATCCGTGGCAACCTATTCATGGTATACAACGTGGGCGGTGGTGACCACCCGCTCGGGGACGAGACGGCGCGCGTCGACGACGGTGCCTACCACGTCGCGCGGTTCACTCGGAACGGCAGCCGTGCCGCCCTTCAGTTGGATAATTACGCCGTCAATATTCGACATCCTCAGGGTGAGTGCTGAGGAACATTGTTAATATAGAGGTTATACAAATTTGATCATAATAATATAGGGATATATGCAGCATAGTCATGTATCGTTGCAAATGTGCAAAGCTGTTAATGTTGTTTGCAGCTCTTCAAGTATGACGTCACTAATTTATTCTATTGGTGATTATAAAAGAAACCAATTATAGTGTTCCATACCCAACTGTTATCAGCTGTCACTTTCAAAATGATCAATTACTCTGAAGAAGGGACTTATACAACCTTGGACTGAACCTCGATGAGTAAAAAATAATAATTGTATTTCAATAATTTTCATAATTTATTGTATTAAAAACGTCGTTTGATACACATGCGGAAATGTCATTTTCACTCGTCCCGCGTCGGGACTCGTCCTAAGTGGCATACTTTCCGCCTGTGCATAAAAACGTAGTATTTCACAATAATACGTGGGGATTATGTTGGTATGATGCAGGTGGGCAGCAGTCGACCATCTTCAACAGCATGTCCACGATCGCGGTGGGCGGCGGCGCGGGCGGCGCGCGCTCGTTCAGCGGCGTGCTGGCGGGCGTGGCGGCCGGCGGCGTGCGCGTGCTCGACCTGGCCGCGGCCGGCGACGCCAGCGTCTCCGTGCGCGGGGACGCCAGGAGAGCGCACTCACCGTTAGACAGGGATATCAACAGGATGCAGCAGGTACGACTTGAGGATGGACTTGCCAGACTAATGCTCTTACTGCGTCAGTAGCATTGTCATCTAATCTCTTTATCAAACAATTTCAGACCCCGCCTTCGGGCTACGGCGGCCCGGGCGTTTTGGACGAGCTGGTATACTCCGGAGCTGGTTCAGGCTGTAGAGACGACGATGAAGACGCCTGCGTACTGCCTGACGCGGGCAGCGGAGACGACCTGATCACTCCTGTATACGTGCCGTCTACAAGGCGACCGCCGTCCAAGCCCTATAAGGTAAAATTTTGTTACCTTCGTATAATCTTCCTGTGATGCTATCGGTCCCAGGTTCGGTTCCGATAAAGGGTTTTTTTTGTGATCAGCACCAGTTGGAAATGCTCTATGAAAATATAGGTAGGATTAAAAGTGATTGCATTGTCGTGATTACAATTGAGTTTGGGGATTCTAATTTATTAATTATTTTTCTTTTTCAGGGAGATACAAGTGGGAAGCTGATGAAGCCTTGTGACGATGAAGATTGTATCGAAGGCTCTGGATCCAATGGGGAAGATATTACAGAACCTGAGCGTCCTATTACAACGTTAGTAGATTTTTTGTGTTCCACTTATGGTCATTTTGACAACACCAGAGGCGCTACTCGAAGATATTTAGGCCTTAGAATAGGCTTAAGAAGTTCCGCCCGTTTCCATTTGAGCTTAGCACTTTTGGTCTCTCTAGCATATTAGTCGACATCTGGCAAAGGCTGAAAATAAGTCTTCCCAAAGGATTTCTATTGGTGTATCTGTCCGTTGGTGTATGGTCACGCTACCAACACTTTGATTTCGCATACACATTAGCAAATCTATCTATTTCTTCCATCGCTGGCTAACAGACTGACTGACGAACAACGCACAGCCTGAACTGAACATATTGACTTAAAAGATGGACGAAACATTTTTCTAAGCTAAGGGTGCAACAAAAAATATATTTTTGAAAATTTATCTTCCAACGGGAAGAAATAGGGGGAGCGGAAAAAGAGGTAGACGGCTTACCTGATGGGAGTTGGTCACCGCCGCCTATGGACATTGGCAATGCCAGAAATGTCACTAATACGTTGCCGGTTTCGATAAAATTAAATTACATCCCTTTTAAAAATCCCCATCGTAGCGCATTGAGGAAATCTCAGCAACAATCTTGACCCTGCCTCCGAAGCTAGCGGTCCCAGTTTCAATTCCCGGTATGGCCTAATATTTGTGTGACGAGCACGAGCATTTGTTTTTGTACCTTGGATGTTTTCTATGTATTTAAGTATTTTCGTTGTCTAGAATCCATAGTATGTACAAACCCTAGACCTTAGTTTGACACTAGGTCAATTGAGTTGAGTTGAGTTTGAGTGAGTTGGTCCCTGTGTTTATTTATTTATTTAATAATTAATCTCACCAGCAACAGCGTGTCAAGTACGCACAGCATGACGTCCCCCACCGCCGCTATCTCGACGGAGCACGCGGGCGCGCCGGGCTCCACGCCGGACTCGGGCAGCTCGCGCGGCAGCACGCGGGGCAGCACCCCCCCCGACCACGGGAACATGCACGCGCCCACCGAAGATGTTACCACGCCGGAGAGACGGACGACGCCAACTGAGGGTAGGTGTTTTAACAGGATTTACCCTTAAAAATAATGTATCGTTTTTATTTGGTCTATTGATTTTTCTAAACATTATAACTAATGCTGGTTTTTTTGGAGGCGAAGCAAATTTATAACGAAACAATATCCCAATGAATTGAGAACCTCCTGCTTTTTTGAAGTCGGTTGAAAAGAACATCATTTCATTATTTGAAGCAAAACTCAAACGGTGCTCCAAGCTGTGTTGTGCTCCTAGCGGTGCAGTACTCCCAGCCGTGATGTACCCCTAGCGGTGCAACCCGATATAGGGAATTAGACTGATTTTATAATTTAGATAACAAATATGTTGTTATAAAACAAGCTGTGGTGCGTAATTATAACCTTTCACCGGTTAATTTTCGTTTTGAGTAAGGCGAACAAATAAATGTTAGAATGCCAATTCGCGTCATGAGCAAAGTAACGGTTCATGTAGGTATACAAACACCATCATACCCTCCTTTATTTTCACATGCGCAGAACAGAAAGGAATATAATAAATATTTAATTACAATTATAAGGAATAATTAAATATAAGATTATTTACATTTGGTTTGTGTTAAAATAATGAAAGATTTAAAGATATAGAAAGTTAACAAAAAATGGCTAGTAACGCCATCTGTCGGCTAAGTGTCGCTAAGATTTGACAATGGCGATTTATGAAATTCAAATCTCAAATAATCTATGAAATTGTGCCGTTTGACAGTTACCTATTAGTAAACAATCCATAAATTGTGAATTTAATTAAAAAGTGAAATTTGTCCTTTTAAAAAATGCAAACAGGTACGAAGTGTAACAACCTGGCCTTATGGTTACAGAGTCTAGTGGTGGTTGGCAGTTTGTAATTTTTCATTTGTCAGTTGAATGTTAGTTGGCAAATTTAAAAAGTTAGAGCAGCGGCGTGCAATAATGTTTTTTTAGGTCTTTTATTCATTACGTTTAAGAAAATTTACGTTATTAGTTCTTAAAGACTTAAAACGATAAAAGCCAATAATTATATCAATATTCCAACGTCAACGTATCCCGTGTTACAGAACACACCAGCCCTCACTTCACGCCGTCCCTTCCACACCACACGGACGGAACCACGCACACGACAGAGGAAGAACATCTACCCGAGTACCATGATCATCACGAGCCTCATGAACCCGATGTCGATCTCCGAACCCCCACGAACGGCGCCGAAGACGGCAGCCGCAGCAACGAGTACCCATACGAGAGCGAAGTCACCACGAAGTGGTATCTGCCGAGGACTACCGATCCAGGCAGGATTGGGACGCCGGAGTCAGAGTTTATGGCAGCAATCATTGGTGAGTTGCCGTTTTATTGCAAGAACGAGCCAAATAAAGGGAATGAATGATATTGAAACTTTTTTGTACGATAAATGCCAAACCAACAGACCAAAAAAGCAAATCAGATGTTTTCAATTCCCAGATAACACTGTCAGAAAAGTATGCAGAGTGAAGGGATTGGTGTTCTTCCCAAATCGTTTGAAAATTTCAAGTGCACCAAACTTTATCTTTAGATTCGATTGTGTGTTTTACGCGATGTCAATTCTGCCGATCAAAGCAAAAAGTATTGAACGCGACAAGTATTAGATGAAGAACTTCATACTATTATCCTGCCTTTTTCTTTTGAAAGGCATAATCAGGGCTGAATTCGTTTTCTGATTTTGAGTGTGTCGTCTTAAGATGCGATGAGATCACTTCATTAATACATAGAACTTAATACCTACTTATTGCTATAACCTTTTTACAATCGTTTTTTTTTTATAGGTATAATATCATCAGTGCTCATAGCCGTCGTCATTATAATTATATGCGTGCTTAAGTACGTCATTTACCCGATGGATCCTTCCTACAAGGTCACCGAGGACAAAAGCTTCCAGCAGGGAGCCAGCGCCGCTCTGCTGGGCAACCAGGTAATCATCATCATAATCTCAGCCCACATCCACCATGCAGGTTAAAGGCCTCTTCAATTTCATAAGGAAATAAAGTGGCGTGAAAACGAAATAGGCCTTCATCATTATTTCGGATGAATTCCTGTTAACTCAAAAACAAGAGATTAATCAAAGACGTTACTAAGAATAAATAGTTATTATAATTCCATTCTCTTCTATTCCGTTATTCCATATTCAATTCTACTATAATCTATGCTATTCGAATTCTTCATTTCAATAAATTGTATTCTGTTTTATTCCGTTTAATATTCTATAACAATTTACTTCGTCTAGCTAAAGAATAGTTTGATATATAAATCTAGCTCAAGACGTTTTTTTGGTTGGTTGACTCGTATATTTTTTTGCTTTCCTAATATTTTAACATTGAAATAAACAGGCTGCCTAATATTTTCATCATACAACGTGATAAACAAATGCCTGTCTAAAAGTTCGTTGGCATTAAATATTTTTTTCTACAAAATCTTATATCCCTTCTTAATGTTAAAAACTCCTTATGTAATATTCTTAATGTCTGTCTTATTAACATTCGCTACTTTACGAGTATATAAAACTTTTCTCGTACTAAGTACGGTGGCTATATTTAGCATTCCACCTTCCTATTACAAGCTTTTATTTGAGTTGCGTACAACTGTTTGTATGTATGCATGTAAGTTGTCCGCTACAAAATCAATTTTCAACCAGTTCCCCTTAATGGAATGCTTATAAGAGCTGATCTGATGATGGAGTCGAAAGGTAGCGACAGAATCCCCGCTATTCTTAACATAGACCTAACGTATTGGGATTGGGATTGATTTTGGTCTTGATAAGTAGATAATGACGTTCCAAAAAAGGTACACTCGGCAATAAATGCTTGACCTAAAATCTTTTTATTTTATTTCAGGCTCACTCAGGTTATCAGAGCGGCGCAAGCGCAAACGCGGGCGGCGCAGCACGGAACCTCCAGCCCTTACCGCTCAACAGAAACGGGGCTTCTCCCTCCATGCCACTGGCCCCCACACAGCCCGTAAAGCGAGACGGCATCAAGGAGTGGTACGTCTAAACCTGCATACGAGACGGAGACAGGTCTATGTTTTTTATGGAAGAAATCAGTTGAACGAGGGTTTGCAGCCACCAATTTTCGTCGAATAAATAGTGGTTTGCTGAATGAGTTTTATCCAGGTCGGCTCTTCAGCAGATTTTTAGAATGAAAAATTTAATGTCGAACCATTTGTTTTATTGTAAATTGAAGATATAAACCTATTCAAATGCAATGTTGAACAGATTTCAAGTCAATTCATTTTGCTGTTTTAACCAGCGACTTAACGCTAGCGTAAACGATTTTCAAAATCTGACATAGTATGGATTCGACGTAAGGCTCGACACCACCGGACAGCGTACGTAAATCCTATACATTTTTGCTAACGATAACGAACGCTAATCGTGTCAAGGGCCTCAGGCCAGGATACGAGTACACACGTTAAGTATTTGTTCAACCCAAGAAAGTCTGGTGTATGTTTGTCGGAATATTTCACTATCTGATCATAGTGGCTGCTGCCTTCGTTTATGACTGATTTAGCGTACGTATCAGAGTTAAAATTACCACCGTTGTGTTTGTGATGTTCTCCGGACATATCAAAGACCGTAGAATAGAAGAATGAATGAATCGTGATTCCCGTAGTTGCTTCGATCCTCTATTAACCTCGCAGGTCAAGGGACATCGTAAAAGAATGACACAAGATCGTAATGAATGTACTAACGTTTAGGATGCTTTAATGCGTAAGATGATAACATAAGAAGAAGTACTGACTGATTCGCAAGTGTTTAGTATTGTAAATATTAATTACTGTAATGATTAGTCACTTGTGCGATCGAATGTGCAATTTTTAAGATCAATGTGAATTTAAGTACGTCTAGTTTAAACTGGAATTGCATTTACAAGATCGGCGTTTATGTCTCCATTGAGTTTTGTAGTATGTATTCTATCGTTATTTGTTATATGTATTTGTTTTCTGGTATACTTAGCTTCTTTATATGCGTCTACTTTTCTATAAAACTTGCCTTTGGTAAATATTAATTACGTATAAGAACAAACTGAACATCGTTTGAAGTCATAGGACCAATTTGTCAAAATGGATTTGTTATTAAGAAACTTTGATGTTGGCTCTATGAAAGGAAGCATACTGTTTTCGATAGTTACTAAAATATCTATATCTAAACAGAATTTCTAGTCAAATAAACTGATGCTGTCCTTTTAATACAAACTTAGAAAACTTCAAAACGATATTTTGGCTGCCATCACGAAAATAAAGCATATCGATCAAATGAAGACTACCGTACTTTTAAAATTTCAATATCTCTTTCCTATATTATTAGGTCTTGTACACTTTTATTCATAGGTGAGACGCGGCGTTAGAAGAGTTAGAGAAGGAATCATAATCACAAGTTTAAGGTTGAAACTCGCTTGAACATAGATGCTCCGAAGGGTATTGTACAATACGTAGAATGCGTTATTCTAACATTCGAGTATGAGCTTGTAGATTTGATATGGAACGTAGAACAAGTTTTATTTCCCACTCCCAATTTGTTTTATTGCTCAACTTACATACTGGTTCCCTTAGATTAATAGGCCTAATGAGAAAAATGAAAGGAAATTTAACAACATGTTGCAAAGTCATTAAGTTCGTTTTGGTTAATTAAACGCTTTATGTTTCAAAAAAGCACTTTGAAATGTCGCGAATGATTTTTTAATTCGGTTTATCTCATTTAAGGGCTTTGGGAAGCGCTTTTTTAGTATCTTGCAATGTAAAATCCCACAACGGGAATCAAAAGAATGTAAGTGAGATTTTGCGGGTGGTGTTCACCAAGGAGCTATTCTTGGTCCCCTAGTATTAATCCATTGAATTGCATGCAGTTTCCTCTTCGAATCATTATAAATAAACTGCTTATATTTTTACAACTAGAGTGTACATCCACCGTCCCATTTCCTCTTTCCGATTGAAAAAAACTTGAATTAGCTTTAAATTAAGACGAAAAAACATATTTATATAGATTGTTATAAAGCACAGGTTCTAGGTCTTTGAAATTGCATTTATTGTAAATAGTTAACAATTATGATATTGTAATTAATGAATTTAAGCGGTATTGTACGGTATAATTATCACACTCGTTTTATGGCACAAAATGTTAGTACCAACAGTTTGTTTGTCTGTCAATTTTAGTGTAAAATAAAGTTAAAGTGGTTGATCATTTGTACCGGGATATTGGGGGTCTTTCCAAACTGATACGATGCAAAACTTTCGAATTCACTCTCCTTAGTTCGTATTATGCGCTATCAAAACCTGTCAAGTCCCAGGGCTTCACTGACTGGAGCTTGGCAGGCTTTTGACTATTAGGATGAATAAAGTAATGACAACCAACAAGTTATTTCTTTTGCAGAGTTCAGAGGAAGAATTTAACTTGTTGCAAATGAATCACTTTGGATAGACCATAAAAATATTCATGCAGTGAAATTTTCTTATAAGACACATGTTATATTAGCTTTGTATCATGAATCAATGGAAGTGCCTCAATAATAATTATTGAAGCATGAAATATATTTACAGATTATCTTTTGTATTCAGGCTGTTACGTTTGCATTTCATTGTACACGCGTTTTTTTAAACTTGAGTAATTTTGTTTTTTTAAATAGTTTTTGAAATACGCTACGACAGTGACTGTGTTTTAAGAAAATTGCTGTTTTATTAATTAATTTGTCTCATGTTGTTGCAACCTCGACTTTGGTCGGACCAAGTTTTGTTTTAAATAAGTGACAGAATTTGAAATAATATCATGTAAAATACATAACTGTGTAGTTTCAATATTGTTCCCTTTATTTTTTCACAGAAACTTTTGAATGATAAAAATAATTTTACCAAGCCAATGAAACGATATTAACCTAAAAAAATACTTACGGAGATCGAAAAAAATAATTATGACCATTTCAAAACTTACATTAATATCTTGTCTTACTTACATGCCGGTCTAACAAAAATTAAGATTTACCCAAGATGGATCTAGACATACGCCGTTGCGTCAAGACAAGTTTGAAAAAAGCTAACCGACGACCGAGCTCAGTAAAATAAATATATTTTACTCAAACTAACTCATGCCTATTTTCACATTTATAACCTTTGATAGGTATCGAGTTAGCAATAATGTTAGTATTCCAGAGGTTATCTCATTATATTTGGTTAAATAAAAATAACCTGTAAAAGCCAAGTACTTTCAATAAAAATATGGGTTTAAGTATGGGCAGAACACCTGCCCTTTGGTCCGATGACATTAAGGAGACAGCAGGCCCAGTCTAGACAAAGGAAACGGAAAACCGTTCTGGATAGAGGAACATTGAAGAGGCGTATGCTCAACGGTGGGCGATTACACGCTGATGAAAAAGAAGACAAAGTATACTGGAGTTCTGATGACAAAGACAATGAAATGTATGGATGTTACTGTAGTAGTTTCATAATTGCAAAATTGTTTATATATTGTCACTGACACCGTTCTATAGTGGGTAATAGTTCCAATGGGCTAAGAGTACATACTTACATAATCCCGTTCAGTTAGTCAGTATATTAAAAAACAATTTGTTTGACACTTCTTACGAGTTGAATCATAATGTCACTGTGACACTTATGGTAGATCAGGGCTCCATAGGGTTGATGCTATAATTGGTAAAATAGAACCCTGGGCCACCATATCCTACATTTGATCATGCTCAAACAAAAACGAGAGTTTAGATCAATTTTCTAGAACGAGAACGGGTCTAGTAGCAGAATTTCCAAGGTCCGAATGTGTCTGCGGATCAGATTAAACGACGCAGCATAATTAAGATGCAGTTCTTTCTTGGCCCAGTAACTGGAACTACCACCGGTGATCTCTTAAGAGCTACACTCCGCGGAGTAGTAGTGTAAAACATTGAAAAAAATTAGCATCACCACAACTTTTTTTATAATGTTTTCTTCTCAGCTCCTGTTTCTGGACGGCTTGACCCTTTGGGCCTGATACAAAACGAATAATACATATGTGTTTCGACCTAATTGTAGAAAATTATGCCATTAGAAAAATGTTGGTGAGCGAAACACAGATTTATTGGGTTTTTTTTGGGAAATTAAAATGCCAAGCCAAACAAGTTTTAAAGTCTATCACTCCACACACCAACACACCAACACACACACACACTACACACTAGGTCAACGTTACGGTAGCTCTTATTTACTTGACAGTACTGGCGTCCGAATTAAAAACAATAAATACCTAAAACACATCAAAGGCAATAAAATAATTATAATAGTGTTACCAAGTTGAACAGAGGCGGTTGTTGGGATTTCAAATGTCTATGGGTCTCAAACCCAATCAGGTGGCCTAAGTGCTCGTGTGCCTTCACATTGCCAAAAAAAAAGTCGCTCAGAGCTACCAGACCACTTACGTCAATCCTATATTTGATATAACGATAACGAACGCCGAATGCATCTTATCTATGGCTTAATGATGTTTAATTAATAAAAATACCCATACCAATTAAACTAATCTATACATATAAAATTCTTTATCCTGAATGACTGACTGACTGACGGATCAACACACAGCCTAAACCGCTGATCGTAGAGACCTGAAACTTGAAGTGTGTTCTTTGTATGACGTAGGGATCCGAAAAGAAAGGATTTTTCGAAATTGGACCCCTAAAGGGTGAAAAAGGGGGGCGAAGTTTGTATGCGACTTCGTGATTCCTTGCTCCAATCTACTTCAAATTTTGCATGAACATTATTTAATAGAAGACGTGTTTCGTACTGTATTGTCTGACAAGGGACGACGATCGATAGGCCGCCTGTCAGCTATCCACAAGTAAAATTCTTCCAGTTAGTGTAAAACATAAATACCTTTTAGCTTTAAATAACCGTGATAGTCAAGACCATAATCTATCTAAATTTGAGGTACCTTGAGTGTATAATTACTTTGGTGATAGATCATTAAGGAAACGTGTGCCATATGAGTTGAATAGTTTGCCTGATGATATCCGGCAGGAGCCAAATATTCGCCAAAAGAGGTAAGTCAAATATTTTTTATTAGAGTCACTACCATACTAGACAGTAGACATACTGTAAGCTATTACGGACACAATCCTGCAGTCAAGCTTTTCTAACAGTTTCGCTGGGCCGTTAATATTATTCTACCATGTTGTCAGGCGTCAGAATTTCAAGACGAGATCGTCGATACAAGTCTTGCAGTCGAAACAATCGTCAGTCATAAACCTCAAGATAAACTGATGGTTTGAGTACTAATACCATAAAGTCACAGGTCAATATAGTTCTTGAACTGATATACTCAGGAGCAAAAATAACGGTTCAGAGTGCGTTTTTCATACAAAAGAGGCTATTTCGAAGCCTTGGTTCCTCGCCAGGGAATGCTTTTAGTGAAATCTGACGATGAATACCCCGAGCATCGATACAGGACTTCCAGAGTGCCTAGGATACCCAACTGAATGAATCTGCGGTTAACGCCGAAATTGTGCATGTTCAGAAAAACATCTAAAATGGCAATAAAATGTAAGGAAATCCAAGTGCTGACCCAAACTCTCCCGCTGTGGTGTTAACTAGTTGTGCGATCAGTTAGGTATCTTAACAACTTTTGACCTCCTCTATTGAACCTCGCTGTATCCACCATTAAACCTCACTCAAAACAACCTCAGGCGAGGAACCAAGGCGAAGTAGTCTCGTTTGTATGAATAACGCACTCTGACCCGGTTTTTTTGCTCCTGAGAGTAGTTTGTGGGACCTTTATAGGCCGCACGAGCACTTTATTGAGTCATAAGTAAGTGACTAGCAACGCCTCCCAAGAAGAGACCCCTGATTGTTTTCTACATGTAAATGTTAACTTAATGTTACACTAAAAAAAAGGGGCGAGTACGAGTTGAACTCACACATAATGGGTTCCAAACGTATCGTAACGTATATTCTTGTATGGGGATTCCATTTACGTGAAACTCCATTTTATTACTGTCTGTTGTTATATTCGCCTTAGAAATACACAATTCAAGTCCTTAACTATTAAGGTTCAAAAGATACAGCCATGCAGTAGACGCACGCACAGCGGAGCCTTAGTAATAGGGTACTTTCGGTACCCTTTGCGTGCGGAACCAAAGAAATTCTTAAGATATATCTCATGATTAGAGAAACACCTCTCAAACCTAAACCATAAAATAATTTCCATCCCAGCCATTTTCTTACAAATTCGTTTTGCCGTTGAATATTCCCGTCTCCCAGCGGAGTAGTTACGAAAATGGAGAGCTATATATTGCTCCTAATACGCACATATAGCCATATAGCCGACGTATAGCGGTGTTGTAACCCATAAACATATTCGGTTATTACTCCTGGTGAAAACGTTACGGCAATACACGTAATATGTGTGGAACGCTTTTAGGAAATGAGTAGTGCGGGTAGGGGTTGCATGGTTCACTATTTATTTTATTGAAATTATTGTGTCTGTTAACACCGTCGTGTATTGTTGAGATTTTAGTAGTAAAATTTATAGTTAGAGGTGCAATCTCACTCAAATTAGTCTAGTCTCGAACTAAACTCTAGGCTTATGCTACTGCCTGTATAGAGAAATAAATACTTAAATACATAGAAACATCCATGACTCAGAAACAAATATTCGCGCTCATCGCACAAATATTATCATCATCATCATTGTCATTATCATCGCAGAAATTCCACCACCATCATTTAGATGGTTGGCAGTCCACAACTGTGCGTTTCAATCGGAATTTCCTGCCTCGCACAACTAAACTGTGGAATGGTCTGTCGCCTGCGGTATTTCCGGACCGTTACGACCTTCAAACCTTCAACAAAAGAGCGTACTCTCATTTGAAAGGCCGGCAACGCACCTGTGACTCCTCTGGTGCTGCAGGTGTCTATGGGTGACGGTAATCGCTTTCCATCAGGCGATCGGTCTGCTCGTTTGCCTCCTATACCATAAAAAAAATGAAAAAATATATCTGTCCTTGCCGGGATTTGAATCCAAGACCGCTAGCTTCGTAGCCAGAGTCACTACCAACTCGGCCAACAACAAGTAAGTATACTAAGTATATTTGAATCGAACTTTTTGTGTTACCAAATGCCATCCAAATATGTTCAATTCTTTAAGTATGATTATTGCCTAGTAAAGTGGCACAAATTTTCATCACCCCATTAAGTTTAAAGTGACATGTATACATTTTTTTACCTTATTGCATTGTAATAAGGTCCAAGAGGATACATCTCTTTGTAGTTGACTGTACGAAACGAATGTCAAGACATCTTGAAATTTACGAATCCCCTCAAGACTTTTTTTATTTTACTACTAACTGTTACCCGCAGCTCCGTCCGCGCTGGAGTTGGCAATCGCTATATCCTTTGGAAACTGTATTATTTAAAAAAAAAAAACAAGAAAAAAAGCTATATCGTTTCTAAGTTAAAGCTAGATAGCCAGATGACAAATATCATTAAAATCAGTTCAGCGGGATACCGGTGAAAGCGTAATCAACAAAAAAGGGTCTCTATTATACTATTTAAACCATAATTTTTGCTTTTCACATTATTATTACACTAGTGACCCGCCCTCGCTTCGCTTCGGTTTATGTGAGTTTTCTGAAAAAGCCTTCCTCTTGAATCACTCTATCTATTAAACGCATCAAAATCCTTTGCATACTTTTAAAGATCTAAGCATACATAGGAACAGACAGACAGGAAACGACTTCGTTTTATACTATGTAGCTAGTGATGATGATGATACATACATATATAAACTCACGCCTTCATTCCCAGAGTAGGGTAGGCAGAGCTACAGAATTACCAATAACTCTAAGTTGATAATTCTGCCCTCCTATGGAAGAAAGGCACATCTACTATATGAATTGTATTGCACTTCTAACTTTATTATAACATTTGAGAGTTTAATATGCTTCTATTACAATTAATTGCAGTTGTGCCTTTTCTCCGTTGGAGGTAAGAATTATTATTATTGTATTGTTTTTAACTCTGCTACCGTGACATTACTGTGAAGTAAATAATAAGGGCTATTGTAGGTTAGGTCGCAGTTCACCTAACACACTCCTCGCTTCGCTCGTCGTCACACCTATTTGTACTCTGTCGCATAGCAAACTTCTGTTTACATATTAATGTGATGCAATTCAAACTCGTTTTTAGTAATAGTAATTATATTGAGTTGTTCTGTCTCTTGAATAGTTTATGAAATGTATTTTTAAGCATTTTTAAAATCCTTGTACCGTTGTTTTTTTTTTTTTAATTTATAATGAATAGTCGATGAAGCCATAATACTACAAGAGATAATATTTATACTAAATATTCTATGAATCGTTTTCGATGAAATGAAATTCGATGAAAAGTTTGTCGAGACTTCAAGGGGCACCCGTTATAATACCTGTACATGTGACGCACTTAACAGGCAAGCAGCTCCGATAAGCCATCCTATTTATAACCAATTCTATCCGCGCCCATCATATCCAACCTGACATCCCCATTACGCCCTAAAAGCCTCAATTTCCCTATGATTTCCCCCTACAAACGTATTACGGGCATGGTAATTCGTAAATCCGTCGCTAATGATCAGGGAATGTACCCGTGACGCATGATTAACACTCTACCGAGTAATGTATGTACGTTGGCGGGGTTATTCTGTATGCTAATTTTTTGACGATGTTAAAGTTCGACCAAGGGTAAGATACGATGTTACCTTGGTTTGGGGTATGAACTCGTGATCGTATTGTAACGAGTTCGAACTCTAGCGGACCCAGCGGTGGCCCAGTTTTTCTAGGGTATAAATTGTCTGCCATAATTGTTTTTAGTCTTAAGAGGATTGAAAACCGATTCTTAAATCGCGTAAATAAACTATACTTATTATGCTATGAATATGTTTTACTATAAAAGTCGAAGTCTTTCCAAAATATATTTTCTTGGAACCTGTGAAATACTACGGGGTTTGCTGTTATGATGTAGGAAGACAGCGAGAGGAAACCTGCACATTTGAACAGCTGACTGTTCAAGAGGGGTAATTGCCAAAAAGATCTAACAGGGTCCAGACGTATCTGAAAGTGCCTATCTGTATACAGATAAGAAAAGGTCAAGACTCGTCCTAACTTTAATGATTATGAGTACTTCTTCGATTAAATTGTAGTGAACTTGACAGTAGTGCCTTGAGCCAAACCCATGTGCTTCTCCTCAAGTGTGATATGCATGGACTTGTTACTCTAACACACACTCTAAACTCGAGCTGATACGATTGTAAGGGTTTTTTTTGATTAAATATGGACCCACCACCATCTTATCCATTAACCTACCGCCACACATCAGTTCGCAATGTTGTGTTCCGGTTTGGGGATAAGACAGCCGGTGTAATGACTAGCATAGAGGCATTCCATCTCAGTCCTCAGGGTTGGCACGCATTTGCAGTCTTATGCTTGCAGTCTTGTGAATGCGAATGTCTATGGGTCACAGTTTCCACTTACCATCAGGTGGCCTGTGTGCGCTTTTGCCTTCTCAGTGCCATAAAAAAATCCTTGTTAACGAAAACAAAAAAAACAACAACAAAAAAAGTCTCTGCGTGCTTGGGTTGGTATCATAACGACTACATTGTGAAAACGACCGAATCATCATAAGGTCCAGATCTCAGAAGGACCATCTCTGCAGAAAGCCTATATCTCCGAATGACTTTATAGCAAAACGACTGGTTCTTTAAACGACCTCATCGTTAATAGGCGACATCTCAAATAGATCGGGTAGCAAAACGACTGGTTCTCGAAAAGACCACATCGTTAATCAAACCACATCTCCCCTATCTACGCCTATTAACGATGAGGTCGTTTAAAGAACCAGTCGTTTTGCTATAAAGTCATTCGGAGATATAGGCTTTCTGCAGAGATGGTCCTTCTGAGATCTGGACCTTATGATGATTCGGTCGTTTTCACAATGTAGTCGTTATGATACCAACCCGCGTGCTTGTATTTTAAACCTCCATAATAATATAAAATAAATCATAGATGTACTTCATAAATAAATGGCTCTGCTAAACAGTAAGTAGTACTCTGCCCATCATATTTTAGTTGTCGACTATGCTATTCCCTCGACATTGACTGCTTGTTTTACCTACAAGTTTGGGGGGCAACTTTAGCTCTAATAATAATGCCGCAGCAAGAAACCGGACAAATGTTTAAATTAATCAACGTCCCGGCACAATGTACTCGTAAACAGTAGTTCATCTTCAAACAAAGGTATATCGTGCTGTTTGCATGTGTGCGTGCCTCGACGTACGTGCCGCGAGCGACCACAAGCAAACTCAACAGGTCGGACTGAGCCAGCCGGTATAGTCGGGGCTGCGCCGTCGTCGCGTTTAGTTGCTTCTTCACGTCACGGTCTTGAGCCGCTTGCATCCAGCGGCTCCCCGCGATCCTAACCAGGTCGTCAGACCCCCGGATGGGAGGCCTTTGTCCAGCAGTGGACGCCCCCGGGCTGCTGATGATGATGATGATGAATGCGCATTAACAGAACACGAACTTTTAAAGGGCCAACACACCTGCTCTTCAACTTACTTTTCTGGTTTTTTAGGTTCCGTACCAAAATGGTAAAAAAGGATCCCTTATCATGAAACTTCGATGTCTGTCACGGCAGTTTTTCTTGAAATTTGGCATAGTTGTATCACTTGCTTGCCCACACTGTTTATGAAATATTTTTTCTAAATATTCATATATTTAGGGGTCTAGAATGAGGGGTTTAAAAATCATAGTGATTTGATTATAGCAAACGGGGTATCATATGAAAGGGCTGTCTGCACATTTCAAAACACATTTTTTTATAATTTTCGGTGACGTAATTGGTGGACTAAAAAATCTGAAAAATTCCTGATTTAAAGATAATTACGGGAAAAATAAAATGAAGTTGTTAAACTTTACACATTCCGAGAACATATCAAAAAACTTGACCTTATTGCATGGATCAATTCATAACAAAATGAGTTCGCTTTTGAGTTTTCCAACCACATTATGTTCAATACGGAACCCTCGGTGCGCAAGGCCGACTACACTTGACCGGTTTTTTCACTTTGGTCCAGATGTACGAGCTCGACTGTGAAGTGTCATAAAGAATATACCCCAGAACCCCCATTACGGACGTATTTACATCAAATGCTAACGTACACCTTTGACACATCATTGCTTGTACAATTTTGAGCTTTGTAGTTAGTTGGCTAAGGTTATATGAATTGTTGTTTACGCAATCGGTAATTTTGTCGAGTGATATCAGAATTAAGCAGGAACAGGTGGGTTACTTGATATGGCTCATTAGGAAACTGGTTAGGATTTGTAATGTGTAAACAGTTGAGGGAAGTGTAATGAGTCGTATAACATTTGGTGTAATTAAACGTATATTATTGAACATAACGGTTAGTTATTTTACGTTATTTGGGAGCTAAGGACTTTAGACATCGGTGATTTTTTTTGAAATTGACATGATAGGGTATATGGATGGTTTTAATCGCATTTCTCAACAAAATATAAAAGATACATTAAAGTTAAAATCCAATGAATACGGCCATTTTAAACTGCTAATTAGACAGTGATTAAACAGAGGGATCACGTAACACGTGGGCCATATAAACTCCATGTTAAATTCTGTTTTGCTAGGAGATAGATCCTTGTTGGCCGATTTTTTCATCTGATTTGAATGGTTTGTTACATGAATTATCTTTTAGTGAAGCTGTGAAAGTCATGGAGTCCAGTATTAACTGACACTCACTAAGTACGCGAGTGCATATTTATTGCGTGTCAGTTTATACTAGACATTATTCAATATACGAGGTTGAGTCACAGAACCCTCGATATTGATTGATTGCAGCTAACTGAATAGTAATAGTATAAGCATTTTAAATTTAATGTGATTAACAATAGCGTTTGTGTTGCATTGACCACTACCTTGCTGTCTAAAATATCTATTTGACCAAATGTCACTATAGGTAATACCTTCGACTGTACGAAAAAAAAACATGTTTTATTATTTTTCAACTATTTTATTATAATACGCTAAAAACACCTAAATACTAGTACAAACTTAATTTTTACACTATTAACATCACAAAATCAGTGCCTGCCGAAACCATAACTGGGATCTTATTCTAATTTATTTCCACAAGTGTTGTTATCGTATTGCTTTTAACTCAGCCGCCATTAGGTACTGTCAAATAACATGTCAAAAGAAATAGTATTTTACCAAGTAAAATGAAGCCCCTGATCAAAGAAAAGGTTTCTTTACACTAACAATATTGCTTCTAAAATATAACGATATTAAATTAACCTAACCTGATAAACCTCTATGTTATTCTGTTTCCGTCCCTCTAAGAAATGTAATAACAACTCCCCAATAAACACTAACACGCTGGCCGTGTACATCAAACCAATGAACATAAAAGCACCCAATAAATGCTGAATTCCTAAAGGTTCTATACTACTAGTACTATCCACACCTACAGTATGAATAAACAACTCCTGATTCCATTTATCTATCAAACCATTCTCCGATACGCTCCTTATTATATTATTCAATCTCGCCAACATAGGAAACCAACGCCTAGCTAACAGCACGACCCCGTATTTATAAAGATTATTCCCTTCCTTAAAACAATAGAGCAGCGGCTCTCCCTTCCCCAACTTCTGGTCCTGGTATTCCGCCTGTCGTCTCGAAGAGACAACCGCAAAATTCCTGCCCAAAGCAGCGCGCTTTATCCCATCCGAGAAACTCGTCGAGCTATATTTGCGATACAAATAAAAGGAACTTGCGTTATTAGTCTCGAAATAGGATCGGTAGATCTCCCTCCCTCCCAGAGGAATCTCGGACCGTATGAGATCCGTCTCGCTGCTTATCTGTTTCTCGTATCGCGGGTGCATTAGAAAAGTTCTCAGAAACGACTCGTAAGTTATACCCATGTTCATGCCAAAGATTAGCCACGCGAAGATTAGAATACGGAATGTTGCGCTCTTGGGAGAGAATGATGCCCCCCAGCCTAATAACATACTCAAAGTAAACAGCATTGAGTTCGTCGGCCATTTTGTGACTTTGCGTTTGTTTTCTCTGTAGTACAAAAAGTGAAAAATAAGTCCCATTCCTATGATGCTGAGTAAGGTTGCGACCCACGTGGTCCACTGGAATATGATCACCAAATTATTCCACGTAGAGGCGCGAGAGGACTTCGGCACGCACCATGTCATCTCGTCCTGGGTATAACTAACGGTTGGATGGAACCATCGACGGATAGTCCTAGTTACTTCCACGTCACCGATCACTAAATCAACCGCGTCATTCCTTAGAGCCCCGTAAGCACCCGTCGCAGTCCCGTTCGAGTAAATGACACCCCAATTTTCTGGTAAATCAGACATTCGTACAATTAGGCTCATGTTTGTGAACTCACTTATTAGCTTCACTAGATTAATTTCACCGCCTTTTTGGAATTCGTAAGCGTCGTTGTAGGATGGCATCGTCAATCTCCTCACAGGTGGCATGACATAGGGCTCTGAGACAACCGCATAGGTAACTAAAGGGCACTTCTTCATGTTCAAAGGAAACACTTCCTTTTGCGGGTTCATCTGTCTAACCAGATTGTCTTTACATTTGTCTAAAATGTAAACTGAATCGCATGCACCACCGCAGTTAGTATCGCTGTAAGGCGACCACGTATAAGATACCAATTCGGTGTCTTCCGGAGAATATATGAACACTATACTTTTGAAAAGTTTATACTCCCTCAATTCGTTGATGAACAGCATGGCGACCGTCTCGCTATCTTCGTCTGGTTGAAGTTGGTAATAAATTACAGCTTTCGCCAAAGGATTCCAAGTCGGCAGCTTGTTTAACTGCAAGATGTTTCTCACGAGCTCAGATTTTTCTTCCAAAATCAGCATATAATTTTTTGCTTTCTCCGGGAAATGTGACGCGTTAGCATGCGGATAGAACGAGTCTTTTACCATAACGGAATATTTTATTCCGCTGTGAATTGTCTGCAACAATAGCCTCTGTGTGGTGGAAGCGTAAGAGTTGATATTGATAATCACGATGCTGCCGCTTAGCGCTTTTTTTTCTACGAAATATTTCGCTGACAATTTTAATACGCATTCGGCGGTTTTTGCTATTTGTACAGAATCTCCAGACGTCATTAGCAGTTGGCTGTTGGATGTGGAAAACTGAATAAAACATAAATATAATATGATTGTGGAGCGCATCTTCGTTTTGTGTGGGGCAAAGCGATAAGAAAGAGAGATTTTATACCCGTAAGTACCTGAGTCTATGTTAAATGTCACCAGAGAAAGGCAACTATTGGGTTACGATGGTAGGGGAATAAATTGTTACTTTATATTTGTATTTTATTTGTAAATCTGCGGCTTTTTAATTTTGAGAAGTTTCTTGTCCTTGTTTCGCTTATGCGTTGAATATTAAACTAAAATGAAGATGCTTCTCTAGTGGCTTTATTAAACATTGATTGGTAAAATGGAAATAAACATTCACAGAAAAGAAATGAAGATAATAAGCAAGTTAATATTTCAGTGTAGCTATTCGTCTTAACTAACCTGATTTTATACCTACAGGTTATTTGTAAACCTCTTGAAATGTGATATTCTGTACAGTTAAATATCATTACTATTCCATGCCAATATTATAATTTTGAAAGTAGCTTGGTGTGTCTGTTTGTTACCCTTTCGTGCCTAAACCACGGAGCTGATTGCGGTAGCATTTGGTATGGAGATAGCTTAAGTCTCGGTACAGAAAAATATGTCTGTCATGAGGGAATAGCGATAATGGACTTCTACTTGGACATAACTGTAGGCAACAGCTAAATGAAAAGACATCAAAGAATCACGCTAGAATAAATAAATATTCGCACCCATCACACAAATATTTGCCCTCACCAAGCATCAAACCCAAGACATCTAGCTAAACTACCCTCGTAATTAGTACTCACAGAACCCTCGGTGCGCGAGTCCAATATGCTCTTCGTCTTATGTTGTGTACACCTGCCAGAAATCATATTGTTTCTGATGACATTTCAGTAATATCGTCATTTACGAATGACATTTCAAACGGCTATTAGAGATCATGGCTTTAACTATAGTAATACATTTGACCTTGACCTTTAGCTTTAGTAGGTTAAGGAATAAAATCCAGCCAAGACAAATCGGACTCATCGAGCTAAAACCACCGAAACAAACACGTCTGTTGTATGGAGACCTTCTTTAATTTTGAACTTAATTTTAATTCTTCGATGGCTCCCTTTTATAACGGAACTCTAAAAACTAGCGCAACGTCGAGTAATTAACTAATTATGTAAAGTAAAAAGAACATTGTTTACTGCTGTATAATTATATATAGGATGTTCTTAAAACCAACGTCAACGTCGTTTGCGGGTGGTAGGACCTTGTGCAGGGTCCGTCCGGATCGCTACCACCATTTTATCCATTAACCTACCGCCAAACAGCTGTGTTCGCATTTTTGTGTTCCGGTTTGGGGATAAGACAGCCGGTGTAATGTCTAGCATAGAGGCATTCCATCTTAGTCCTCAGAGTTGGCAACGCATTTGCAGTCTTAGGATTGCAGTCTTGTGAATGCGAATGTCTATGGGTCACAGTTTCCACTTACCATCAGGTGGCCTGTGTGCTCGTTTGCCTTCTCAATGCCATAAGAAATAAAAAAAGTTAAGGATGAATAAGGCGACTCTTGAGTCATAAGCTTAATATTGTAGTAAGTGAAATGAAAGCATTCATTATTAATTTTTTGATTATTATTTGCTTTTGCAATAAAAGTGCAGCTGCAGGATGCCAACATTGATGAGTTTTTTTTCTTTTAACGTATATTTATTTTTAAACATTCTTTTATTAATTTCTAAATTGATTGCTTAATCAAAATCAACTGACCTATGTTACAACGGTTACGTAGCAAAAGCTCTAAAATAAAATGTTATAAAATTGATACACATACGTCTACAATGTCAAAAGCCTACACATACATTACATACACGACTGTTCATAATAAATAATAAGTAAAAAAAAGTTATGGTAAATTAACATAAAGTTGGTACAGATACTTATGTCTAGAATGTAGAAAGCCTGAATGAATAATGTTGTTAATGTTGTTAACATTTTTTTTTATGGCATAGTGAAGGCAGACGAGCACACAGGCCACCTGATGGTAAGTGGAAACTGTGACCCATAGACATTCGCATTCACAAGACTGCAAGCCTAAGACTGCAAATGCGCTGCCAACCCTGAGGACTAAGATGGAATGCCTCTATGCTAGTCATTACACCGGCTGTCTTATCCCCAAACCGGAACACAACAATACGAACACTGCTGTTTGATTCTGCTGTTTGTTTGATTCGAAACACGAATATATTTATGAATTTAGTTTTATACCTAGGGCTAGCGCGGAGCTCCTGCTTCTAAGTGTTTTGGCCCTTCGGGCCGGCTGAAGAACTAACGTCCTAACCTAAACCTACTTCATACGTATGACACAATTTTTTTCTGAATTTCGTACGTTTTATAATTTGGCTTTTCGTAATTTTCGTACCTATGGATTATAAACGTTATGAATTTAAATCGTAGAAATTTCAACTTATTATATTATAAGATGTTTTTAATTTCGTACGATATGCAATTTGACTTTATATATTTTGATCATATGCAAAACGAACTAATAAAATTTGATTTTAGGTGTCTTGCTATGTAACCGTTACAACACCCTCTATGTTACAAATGGATGTTGCCATGATCGCGTTACGGGTGGCGTGTGACATGTGATCTTTCGACTCATTATAGCACTGTAAATATTACCTTGATTTAAGTTAAAACAAAACTAAACAGGAATAACTAGGTTACCCCATCATTAATATTTATTGAAAGTAATAGTTTTAATACGATGGATAAAAATGTCTGGTCGTACGTTGACATGGGATATATAAACGTGGGTGTGATCGCATATGGACATGTGTGATCTAATGTGGACATGCGTGATCACCGTGATCACCCGTGGCCATGCGTGATCACCTGTGGACATGCGCATTCACATGTGTACATGCCTATTTAGATGTGGACATACGTGATCGCTTGTGGACATAATTATGTTGATCATACGTGGACATACGAGGTCATAAATGTTCATGAAATATGAAAACACTAACTTCAAGTAAGACGTAACGTTGATTATGTTCACGATGAGCCAGAAAGCAGTAGTTCTAAATATTGAGAAATAATTTAGAGTTAAATTTAATAAGAAGCATTCAGGTGTCACTTTAGGAATAGACATTCCCGAATTTTCAAAGTGGGGCATCTGAAGCGGCTGAGCATTGGTTATTTAGACGTACAGCAGGCTAATGAGACCACACACGAATCTAGTCTGGTCGAGGCCGGTTGTACTAATCGGTAATTAACGTTTTATATAGATCAGTGGACGATTTACGTTACCATAGGTATTATAATTATTAAATTAGGTCTTTGGCATTGCATACATGTACTGGAAAAAAACATTTTTTTAATTGCTTGTAATTGTGTAGGTAGTAAAGTAAAAAATATAATATACTTTATTGTTTATTGTACAACTTACAAAAATACTTTAGGTAAGACAAAAACAATAAACTGATAATTCAAATTTTAAAAGTAAAAGTATTCTACGTTCAAACTAAAAAATATATCTAAAAAATTGCGGAATTTTCTGAAGATGTTGGTAGCATTTTCTCGCTGGATTCTTAAACATAACTAACAATATAACTAAAAATACCAAAAGTGCCTGATAAAACCGAAAATAAAGTGGTTGAATATATTGTCATGTATAGAATCATGTTTCATGAGTTTTTGAAAGAGAGATATTTTGTTAAAACGTCACCAACAGTGCAGATTAATATACGAGACCGAGATCGATGCTCCTACTGGTGTCTCAGTTAGGTAGTAGGTAATATTTGTTGAAGTATCTACTTATTTCTTATTGGTTAAATTATTATTTACTAGCTTTTAATTACATACATACATACCGTCACGCCTTCATCCCAGCGTGGGGTAGGCAGAGTTACAGAATTACCAACAACTTCAACAACTTGTTGTTAATGCTATAACCACATTTTGAACTAACAGGCCGAGATGATGATATGGCATGACAGGTTGCAAGCCCATTGCCTAAAAGTACTAAAATTAATCGCCTCTTACGACTTCCACAGAAAGACATAGAGTAGCACTATTCTAAGCCGGTAACCACACGGCATAAATTTTAAATTATCTTTTCCATTAACTTTTTTCTCCTATCTTTAATAAGCTATCTTATCGGAGTTAAATTAAGCCGAAGTTACCGTCTGTTCAACCAGCCCAATGACATTTATTTTAAACTAAAGTGTGCAAGTGACATGGGACAAAAGGAACAAATTCCTTTACCTGTTAGATTGCTCTTAAGTACTACATTCAATACACGAATGCTCTATCCTTGCCACTCTACAGTCTTGACGTCATTGTAAGAACGGGACAGAGCGAGCATATCTGATAAAGTTTGTGGGAATTGAGACCTTGAAGGTCCAAGTTGACTTCTGTGCCGCTACTGGTAATTCGTATGTAAAACTAACTACTAATGGAGCCATTATTTTCCTAATGGGCGTAGTGAAGAGTTAACCGAGCTTATTATGACTAAAGCAAGTCCTTTTGTCATGTATCATTAATCATATGCGTTTTTATTGATCTTAGCTCGTTTTTAAATATACGTGAGACGTGCGCTTGTTGACGACGCAGTGAGGTTTTGTGTTTTGTGTTTTTTTTTAATTATATTTAATTCTTAATTTTAATTTGACATTTGGAGACTGTTTACATCTCCGAAATTGTATTATTTATTTTAATCCGACATTTTGATACATTTAATTATTATTACTACTGGGACCTGTACATCCCTGTGACATTTAAATTGTGTAGCTTAAGTTTAGTATTGTAATAAGTGATTTATTTGGAAAAAACGGGCTTACTGTTGAGTTTCTTGCGGCGCTTCTTCTCAACAGTGGTCTCTTTGAAAGCGCTGGTAGACTCAGACTTGTAAAAGTGCCTACGGGGCCTACTTACTTGCAGAATAAATGACGACGATTAAATACCACATACAATCACACATACATCTACAAGTAAAGTGGATAGATCTGCATAAATTCAAATACGATTCATAAAACTAAATTATCCATTAAAACTAAAAAAAAGGTTACAGACCTAAATCCCACTTCTGATGAAGGTAATCCCACCTCTGATTTAAAACAAAAGCACATACAAAACCTCTCAAAAATACTTCAAGAAGGATCAGACACAGACCTCACAGCCGCTACCGAAACGTCACCAACATTATCTATTCATAATTCATTTCTGGAATAACACCTTCAAAACGAAACCTTACGTCTCCGCAACAAGATTCACACTAACTATGAATTACTTAGCATCTCTTTGAATACAAAATTAGCTATACATCAGCGGGAGTAAATTTAGAACTTTATGTCGTCGTGTTAAGTACATTCCAAGTTTATTTAGATTGTTGGTTTTCAGTGAATAAAGATGAATGGTAGTGTCAGACTGTCTCTCGCTAGGTGGTCTTTGAAAGACAGATGTTCCCTTTTACGTCGGTGTAGCACATGCGCCATTTTTTAATTTTAGAACGTGCAGTCGTTAAATTTTATTTTGAAATTGGAATTTGGAACGAGATTGCAACGTGCAGGATACGTTTATGTCGTGTTTGGTAGAAAACAGAAGTTAGGAAATGTTTGCGAGGACGTTGTTGATGAATTGAATGGGAATGGGAGCGTCGAATTTCTTCTAATATTTTTTTCCGGCTTCTGTTATTGTAGTGATATGAAATATTATGCCAGTTTTTAAGTCTTTACCACACTTGTTGGCGACAGTTTTATTTTTAATATGTAAGTACAAGTAGAAAATCTATTTTAGTGACAGACTGACTTTATTGTTGTAGAGGATCCGAATAGGAGACGACCTTCACCGGGCTGTTTATGCGATAAAAAGTATTTTATGTCACAGCAGTGTTCGCATTGCTGTGTTCCGGTTTGGGGATAAGACAGCCGGTGTAATGACTAGCATAGAGGCATTCCATCTTAGTCCTCAGGGTTGGTAACTCATTTGCAGTCCTCGGCTTGCAGTCTTGTGAATGCGAATGTCTATGGGTCAAAGTTTCCACTTACCTTCAGGTGGCCTGTGTGCTGGTTTGCCATCTCTATGACATATATAAAAAAAAATCGTAGTATGTACAGTAAAATTTTTAGTCCAGTAGGTATATAATTAATAATTTAAAAAAATGCACTTTTTTTAATAGCTGCTGATTGTTTAATAGACGAATTAAATACCAATCGAAAGTATAAAGCCTATAATAGAATAAGCAAACGTTAGGTTAACTATTTTTTTCCCACCATATAACTGTTGTGTAAGCTGGTATAAAGCAGGTAAGCGGTACTAATAATTTGCACCAAACCTAGGCTTCATACTTTCGATTGGTATGTTAATTTTCTACTAAACAAGCAATTCCCTTTTTTATACATTAATTTTTAAATTATTAACTAACTTAAATTATTAAATGTGTCAAAACAAGAACATGTAGAAAACGGAAAACAAGAATGTGTCAATACAAGAATATGCCGAGTCAGAAATACAATGACAAAGGAAGCAATCAAAACAATTAACTCACGCGGCGAGAAATGCCTTTCAATGAAATAAAAATCCTGAATAATACGTTAGTTGAAAGATGTTTCGATGATATAACTGGAGTCCAAGTGAAAAGGGTACAGTCACGGACTCTAATTGTTATGCCACTATGGAACCCTGTCATAATGACAGGATCAAGTGACGAGATAGAAATTGCATGGGAATTAATCGTACGTTCTAAACGACAAGGTTCTATAGTTGTATATCAATTAAAGTCCGTGACCGTACAAGTCTTCTGAAGATCAATTGAAAAAGAGTTTAACTCTAGTATACTCTGCTCATGTCTATACCCTTTTTTATAACGAGTTAAGTCGAGTTGTCGGGCACTGAATTCAAAACGGACACGTTCCAAAATAATTTGCTCTTGCACTGAAAATCTTATATGAACAGCTTCTAATTTTAAAATGCAACACAGACTGATTTTGGAATGTGTCCGTTTTGCATTCACTGTACGTTGTTCTCTTTTTTTACTAGGACCCCAGTTAATAGGGTACTTCTATTTGCGATATCGTTTATCCCATGTAGGTTGGTTATATATATTTTTTTATGTACAATATACATCAAGTTCAGTGGACATACATTGTGCCCCGATTGAATTAGCTAAATGTAAACTGTCAGTTCGTGTATAACTTATTTCAATAGCCATTTTTATTGTTGAAACCAATTATTATTATTGTAACTTGTGTAATTATGATAAAAATAATAAAACAATTTTATTTAACCAAATTTTGGTTAGAATATCTGGTTCGTAAAGTATACTAAAAGAATATCTTGAGAACTATTGATTTACTTTGTGTGATACAAAAAATGTTAAATAATTATTTACTACAAAAAAAAAAGCAATGTTTCAAAAATTTACCGATTAATCCCGAACTAAGGTTAAATATAAATGTATTTTATACAACTTTCAATAACAACCCTCTTTCTTGGATTATAATAAAGTAGGTACTATCACGAACGTTAAAATTGTGACCCATTTGAAGAAAAATATGCATGATGTCGTCAATGTCATTAGAGATGACAAGTCGTTTGTAACTCCTAGGAAACTCAACCTTATTGTTGTAGAATGTCAGATTAACTTTGGACCTAAGGTGGGTCCCAAATTTAAGTTCTCGAATGTGCACAGTTCCTATTGATATTGTGGTAAACATTCAAGCGGACGGAGTAACGAGTAAAGACTTGCAGTAGACTCGTACCATATTACTCATAGAGTCTCAGTCTCGTACAGTAATTCCGAGAAGAGGTAGACAATGACTAGTGCACAATGCAGTGATTGCAACGATCCGATACGCCGAATGCAGTTCGCTCTTAATGTAACAGACTTCGTAGTCTGATGAATTTCAAAGGAAATCAGATTTCATGTTAACTAAGCCTTGTTTTGCTGGGTGAAATCTTATTAAGTTTACGTGATATTGTTTTTAAAATGGCCGCCATCATTGTCAAGTTATGTCTAATTTATTTGATCTCTATGTGCATAATACTGTTTTGTTTTAATCTCTTTTTATGTTAACCTACATAATAATATAATATTATATTGTGTTTGCTTAAACTGCCGTTCCCACGGTCAAACTGTTTCTCCAGTTTTGTGGGGCAATGTTTAATTATTAGTTTTTATAATTGTACTTATTAAATAAATAAATAAATAAATAAATAATAATAAGTAAAAAAGAGTTATCGATG
This sequence comes from Acleris sparsana, assembly GCA_923062465.1. Lineage (NCBI taxonomy): Eukaryota > Metazoa > Arthropoda > Insecta > Lepidoptera > Tortricidae > Acleris > Acleris sparsana. The sequence continues at coordinate 14,955,677 of OV281303.1, forward strand.
AGCTGTTGTAACTTTGACAATACGATAGCATGTTAGAAGCAAAATGGTTTCACCGAGTTAATGAGATAACTGCGTCGCTATTACCTAACGCACTCGCTATCACAACCGGCTTCAAACTGGAACAATTGTTTTCATTTTGTATGCAGACAAGCCTTCCATTTTCAAAATGAAGGCAATTGCGATTGCGTTAGGCAATTGTCCCTCGGGCTGACAAACTGGCTTCCTTGAACCTATTGTCTGAACTTCACCCTTTGGATGCAGTAAAAAATGTGTCTTCTGTTGTAAAGACAAGAAACCGTATTTCTGCAATGTTTGTCTAACAATGAGTGATTACTACCAATTAGTTGTATAATGCCGGAATTGTTTTATTAACGTTGATAATAATCAGACGCTCGGGGCTTCATTCAATTTTTGTTTTTTATCAACACTATATGACACCTTTATTATAGGTGTACCGTTTTGCCAAATTATGTTTCGTCAAATTTCATTTAGCAATCAACTTTTCGCCAGTGTTTTATTTGGCAAATCAATCCTCGGCATAATTTTACTTCTTAATTTTTTTATTTTGCTACATTTTTATATTGCAAAATGTTACTACGTCAAATTTTATGTGGTAAATAATTGTGTAGCAAATGATTTGCCAAGGCAAATAACTTGTTGTCAAATTTTATGTGGTATATAATTTGGTTAGGGTTATTTTTTTTATGACCCTCAAAACGAAACTGCTCCCAGAGATAGCTAGGTTATGGTTAATTCCATATATTGCTAAATTAAGGTATGCCAATCAATACATTTGCGAAAACATAATTGACATCTTAAAATAATCCCAGGTAATAATTTGTCTAACAATAATATATCATTAGTTGGGAAATGATATCAGTGCGAAACCTTGAGTTGGGAAATGAAAATTTGACGAAATGAAAATATGGGATATTTATGTAGTTTGGGGAGATAAGAATTTGCTAAATAATTTATGTCGAAACATTAGTAAACCTTATTACAATTATGCTTGTCATATAAAATAGAAGAAAATAGAACGTATTTTAATCTTTTAGTTGTAATTGCCAAAAAAAACACCATCTACAATAATTTCAAATCTTTGAAAATGTTTACGTATCACTACTAAACTGCCAACCAAATCTAAAAGGTAGTCGCGAAAGCACTTCATACTCTACTATATTCCATTACTGTACTGCCATTTTATTTATTCGGATAGTGTGCCCTGTGTATCTCTTATGGTTATGCGATACTAAGCAGTAACGACCTAACAAATACAGTTTTCAGCGATTTAAGTTGTAAAATTTCATGGCAGGGGTTTGAAACTTAGTTTGGCAGGGATATGCCGTTTTATGGGTGGGCGGGTAGGATGGAACGATGGACCCTCTTGATTTTGGTCGGTTTAACATTCGTTTGATTTAGTGGGCTATTGTGACGATAAGTAGTAAGTCTTTATTTTTACCGTGAGATTTACTCAAAAATTAACTCAGAGAATTAGGATTTTGGAATCATTTTACTACTTTGCTCTATTTCAAGAAGCAACTCGTTTTCAAAATTATTTATAATACTCGTAACACTGATAATTATGTATATTTTGATGTTCTTATCTTATAATGGCGTTTTAGTGTGAATAAGTAGTTTTTTTTAATCAATGTTATTGATTGATTATTTATTGTTTTACCTGTAAAAGATCTCTGTAAACCTGTTTATACACCGTGTTTTTTTTGATTTACGATAACTTCGGCATATTACTAGGTATATCCATAGAAACTAATTGGAAGATATAATTTTTAAATATTCCAAAAAAATAATTTTTTCCACTTTAGAACAAAATAATGAAATCTTTTATCTTTGGTCATTCTAAAAGGGCCTTTAGAGTTAACTAATAATCAGTGTCAAATACGTCTATGTTGGCGTGACATACACACACAAGTAAAGATAACACTTGACAGGTACAAGATTGTCACTTTAAATTGACGCGTATACAAACCTAACAATTGGAAACTCTTTACTCATAAGTATTAAAAGAAAATTGTTGTTATCAATTAAGAGCCTTTTACGCTAGTTTAACGTGATTAAATGATTAAATTTAAAAATTAAATATCTTTAAAACCGTTGGACTTATCATTTGTCTGTCTTCGGGAAATTAACTTTGTTTGACCTAAAGAACGTTCCCTTAAAGTTATCGTAAATCAAAAAAAACACGGTGTATTATGAAATAAAGAACTTAAAAAAAAAACTCTTCTGCTCAATTTTTCATTTTTCGTTTTCTGCTTCAGGCTCTTTCCGTACCTAGATCTATTTTAGCAAAATTTTTTTTTTTTAGTATTTTTTTAAAATTGTATTATGATATTTGTGATCATATAACATTCAAAATTGTAGCTCGTCCATAAATCACAAGCTAAACAAGTACCAATATGATTATAACGCCATTGCATCAAAATTTAATTGTAAAAATTTCAGCTGTTTTCATAAAAAATGTTCCTTTAGGAATGTAAGTTTATTTGATTGCATTTTTTTACCGCGACGTCTGAATACTACGTCATATTGAGTCGAGTGATGTATGAGGCGGTGCTCGTGATATCTGCGGCCCAAAAAGCTGCGCCAACAAAAGCTTTGTTCGGCGTCGTGCGGAGGAATGCGAAAATACTATTTTTGTGCGGTAACTTTATGTTATGGCCTAAGTTACGAGCGAATTAATTCCAAATACCTTCTGCCCACGACTTCGTCTGGATAGGATCTATGCCGAAGAGCATCCCAAGGGTCCCAAGGGTTTATACGATTAAAAGTTGCCTAAATATATATTTAGGGCTTAAGCTAGTAGAAACTTTTGAATTAAATAACTACTCAACCTCTTATACTGATAATGGTGTGATTCGATCAGCCTTGTATCCGATGACGAATATCGGATATAATGCACATACGCCCAAAGTCATAGCAAGTAGTGATCATGTAACTTTATAATGATAATTTATTCATTATTTTGTGTTTGTGTACCTAACAATTATACAAACATAACAACAACAAAAATAACCAACTTGGAATAGCTTCAAAATAATTTGGATTGTGTTTAACGACGCTACTGAGGTTTCTTATGCAGTCAAACTAACTTAAATACTTACCCGCTACCGCTTGTCACTTGAGCCTCAAAACAGAAGAGCGTTAATTTTATGGATCAAAAGCGTCGCGAGATGACATTTCCGCGCCTCCACGCACCCAGCATGTGGGGACTCGCCCGCCCGCTCCATTGAGGGCTCGCTCGCAGTGGGGACTGACAAACGAGCCAACATAATGAAATTATAAAAATGGTTGCGTTATTGTTATTTTGTCAAAATTGCATGTCTTTTAGGTATGCGTTATACAGTCTAATAAAATTTAAGAGCTGGGTTTTACGGCTTAAAATGCTTTTTGACATAATTATCTACTAGTCAAAGAAATCCTAGTTCATGTGTAAGCTTTAGTTTATTTTAGTGTTATCAAAACTGCCTACAAAGCTGGCGGTTCTGAAGTTCGATCCGTTCGGATTCGATCCCCGGTCAGGGTAAATATATTTTATGATGAGCGCGAGTATTTATGTCTGAGTCTTATGTGCTTTCTATGTATATGAGTAAGTATGTGAATGGCTCATCATCACTGCATGAATGCACAAGGAAGGCGGCTATCAGAGAAGAGTGGCGGCGTGTTGTGAAGCTTGCCGCCAACACCTGAAGTGATGACCACGACCACTCTGTCAAGAGGGATACCGACAAAGAAGAAGAAGAAGAAGTATATATTTCTCTATATAAGTAAGTTTATCGGTTGTCTAATACCCATAGTACAAGCATAGAGCTTAGTTTGAGACTAGATCAATTTTATTTGTGTGGGATTGTCTCACGATATTTATTTATTTATATATCATACCTAAAAAAACATCTAACATTTATCGCATTTTGTTTTTGTTTGGTGTGCACTATCTCGTCCACATTTTTATCCCGTCCACATTCCCATCTCGTCGACATTTTTATCTCGTCGACATTCTTATCTCGTCCATATTCCCATTTCGTCGACATTATTATCTCGTGCACATTCTCATTTCGTTTGCATTCCCAACAACTAGTGAACAACCGAGTGATCGAAGTGATATCGAACAGCCCTTTAGTTCTAAGTTAGGTTGCAGACAAGTTAGCAATGACGACGAGTTGGGAATGTGGACGAGTTGGGAATATGGCCGAGATAAGAATGTGGACGAAATATGAATATGGACAAGGTGAACCTGAGTGAAGAATAGCTAAACCGAAGTCGCAGTGGCGTCCGCGGACCGGAAGACGAGCTGTGGGTTGGCCTCCTACAAGATGGAGTGACGACCTCGTCAGGATCGCGGGACCGCGGTGGATGCGAAAAGCACAAGACCGGTCTGAGTAGAGAGCCTTGAGGCCTATGTCCAGCAGTGGACGTCTTTCGGCTGACATGATGAACCTGAGCGAAGATTCCGAACTAAATATGTCGGTAACTATGGTTCATATTAATTTGTTAGTCTAAACTAATATATTAGATTAGATTTTTTATATTTGATTTTGACATAATGCTTGGAATTTTACGCTCCCTTAACATATCTCCTGCGGTTATTGAATGGTTTCATAGCTACTTAATCGGTCGTCGGCAGCGTATAAAGGTGGATGATTCTCGATCTTCATGGTGCAGCACGCTAGCCGGCGTTCCGCAGGGCGGCGTGCTGTCTCCGCTTCTTTTTTCTATATTTATTCATTCTATTTCGCAAAACCTTCACTCTTCCTATCACCTTTATGCTGACGACCTTCAAATTTATTCCCAGGGTACGCTTGACGATCTTTCTTCCGTGGTAGACGTAGCCAATGAAGACTTAAAGCGCATATTACATTGGTGCAATGGGTTTGGGCTAAAAGTAAACCCTACTAAAACACAGGTTATCGTCATTGGCAGCCCCAAACTTATTTCTAGAGTCAACTTTGCAAATCTTCCCCCAGTTTGTTTCAACGGTGTTCAGATTCCTTACTCTCTTCAGGTCAAGAATCTTGGTGTCATTATGGACCGCTCTTTGTCATGGGCGCCTCAAGTTAGTGAGACTAGCAGGAAGATGTTTGCAGCTGTAGGTTCTCTAAGACGTCTTCAAAACTTTCTGCCTCTTGCTACTATAATTGCGCTTGCTCAAACTTTACTGCTTCCTATTTTAGATTACGCTGACGTGTGCTATTTGGATCTTACTGAGGGGCAACTAAATAAGCTTGAGCGTATTCAAAATTTGTGCATACGGTTCATATTTGGGTTACGCAAGTATGACCACGTCTCCATTTTTCGCAATCAACTCAAGTGGCTCCCAATCCGTGCTCGTCGTAACTTTCATATTCTTAATCTCCTCTTCAGCATACTTTTCAACCCCGCTACCCCGCGTTACCTTAAGGAGCGTTTCAATTATTTTAACTCAGTCAGAGCTTCCCAAAACCTTCTTTTGTCAGTCCCTTTTTCTTCCTCTAAATTTTACTCCAATTCTTTCACAATTCAGGCTATAAGGCTATGGAACGCTTTGCCTGTAGAAGTAAGGCGTGCTCAGTCTACGTCCAGTTTTAAAAGCAAGCTAAAGGATCACTATCTATCGCTTCCGTAGTTTTTCAATTATTCCTTTTATTTTTCTTAAATACTATCACCTCGGGTGTTTCTTTGTTTGGCTGATTTCTATAATTTATGTATGTGTATATTATGTTGATGTATAATAATATGTATTTAGTGTGTATTGAGTATGTATTTATTAATCTCATTTACTTTATGTATGTATGTGTATGTAGTTTATATATGTGTAAGTAGATTTTATCATAAAAGTGTTAGTTTGGGTTCTGAAGAAGGTAGTTTACACCACCTGCCATGTATCTTTGTCTTTCATGATTTCTCTGTCCAAGGTTGTCTGGAAGAGATCGCTATTTAGCGGTAAGACCGCCTGTTGTATACCTATAGTTTAAAATGTACTGTTCCGTGTTTTTTGTTTTTTGGTGTTCAATAAAGAGTATTTGTATTGTATTGTATTGTATTATATGGAGGAAATATTTTATTGTTTGTTTGCAATTAATTGGCAATTTGAAAAATTATTTCACCATTAGAAATATTAGAATGATTATTTATCCTTGAGTAAGATAAGCTATGTTTTATTTTTCTGCGCGGACGGTTTCACGGGAAAAAACTAGTTTATCATAACATAAAACATGACCCCGTTATATTTATTCACAAGTACGTGCCATTAACAGGCTTGAGAAGAATCAGTAATGCTGGATAATGGAGGGTAAGGACTGTTAGGGTTAGGCTGTGGCGGGAATCAAGCGGGGTTGAATAATTCTTCAAAACATATAGGATGTCTTGTGAGAGGTCTTACAATGGAGGATATTTTTCGCTTACACAGTGATAATGTTATAGGACCACCTAGGCCACTTGCCCCATATGAATAACCATCATGATAATGACAAGTGACAGGTAACAATTCGATATACATTGCAAAGTTAACACGCTGCTACATCACCGAATATCATTTAAGCTGCGCCATGTACACTGAAAGGTCAACATATTTATTATAATATTATCAACTGAAAAATACTGATGAGTGGAATTCGCTCTTTTATTGGTACTTCTTTAGAGATATATTTTGGTTTTGTTTAAAAAAATGAGTCAATATCTTCTGAATCGGGGAACTTCATCCTAATTTTAAACATCATTGACCACCAGTGGCCCTATACAAAATGCTAACGCTAAAATAAACCAATATCGAAAAAACTAACAAATTTACTAGAATCCGGCAGGTATCGCGAATTCTTTAAATTTTCTATAGTAATAACATTCTCGTAGTGCATCTTGTCAATTGCCACTGGTGAGACAGAGAGGAAGGTCAATCGCTGTTAGTTAAGAACATTTTTTTATTATTCCTATGTTCTCTTAAGCGATATAAGTCCGTCTTGCTACAGTAGTTTTTCCCTTTGTAATTAGTGAAACTATTACACCGCTCAACTTCTGAAAGAATGCAGCCTGGTGACTCGTTTCTTAGTCCACTGCTGCCCAAAAACGAACCGTTTGATGTACAAGACCCGTAAGTCACGTAACCTTCTTTGGGATTTACTGCTACCAGAAACAAAACGCACCAAGGCGAACGGACTTCCTATGGTGTTTATGTCCTTTTTGTTTTACGCCACGTAAGACTGCTGAGTAGGTTACATTATTTTTGATTAATCATGTAATAAGTTCGTCGTCGCATCTGAGGGTAACCTAGTTTTTATTTTGGTGTTTCTATTTCTAAAGAATTTAACACTCACACTCGCACAAATATTCGCTTTGCCGGAAATCGAACCCGGGGCCTTAAATTTCGTTTGGAGAACTGAATTACAAATTAATATTTCTAACCTTACGAGTTTAAAATAATAAGCAACCGCTTAAAACAAAAAATAATAATTGATTATAATTGTTATCTTTTTTTTATACGATGTGATAGGAAGTTTTGCTTAATTATTATTCTTAAAAAAAAGTGAACTGTATTGTCACTGTATTTTTCATATTGTATTCAGCCAGTATTTGTTTCTTCTTATATTCCCGTCGCATATTTGGTTATTTTTGTGAGTATAAGCAAACTAGTGCGTTAGTTAAATTATGGTCATAAACTACGAAATAAAACAAATGTTAAGCTAACGCTAACTTATAAAAAATTACCGATGTTTTTACATTTCAGGAATCGAACAAAGACCACTTGTCACTATAAGTTGCCACCACAATAACTTCTTTCCTAATTTTATTATTATGATTCTTTCAAAAGTAACGTAGTCACATAATTAAAAACTAAAAATCCTACCTCTTTATTAACAATAGCAACTTGAATTCTCAAACAAAACCAACGATACTCTGACTCAAATACCGTATAATTCCGGATATTAACCGGAAAAATCAATTTCGCGCCAAAAAGACCGCTATCCGAAATCCTTTAACGGTGCCCCGTAAGGTTGGCACACATGGGCCACAAGTTATTGCCTAGAAGTGTGCGCTCGGACTTAGTTTCAGTACTTTATTGTTGGACGTTAAATTTTACAGCCATGCATAAGCTGAAGCGGGCAAAGATTAGGAGGGTAGATAGGACAAGTGGAAGCTTGTAAGTAAGCTAGTATTTAGTAGATGATGATCTGTCTTGATTGATATCACTTCTATCTTTAAACCCCCCCCCCCCCCAACAAGCAGCAGTGTTCACATTACTATGTTCCAGTATTGAGATATGAAAACTGGTGATATCACTAGTACAGAGGCATTCCAAAATTAATTCTCAGTATTTTAAACGTAATGTAGGTCTTACGATTGCAGTCTTTAGATAGTATATAGACCCATGGATGCACAGATTTGGTTTGAAACCCTCCTTTTAAACCAGACCAACAAAAACCAGAGTACCTTTACCAAAAAATAACTTGGATGAAAGATATGCATTGTTGGAATACACGTAGCCAAGTAGATAATAAGGTCTTTATTCCGTATCATAGAACAGTTGGTTTTAGAGGTAGTTTCAAGTTCTCGGCATCAAAAATTTGGAATGATCTCCCGCCTCCTTTACGAAAAAAAATGTCCCAGTCAACTTTTAAATGCAAATTGCGTATTTTACTGTTAAACAAGCAGAAAAATTTAGAAACTACATAAAAATAAAACTCGTTTCAGTGGTGTTTTTATCAAAGAGTTTCCTGCTGTTCCTACATGTATTTTTTTTTAAATAACTTCATTCTTTTTTTTTTAATTTTAATTATTTTGTCTACCTAAACTGTATAAATAAATTGTATGCTATCTGATCTACCTGCTAAATTTGTGTTAAGCTAGACTGAGTGCGAAATAGGGGCAGACTGAAAACCAGCGCTGCGAAGACTCGAGCACTCGCCCGCGCTCGCAGCACATGCTGAGTCTGTGCCTTTTGTCACACCTTTTTTTATGTATAAAATTTTGTTATTTAGTATTATACTGGTTTTTTGGGTGACAATAAATACTTCTTATTCTTATTCTTATTCTTATTCTTTTTTACCCAGGAGATAAAATGGTGGTAGCAACCCGACTCAACCCACCCGCCATTTCAATCGTATTCAACCTATTTCAACGTCTGTATTATTTGTCTTTAGCACTGCTGACCGTCAGGACGAGTTTTACGCGCCCTTTTTCGCTTTTTTCCCCAAAGTTGGCAGCACTGCGCCGCGTCACATGTCCATGCAGTGTTGCCACGTTCGAAGTTTAAATTAAATGCCCGTTTTAGGGTTCTGAAATAGGCGCCAGCGTAATGGCGTTGGAAAAACGATTTTAGCTAGAGTGAAATATAATGCGTACTTAAAAAGCGTTGCTTTCACATTGTTTTATCCAAAATGTTTTTTTGTGGAAAACGCGAACTTTACACAGTATGCAGAACCATAGACAAGAACCAACGTAATGTGGAGAGGGGATTCGTTAACTTTTTATGTTGATACTCCTAGACTGGGCCAGACACTTAGAAGGTATTTAATCTACCAAACACTTCAAAAAATACTGACCACAGTCAAAAAGAACAAAGTCTAAATGGCCGCAAACAACCCATTTTTGAGAAGCTACATGTATTTTACTGTAGTCCTATTTATATTTATTTAGTTTTAAAGCTCAAACACATAATTGAAGCATTTCAATCGGTGCAGAAGAGTAGAAGGACTCTTATTTAGACTTTCATTATAGCTAAGGAGCATTTGCAGCAAAAAATACCAGGCATATTATTTTCTTAAACCACTCCTGTTATGTGTATTAACCGATAAAATAAAGTTGCTATGTACTCTCCGAGACACTAAGGCAGAATTAGGTACCTACCTATTTAATCATATTGTTTATAACTCTGCCTCCATTACTGTCTAGTAAATAAGAGCTATCATAACGTTGACAATACATGACTAAAGCAGTATGGTTTTACCGAGTAGAATAGTGCCCTTGGTGGGACAACTTGTGCTTACCGGGTCATGATTCGTCAATGAATTGTAAAACGAGTGATTTAAGAGAGTCTACTTTCAGATTTAACCTTAAAAATTACAAACATTTGGCTACAAGTAAACAAAAGAGTAAAGCTATTTATATTATGTCGTCTAACTTCAAACTCGGGAATGTCCTTGAAATTTGGTATACGTATTTAAAACTTTTTTTTAAACGACGCTAATTCCGTTGTCCATTGGCATGGACTTATCCCAGTTTGAAGTTAAGGGACTCATTTCAAGTTTGTGCTTCAAGTAGCTAAAACTAATCTTCTTGGCATGGAACCCTCTATAAACAGATAGCTCACGCTTGTCAAGTTTAGGGATACCCTGTTATACCGTTTTAATGTCGGAGTTTTTATGGTAATGTGTAAGTTAAAAAGTTTCCTTATTTGCATATTTTTATTGTTGGTAGCATTGGGGGATATCTTTGGCGCGGACGTTTAAGGGGCATCCCCGTTTACATTATCTCCACGAGAAGTTTCGAAGGGGAGGTTCGTCACTTGTTTTGACAGCAGTGGAATTAAACCATAAATTAGAAAAAAAACTACGAGTATAACAGTATTTTTTTATATTTAAAATTGTAACAGTATTTTGTTACTAAGTTTCTCTTTCTACCTTGTCCAATATGAAACAGATCCTTGTCAACAAATTGGCTGCATTAATCGCAGTAATAACACTTTGCTTTAACTTCCCCGCACGCAATTATATCGTAAATACAACACACACATAAATATATCAAAAACACACACAAATGATAATTAGGCAACACAATTGCATAATCAGCTGGAGCGTTTATCATTCGCTTTAAACTCAAACAACTTTGAACCGTGTGTTATTGTTACATGACTCAAAGTAGCTAGTGAAGCTGCTAGCAGCCACAGTCAAACGTAATTTCGTTTTAACTTATTAGTTTTAGTTGATAAATAAAAGATGAAGTTTGCCGTCTCTTCATTATCTACAGTTATAAATTTTAATATAATTTCCTAATTAAAAAAATATACATTAAGGTTTATTGTAGACCTCTGAATATTTGACACCTTGGATATCGACTTTATTTTGTTTACTGAATGTTTATCTGCTATTTGGCCAATTATTCATTAGAACCAACACGTTTTAATGTGTTTAATTATATTCAAAATTTGTATAAGTGCCTCTAAATAAAAAACGCTCCACCCTGGGCAGTGGCGTAAAAATTAAAACGAAACTACGTTATACTGGCGCGACTGGCAAACTGCGACTTTAATAAGCCACGCGAAGTTGCTTCTGTTGTGTTTCAGTCGGAATTTATTGGCAAAGTTTAGTGCACTGCTCGTTGGGCTGCTTTAGTGACGGCTGCGTCCGCGCCGGGTTCGTTCAAAGTCAAAGTCGAAGTCGAAAGTATGCGTCGGGACTTTGACGGGTTGAATAGAGGTATATAGTTTATGTTTTATTTACAGCTAGTTCAGTTATTAAAGTATCTATTCTCTCTCAATTTAGGTATTGTTCTTGTCGATGGAAAAAGACTTACTTACGTAAATCTTCCAAAAATTCTAGTACCTACTTACTTAATATCAGTTATAAGATTTAGAAGGCAATTTGATTATAGCATAATAAAATCAAGAGTTGGACTTTTGGTACATTTTTGGTTTTTACCCGGCTTACGAAGCTACCATTCCCGATCAAGGGAAATACTTAAATTTAATGTATTTAATTAATTATTTCTCTATTTTAGTATGTTTTTACCAATCACAGGACTATGGGAGTCCCGGACTTTTGGAAGGCATACATGGAGCCGAAGCCAACACGCAGAGGCCCTTTAGACAAGTTTAATTTAGTAAAGTTATGGGACACCAACCGGCGATTGTCCCTGAGTTCAAACTATAGAAGTATGGTCCCACGGACAAACACCGGTTAGTGTAAGACCATTTAAGAAGGATGGGAATATTAATAATAGGTTCTATGAATGAACTGATATGGATTGGTGAAACTACGGCGCCTGCCTGGCCTATGCTAATTATACTTTGGTTGAAATGGCAGGCGGTGACTCGCCAACTCAATGGAATGGACCTCCCGAAATAGCTACATATATATAGCAGCAGGGAGGCAACAGTTCCAGAGGGGCTAAGGGTGGAGAGGTGCTTCTGAAATTTGAACGACCATAAGGTCCACTTATGCAACACATCCGCCCTTCGAGCATATAGCTCTTGCGACTCCACTCTGACCGGCCAGTAAAGGCAAGCCAGAGGTGAGGGTCTGTTCCTCGTCATTGCATACCGCAGCCGGCCGGTGAAGGCAAGCGTGAGGTGAGGAACAGGACCTACCCTCGGGAGCACTCAGGTCCGTGGTGTCGCCACTCACCAAATAGAGTCGTTATTTCTTTAACTTTGTATCCAATTTTCCAGGGTTAAAAGTAGTATACATATAAATATCTATGAATAATATATTATCCTATTAGCCTAATAGAACGCTGACCTACCATAGAACTGTGTCACATTGACTGTATGATTCAAGCCGTAAGAAAGTGTCAAACAAATAATATCACTGTGACACCGTCCTATGGAAGATCAGGGTTCCATTGGGCTGATGCTACAAGCGTTGGGTTAAATCTGTTTTATTAACATTGTAATTATTATTTAGTTGTTACAAAACATAGTCCCCAATAGTTTGACAAGAACAACATAAAAAGAAATTGGCCGTGGTCAATATTTTTTCTTCATTGGGCTACAATTGAAAAGTAGGTCAACCGGTAAAGCAGGCTTTTGTAACACACCCTTTGTTGTTAGTAAAGCCCAACAAATCAAATTACACGTTTAAATCCCATGGAATACACACATCAAACTCAGCGAAATCAAAATAACTGATCCCTTCTGTCGTTTTCCTTTTTTCCGGGTACGCAATCAAAGTAACTCAGCAAAAGTAAAAAAGCCACATCAAAACAAACAATCACTGACGCCATCTTGAATCCATAACGTTATGGGAAGATGGCGTCATTTTTTTGGTCAGCTGTTTTCAAAACCAACTTAGTTGTGCAGTTGAAAGTAGCGTTGTTGTCGCACGGCACGAGTGAAGTTGTTCGTGATGACTTTGGTTCTTTTTTTAACCGCAGGTATTTATAAGTTTGTTTTATTGTAATGAGCGCATAAAATGAATTTTAGTGCTAAAGCTTCCTAGAAAGTTTTGATTTATTAAAGAGTGGCATATTGTGGCCACATGCGTTACGTCGTAAATGGGTTAAGTAATTGTCAATCTTTATTTAATTATGTTTAATAATTGTGATGGCACGTTTTGAATTGAGTCTTGATTTTTTTACTGGTCTTTGATTCACGCCGAAACGTCTAAACAGTCAAATATATATTTTAGCTCTTTGCTATATCATTATTCTTAAACAAAATCACGTCACAAGACGTTAGCCGTACTATTAAATTTTAATATTAAAATATTCTCACTACCATCAAAACTAAATCTATCAAAAACAATTTAATTTTCTCACAATATGACGTCATTATGTCACAACATAACATTCATCTTCAGGTTAAGTGTCCCGATCTCACGCGAGATTTATCCGGTTACGAGGACCATATTATTAGGGCCAAGCCAATTTGAGCGTTCTGCGGTCGGTGGAAGGTTGAGGCTCGTGAACTGCAGGTTTATAGTACAGTCAGAGAGGCGCTTAAATGGAAAACCATTTCACGACAAGTGCACCATATCACCTGGAGCGTAGTATTGTAGGACAAGAGCAGTGACATCATTCCCACCCATCATATTTAATTTGACAGAATATAAATAACTACTTAGTTTACCTCATTTTGGGTATGATTGTATTTTAAGGATAAAAAAAACATTCTTGCGGCGCTTCATCTCTGCAATGTAAGTCTTCCGCGATTCCGACGATCACTTACCATCAGGTGACTCGCTGGCTCGTCTGCTTCCAATTCACATTTATTTTTATTTTTTTAAAAAGCTCTGATCTATTAACTCGATATAACACACGTGTAAAAGAGCTGTAACTGTTGGCCCCCATTTACTGTATAAATTATTTCATTTCATTTCTAGACCCGCGTTTCTAACTTGTTTTTTGATCTCGTTTTTTAAATAATAATCATGAAGTTTTCTAACATTCGGTTTCTAGCTTTTAAAAAGTTTTTCAAGTTCGGCTAAAGGTGGTAACACCAGCATAGAACAAGTGAAAGAGAAGAACAGACCTGAAGGATATTTTTACAGCACTGTATTCGCATTATTATATTATTTATATATTTATTTTCTGTGACTATTATCTCGATATTTTCTTTTCTGTGACTCTACTCCAGAGGCCCCAGCCAACATACAATGCGCTAACTGGCGTTTCTATTCGTTTTGTTTCAAAACCAATCGCGTCACTGGTAGATGACGTGATACGAAGAGTCACGTGATCTACCAGTGACGCGATTGGTTCAGAAACGAAACGAATAGAAACGCCAGTTAGCGTAAATGCTTTGTGGATAGAGCTTCAGTGGCTAATATGACTGCGTTTATCGCGTGACAAAATGTGGATAAAACTTTCGTCACTTTCTGATACGTATATAATGTACGAGAGGGACTGATGCACTATCTACTTTTTGTCATGTGATAAACTCAACGCATAATAGGCTCGCTGCATCATCTTCATACAACCCGATTCAGAATTACATGGTAACTAATTTCTAAACTTAATTTTAAACCTTTTTTTAAAATTATAAATTAAGTAATAATAATAGGTGTCTCGTAAGGGCAAGACATTTGAGGCTGGTAACACCATGAGACCGGCATCACTGGCAATTTTAACTTGGTAAATTAACATTTATTATTCTATTTCTGTGTATTTATAATTTGAATAAAAAAGCGTTAGCTCCTAGCCTAGAGAGTGCACGTTTGACACCGCTCTGATTGTCGGTAGATACTCCACATCCCATATCGAAAACTAAAAACATCATAAAAATACAGCGCTTTTTCCAATTCCACCAAATTCGCGATTTGTTTTACTCTCCAATAAACTTTAACTATTGGGGGAATTTTAGAAAAGAAAACATTTATCTAATCGGCTTCGGTTTAAAAACAGGACCTATAAATTGGATCTCAACGAAATATTTTTTCCTCTTCCTTTTGTTACCTCTCTATCAGTAAAATCACCAGAAATATTTATATTATCCAACATTGGGCACAAAACTATCTAACACATCTTTATTTCTAGAGGTACAAAGAGCGTGTCAATATTTTTGTATCCGGTTGGATACCATATTACTGCTGAAGAGTGTACCTAATAATAAGCATTACTTGATTGTTAGCAAAATCTGCTCTATTGTTACTTAAATAAAATGATTAAGTACATATTTAAATTAGGAGATTTTGTAAATGGGTTTGTAAAAAACCAAAATAATAGTTATTTATGTGACTGTAGCATAATGAGAGGCATTAATACACGAGTGTGGTTTTATGAAACGAGCTGAAATGCGAGTTTCATAATAAGATCACACAAGTGTTTTAATGCCTTATAATGCGTACAGTCGCATACAAACCTTTATCTAAATGCATATCATAAGTTTTCTACAACATCTACAAAATGGCCTACAGTTTCAAGTTGTAGATAACTTTATTTTCTGTTCTTCGGAACTATACGAGTTTGAAACAAATGACTGTGTGGCGCAGCGGCGGGCTGGCGCGGACGACTCACACGTCACACTGTAGGTTAGGTTAGGTATTTCTAATGTTACGTACGCGGGGGTAGGTAACTGATAGAAATGCACTAAAACACCGATAATCAAAAGTAGACTTTAATTACGCACTCACTTAAACCGTTACAAAACAATTATAGCACAATAAACTTCGAAGACTTAGACTTAGATCGCTCGGGTCGCTCTTGATCGCACTGTTCGCTTTCCAAGTAAAGACTGACTGCCCACAACCGTGGTCCGCCTTTTATAGCTCCCACGTTATTCCAGAACGTCTTCCATCCACCAAATCTTCCGGAAAGATCGACGTTGTTTGCTCCGCCGAGGACGACCGAGACTATTCGTTTCTGTATTGTTCTACGCCTTGCTACCTGCTCGCTCCGTTAACAATGGCGACGTCCTTGGCTCAAGGGTTTGGAATGACCTGCGCATCGCTGTCTCATTCCCAATAGTGTTATCTCCTTCGCTCTTAGTGGGTAATGAAACGCCTTACCACGCCGGCGTAACACTACCCCCTCCCAAGACATGCTCGTCCCGAGCATTATTCGTTCCGTAATATCTCGCCAGTCGGTCAACATGGACAACCTTGCAGGGGCTTCGCTGGCTCCGCTGTATCCGATACGTGACGTCGTTGATTCTAGTGACCACTTTATACGGCCCTTCCCAATTCGGGGATAGTTTCGGGGATTTCCCTTTTCTTCGCATGGGGTTATGCAGCCACACCAATGAACCTTCCTCGAACCCCACTTGGTTAGTGTTTCGGTCATATCGTGTTTTCATCTTCGCACTGGCTTGAAGTCCATGTTCGCGGACGTGACTGTGAACATCGTCTATCCGGTTTCTCAAGTCGCTGACATACTCGGTGCTTGGTTTAGGTGAATCTGGAGGACGTCCGGTTAAAAGGTCTGCAGGTAAACGAAGTTCTCTTCCGAAGTTCACGTAAGCCGGAGTGACAGCCGTAGTTTCGTGAGTAGCTGATCTATATGACATCAGGAAGAGAGGGATATGCCTATCCCAACCCTTTTGGTGACTTTCAACAACCTTTGCCAAATGTCTTTCCAGCGTCTGGTTGAATCTCTCGACCATTCCGTCCGATTGTGGGTGATATGGTGTAGTTCTGGTCTTATGAATTCCCATGATTCGGCAAGTCTCCTGGAACACCTGGGACTCAAAGTTTCTGCCTTGATCACTGTGAATTTCGAGTGGCACCCCAAATCGAGAACACACTTCCATCACTAATTTCTCCGCTACAGTGACTGCTTCTTGGTTAGGGATGGCAAATGCTTCAGGCCATTTGGTGAAGTAATCCATTATAACGAGGATGTACTTGTTTCCCGAGTTGGATGTTGGAAATGGGCCAGCGACGTCTAGAGCAATTCTTTCCCAAGGAGCCCCAACATTGTACAACTTGAGCGCTCCTCTACTGCGTGTTTGCGGCCCTTTGACTGAAGAGCAGTTTGTACACTTCCTGCACCAATCTTCCACATCTTCTCGACAGTGAATCCAGTAGAAGCGTTGCCGAATTTTCATTAGGGTCCTCTTCACTCCAAGGTGCCCACCAGAAATACCGTCATGGAAGGATCTCAAAACATCACTCACTCTTTTTCTTGGAACAACCACCTGTAGGTGAGCATCCTTTCCATTTGCAGACTCCCATTTTCTGCACAGTACGCCATTATGCATAACCAAACTTTCCCATTGGGCCCAGTAGCTTTTAGTTTCGGTACTCATCGGAGCTACTTCACACCATTTCGGTTTGGGAATGCCTGCTTTGATCCAATCGAAAATGGGTTTAATGTCCTGGTCTTCTTGCTGCGCTTGTTTCATGACTTCATTGCTCCATTCCTCACTCACAGTATCAGTCCTCAACATCTTCACGCAATCTTTGCCCTCTTGCCTTAAACAATGCTTACAGTCATCCGGACATGGTCTTCGGGAAAGGGCATCCGCGTTGCCGTGTGATCTTCCACTGCGATGTTCAATAATGAAGTCATATTCCTGTAGTTGTTCAATCCAGCGCGCTACTTGACCCTCAGGATTTTTAAATTCCAATAACCATTTTAAAGCAGCATGGTCAGTTCTGATACGAAATCTGCGCCCAAGCAGATATTTACTGAAATGCTGCAACGTCTTGACAACTGCCAGCAATTCTCTCCGAGTGACGCAGTAATTTCTCTCCGGCTTCGATAGTGACTTACTGAAATAGGCGATTACAACTTCTTGATCTCCTTTCTTTTGTGACAAAACTCCTCCAACACCAGTATTACTTGCATCTGTGTCAACAATAAAATCATTCTCAGGGTCTGGGTACCCCAATATTGGAGTTTCACAAAGCCTCTGTTTGAGATTGGCAAAAGCTGCTGCACACTGATCATCCCAGTCAAATCGTCGTCTTTCTTCCGTAAGCTGGTGCAAGGGCTTCGCTATGTCTGAGAAGTTTTTCACGAATCGTCGATAGTACGAGCACAGTCCCAAAAAGGCACGAACTGCGGTCTTGTCCTTCGGTGTTGGCCAATCCTTAACAGCGCTTATCTTCTCAGGGTCTGTCTGGATACCGTCTGTTGACACCACGTGTCCTAAATAATTCACCTTACTATTGAAAAGTGAGCATTTTTTCGGACTGAGTTTCAGGTTCGCATCTCGCAGCTTAACCAAAACTTGCTCCAACTTTCTAAGGTGATCGTCGAAGTCTCTTCCAACAATTATAATGTCATCCAGGTATACTAGGCAAGTGTCTCCCAGAAGACCAGCAAGTATTTGTTCCATCAATCTTTCAAAGGTTGCCGGTGCATTACACAATCCGAACGGCATAACGTTGAACTGCCACAGTCCCTTTCCGGTTGAGAAGGCAGTTTTCTCCTTATCTTTGTCCTTGATTTCTACTTGCCAGTAGCCACTTTTTAAATCTAACGTGGAAAACCATTTCATTCCCTTTAACGTGTCCAACGTGTCGTCGATTCGTGGCAGTGGATAACAATCCTTTTTGGTGACATCGTTAAGTCGGCGATAGTCAACACAAAACCTCATGGTGCCGTCCTTCTTCTTTACCAAAACTACCGGTGAACACCAAGGACTTGTTGATGGCTCGATAACTTGGTTCCTCTTCATCTCTTCAATCATATCTTCCACTTCTTTTTCGCGAGCTACTGGAACTCGCCGTGGACGTTGTCGGATAGGCATGGTTCTACCAGTGTCGATCTCATGTTGTACAACTGCAGTTCGTCCAATATCACCGTCGTGCGCAGAGAAAACATTGCTGTAACGCAGCAGTAAATTACGCGCCCTCAGGAGTTCTTCTTTTGTGAGATTGTTCTTGCAACCATCCAATAATCCCGTAATGTCCACTCCTGTACTTGCAGGTTGTCCGCTTCCATTCGATCCCTGGCAACTTCGTATCCAAGAAATTTCTTCGCAAGTCCCGATAAGGCTTCCTTTATTAAGGGCGAATTTAGTGTCGCTTGGGTTTAGAACCCTTATAAATGCTGCAGATGACGTTGTCACAACCGTGCGAGCTGTTATCCACGGTTGACTACCATCAATTTTTTCTACTATAACGCAGCGATGAGATCCTCGTCCCGCATAGTGTGGTAATTTTACAGGAACTAGGGCTTGCGATCTTGGTTGCAGAATGGTCCTTCTAGCGCAGTAGACTTGTCCACTCACGCCGCCTTCCATAGGGACTTCATCAACCCCGAATTTCAGAATTCCACCTTTCAAGTCAATTTTGCAGCCATGTTTTCTCATAAAATCCAATCCAATGATGCAATCGTCAATGATGTTAGCAACGATGACTTTGTGCCAGTAGTTCTTTTCCCCAATTTGCACCTCCACTTCTTGCTCCCCCAGGACGGAAATGTACTGGCCGGTAGCCGTTTGCAGCTGAAGATGCTTGGGTCGTATTAGACGATCTCTAGTTAAATGTATCAGTAGTCGAGAACTGATCACAGTCCGAGAAGCTCCGGTGTCGATAGTAAGGTGACATGGTATTCCACCAATTTCTCCTTTGACGACCAGACTGTTCCCATCGTTCACCTGTGAGATCGTAACTGGGACATTTTGACCACCAGCCAGCACTCGTCCCTTAGTCCTGGCTTCTACTCGTTTCCCTGATGCGGCTCTACTGCATCAGAGCATGCTGACCTCTCCGTTGAGCCTGCATCTCGTTGTGTCCTATTTCGTTTTGGGCAACAAGATTGTAAGTGCCCGCGTTCTCCACACCAATAACACCTTGGTCCAAATTCACGGCGAGGAGCAGTTGGCTCCCTGGCCGAAACTTCTCGCACCCTAAAAGGCCTCGAGTCCTGGCGTACCGCTTCCACTTCTAAGGCGTGGGCAACTGCATCCTTCAGGCTCCCATGATGTCCTAGTCGCACAGCAGCTCTGACTTCCAAATCACGGATTCCGTCAATGAAGGCCTGTACTAGCATGCTGTCCACAAATGAAGCCGATGCACTTTGGTACGCTTTTCTGACCAATTTTTCTATTTCGAGGGCCCACTGTTGTATTGACTCACCACGTCCCTGGGCTCGATCCTTCAGTTGAGCTCTGAATACATGCTCTAGATGACTGTCCCCGTAACGGGCTTCCAAAGCTTCAAGAAGGCGGTCGTATGTCTTATTCTCTCCCAGGGCTTCCAGCACGGTGAGGGCTTCATCTCGTAGCGCCAAGGTTAAGGCCGTCTTCGCTTGGTCTTTGTTCCAGCCATTCGCCTGAGAGACCGACTCAAACTGCAATTTGTAGGCCGTCCATGATGAAGTTCCATCAAATGGAGGGACTTTAAATCTTCCAGCTACCGGGATAGATGTCTCAGGTCCACACGTACCGTTGACCACTTTGATTTCCAGCTTTTTCACTTCATTTCTTATCGTCTGGAGGCGATTTTCGTGGTCCTCAACTTTTTCCTTGAAGTCATGTAGGTGATTTTCGACCTTTTCATTAATTCCCTGGAGACGGTTCTCGAACTTAATGTCCATGTCAACAAGTTTTCCTTGAACCTCAGTTATTTCCTTCTTCCATTCCGAAGTGGCCTCTCGTACCTCTTCTAGGAGAATTCTCGAATGTTCCTCTTGTGCTCTGGATTGTTCTTCTTGAAATTTCTTCTGACTGAGTATCTCATTCCGGAGGTTCCTAGTTTGTTCTTCTTGAGTTTTGCATTGTTCTTCCTGGAATTTCTTCTGACTGCGTAGCTCGTCACGGATAGCCCTCGACTGTTCCTCATGTGCTCTTGATTGTTCCTTTTGGGCCCTGGATTGTTCTTGAATAACTCTCGATTGTTCCTTCAACAGGACAAAGATCGCGTTGAGATCAATATCCGGCTTAGGTGACGCAGATGTAGTAGCCGATGCTGTAGCGGTGGACGTACTCGTGCCAGCGGCAGCCGCAGAGTCGTCAGCTGCAGTTTGGCTCCGGGTTTTGACCCCCTCCTGCTCTTGATCTCGCGGAGTTACTGGCATTTTCTATCCCACTTCTGACACCAAATGTTACGTACGCGGGGGTAGGTAACTGATAGAAATGCACTAAAACACCGATAATCAAAAGTAGACTTTAATTACGCACTCACTTAAACCGTTACAAAACAATTATAGCACAATAAACTTCGAAGACTTAGACTTAGATCGCTCGGGTCGCTCTTGATCGCACTGTTCGCTTTCCAAGTAAAGACTGACTGCCCACAACCGTGGTCCGCCTTTTATAGCTCCCACGTTATTCCAGAACGTCTTCCATCCACCAAATCTTCCGGAAAGATCGACGTTGTTTGCTCCGCCGAGGACGACCGAGACTATTCGTTTCTGTATTGTTCTACGCCTTGCTACCTGCTCGCTCCGTTAACAATGGCGACGTCCTTGGCTCAAGGGTTTGGAATGACCTGCGCATCGCTGTCTCATTCCCAATAGTGTTATCTCCTTCGCTCTTAGTGGGTAATGAAACGCCTTACCACGCCGGCGTAACACTAATGTTTATGCACTCCTAGTATTTGACGTTATAGTACATTGTGTATTAAGGGCGGTAAGTAAGGAATTACGACCGAGGCTCTAGTAGAAGCCCGAAGTCGAAGACTGAGGGCTTTCTGAGTCGAGGTTCGTAATTCCCGTACCGCCCGTGAAACATACAATGTTTTTCATCACATTTGCGAGTAGGTAAATAAACGAAATTATAGGGCAGAAAAAACGTATTTATTCAAATTTATAACATGTAGCGAGATTGCAATGAAATTACTGTTTAGATAACATTTTAAAACAATTTTTAAATTTCGTGTAAACTCCTTGCTTGAACTTGCATGAACGGTGTGCTGCGCTATAAATTAAAAAAATATTACTTACCGACCTAGGTTTTCATGAAAAAAAAAAGGTCGAGGGTTTTATATGGGGCTTACGGCCCAGTTAACCTGTATGTTTAGATACTGTTTACGTGAAAGTGTGATGAAATTACTGTTTAGATAACATTTTAAAACAATTTTTAAATTTCGTGTAAACTCCTTGCTTGAACTTGCATGAACGGTGTGCTGCGCTATAAATTAAAAAAAAAATACTTACCGACCTAGGTTTTCATGAAAAAAAAAGGTCGAGGGTTTTATATGGGGCTTACGGCCCAGTTAACCTGTATGTTTAGATACTGTTTACGAGCAAGTGTGATGAAAAAATATAAAAAAAAAAAAAAAAAATCATCACACTTTCACGTTCAAATGAAATTACAAATCGACTGATTCGATAATCACAACCAAATTTGATTCTTTTTCTTTAAGATGTTCGAAATTTGAATGTGTAAACTGTAACTTAAACATTACGATGCAACTACAGATACAGGTTTATTAGTATAGGTCATGTGCTTATCGTTTCTGAACATATAATAGAGAAGTTATGCCATGGATGTAGATAAATGTACATAAAACTACTATTTAAATGTCATTTAAATGATGTCTTACTTACAACTTCGTTACATAAATGTATGTGTTTGACGTTAATCGACAGTTTCGTTACGGTGACAAAACTCTCTTTAACTGGACATTTATTTTGGTTTATAACCTATACTAAAAATAACTTACGACGCATGCTAATTTCAATCCAACTTGAGACATGAGTGTCGTTTGATAATAAACAACGATAGATGGCGTCAGCATACCCTCCGAGTATGGAAAAGCAAGCGATCACTAATTTCGTAGAACTTAGGTAGGGTCTTGGTGGCATAAGTGGTAATGCGCCTGCACTGTCCCGGAGAGCTAGAGATGTAGGTTCAAATCCTAATTAAGACCAACGATTTTTTTTCTCTTTAATATAGCATAAGGTTACAAATTGATAGTCTCAAAATAAATGAATAATCTATCTTCTGTAACATAATCAAGAATCAAAAAAAAACCATCATTGGTCCTCGGTCATTACTGATCGATCGATTAAGGCGACTAATGTTGGTAAGGAAAAATTACGAGGTATAAAAATGTCGAAATGATGTCTATTGACAAGAAATAAAATTGTCGAAAATTAAAATTGACGGAGTATATAAATGTCGAAATGGAATTAAGGCGAAAGGTATAATTAGGGATACGTGGAACAGTGGCTAGGTAGGTTAAGGTTATGTTAGTGACTGTATAATTGATTTAAAATAAGAGTGGCGACGGAGCTCCTTTTTCTCGGTGGTTTGGCCCTCCGGGCCTGCTGCAAAACTAACATAACCTAAACCTACCTAGCCCCTGCTCCACCTTTCCCTTATTATACCTCCTCGTCTTAATTCCATTTCGACACTTTTATACTTCGTCATTTTTATATTTCGTCGTTATTATTACTCGACATGTTTATACTTTGATTTTTTTATATTTGGAAAATCGGCATTATTATACCTCGACATTTTTCAATATATACATTAGTCGCCTAAAGCCTTCCATCACCCTTCTACGCTTCCTTATACGTTATTCACAGGTTTAAATTCCCTTACAATTTCCTTCTAACTTCAAGTAAGTAAACAATTATTTCTGAGTAATAATTCACTATCGTGAATATTGGATCGCTAGATAATTTGCAATGTAGCCGACGCGCTATCAAAGGCCAAATTTTAATGAGGAACGAATATATTCTCCGGTGTTGCATTGGTTAGTCTGACATCTGTTAGATGAAATGTTTACAAGATTATATTTAACTTCACATAAAATTGACTGCTTTAACCTTTGCTTAATTTTTGTCAGTTACTTAGTTACTTTTTTATACCAGAAAAACTAAGCAAGCCAGCAAGACACCGGCATAAGAATCACAAACGCATTGCCGGCCTTTGGGAAATGTAAAACGGATTCATAGAAATAGAAATAGAAATAGAAATAGAAATAGTTTATTGCATGTCACATTACAGTTTACAGGTGAAGGGTATATAAATAATCAGGTATACATGTGACGCCCTGCAAGGGCACAGCAACATAAGAGGGCTAAAACTAGGTATTAAATACTACGGTTGCTTACAACTATTTAGTTTTGTACAAATATAAAACGTTCATTTTTGCTATCATAACCAAATTTCATAAACATTAAGTAACTACTTTTGTACTTGATCAAAAAACTCGTTTAAGTTATAGAAACACTTATGCACGAGAAAGGTGTTTAAATGCTTGTTAAATAAACTTGGCTTTTCCAAATTCTTCAGAGAATCTGGTAAGTGATTATATATTTTAATTGTCATATAATGAGGACTAGACGTGACCAGCCTTAATGTAGAGAATGGCAATTTGAGTTTATTAAGGTTACGGTTGTTTCTTCTATTATTAATTAATTATTCATTCACTATTATCATGCACATTTAGTTACCATTTTAAAATCATTTGTTCAATTATAAAAGAACTGAAATTAATTTCCGTCAGTGACAATTCATAATTATGAGACAAGTGAAACACGGCATGAAGCGTGTTTATTAATTTTTCACGATTATTTCGTGTTTAACTTGTAAAACGGAATCGATATGCACACGTTTTAATGAATCATGTCATATCGAATATTATACCGAATCCATGGAATTAAATGCTGTGTAAATTGACTATGTTAATGAAATTCTCAGTTTAATACGTTCAAAAATGTTTTAATTTATAGTCTTATTTTTAAGACAAAACGTTGTATTTTTTATTCCAGACAAAAAGAGGGATCTGTGTGTCTGTATGCTGTGGTATAGTAGCTAAACGGATAGTCCAATTTGGATGCAGTATTGTAAAAGTAAGCTAGTTCAATCGGGATTGTTTTAGCTAGGTTTCATCGAAATCGGTTGGGCCAATAGATATCAGCTCTAAAAGAAGGGGCCATCCATCACTATATCGGAGTACCTACTTTATCTAATATAGTCTAGAGCAATGAAAACGGGTCACTTTGTATAGAATTTCTATAGAAAGTGACCCGTTCTCAGTGCTCTTGAGTGTAGTTATTGAACGAGTTGTACCGATTGTACGCGAACAAAATTGGAGCTTCAAAATTTACTGGAACCACTATGAATATAATCAAAATAAACATTTTATTATGGACGCTGAAATTTTTGTTATGGATGCGCGACTAGGCACTGGCTTACCTTTACGGGGGGGGTACTTAAGCAGTTTAGTTTAGTTTGATAGAAAGGGACCGAGCTATAGCAGTAATACAGCTCTATCCCTTTCTCTCAAACTAGTTTGAACTGGTGTAGTATGTCATACTCGTAGTAGCCCCCCTGAACATAATATGCGACGTTCGTGTACAGTTCAATATTCACGAGATATAGAAGATAGAGAACACTTAGTGGGTAATTTTGGTGGTGAGACTGGTGAGAAACCGCCTAAATTTCGGTGGCTAATATTTTAGTCGATATTCTCAATAGTTTAAATAGCCAAGTACCCGTTTTTTAATAATAATATAAATAAGAAAAATCGAATACGCGGTCACCTACTGCTAAAAGGTTAGGTTATGGTAGTGACCCGGGTTCGATTACCGGTAGAGCACGATATTTATTTGTGCGATGAGCGCGAATATTTGTTTTCTGAGTCTTAGAAGGTTCTTACGTATGTATTCATCGATATACCGTTTATTATTGCCCCAACATATTCATAACAAGCACCTCTAAGTTTCTAAAATGGATAACCTTCTAAAAGGATACCACATATTTTTGAACAATGCGGCAATAAAATTAACGGTAAGGTAAAGTGTTTTAACAATCTCGTAAATGAAAAAGATTCCATCAAATTAAGTACCTCTTTCTTTTTGTAGTCAGTTAAAAAGGCGTTTTGTAGTCAGTTTAAGGTGTGGTAGGGTATCCATTAACCTACCTCCAAATAGCAGTGTTCGCATTGTTGTGTTCCGGTTTAGGGATAAGACAGCCGGTGTAATGACTAGCATAGAGGCATTCCATCTTAGTCCTCAGGGTTGGCAACGCATTTGCAGTCTTAGGCTTGCAGTGTTGTGAATGCGAATGTCTATGGGTCACAGTTTCCACTTACCATCAGGTGGCCTCTGTGCTCGTTTGCCTTCTCTATGATTATAATGATAGAATATCAAATTCGATGGCATTGACATAAAGTCACCACAATTCTAATAGTGAATAATCGGGAGTGATAATATTATTATTTAATTCTATTTTTGACGACCTCATTGTAATTTATACTGTGTTACTTTGAGTAATAAAATCTGAATCTGAATCTGATAGAATTATTGATTCATCAATGATTGGTATTAGAAATACCTCGAATAATGGTTGATGTTCCTGTATGCCGTGCTTACACTATCTATTACTATTTCATGGAAAAACCTTTCAACGAATCATTACGCAGAATTTTCATTTCACTGGAAAGCACATGTGTTAATTTTGCTTTGTTAGCCACAGTTCTAACCTGACCTTATCGTTTCAGCAGAAAATTACCGTTCGTCGAAATGTAATTCGATGAAGTTTAATTAGATTAAAATTACGAATTACCAAAGTATGTGGTGTTTTAGTGATGGTAGGATCTTGTGCAGGGCCCATAGATATCTATCTACCAATTGTCCTTTTACTTACCGCCAAGCAGCAAAGTTGTGTTGTGAAATTACTAGCATCTTAGTCAGAGTTAGCAACGCATTTGGAGTCTTAAGACTGCAGTTGTGACGTTATACACTCAGGAGCAAAAATACCGGGTCAGAGTGCGTTTTTCATAATAAAGAGGCTATTTTGAAGCCTTGGTTCCTCGCCTCGCCAGGGAATGCTTTTAGTGAAATCTGATGCTGAATAACCCGAGCATCGATACAGGACTTCCAGAGTGCCTAGGATACCCAACTGAATGAATATGCGGTCAACGCCGGAATAATTAGTGCCTGTTCAGAAAAACACCTTAAATAGCAATAAAATGGAAATCCAAATGTTGACCCAAAATCTCCCGCTGTGGTGTAAACTGATTGTGCGATCAGTTAGGTATCTTAACTTTTGACTTCCTCTATTAAACCTTGGACTATCTACCATTAAACCTCACTCAAAACAAGCGAGGAACCAAGCTTTCGAATTAGTCTCGTTTGTATGAAAAACGCACTCTGACCCGGTATTTTTGCTCCTGAGTGTAGTCTTGAGAATTCAAATACCTATGTTTAAAATCTATCAAAGGAAATTTTACACCATTGCCCTGAATTACAGAATGTAACTAACCTTAATGACATTACATAGAATGAAATAAAGTCTATAATCATAGTAAAGGAACGTCGTCTCTTACATCAGAGAAGTATCCTGTTCGCGTGACGGCCTCTCCAAGAACTGTCACTTATTCGCAATAAATATTGCTTATAACCTATAATTTAGTGTAAATGGAAGACATTTACACCTTTCAAATTTGGCCCATATAACCAATACAAATCTCATGTATACCACGTGAAAGCCAGTTACATAAGCTTCATTTTCTAATACGGGGATAAACTACAAAAACCCCGGAGAAGAGAGTTATCAGCCTTCAAATATTCACAAACACAACGTTTAATACTACACTAGCTGTGCCCCACATGCTTCGCAATGCTACACGACTCACTCTTGACCGATTTTTTACAACAATTACAGCAAATAGTGGGATCAATAAACCTATATTGACTATTGGCCTGGGTTCCATACATTTTTTGCCCATCATTCTTTTGGAGAAGGAGAAGGCAGACGAGCACGCAAGCCACCGGATGGTAGTTAAGTGGGTTAGGACGTGATACATAACCATAAATAAATAAATAAGTATCAGGGGACAGTTTCACGCAAAATCAAATCGAAAAAACAAACAAAAACAAAAACAAAAACAAAAAACAAACAAACAAACAAACAAATGCAAATCGATCTAGTCACGAACTAAGCTCTAGGCTTGTACAGGCACGAGCAATATCGGTCACGCTGTTACACCTCTAGTTAAATACAGACGCGCCCAATGTTGGATAATTTATTATTGTACTTATTTGGCTATTGGTTGTCATTAATTATTTCTCAATCACTCAAAGGTTAACTAAAAGTCATCCCTTAAAGAGATAAGTTCGCCTGTACATCCCTGCTATACTTTCGTCTATTTTAAAATTGTTTTTTTTTTTACAATACTTACCTAAAGTTTTTACATACATACAAACATAAACTTAGGTACTTAAATATATGAAAAACATCCATGACTCGGGAACAAATATTCGCGCTCATCACACAACCACAGCCTACGAAGCTACCGGTCCCGGATTCGAGTCCCGGTAAGGGAAGACATTTTGTGTGATAAGCGCGAGTATTTGTTTCTGAGTCTTTTATATTTTATTTTACAAGTATAGAGCTTTGGGTGTGGTTTGGGACTAGGTATATTTGTGTAACATTAACCGATAATATTTATTTATTATTTTATTATTTCTTTAAAATATTATTTTGGATAGTGCCTATAAAAATAATTATGCCTATTAATCGTATCGTAGCCGTATCGTGGCAGCTAAAAGCCCCCGAGTTTGCGGCAATTACACCTAAGCAATCTATGTTTCCCATGGTTTTTGCTGCCGAGCATTTTCCTTTTTGTCTAGAAATAACCGCATGTAGTATAAACATGATATTTAGGTAGGTAATGCGGTGTAATAACGATATAAGTACCGGGTTTGGAAAATGTTAAGTTGGGTGTGGCTTATTGATAGGTTCATTGCCCGAAGAAATCCGAATACTAAAAAATGGTCAACTTCAAAATCAAATTCAAATTGGAATATAATAATACCTACCTTGCGGTACGGAACACTTGAAATAAGATAAGGGAAATTTTAACGGCAATTTCTAGTCAGCAACAATACCCATCTCACTCTTATTCCGTGTATAGAACGAGACATATCTATTGTTGCCAGGTAATTAAAAAAAAAAAAAACCTTGCATGTGCACCTTTAAATAACTCGCTTCTGTATTCGTAGAAGTTTTTAGGCATTTCTGCCACTTTCGTTGAAAGGTATTTCGATAATATAATAGGAAACCAAGATTAGTAAAGTAAGATTGTGTAATCTATGGACAGTAACAATGCTTCCATTCATCCTTTCAACTCTAGACTAAGTCCTAGATCTGAAAAGCGCTCACCAGCAAACCTGTGACGTTTGGCTGTCGACGCGTTTTCGATTGAATAATAGAATTTATGCGGGTAGTTCTCGAATTTCATACGGCTTCGGGACCAGTGGGTACAGTGGAGACAGTCGCGGCAGGGCAGGTCAACATGGTCAATGTCGTTGGTCCTAGTAGAAATACTGTTATTGTATTCGGCCTGACATACTATGAGCGTCTACCTACCTTAAAAACTAGCAAAGTACCAGTCGGAATCGCACACAAAGGGGTTCTGTACCACAATATCAAGTCAAGGAGATCAAGTACAACCTTATGATAGAGAAGATACAAAATAAGTTTATCAGGTACTTATACTGGAAACTATATGGTGTCTACCCTTTCTATCCGTTGATGTACCCTACGTTGTTCGTATTGGGCATGGTAGGCTATAATAAATTAGAAACGCGTAGGGATTTGGCATTCGCATGCTATATAGTCAGAGTCCTCCGCGGTAACATCTGCAACCCGGGTATATTGCGGCAATTGAGCCTGAACGTTCCAGACAAGTACGCGGAGCGGCGGCGGCGGCCGCGGCTGCTAGCGGAGCCGAGCGGCGGAACCAATTTGCTTCGCAAGGCACCCCTCAGCCGCATTATCCATACGCTGAATCTGGTTGCCGATAGAACGGATTTATTTTTTTGTAATTATAATGAATTCTTAAATGTAACTTTGTACGTATTGTCTATGTAATGTATTATTTATAAGTAAAAAAAAATTGATTGATTAAGTTAATTTAAAGCACTATTGTATTAGGGTAACCCTGTAAAGGTAGTAGCTCAAATGAAACAATAAATAAATATCAAGATGGAGTAAAAAGCGGTGAAAAAAGCGGTATAATACGTTTCTCGTATTGAGACCTCTTTAGTTGAAAACATATTAAGATCAGTTGAGAAGACTTGTATTATGTAACCCACTTTGTTCTTCAATTTAATATGTTATTGCTACTTTGAATGAATCATCGAATAATTGACCATTGAAAATGTTTGTATTGTCTAAGTTATATTATTATTAGTGTCTAGTGTGGTGTATATTCTCATTTACCATTTCAATTCTACTCGGTAAAACCATATTGCCTTTGACATGTCATTGTCAACGTTCAATAGCACTTAATCACTTGACAGTAACGGAATTAAAAACAATACGTCATATCAAAGCCGATATGATTTTACCCAGTATAGACGTGGTCTGCTGTAATTGTGTCCACCCCCCACCAGCGCTTGGCTTCCCTCCAGGTACAGGGGTCCAACTTCCTAATTGAAAGTTCGCCCCCAGTACGAATCGTGAATGCCTGAGACATGATATATCTCTGTTATTAAATACTAGTTTTCTGCCCGAGGTCGTAAAGTAGTTTCAAGTGGGTGTGAGTCATTGGCGCGGACAGTTGGCTGGGATTAGCGTCTCGAGTGGTTCTGGTTAGATAGTTGAGATATTGAACGTGTTTGTGCTAAGAGAAAGTTATTAGTTTAATCATTTTGACTATGTGATTAAGGGCATAGTAGGGTGAAGGCGAGGAATTTTTAACGAACTTGGCTGTCACATTGCCGTGTGTCTTGATCCCAGCATCTCCATGAACTAATCAGTTTTAAATAAGTAAATTACCACAAGAAACCTAAATTGTGAAGGGTAATTGCATAAGATCCTAAAAGGTTAAGGGGCCTGTGTAAGGATAAGATGGAGCTATGTATTTAGAAAAGAAAAATCAAATATAATTTAATGGCGGTTAAACCTTATGTGAGGTCCGTTTGGATTGTTACTACCTGTTGACATTGTTGTGTTCCGGTATGGGGAAAAACAACCCTTAAAATGACTAGCATAGAGGCATTCCACCTTAGTCCTCAGGGTTGGCAACGTATTTCCAGTCTTGAGATTGCGGTCTCGTGATTGTAGTCTTGAGAATTGAAACTTCTATGGGCCCCACTTACCTTCACGTTGCACGTGTGCTTGCATGCGTTCTCCTTGACACAAAAATTGGTATTTCTTAATTTTTAATATGTGTTTAAGTGCGTCAACCCAGTACGTTACGTTAGGAGGTCGACGCGTGATCGTAAGGCCAGAGTGTGAATCCTAGTGGTCTCCATGTAATAATGAATTTTTGCTTGCTTAAGTACAGTACTTAATCTTTTGCGGGTGGTAGGACCTTGTGCGGGGTCCGTCCGGATCGCTACCACCATCTTATCCATTAACCTACCGCCAAACAGCAGTGTTCGCATTGTTGTGTTCCGGTTTGGGGATAAGACAGCCGGTGTAATAACTAGCATAGAGGCATTCCATCTTAGTCCTCAGGGTTGGCAGCGCATTTGCAGTCTTAGGCTTGCAGTCTTGTGAATGCGAATGTCTATGGGTCACAGTTTCCACTTACCATCAGGTGGCCTGTGTGCTCGTCAGCCTACCCTAAGCCATAAAAAAAAAAAAAAGTTACGGTGAAGAAAAACATTGTGAGAAAACCTGCACATTCGAACATCTAAACGTATAAAATGGTGGCACAAGTGAGCACCGGTTTGATGGGTATTTAAACGGGCTCATCTGTGTAAGGACGATTTAAAAAAAATATATAAAAGCGATAACAAAAAAAACAACGTTTATAATAAAAATGAATTACATATAAACGTGTAACGCCGCTTACTAAGAACATTTCGAAAAGACGAAACAAAGTTGCATCTAAACTTGAAGCACTTTGTATGAATAATGCGATTTCTTTAACTACCACATTAGGGCGCGATGTGGGGGCATAACTCAGACGCTCCCCTCGTCGCCAATAATACCTACACTTTGAAGCTGCATTCTTGCTCGAAATACCTACACGCCAGCGGCAAAGAGCAATCAAATCATGCAGATTGTACAGCCATTATCATAATCACCTAATGCCGTCCACTTCTGGACAAGGATCAAGTATCTCTACCTATTACATAAGACGTTTAAGATATTTTTAAGTAAGCACTTTGTTGTTGTGTTTATTGAATCGATTTTTTAATCCTTAATTTTAATACAAACATTGCTTATCTATGTAAAAAAAATGCTAAATAACTATCATGACGGAGCATCAGTTGAGGACGCCTAGACCGATATTTTTATTGTGCTGGTATTGTCAGCACAAGGTTTGTATGAAAAATAAATTCTTCCGGGCACGCCAAATGACACAAGATATTTAACTGATACATTATTATGTTGTACGCATGTAGCTAAGGTTTGATGTAGGATTGTATTATTAAACAATAAATAATAAAAACTAATTTAAATTTAGAAACACAAAAACAAAAAAAAAATTTGCTTCTCAAAGGAAATTTTAACCTTGCAGGATTGATAGATATTCTTTGAAGTAGCAATTTAATTCAAAAAAATAATTAACATGGCAACAGGTGGAAAATATTCTCAAATATAAGGAAATTTAAGTAACTAATAGTTATGGATAAAAATTGAGTCATGTTTCCATTTTTACTCAGAACAAGGCCCCAAATTTCTTACGAAGAGTGTCGCATCTACCTAATTTTACTCTTTGTCGCAATTTAATGCCAACCGATCACAAATCAGTCGTTGGTGTATCGGTAAAGAAATGCCTTTTAAACTTCATTTATTTCGTGTCGGTGTTTACGTACCGATTTAGACGTACAATTAGTGGGGAAGTACTGTGGACATGTTGTCTACCGACTTTAAATATTGTCGGCGACTACTATGAAACAAGTCGACTAAAGCAAGCTTTATAAAAATCGCTATTTGGATAATATCGTCAATGTAATGTTAGTTTTCATGGTATATATTTTTTACTACGCCAATTTCACATGAAAAAAAGTAGCTAGTGACTCCTCGCTGGTCGGAATCGGACCGTCCGAACGAAGAACCAAACATACTTATAAACATACATTCATACATACCGGTCAAAAAACATTACCTTCCTCCTTCGGCACTTGGGTCAAAAAGAACGTGGAGAAAAGTTGATAGGCCTTTTAAAAATGTCGTCAACGAAAGATCGTTTAATATTTAAATGTAGAGGTTTTAATTAAGCAATCGCTTTAATTTGTGATGTGATTCTAAGTCTGACTGAACTTCTATTGTCATTATTTTTCCTACAATTTTGATAACCTTGTCTGGTATAAAAGAAACTGGTACGCGTAAAAATTCGACAAGTAAAAATACCATTCGGATTTCTTAATTACTTTTCATCCTGTTTCTTGAGCACGAATTATTATTTGTCCTTAAAATAATTTTAGCTAAGTAAAACCACTTGTAGGCATTACAAAGATGAGTGATTCAGATGGTATTTTTTTTTGTTAAATGATATTTCGTACTAGCGAAATGTTGAGATAAAAAAAATAGTTTTAAATAAACACCTAGAGTAACTACATTTTTTTATATACCTACTCAGCAATAAGTGGAATACTTGACACACATTAAATGGTGTAGTTTGATCGACCATTTATGTTAATTTAATATCTTTTGCTACAGTCATACGTAGAAGTACTTAGAGTAAGTACAAAGTTGTGGCTTCTAACTTCAGACATACTCTTTTTTTTATAAATGAACATGTAAAAGATGCTTCATACGCATTGACCTACTATGATTTTTTATTAAAATAAAAATTTTGACTTTCGATTTTCTTTAAATTTAAATGTTGTTATTTTGTTATATTGATTGTATCAGTTGAGTGTGTATAGTAGGAGGCCATTAAGAAGTCAATCTTGACACGTATCATTCCATTACATTTTTAACAGAGTTTTTTTTTTTTTTTATGGCATAGAGAAGGCAACCGAGCATACAGGCCACCTGATGGTAAGTGGAAACTGTGACCCATAGACATTAGCATAAGACTGCAAATGCGTTGCCAACCCAGAGGACTAAGATGGAATGCCTCTATGCTAGTCATTATACCGGCTGTCTTATCCCCAAACCGGAACACAACAATGCGAACACTGCTGTTTGGCGGTAGGTTAATGGATAAGATGGTGGTAGCGATCCGGACGGACCCTGCACAGGGTCCTACCACCCGCAAAAGATACACGTATTAAGAAAGGGCCAAGTCAGGAGATCCTAAATCGACGCACGTGTACGAAGAGGTTTATGAGTGTGGAGAGAGCGAGGGAAGTTTGTCTGGATCATAGCAAGCAGGTGGGTCTCTAACAGACCCTGACTACCCCTACGGGAAAGAGGTGCGATTGTATGTATGTGTGTATGTAAAAAATATAACCTTAAACTCAAGAATAGGCTGTAATTTGTGCTAAGATGACTGAGTCAATAAGTGTAAGATCGTCTATACATGTATTCCTAAGTTATCGTATTAACGTACTCGCTTTTGTTAAGTTAGTGAGTTTAGCAACAGTTCAATGTGAGAATACAAAACCGTGGTAGCTGTATACTGCAACCCTTTATTTATGTTTTGTTTTATTTAAAGTTCCCGTTAACGACATAATGAACTTACGTATATTTAAATCATTTTATTTTTAAAACAGGTGGTAACACTGTTAGTAACATTTGTTTTTAAATTTAACTAACGACGTTTATTTGAAATATCTCGAGTCCAGTATAACGTTGGTGATAGTGCGATACCGCGTAAGGAGCTAGATAAATAAGTTGCAAAATACATCTTTTGCAACTTGTTGAATTTGTTAGTTACGCGATATTGCATATCACTGACGATAAGTACGAGTAAATAGGCTATTGAGCCTAGTTGGCAGTGATTCTGCCTACAAAGCTTGCAGTTCTAGGTTCATGAGCGCGAATATTTGTTTCTGGACTTTCGGTGGTTAGTAGGGTATCTATGTATAATTGTATATATCGTTGTCCAGTGAGTGTCGTGTGTGATGGCCCGCGTATATTTATTTATTAAGAATCTCAAAATTGCCATCGTTGTTGGTAAAACTTAAGTGTTTTTGTTCTTTTGGTCCTATTACTTTGAAATAAAAATAACAAGTCGCACCTTATTTCTCTCTCTCTGTGATAACAACGGAAATGAGGAAACAAGGCAGATTCAATGAATCGCCAATTCAATGGGCTTTCAAAATATTAGGTCATTAAATTATGTCGCTGACTGTATCCCCTCTTAGAATGATTCAGGTAATTTCGTAAAGAAGTTTTCCAAATAATGAGTGACGGCTGAGTTGATAGGAGATATTAAAGTCGCCGTCAACAGAACTTATGAACGATGTAAACAAAATGAGTACTGTTTGACACATAACCTCAAATATTCACCAAACGTGTTTTTATTAAAAATAACGTATAATGAATAGTTATTTCATCTTATACTTAATATGAAAATAATGATCTAGTGTATAAATCGTTGCAAAGACCTCACTTGATCTTTGAAGGTACGTGATTATGGAGTAATCACGGTGAAGTGGTTCGTTTGGTTTTGTTTACTTCTTTTGGGTGGCCATGATATCTTTAATTAAGTGAAGCTCGGCCATGTTTTTTTTATAGCAATAAATATGTATAAAATGTTATCTCAGCCAAATTGCGCCAAATGTGGTTACAGAATTATCAACAAAGTTTTAGAATGGTTGGAATTAATTAGAATAAACATAAAAAATGATTCGTTCTAAATGATAAATTGCCTATATCAGTCATCTGAACAAAGCCTCTATTGCTGACGGTAAAAAACATATCGTCTTTGACCTGTTATGGTATTGTTCTGACGTCATCCGCCATTACTGTCAAGTGAATAAGAGGAGGCCATTTGCAACGTCAAAAGATGGCGGATGTGTAATTTGTTTTAGTTTTTATTTTTGTGTATTTAGGTGTTCAAAGTTCTTTGTTAGTGATTTGTACTTTTAATGCCTTTGTGTTGCACTGTGATAGAAGACTTGGACTTATTTCGTGTATCCTGGCATCTTACTTCTCGTTTCAAGTGGACTCGTGGTACAGAGGTTAAAACTATCTTGGCCTCTGTCCTACATATCACCGTACAACGTTGCCACCAATCTTCCTAGAGAAAATTGGATTGTGTTTTATTACTATATTGATTTATACTCATATATACTTGACACTGGCGAAATGACTTCATAGTGGAAACGCCATATTCCCGCGGTAGTAGCTGTTCAAGTCGCCGGGGGCAACAAAAAAAAAAAAGTAAATAAGAGCTATCAAAACGGTGACAATACGAAAACATCTCAAACACGACATGCTTTTTGCCGTGATGAATAAAGGCCCTGGGCTTGGGAACGGTTCGAAATATACCGGTTTATTATGGTTCTTAACCAGGTTGTTCGTAAACACTCGCTCGGAGCGGAATCGATTTGCGAGCGATGATTGCTGGGATTAACCTGGGAAAAAATTGCGGGCAAACTGACCGTTATTCGAAATAGCAAAGGAACAGATTTATTTTGCTCTTTGATCAAAATAATATCGATTCTGTTCGAGCGGAATCGAAATGAAAAAATGCTCTTTTTGAAATGTTTGGCGTTTACCACGAGCTTGTTAAAATTAACTGGGTTTCCGAGCCCTGTAACTGAAGTCGGATTTAGGTTAAAAATCTTGTGGGACGCCGACGGCGATTTTAGTGATCAGGAAATCCAGCAACGCCGCGGTAAAGTCTAAGCGTATTGCATTTTGTAAACAATATCAATTTGATGTAAATACTTTAGGAATGTAAATAATATATCTGAATTTTTGTGTTTGGTACGAGTACAGTAAAGTGATTTCATCCAAAACACAACCCTCTTTGATGAGCACTTGGTTAAAAAAACACACAGTTTGTTACTGTTCAGGTGGTAATTATATTTTGAATATTATAGTGAAGGAAGATTAGGCCGCCTCCACATTTGCGGACATGCGATCCGCTCGTTTGCACGAGTGCACCCACCTTTATCTGGATTGATTTATTTTCCTTGAGCAAGTGTCGATTAAATGAAAATTTGTTTTTTATAGTTTAACCGTTTTACAATTTACTTTGTTAATGACAATTAAGGCGTTTCTTACTAACGATTATTCATTCAAAAGTTTTATAACTAATAGATAAATTAAAAACTTCGATATAATGGTAACCCCTTCATTCAGAGCGGATATCTATGAAACGGCATGACCGATTTTAGAACCACCGCTAGAACACCTCAGAGCTACGGTGCCACAGACTCATACAGAAAAACACATACACACATATGTATATGTGTACACACACACACTCCTATACACATGACAAACACACACGTACACACACATACACGCTTACACTGGCACACGCGTGCGCACATAAATAAAATAAATAAATAAATATCAGGGGACAATGTCACACCAATTGACCTACCCCCAAACTAAGCTCTAGGCTTGTACTATGGTTACTAGACAACGATATAAATACTTATATAGAGAAATATTTACTTAAATACATAGAAAACATCCATGACTCAGGAACAAATATTCGCGCTCATCACACAAACATCTGCACTTACCGGGATTTGAACCCAGGACCGCTAGCTTCGTTGGCAGGGTCACTACCAACTAGGCCAGCGTGCCGTCAATACACATACACACGACACACCCACACACACTGCAGTCATACTTATAACACCTCTCTTTTTGCATCGGGGGTTAAAAAAGGACCGAGTGAATTGTTTTATAAGATTAATAAAAACCCCGACACAATGGTGATCCCTTCTTTCGGAGCTCGTGTCTCTTAACGGGCCAACCGATTTCCATGATATCCAGCTATGAACCACCTCTACAAAACCGGCTTTCAATTAAAATAAATCACATCCAAATCGGTTCACCCGCTTAAGAGCTATGGTGCCACAGACAGTCACAAAGTCAAAGTCAAAGTCAAAGTCAAAGTCAAAGTTCTTTATTCTTCAATTTAGGCATAATATAATGCACCTATGAATGTCAAAAAGCATTACCACCGGTTCGAAAAATAAAACCTTTGCCCCGAGAAGAACCGGCGTAAGAAACTCGGCAAGGTATATTTTTTTCAAGAAAAAGGTTTACATCATTACATTATAATTATAAATAGTTTAAAATATCACGGTATTTTTGTACAGTACACCTTTTTTAAGCGTAGGTAAATTTATGCGTAGATTACTCATGCAGGACGGACGACTCACCGCCAAACATGGCGGTCAACCTGGTACCCTCTTTATTCGTCAATAATAAGTAAATATCGATAATGTATCGGAATAGATTTCTCAGACAATACCCTGTTGTATTCCAAAATCTATTTGAATTCGCAGATACGCGATACGCGATACACATGGCCGGCATAAAACGGATCGCAATGGTGTGATTCGGTGCGAGCTAATAAAGGCACAGTGTTTACGCGACCGACAGACGGACATTTATTTTGTATACAAGTGTATTTGGATGACTTGAAGGTCTAATGCTGTTATTTTTACTTTTTTGAGAAGATATGTAGACGATTTTTGGGCTTATATGGCTACCGAATGGGTCCTACGCAACAGGCTCCGGCTTCAATGCGGAACAATCCAAAGATGGTAAAATAAATCCAATTTTCTTCGTTATTAACTGTAGACACTAGTAGACACTAAGTTACATTTATTTGAAAATTTGTATTCCGAATCTGGTTGCCACTTGACAGGCATTGCCTAGTGTGGGACCAACAGATATTTCCAATATGTGTATTCGTTATTTTAATAAAGAAATTTTTATTTATTTATTTATTTAAACTGATACCTTGTTGTGTTTTAGAGGTTGCTGGTAGGTGATGAGCAGTGATCGTAGGTTTTACAGCAAAACCGGTGCAATGGCGTCACAGTGACATACGACACTGACCTAGGGTTGTCGAGGTGTAAAATATGGTTGACGTTTAAAATAATGTACAGATGTAGTGCATAATTGTTTTCCTTCGTATTTTGTCGGAAATGTTCGTATTTGTCATGCTACTTCAGTCAACCTCAGTACTTTTTGTACTGTGACCGACTGAAATAGCAAGACACGTTCGTACGTTTCCGTGAAAATACGAAGGAAAACAATTATGCACTACATCTGTAGTATCATGTTGTCGTTGAAAATGAAACAGTACACTTTTTACTGAATCAGTTAGCCCTTAAAAATATAAAATAAAAATTAACACTAATTTCATTATGCATAATGGGCTTTACAATATTTTCTGTTTTTTCGATTTGTTTAAATTATATAATATACTCTTTAATACACACCTCAAAAAAAGATTCCAACAATACAGAACATAAAACTTAAAAGTAGAGGTGGATAACATCCGGTCTTCAAGAAGCTACTTAATTGAAATCGTTTTTTTTGTGAAATTGTTTTTTAATTACCAACAATATCTACAGTATAACTTAGTTCTAAATGGTTAAATTTCAATTTAAATGTACATAAAGACGCTATTTAAATGATGTCTAACAAAAATGTAAATGTTTCACGTTAATCGACAGTTTCGTGACGGTGACAAAACTCTATTTAACTGGAAATTTATTTTTAAATTTACTCAAATGGCTGTCAACCCTAGTACTGCACCAAAAATGCTGAAAAATCTACGATCACTGGTCTCATCGTACAGTCACGCCCTTATTACTATCATCTTGTTTTCAGATAAACTAAAGTATTGGATTATGAACAAATACACAATTTTTAGGGAATATGACATAACTTGATAACCATACCTGTACTAACTCGGGGAACGTTTTAGGGAATTGATATCGATACAAAACATGTCGATATACATGTGTTTATTGAAAATTCTCGATTACTATAAAACAGTCTAATATCATATCTGATATCGAGCCTCTTAAGTAATATTCTGCTATGATTACGCCCACGTGAATATTATATTAACTGATGGATTAGTGAATATCCTGATATACAGCTACGTGAGTCAGAGTTATTTTTCCTTAAATGCATTACACCAAAAAACATATATATTTATGTTGACAGTAACATCGATATATTTTTTGTCGATAAAATATTTTGTTACATCACTTTAGTATAGGTGCCCCGATTTAGCACAGGTACGTTGAAAACAATTGAACTATGATTAAGTATCTTAACGGAAAAACCAAGGATAAAAGTTTTTAAACTTTGTCATGTATGCTACACAGTGTGTATTAATACGTACAATAAAAAACTATTTTAAGTTAGAAAACACAATATTAGTAGTACGGGCGCCACTGGACGCTCGGCGAAGGCTTATGAGAATAACAACTTCAGGACCAGAATTCTGGGGTAATTGTGAAAAGTCGTCTGAAGATGAGGTGAAGTTTTTTTTTATGCTATAGAGAAGGCAAACGAGCACACAGGCCACCTGATGGTAAGTGGAAACTGTGACTCATAGACATTCGCATTCACAAGCAAGCCTAAGACTGCAAATGCGTTGCCAACCCTG
Source organism: Acleris sparsana (assembly GCA_923062465.1). Classification (NCBI taxonomy): domain Eukaryota; kingdom Metazoa; phylum Arthropoda; class Insecta; order Lepidoptera; family Tortricidae; genus Acleris; species Acleris sparsana. The sequence goes on from OV281303.1 coordinate 14,996,128, forward strand.
AGGACTAAGATGGAATGCCTCTATGCTAGTCATTACACCGGCTGTCTTATCCCCAAACCGGAACACAACAATGCGAACACTGCTGTTTGGCGGTAGGTTAATGGGTAAGATGGTGGTAGCGATCCGGACGGACCCTGCACAAGGTCCTACCACCCGCTATTAAACATGATAACCAAATCCCTACAATATTTTTGATTGGTTGCCGGCTTAGAATAGTGCCACTCCATGCCTTCCTGTGGAAGTCGTAAGAGGCGACTAAGGGATTAAAGGCTTGTATTGTTAGGCGATGGGCTTGCAACCTGTCACTAATATACAGCCAGTTTGTGCTAAATGTGGTTATAGAATCAACAACAAGTTGTTAAGATTTGTTGGTTCTGTAGCTCTGCCTACCCCACTCTGTGATGAAGGCGTGATGGTATGTATGTATGTATTATTTCTAAGTATACTTGTGTTTCAAAGATGAACAAAGATTGCTGATTTCTATTAGGAATCTAAAATAAAAATAAAATAAAAAAAGTTCTTTATTAAAATAACGAATACACATATTGGAAATATCTCTTGGTCCGACACTAGGCAATGCCTGTCAAGTGGCAACCAGATTCGGAATATCAAATTTTAAAATAAATGTAACTTAGTGTCTACTAGTGTCTACAGTTAATAACGAAGAAAATTGGATATAATACTACTAAGAATAGGTAATCTTAATCTAATTTTACAATAGGTATGGCACGTTTGTGTGTATGTATGTGTGTGTGGGTGTGTGTGTGTGTGTGTGTTCGCATGTGACTGTATGTGTAATGGTGTTGATGGCTTAAATTTTATAAGTTAGGGTAGTGTTGAGTACTCAAGCAATAGCCCTCAGCAAATTTTCAGTTTCACTATAGGTGAAACTTTTTAACCAACTGATTATTAATCTGGTAATATACCTATGTCAAAACTTATTTAAAAATAATACCATGTGACAAGTGTCACAGATATGTTATCTATTAACTAATTACGTTCTCTTTTGCATACCGGTCCAAGATTAATAAAATTGTAAGCTATACTTATTAACTGGATCAGCTGACGCAATATAACTTGATACCCGCGGGTCTGCTTGTCAACATGACACAATTTAAACGTTCAAAGTTCACCATTATTCACAGTCCAATGTAAATCTTATTCCTTCATGCTTAAAGTGTGAAGTTGGCGTAAACTTCTATTGATACTCGTTTGAAAGGTGTTAGAAGTACACAAGCAATGAAATCAGGTCACTGTGAGTAATAAAATGTAAGCATTGTGACCCGTTTTCTTGTAATTGCAAATAGTTATGTGGAGCGATGTCGTTTCTAGGATTTTAAGTGTTTAGAGACGGGAACATTTTAATGGTTCTACTTATAGGTAATTAAGTACACTCAGGAGCAAAAATAACGGGTCAGAGTGCGTTTTTCATACTAAAGAGGCTATTTCGAAGCCCTGGTTCCTCGCCAGGGAATGACTCGAGCATCGATACAGGACTTCCAGAGTGCCAAGGATACCCAATTGAATAAATCTGCGGTTAACGCCGGAATTGTGCATATTCAGAAAAACATCTAAAATGGCAATAAATTGTAAGGAAATCCAAATGTTGTCCCAAACTCTCCCGCTGTGGTGTTAACTGATTGTGCCATAAGTTAGGTATCTTAAGAACTTTTTATTTTTATTTTATTTATTTATTTATTCACAAATAAGTACAATTAAACATTCCACTGTCGCATCGTTAAACCACAATATGATTTTGACCTCCTCTATTGAACCTCGCAGTACCCACCATTAAAACTCACTCAAAACTCACTCCTGGCGAGGAACCAAGGCTTCGAAATAGTCTCGTTTGTATGAAAAACGTACTCTGACCCGGTATTTTTGCTCCTGAGTGTATTTACTGGAATTCAATTAATTGAGTAGACATACATTTTTTTTTAAGTTATCCTGTCTATTAGTCCCTGGCAATTTTTACTTGAAACCAAAGCTCATATCACGATGACGCGCTGGCCTGGTTGGTAGTGACCCTGCCTACGAAGCCAGCGGCCCTGGGTTCAAATCCCGGTAACGGCAGATATTTGTGTGATGAGCGCGAATATTTGTTCCTAAGTCATGGATGTTTTCTATGTATCTAAGTGTATATTTCTCTATATCAGTATTTATATCGTTTGGGACTAGGTCAATTGGTGTGACATGGTCCCTTGATTTTTATTTATTTATTGGTGATGTGCCGCGGCTATATCGTTGATTAGTTTGGAGCTAGGTGGTTTGGGGTGGTTTTGTGTGAGATTGTCGCGTGTTTTTTATTATTTTGGGACATGCATTAACATGGAGTTTGAACGCACTTACGGGTCAAGTTACGCTCGTTAGTGCCTGTTTCACGACGAACCCGTAGGAGAGTTATGTAAGACCCTGGAAACTCTATTATTTACTAAAGAGCCGCATGTGGCTCGCGAGCTGCAGGTTGTCTATACTAATCTAAACTGTTTCCGCAGCATACGTTTTGTAGAGTAGGTACTTTTAAATTTTTCCCATTTTTTTTTTTTTAAAGACAGTCCAAATTCTATTACAACTAACTTATTTACGTGGCCAGAAATTCAAATTGTATCAGCTCGGATATAGAGTCCAAATTTCAATGACACGTCAATGAGGAAAGGCTGTCAAATTATAGTTAGCTAGTTGTCAAAGGCGTTTCCAGTTACGTGTTTCCCGGACAGAATTTGGTCTTTAGACGGACTTATTGCCCCTCGGGCCACTCTCAAGTTCACTGGAGTTTTGTATAGAGTTAATTTAAGGCTGGTATTTGAGGAAATGTAAGTATTCATGTTAGTCAAGGTTAAATAACTAAAACAAAACTAACTGTAGTTATTTACCTTAAGTTGTACGTTCTATAATGTTACCTTCCTGCTTTTTTAGAGAATGCCATGCAGATGGCCGATGGGGTCAGAAGGTTCTGGAGTGGCGTCCGCGGACCGGAAGACGAGCTGTAGGTAGGCCTCCAACAAGATGGAGTGACGACCTCGTCAGGATCGCGGGACCGCGGTGGATGCGAAAAGCACAAGACCGGTCTGAGTGGAAAGCCTTGGGGGAGGCCTATGTCCAGCAGTGGACGTCTTTCGGCTGACATAAATGATGATGATGGAGTCTTAGTGAAGAAGGGGTTACGGGTACGAAAAAGGGCCCAATTCGAACTGATAACTGGAGCCGTAACTGGCCATGCCTTGTTTCACAAACACTTGTTCACATTAGGTGCTACAGACAGCCCCCGATGCAAAGCTTGCATGACGGCGGAGGAAACCGCAGCCCACGTCATCATGGATGGAAGTCATCCGCAACATCAAGGGTCTGCTAGGCTCCCTGGTAGAACTGAGTTGGCAAGACTAGTGCCAAAAAGGCGCATAAAGTAAGTCATCTAGTTGCGTAAAGTAAAGTTTTTTTTTTTATTATTTTTTATGGCATAGGGAAGGCTGACGAGCACGCAGGCCACCTGATGGTAAGTGGAAACTGTGATCCATAGACATTCGCATTCACAAGACTGCAAGCCAAAGACTGCAAATGCGCTGCCAACCCTGAGGACTAAGATGGAATGCCTCTATGTTAGTCATTACACCGGCTATCTTATCCCCAAACCGGAACACAACAATGCGAACACTGCTGTTTGGCGGTAGGTTAATGGATAAGGTATTTGGTGGTAGCGATCCGGACGGACCCCGCACAAGGTCCTACCACCCGCAAAAGCAAGTTGACTTGTTTCCTTTTTCACCAGGTCCCCAGCATAGCACATATTATCATTTTAGAATATTATCTTCTCGCATTGATTTTCTCAAGCAATTAACAAAAAAGAGTGAGAGTCTCAGCTCGGCCGAATCACTTATCCCTAACTACGCTTACTTACCTAACGAGCATTATTATCTTGTATATACGAGCGTTCTTCATGAATAATAACAACAATATTAAGAACAAGGGTTGAATCCAGAATAACCCGTTATATGAGCAAGGTTATTCACCTCCATATTTTTCCTTCTTTTTGCCCGACGCTGTGTGAAATTGAAGCATCCCCTGTACAATGACGTCGTCAAAAAAAAGGATTCATCTGCAATTTTTTTTTGGAAAGTAAATTGAACTTTATTCGTATATAATTGAGATTGTTACTTCATTAGGAGTTTTATGGTCGATGTAACTTTTTTCAGTAGCACGCGTACTAATGTCATCATGTCATCCAGAGGGCACTACTGTAAAATAATAGAAAAACAAATTAGTATTTCACAAATATGACAGTAAAAATAGCAATATAGGTACCATTTCTTGAAGATGCTTTACAGCAATCCTATACAAATCATTATTATCCATCGGCGGTGGGATCCGTCTATGGCAATAAAAAAAATAATTATACATGGCTTTACCCTTACTTCTTTTCTCGTATGTCACCACCCTTAATGAGGATTTAAGGGAAAAGGTAACGTGTAGTGTAAATAGGCTTCTAAGGGAAAATATTTTTTACCTCACCTATTCGGAAAGGGGACTTTTCTTCCCTGCTAGGAGGGATTTACTGCTCAAGGACAATTTGTTGCCAGTATAAAATACAAACGCAATGACATATGAAAATAGTATGCTCATAATCGACTACATTTTATATTCCGTCGTTTAAGTGCATACAATTTGCACATAATTCATATCATCATTAAGCTCTTTTATTTTCCTCATACGTGATGTGAAAAGCATTATGTGTCACACGGTAGCAAAGTTAATTCCACCTTGGGCGTTAACACTTGAATCCCTCACTACGCTCAGGATTCTATTTTAGAATCCCTCGCTACGCTTGGGATTAATTACAGTTTACTCCCTTGTGACACAATCTACTATTGTGTCGAGCGGGAAACTTGGATGAACAGGGTGTCCTGGAAACTGACATCAACGCCTAGGGCTGATAGAACAGCTAAAAAACTACTTTGTTTCTCCATACTGGGTGTTCCAGTGTTTACTTTATGTGATCACTTAATAAAAGACTGAAAAACAAACGGGCAAATTGGTTTAAAACTTCGGGGTCACCTGTGTATTTATTTTGATTTCCTGTCGGTGCATTATTGAAAATTGTTTGATTTATAAAACTCGTTATGTTGAATTCAGAACATATTTTAAATGTTATCGCATGGCGTAGATATGTATAGCCCGCATAACCCGGTAACAGGATAAAAACGGCTATATAATGCTTACTGATTAAGATATTACATAACTAAGCGTAAGCGCATATATAAGCGTATATTATGATCATCGACTCATTGTCAGTCATTGTTGGACCCTTGGTCAGCAAGGAAGCTTGAGGCGCTGTCTTCCTTCGACTCACTGCAAGAGAGCACTGCCTGCTAGATCTCTAGTACCTGCTGGAAGATTACTGCCTGCTCGAAGATAACTGCCGCTCGAAGATTACTGCCGCTCGAAGATTACGGCCAGCTCGAAGATTACTGCCGCTTGAAGATTACTGCCGCTCGAAGATTACTGCCGCTCGAAGATTACTGCCAACTCGATGACAAATATCCCGCCGACGGTCAGAATCCGTAAGTAAGCGCGTTTAAATAGCTTCTAAAAAAACTTAGAATCCTTATACTGTATGTCTAGAATTATATCACTCTAAGTTTTATTGAGAAACTAGCAAAGTTACAAAACTGAAATTTTAATGCGGAAATAAGAACCTAAAAAAAAAATATTTTTACTTCACAACGTCGTGTGATATTTTCGTAATTGTATGTGATGATAAATTTTCACAATTGGAGTTCCGCTAAGGATATATTGAACTCCCTACAGCAACAGTTACATATACTGAGAATAAGAAAAAAAAACTTAAACTAAAACACATTTATAAACGATTAAAAAAAAACTTTCACGACTGCGTAGACTTGATTGCTTCTTGAGATACTCTAAAAGTGTTTATACTTACTAAAAAAAACCGGGCAAGGACATGTCTAAGCATGCTCAGTATAGGGTTCCGAAGTACTCGGTGTAACCTAATGTGCTTCTCTAGACACGCCGCGCTCAATGACATTATCCGCCGGTCTCTTGCCTCCGTCAACGTTCCCGCTTTACTGGAGCCAACCGGTATCGCTAGGTACGACGGCAAGAGACCTGACGGTATGTCTTTAATTCCGTGGAGTATGGGGCGAGTGCTGGTGTGGGACGCTACTTGTGTAGACACCCTAGCCTCGTCACACCTCCGCGGAACAGTAAATAAACCAGGCGCGGCGGCTGAGGCGGCCGAAACAATGAAAAATAATAAGTACAAGGGTCTCGGCGCAGAATATAACTTTGTTCCTTTTGGCGTCGAGACCCTTGGTCCGTGGGGGCCCGGTGCCATTAGCCTTTTTAAAGACATGACAAAAAGGCTAATTGAAACAACCGGTGACCACAGAGCTGGCAGCTTCCTCGGACAGCGTATTAGCATTGCTATACAACGAGGAAATGCTGCCAGCATCTGTGGTACTTTGCCACGGGGGCCCTCACTTTTCTAGATTTTATTTAGTTTTAATTGATTTATATTTAGTTTAGTTATATTTTTTTATTATTAGTTGTAATTTTAGTTAATTTATGGAGTACCTATTTGACATTGTTATAAGAAATACATATGAACTTGTAATTGCTTTTGTCTGGTTATAGTATTGTTTTAACTCGGCCACCATTATTGTCAAGTAAACAAGAGCTATCTTAACGTTCACAATACGATAACATGTCGATTCAATTCAGTTTTACCGAGTAAAATAGAGCTTTTAAATTATTATTATTATTAAATAAAAAACGTTAACATTTACATTCTGTACACAAATAGCTTCCAACTTAGAACCGTTGTATAACGGAAATATATACAAACCGAATGATAACCTATTTTTCGTGAGTTAATAAAAATATAATCATTACGAAATGGCCGGCGTTACGTGCAGCGCGTTGGTAAACAAACGTCGAGTTTTATTTAAAAATAATTTTACGTTAGTTAGAAAGGTAAATTTGTATTTTATAACGTTAGAAAAATTCACAATATATGTATTTTTATAACAAATGGCGAAGCACGTTGATTTTCAACGAAGCTTATTGCGTACTAAATGCTTTTTGGCAATTTAGAAACTACAAAATAATACATGTTTTTTGCGGTTGTGATTGTTTTAAACTAGCTTACTTATGTTTATTACGATTTGCCTTTAAATGAAGTTACTTGTTCAATCCTTGATTATGTTGGCACCTATTCAACTTTTTAAGTTTTTAGCTTTATATTTTTATTAATGGCAATATTGGGTTATTGAAAATAATAAAAAAATTCATCTCACAAAAAGATTTTAGGTCAATTGTGATTTCCAAAACGTTAACTTTCGCGTATTTTAACAATCGTGGTATATAAATAATTTAATTTTTATTATTTATTGGCTGCACAGGAGACAAATAAGCAGAGAGACCTGATAATAAGACAATGGGATCTGAGATCCACAGACATTTGCAGACTCAGTATTCGCAAACAAAATCTCAAATCTACAAACGTGTTGACAATCATGAAGACTACGATGGAATACATCTATGTTAGTAATATACGGACCATCATAAATAACGTTAAAACCACATGAACGTTTATCCTACCACCGTGGGTAGATCTCCATCTGCCTCAGTCGTATTTACATTTATAAATACTCGTAGCGAGTTCCAGGGAGTCTATTTAAAAACTTTAATTTACTGCGTAAATAGTAAGTTTTTGGGAACGGCGTAAATATAACGGGTCATTCCCATTTCGTTTTACTTTTTATATTTATACATAAAAAATATTTTGATTCAGATAAAACTCAAATCACTATATAACTAGGAGTTCAGGACATGGGAAGGACCTGCTCTAAATGCGGCGGAATGCGGGCTATATTTTATTTATTTATTTATTTATTGATAAAAACGTTTACATGACATTACAGTATAACCAATGCGTCACTAAACTTAAATGAACAATGTAATGTGTATTTATATAATAGCTATAAAACGGGACTTAATATCGTAAAAACATTATATATACCTCGACGTAACGATCGCGTTGCAACGATTGTGACGTATGCGTAAACGTCGCGAAAGTTTAAAACAAATCAATAGTGCTAAACAGAATACAAGAAAAGAAGAGATTGATGTCAATAGTTAAAAAAAATGAAGAAGTTATGACAGGACACCTGGTACGGTTCAAAAGATACACCTTTTTAAAGTTAGGTCAGACGATTATTAGGGTCTCGTTGGGCTACCCCCTTTGGATATAAAACCCTAAAAACATAATGTTAAAGCCAGGGACCGGGAAACCTCTTTATTTGATTAAGCCTATCAATCGGGTACTACATCATAATGCTCTCCCTATCGATGGGCTTACCCTAATGATAGGGAAACTGCTTCGAACTAGTTAACTACAACCACTGAGGTGAGGTTACCAGTTTCGAAAGGGTTTCGGGTTTAAACACTTAGCATTACGTTAGAGTTACCCTATCCAGTCTCTCTCTCCGTTAACTCAGTTTCGCAGATTCGTGTGATTCGCTGGTTTCAAGCATATGTGTGTGGACAGCCAATTAATTGCTAAGTTGTGCAAAAATATGTTGTATGGACTGCTACATAAAATAGCTTGAAACCGTTCAATAAACACTTCATAGGGAATTAGTAAGCGCTTAGTCGAATTTATTGTATCGTATGGGATAGCTTTTCATTGTGGTAAGTCGTAGATATGCTTATCGCATCGTTAGGGTTTGTAAAAACCAGTCAATTACCCTATATACCCTAACGAAAACCCTTTAAAGGGTAAGCGGTTCCGGTCCCTGGTTAAAACATTTGTATCAACTACTTGCTTTCCACAATTCCGTTTACTTAGCTTATTCTATTTTCTATTCATGAAAGAGCGTCACGGATCGCATTGTAAACTAGATTAAAACTTTAAATCAACCAATCACAGTTCGAATCCAATCAATACTGATCCCGCAGCCAATCGCAGAGCGTGAGCCGGCGGTTAACTTTTTAATATAATTACAATTGGATTACGGTTGGAAGAAATGGATCGTTGCTACATTTACCGTAGGTACATACTAGATTTTGCCTAAGACTTCGTCCGCGTAGATCCCTCGGGAACTTTGGAATTTTCTGGAATGAAAAGTACCCTATGTATCAATCCAGGGTAGGTATAAGTTATCTCCTATTCAAATTCCATCCAATTTTGCGGGTGGTAGGACCTTGTGCGGGGTCCGTCCGGATCGCTACCACCTTCTTATCCATTAACCTACCGCCAAACAGCAGTGTTCGCATTGTTGTGTTCCGGTTTGGGGATAAGACAGCCGGTGTAATGACTAGCATAGAGGCATTCCATCTTAGTCCTCAGGGTTGGCAGCGCATTTGCAGTCTTAGGCTTGCAGTCTTGTGAATGCGAATGTCTATGGGTCACAGTTTCCACTTACCATCAGGTGGCCTGTGTGCTCGTCAGCCTTCCCTATGCCATAAAAAAAAAAATCCCCGAAAAATATTTATTCAAAACTATTTCTTGTTGAAGCCCCTTAAGTAACACACGCTTTGTAAAGATTTCAAGTTTAGCTGTTACGGTTCATGAAATGCAGCCCACTAACAGACAGACAGACAGATTGAAGGTTGGATAGCGGAGGCTTAGTTATAGAATAGGGTCCCATTGGTATCCTTTGGGTACAAAAATACTATAAACACATAATAAATAATTGAATGAATATACTATGTAGACGACAATAATATTACAATACACAGTTGGATTTTAAATCTTGCTCTTTGTTAGAATTGCTACAATAACTTTTTTTAATAACTCCTTTGACTTACGATCACAAACGGGTAGAAGTCAATTCATTTGTTATTCCCCGAAATTCAGGAGTCAAGAAAGAATTACGATTAATACCATTCCTTACTCGCATTTCGTGCCTTTGTTTCGATTTTTGCGGTTTTCTTTTGTAATACAAACGAAATCTCCTTATTCCCCCCCTTGCGAAACTTGTCTTAGGAATACCACGTTATCGTCTGCGGTTCAGAAACTCGATTTGTAAAAAAAATACAAGCTTCTTTGGATAGATTGAGCGCACTTCGATTTTTGTTTTGATAATCATGACTGCGTTTGGTATTCCGGCGGGTTGACTCTTGCAACCTTACTTATACGGGTCTTTTTATCCTGATCCGTTTTATTTTTAAGTTTGTATGGTATCTTGTATTGCTTTTGTTGGGTATTTTCACAAAGTTAGCTCGGCTTCTGCTCCCGATCACAATTATTTCTGTGTTTTGACTTGTGCGTCGAAACGATTGAATTTAATTATCTTTCTATTTTGAATCGCTACAGCTTTTTCGAGCTCGTGTTAGCTTCATTTTCAGTATTGTTTTAATTTTGTTGCTGTTGCTTCATAAGGATCGAACTGAATTTGCTGAATTTCACATCCAAATGTTAGGGTTTGTGCGTGCATGACTCGATGTATGAATGTGGAAGAAGCGAAAGACATTTGTCAGGATAGTAGCAGGTGGAAAGAAGTCGTCTCTGCCTACCCCTCTGGGAAACAGGCGTGATTTTATGTATGTATGTACGTTAGGGTTTGCAATTGCTTATGTCTGCTTATATTATTATTCTTGCATAAAGAGTTAGTAATTAATAAGACCGCTCTGTTTTAAAATCAAATAAATATAAAATTCTATTGACACACAATGACAAACATGATGTTAAAGTGAAAAAGTACTAAAGTGTTCAGTTGTTTATAAAAGCGACCGTTACTGACGAAAACACTGTTGTGAATGTTAATTGTATTTATATAATTTAGCCAAAAGACGTCCACTCCTGGACAACAGGCCACCCCGAAGGTGTGCCACGAGGAACGGTCCTACGACGCATGCATCCATCAGTTTCCCCCAACCTTAGCCACGACATCGGTCCACCATGTTGGAGGCCTACCCATACTGCGTCTTTTTCTCAGACACCATTTGAGAAGTTTTTGACCACATCGGCCATCAGTTCTGCGAGCAATGTGCCTCGCCCAGAACCACTTAAGTCTAGAAAAAATATTGGTGACTTTTGGGCTATGTCGGTGACTTAGGTTCTCGCACGGACCTCTTCATTTCTCTCAATCAAAGGGCAATAAATATTAGTATAAAATTAATTGAGTCTAATGATAAATATATATGTGAGTGGCTAGGTTAGGGTTTATTCATCGGTATGATTTTCAAAGTTTGTTATCTTAAGAGTACAATGAACTAAACTTACTGTGATTATTCCAAGTCTAGCTGAAATAACAAATACGATGTTTGTCTGGAGTAATGTGTCTATGTTAATAACTGGCATCGCGCTCAGAACTCTTGATGTTTGTTCGTTTTCATTGACTTAATTAAAACGTTACATATCGTTGGAAAGGATTTGCAACTTTTTTTATGGAGTTTTATTTATTAGGAAGTTCTTATTAAGGGGAATTGTCCGAGTCCCAAACTAAGTCCTATGGGTACTCTTCATCTTGCTCAAGCTAATACGTGCAGGACAGACTCTTCCTCCAATGCATTCCAGTTTCCTCAATCTTGTGCATTCGGCCTCTATATCACACCCGCTACTTTGGCAATTTCGTCGCGCCAACGAGTTGCCGGTCTGCCCCGGCCCCTGTGACCCAACTACGGTCTCCACTCTAGGCCTCCTGCCCCATCTCTCGTCATCTCTTCGGCTTATGTGGCCCGCTCATTGGTACCCGTACTAAACCCGTAACTCTCACAATTAATAATCACGCTCATCAAATAAATATTTTTTCTCAAAAATGCTATGTAATGTCGGCGTTATGTTAGTTATTTTAGGCTTCAAAGTGCCACGTTTCCGACGGAACAACTCGAGAGAACTGTAAAGGAATTTCATACGAAATTGAAGGCCTCGGCCGGGAAGTAATTTTTTTTAAATTTTAATTTGGCCATGGTGGCTGTGTTTATGAAAAGGCGAGCCCCGCGCGCGCCACCAGCGGGCCGGCGGGCGGGCGTACTGAGCACTGTAGGTTACTTTTAATGTTTATGCACTCCTAGTACCTATTTGACATTGTAATTTTTGTTTTAATTATTTTAATGAATTATGTTTGAGAAAAGCACTATACATACTTTGGCGGGAAATATGGGGTTGCCCGCCTCAGACCTATATCCGGTCTTGCTTCGCTCGGCCGTCTATATAACTTCGGCCGGCAACCCCTTTTGTCCCGGCCTCTGTAGTAATGTACTATTCCTTACCGGTAATCGAAACCGGCACCACTAGCTTCTAAGGCAGGGCCTAGGCTAACGCGTCGTCTGACATATTCGGTTAACACAGGTATAGACCTCACTATGGACTATCAGCCTATTGGAACCCTGACTCACCATAGAACAGTGTCACAGTGACATTATTAAACAATTTGTTTGACACTTCTTACGACTTAAATTATACCGTCACTACATATTAAGTCACAGTTCCAGGGTCATGGTTATATTGGTCTGATAGTGCCTGCCAGATTTCAGTATGGGAAGAGTTTGGTATAGGGAATATTCACGACATGTTTTCACATCTCCAATAAATGCTGATCCATTAAATCAAAAGTTGAGAAATAACATTTTTAGAATAGCTATAAAAATAACTAAGATATGAGTTAACAAAGATATGTTCCTATCTCTTGTTAGCAAAACAGAATTGAACATGGAGTCAAAGTGGATATCGGATCTCTCTGTCTTATCATATTTTTTGACTGATTTTAATTTTATCTTCACTTTTGGTGATGATCTTTTACGCTATTTTCATATATTGTTGAGAAATACGATTTAAAAAAATCATGCAGATTCCTTATTACCAGCAGTACGACGCTCTATCTGGACCTCAGGATATCATAACGTATACTACAAAACCAAAAATCAATTAAAATCTAAATATTTGTTCAGCAAAGTGCCCACATGAAGGCTCTTTTACATCCCTTTTTTTAAATGCCACTTATCATCAGGTGCTCTGTGTCTTCGTTTGCATTCTCTATCCGTTATAAAAAGCTAGCTCGATTTACTAAACACACGTATGTAGTCAAACAAAATATTTTATAGAACAAACAATCTGATTCAAGCGTCTATCACAAATCATTGTAGACTGCCAGAATATTAAATGCAAAAGCATTATCACCTTATTTACATAAAGATAAAAATAAGAAGCATGTAACATGCATCTGCGAGATTATTGAAAACATAAAATATTGGAAAGGATAGATGAAAGAGATAGACAGAGCGAAAGTGAGTGAAAGTGTCGGACGGGACCGCCCTAGGCATACTTTTTCGAATAAAATTGGAGAAATACTGGATAAGGGCTGAATCGCACCCGAAACCGATGTATGCATGACTCGACGTATCAGTGAGGAAGAAGCGAAAGAATTTGTCAGGATCGTAGCAGGTGGAAAGAAGTGGTCTCTGCCTACCCCTCTGGGAAACAGTGGATATCGGCGACCCAAAGTTGTGAAATAACATTTTGAAAGATATTTTTAGGCGATGGGCTTGCAACCTGTCACTAATATACACAGGTAAACATCTTGGCCTGTTTGTGCAAAATGTGGTTATAGAATTAAAAACAAATTGTTAAGAGTTGTTAGTAATTCTGTAGCTCTGCCTACCCCACTCTGGGATGAAGGCGTGACGGTATGTATGTATGTATGTATGTCTAAAATTATTTATGTACATTCATGTCAGTAATAAAATACCTTTAATAAAAACACATACGAGTAAAACGTACTTAAAAGAAAAACTATCATGCCTATGTAGACTTAATTAGTTCCTAAGGTGCAAGCGGGTAAAGTGCTCATGCCTCCTCTCATCATCATCATCATCATCATCATCATGTCAGCCGAAAGACGTCCACTGCTGGACATAGGCCTCCCCCGAGGCTTTCCACTCAGACCGGTCTAGTGCTCGCATCCAACGCGGTCCCGCGATCCTGACGAGGTCGTCACTCCATCTTGTTGGAGGCCTTCCTACAGCTCGTCTTCCGGTCCGCGGACGCCACTCCAGAACCTTCTGACCCCATCGGCCATCAGTCCTGCGAGCAATGTGCCCCGCCCACTGCCACTTCAGTTTAGCTATTCTTCGGGCTATGTCGGTAACCTTAGTTCTACTGCGGATATCATCATTTCTGATTCTATCACGCAGAGAAACCCCGAGCATAGCCCTCTCCATAGCCCTCTGAGTGACTTTGAGCTTCCTTATGAGGCCCATTGTTAGCGCCCACATCTCAGATCCGTAAGTCATCACTGGCAACACACACTGCTGCACGGCTGCCCTAGCAAAAAACAGAGTAACTGCTTTTTTTTCTGAAATCGTTTTTTTACATAACATTATTCACTTTTTGATTCTGCACAGACCTGCTTTAGCCAAAACTCCTAATTTTACATGGATCGCGAAATATTTTTCATAAAAATCAAGTAACTACGCTTAAGATTTCGGGATTATAACTCAAAAACAAATTAAACTGTGATTTCAACACAAAAACAAAGTAATTAATGGCTACTTACTTTGTTTATGGTTTGAGAACCGAAGTTGCTTTGTTTTTGATTTGCGTTGTGGGTAATTCTGCAGTTGAATTAGCATACTTCATTTTATTTGCTCAACCATTCACCTTTTAATTATACTTTAATGAACACAGGAGTAATACGACTGCATCATAACTATCATAAGTGATAAATTACGTTATAATACATTTACTAATTACGTTATAATTAATTTAAGTGGATTAAAGTGACTATTTTGTAGGTGCTTTTCAAGATGAATAATTCTCGTGGCAGGATGCTTGTTAATCTAGCACAAAGGTATTTTTTATTTTATTTAAGACATCTATTTATTTGTAGTTCAAAATTGAATAACAATTTAGTAAATATACCTATGTTATTTTGTTTTAAAAATTGAGAATTATCCTTAATAGACGATTTCTTGTTAGAAACAGAAGAAATGAATCATTTTTTTGAAAGGACGTCAATATCAGCTGATTTGAGAAACAAGTGAGTAACTATAGGGATTTCAACATTATTTTATTAAAAAAATTGAGATTTTTACATTATCTCCACTGTATAAAGTAACCAGGCGTTCAACTCGCCTGATTGCTCGCCAAACTGCTGACCCGATTTCGATGATTTTTTTTATCTATTTTAAAGTATAGGTAAAAAACAAGTTTTACTTCAAAAAACTGTTACTTTATTTTAATTTTAGTTATGAAATGGAGAGCTCTGGCGATTTAATAACACTGGAAGACCTTGGCATCAGTAATAACCAAAGTATGATACCTTTATTCAATGAATCTGGGGTTCCTGTTGACAGTTACTTTTTAAAATACTGAATGATTTCATAATGAACTGGTAATTATTTAGCCACTTACTCGTAAAATACCCTTTAGTAAATTTACTGCCGATAAATATCAATTAAAAACAAATTGTATGTTTATTGCAGGCATGTTTAAACAGTTCAAGAGATCTAGTTACTCAAGAACCCGTGGATTCTATAGAATAGCATCGCTGTAACTATGAATATAAATTAAATTAAATATGATTTACTTTACTTTTTCATTGCATTCCATCATATTAAATACAAAAATTTAGATGAATAAACAAAGTATATCGAATTACTTTGTTTTTCGTTTGAAAACTTGGAGGGAACATATTTTATTTTATACTTGCTTACACACAAATTCATTTTAAACTAAAACTTCAACGTTTTTTGTAATATAAATGTAAACAATCAAAAGATACTACAATGCGTGTCTCATTAAGTATCAAAAACTAAAAATTTCTCATTACAGTTCTTTTATAAATCGACTTTTTAGTTTTTATGCTCTTGTGTAAAATTTGGTTTATTGTAGTTACTCTGTTTTTTGCTAGGGCAGCCGCAGTCATGCCTAAGTACTAAAAATCATCTAACGCATCACCAAGTTCATAAATTGATATTTGAGATAGTTTTTTGATTTTTAATAACGGCTTCGAAAATCTACACTGAGCCTGGTCCGCATTGCTCAGGATCGTTTTTTTTTATTTTGTGTCTATTAACTTTTGATTCGCCACATGCTTGTTATGTTGTTGTTAAGGTCGGCTTTTGTGCGCAAGTTTTTGACAGGCGGGCGAGCTCTGTTGTGGACGTTTTTTGTTTTGATTGGCAGCCCAAAAAGAAAAGAACTGTGCAATCAAAAACAAATAGCACCTGGCTATTTGGACGTGACGTTTTCATTGGGACGTGAAATGGGTTTTAATCTGCCACAGCTAGCTTATATTAAATATGGTTTACCCTTGAAATATCGACAAACGTTTAATCGAATTTCAGTTCAAAGTCAACTTTTCGCTTATTTTCATTTGATCGAATATTCTTTACATCTAACAATTAAATGATGTATTTTTAAAACACCGATTTTTAATGTTTATAAATATTATTAACTAGATATTTTATGTGACAGATTTTTATTTCATACTTTATTATCCAATACATTATTTGGAATAAAACAAATCGGTTCTGACGGTCGCCGGCCGCTACCGCGGCACGCTCGCTTCGCTCGCTCGGCTTCGCGCGCTGTTAGCTCGCAGTTCACCTAACACACTCCTCCTCGCTTCGCTCGTCGTCGCACCTATTTGTACTCTGTCGCATAGCAAACTTCTGTTTACATATCAATGTGCTGCAATGTGTTCATTCAAACTAGTTTTTAGTAATAATAATTATATTGAGTTGTTCTGTCTCTTGAATAGTTTATGAAATGTATTTTTAAGCATTTAAAAATCCATGTACCGTTGTTCTAATAATTGTTTTAATTTATAATGAATAGTCGATGAAGCCATAATACCACAAGAGATAATATTTATACTAAATATTCTATGAATCGTTTTCGATGAAATTAAATTCGATGAAAAGTTTGTCGAGATTTCAAGGGGCACCCATTAAATATACATACATGTAAATAAAATAATAATAATACTGTAGATCGTTAAAAGACTGCACAACAAAGATGTCAAAGATTAAAAAAAAAAGATTGAGTGCGACTTGTAATGCCTTTGACATACGGATGAGGAAACTATTAGGGTTCCGTTTTGCCGTTTTGACTACGGAACCTTAAAAATCGAACTCTTGGTCAAGAATCAAGACAACTTTTACTATATCTTAGCTAATAGTGAATAAGATATTACTGTTACTATTAGGGTTCCGTGCCCAAAGGGTAAAAACGCGACCCTATTACTAAAACTCCCCTGTCCGTGTATCACCAGGCTGTATCTCATGAACCGTGATAGCTAGACGGTTGAAATTTTCACAGTTAATGTATTTCTGTTGCTGCTGTAACAACAAATATTAAAAACCATAAAATAAATAATTAAGGGAGCTACAGCAAACACGATATTAATCACGGCAACAGAAAGATACGCTTGAAATATTCACAGAATATTTAGTTGTATACTGAATGAAGAAAAAAATGTAATAAACATTTTTAGGCCAGTTTGGTCTACTTACAAATGCCTTTGAACTGTTACGTTCTTAAACAATAACTTGTCATCGTAACTCAGATTTCCAAACGGATGTCTGAGGCGAACAAATAAAGAATTACCATGTCAATACATTCTGAACTACACAATAATTCGTTGGCTTGCGAAAGGAGTTTACGAAACGACTCATCTTTGACACAGTGTTTAGTGGCTTATTACTTACGCCGTAGAGTGCAAGATTAAATCAAAATTATTTGGAGAAAATATACAGTCATGTTGATTGAAAATAAATGAATTTGTCATGTAAATAAAACTAGTACACGTTTGATTGTCTGGCCGTTTTCAGAGTAAACATTAGATCATCTCATATCTCCTCAAAAATAATTCATTTTGGACAAATAAAGGCGGAACCCCGTAATAAAAACTTGCATTTATATACGTATCACTCAGTGTTTGCATAGCTGTGTTCCGGTGTGGGGATAATACAACCGGTGAAATTACAAGCATAGAGGCATTCCATCTTGGTCCTCGGTTGGCAACGCATTTGAAGTCTTAGGATTGCAGTTTTGAGAATGTAGTCTTGAGATTTCAAATGTCTTTGGGCCTCAGAGCTCATAAGTCTGTTCTAAAAATCCACATTACCAAAGACTTGAATAAGACTGTCGCTATGTCGGGTCTAGAACACGGGCCACCCGATGGTAAGTAGGATCAGAGATCCATAGAAAAAATGATGGGCAAATCGGCCCATATAACCTACACAAATCTCAAGTATACCACGTGAAAGCTAGTTACATAAGCTTCATTTTCTAATACGGGGACAAACTACAAAAACACAGGAGAAGAGAGTTATCAGTAGAGTTAGGCCTTTTGGTGGCAAATCTTGGTTTCAGAATCCATGGAGTCGCTATTTCCTAATTATTATAATACATAACACTTTGATCTTGACCTTCAGTATTTTAATATTTCAAAATTCGTTTATTCGTTATTCGGCCGCGCCAATTCAAATTAATTTTGGTATTGAGGGTATCTCTGATGTGAAAGCGTTACAAACAAGCAAATATTAATAGCTATGAAATAACCGAACTAAATATGTATATAGTTCATTTTTGAATATGATAATACCGAAGGTCAAAATCAATGTGTTATGTATTATAATAATTAGGAAATATCGACTCCATGGATTCTAGAACCACGAAATGCCACCAAAATCCTAACCCTAGTTATCAGCCTTCAAATATTCACACACACAACGCTTGACCGATTTTACTGATTTGACGACGCGCTGGCCTAGTTGGTAGTGACCCTGCTTCCGAAGCTAGCAGTCCTGGGTTCAAACCCCGGTAAGGGCAGATATTTGTGTGATGAGCGCGAATATTTGTTCCTGAGTCATGGGTGTTTTCTATGTATTTAAGTATATATTTCTCTATATAAGTATTTATATCGTTGTCTAGTACCCATAGTACAAGCCTAGAGCTTAGTTTGGGACTAGGTCAATTGGTGTGACATTGTCCCCAGATATTTATTTATTTATTTATTTATTTACTATTTACAACAGTTACAGTAGATTGTGGGATCAATAAGTCTACCTAAGTTATAATTATATTGACGATTGGACTGGGTTCCATACATTTTTTCCCATCATTCTTTACTCAAATGGCTGTCAACCCTAGCACTGCACTGCACTGCACCTAAAATGTTGGAAAATCTACGATCACTGGTCTCATCGTCCGCTGACGCCCTTATTACTATCATCTTGTTTTCTGATATACTAAAGTATTGGATTATTTGCGGGTGGTAGGACCTTGTGCGGGGTCCGTCCGGATCGCTACCACCATCTTATCCATTAACCTACCGCCAAACAGCAGTGTTCGCATTGTTGTGTTCCGGTTTGGGGATAAGACAGCCGGTGTAATGACTAGCATAGAGGCATTCCATCTTAGTCCTCAGGGTTGGCAGCGCATTTGTAGTCTTATGCTTGCAGTCTTGTGAATGCGAATGTCTATGGGTCACAGTTTCCACTTACCATCAGGTGGCTTGTGTGCTCGTCAGCCTTCCCTATGCCATAAAAAAAAAAAACAAATACACATTTTTAGGGAATATGACATAACTTGATAACCGTACCTGTGCTAATTCGCTGAATGGTTGTATATAACATTATAATTATATTGTGATTGGGCTGGGTTCCATACATCAATCACAAGACTGCAAAACTTGCCAACCCAGAGGACTAAGGTAGAATGGCTCTATAATTTCACTGGTTGTCTTTTCCCCGCACCGGAACACAACAATGCAAAGACTACTGTTTGTGGGTAGGATAAAAGATAAGACGGCGGTAGCGATCCGACCGGAACGAGTAACTGTATATAAAAATTACTCGTATGTATATATATAATGTATGTATGTAAAGTCATTAATACATATCGAGATCAGTTTAATAATGTGGCTTTAAGACCCTTAAGTGAAGACAACTATCGCTCCCTGAGAATATCAATACGGATGATCTACAGGGTTATTCAAATTAAAAAAAGTTTATATACACATGTAATGTATTGAATATCAATCGAGATCAGTTCATTGGGTCTATATTGTCTGCCATAAGTTATAACGTATTTTTTTTAGAAAGCTGTTATATTTTCAGGATTTTATAAATGAAAGCTAACCTAACCTAGCCTTATTAAAACATTAGAAATTTCAGAAATTCTGAACAAAACATAGTTTTTAGCGATATAAAAAGTTATGACTATCAATAATTATGTCAACAAAATCATTATGACCAATAAAATTATGGGAAACAAAGGGCTAAAATATATCACTCCCTGATAATACCAATACGGATACTCTACAAACTGATTCAATTGACACAGTGTTTCAGATGGAAAGCGACTTATTTATAGTGGCGACTCACGCGCGTAAACGAGCGCATTATAACATTCCGTAGTTAGTTTCAGAGAAGCGGCGCGCGCGCCCGCGCCTAACCTACGCGCGATTCGCCATCTCCCGTCTTACTTAAGTTTTATAATAAAAGTTGAGACAAAACTATTTGAGTGTTTTAGGTTTTGGTTTTTTAGTGGTTGTGTTTTTTATGTGATGGATGTTGGATTTGTTCAGGTATTGTTATTTTTTTGTTATTTAGCTTAGAAGTTTACCTGTAGTCCGTGTCTTTACTCCTATTGTAGGCGCTAAGATAGCTATAAATAACTAGATAGTAAAAGCAGCCGATTCACAAATAATACAAAATTACAAAGATGAAAAGCTTATATTGTTTAGATACCTATCCAGGATTAGCAATTAAAAGTTTCTGTCAAAAAAATATTTTTTGGAACTAGTATCAAGACGAAACTAACGAGCCCTTACTCGGCGGGTACAGATTAGGTACAGAAAAGCCTTCCGACTCCATCATCAGATCAGCTCGATGGTACCATAATATTGCATTGTTATCGGGTTTACACAAGTATTCCAAAATTCAGCCCATTCGAAAAGAACTGGTTCAAAATCGATTTGCAAAATTCCAGGACATACAAATGAAGCAAAATTAAAACCTGGTAAAAAAATATTTATTACAAAATTATATTCCAGCTGCATAAAGGCCCTATGCGTTTGAAAACTATATTCTGTTAGCAAAGCTGCATTCTATTTTAATATTACTAGCTGCGCTTAATTTTAAACTCTACTATTTTAATTAAAACGAACTGAAGTTCGTTTTAAGCCGTGACTAACTTTTGCCTAATTTAAATAAGCGTGTAATTAATTATTTCACAATAAAAAGTACAAAATCAAACATAGATTTTTGTTTAATATCTGGTTATTATTTCCCCTAACAATTTCGAAGGCTTTGTCATGTAAAAAGATTTGATAATAGTCTTAATACTTATTTAGGAAAGTTCGTAGCAGAATTACATCACAAAATCTATAAAATTAAACCAAATATAAACAACCCATTGATCAATTTTAATTTTAAAGTATTTTACATCACCTTGTATCAAACACAGTGTAATTAAAAACAGTAGTGCAACTTCCTATCCCAGTGTCAAGGTCACAGTGAAACAGTATCGTAATACGGTAATAAACTGGAACGCGATATAAACTGTTCACTTTATATGACACACGGTGAGTTATACTCCGTAGAGTAAAATAATGATAGAGGTGTAATAATCCATAATAATATCATTAATGCTAAAGAGAGTTTGTTACTTTCTTAAGTCTTACCAGTGAAACCGATGAAGCAATGGAGTTGTATTGTCATAAAACTGTTACAGCAGTTTTTATATATTTTGCTTTTTGTAAATCTTGCTTACTTAGTTTTAGAAGTAGAGTGAAGCAGGTCTTACTAAATTTTAAACAACATCATGTACCTACATAAAAAACCGTGTTTTAAAATTGTTATTATACGGTTGTCTTAATAATGATTATGAGTTGTATAACTTTAAATGTATTATTAACCTCCTTTATAATTGCGACTTTTTATTCCCAAGCTAAGAACTCTTATAAATTTAAACAGAATATCATAACACTTAATAAAAGTAATATTCCATTTTAAACACTCTCATTAATATCAGTGTATTATTTTAAGAACTACAAAAAAACAAAACGGATAGATATAAACCTAAAAATTGTAACACCATTCTACTTTAGGCAAGGGCTCACAAATAATATTTATTAAACCGTTATTACCATGGAAACGCTTTGGTTACGCTATCGGTTTATAGTACGCTAGTCATAATTATGTCACAGTACTTCTCTCAGTTCAATTGTACACATGCCTGCTCGATGCGCAACCTTTCAGTGTTTACGATGTCTCAAGAGTTAGTTGGATAAGATCGCCTGAAGGAATAATTTCACCTTTGTACGTTGTTTTTCTTATCTTCATTGTATATTATTTCTCTGACTTTTATACCATTAGTTGGTAGTGACCCTGCCTACGACGGTAGCGGTTCTGGGTTCAAACACCGGTAAAGGCAGATTTTGTGCGATGAGCGCTAGTAGAATTTGTTCCTGAGTCTTAGATATTTTCTATGACATGTATTTATGTAAACATATAAGTAAGTTTATTGTTCATTAGTACCCATATTACTCATACAAGCCTACAGCTTAGTTCGGGACTACGTCAAAAAAGAACCAAGAATAGAGAAAAACATTTTGAAATAGCTATAAAAATACCCAAGATATAAGCCAACAGAGGTTTGTTCCAATCTCTTTGTAGCAATAGTACATTGTTGCCTAGGCGCGGAAAGTAAGGGTTTTCCTGACGAGGTCGTTAGCAGGCCGAGCAACAGCGAGGCCTGCTAAAATACGAGTCAGGAAATCCTCGTTTCCGCCGAGGCATACATAATGCTTTTCTCAAACATGTGAGGAAATAATACAAATACATTTTTAAAAAGCAAGTAATTTAATTATGCAGAATGAACGAATGTTACCGACTGT
The DNA here is from genome assembly GCA_923062465.1 of Acleris sparsana. Taxonomy (NCBI): domain Eukaryota; kingdom Metazoa; phylum Arthropoda; class Insecta; order Lepidoptera; family Tortricidae; genus Acleris; species Acleris sparsana. Next base: position 15,018,996 of record OV281303.1, read on the forward strand.
CAATTGTTTTTAAATACTAACCATAGAAATTGGAATGCAAATTTAAAAAGAAACACACGCACTGTGCTAAAAAAGCGAGCAGTTACCTTAGCTGTTTGGAATTTTTGTCTTGGTCCTTTTGATTTTGTATGCAAATTGACAGCATTTTTAAGAAAAATATAGACATGGACGGAAAGTGTTTTCATATGGTTTTTTTACTCCTAGAAGTAAAATGAGGCTCTTTCCGTCCTTGTCTTTCAATCGGAAAACCGTTTTTTCCGAGCATTTTTGAGAAAAATAGAGTTTAACATGAAGTTTATAAAGTTAAATTACATCATTATAAGTTGCATTACGTCACACTGCCTATCTAATAGCTGTCTAATTAGCCATTTATCAATGCTTGTATCATCCGTATATTTGGAGAAATAATTTAAATTAAAAAATCCATGCATAAACCATATTGTGTGATTGACTCCTGGTATTTATTTACATACATATTATCTGTGTTGTCTGCACGGTGTCTAACGCGACGGTAGTTGGGACGCCTAGATCAGAGGAAGCGTCAAATTTAACCAGGTAGTCCCCTATGCGTGCGAACGTGTCATTATTATCCAGTTAGATCTATGCAGGTTCGTCTACCAGTTGTAAAATAGACTAGATCAAGGTAACTGGTCGCTTTGCGGGGTCAAGTAAGACTGGTTATTTTACTGTGTGAGATAGGGTTTTATCGAGAAATATAGGTTTTATTCTTATTGGTAACTTGTTCGATGCTTAGCTCTATGACAATCATAATTATATTTACAAAGGCAAAATAAGTGGTGTTAAAATTATGTTACAACTTTCTATGAAATCGAAATGTCTCTATAATGTAGCTTTTAAATTGACAGTCGCATCTTATTGACTTTTTATTTCTCCTGCCGAACTACGCATGTTATTTGATATTATATTTAATTTAATATTTGTAGCTTTATATAATGCTGGACTAAGTAGCACCATTGTAATATGAAATATGTTTAAAAAATGACTGAGATTCTGAGTTTCTTGCGGCGTTTCTTCTCAGCAGTGGTCTCCTTTTTGGAAGCGCTCGCTGGTAGATTCTTGACGTGTAAAAGTGCCCGAGCGGCCTACTTACTGAATAAATTCTTTTATCTTTTATCTTTTATCTTTATTAACATTCAAAAGGAATGCCATTTTGGATAAAATTCAAAAAAATAACTTGTACATAACCTTGTTTTAATGATGTCAATCTTGTAGGACTTTTTTACAATCAAATGTCATAATTATGTCAAATCAATGTCACAGCTATTTCTACTTAGGGTAAGAACACCCTTTCAAATTGACATTTAGATAGTTGTGACGTCACAGTTCTATAATCGCTGTAAATATGAAGTATGAAAACCTATACTGTAGGGTTACTGAAACACTATAGGGTTAATAAAAAAAACTTCATATTTGTAATAGAAAACACTTTCTGTGGCTCAGTTAATAACGACAGACAGTTAATTATCGTTAATCTAATAAAACTAATAATAAAGTTGTAAAGTGTGGTTGCTAATTTAAACGTAGTGTGACCGTATTAAGCCGAAATAAATGGGACAAATGAAAAGTGAAAGAAAATACTTTTAATTAAATAAACAGCATGAGACAGGAGAGAGGTTTTGTCTACGAAATTTGATTTTATAACACCAATTTGCAATCACGTATACATACAGATATATTTTTTACTTTTTTTAAAATACGAAATGTAACGAATACCAACAGCATGTAGAAAAAAACCACACAACGCAGTTGGGAAAAGTTCCAGTTCTTAAAACTCGTCCGTAAATATCCATGTTACGTCTAACTTATTAACTGTGGTTAATTTCAAAGAAACACGAATGACAAGTCCAATAAAATATCATAATAAATATCAGGGGACAATGTCACACCAATTGACCTAGTCCCAAACTAAGCTCTAGGCTTGTACTATGGGTACTTGACAACGATATAAATACTTATATAGAGAAACATATACTTAAATACATAGAAAACATCCATGACTCAGGAACAAAAATTCGCGCTCATCACACAAACATCTGCACTTACCGGGATTTGAACCCAGGACCGCTAGCTTCATAGGCAAGGTCGCTAACAACTAGGCCAGAGCTTCGTGGATATAAGTTCTGTGAGATGCAAGAGTGAGTAAGAGAGTGACAAACAGATAATTTATTTTATTAATATATACGTACAGTGCGTTTTCATGTAACTTTACTGTCCTAGTGCAAAAGGTATTCATAAACTCAATTATCTACACCGGAAGTTATTAAACTCAATTAGATAAATTCATTCTCTTCCGGTGCACCGCTTAAGCGGCTTTTAATATTCATTTGACAGGATGAGATGAAATTATATTCAACTTTTATGAAGTCGTTATTTTTAAAGCTATGAAAGTTTTGTGAAAGAGCTGTTTTTAAATAATTTGAAATGAAAAAAAATGTTTAAAAAGGCATCATTGTCATGTTCCTTTTATTGTGCAAAGATAGGAGGTATATATAAATATATTATGTATCATATTAGCACAATCCAAATGAGCAGAGGATATTGGGATACCTACAACTGTACAAAAATAATTAATTCTATGATTATACGGCGAAAAATAAGTCTTGGATGGCAAAGAAAAATCCATCTTATCTACTAAAAAGGAGCATAGAAGGATTTTTGCCACCCTGTATAATGCCTAGTCAATATAAAAAAATAAAATGCATCTTCTAAATTCACCAAAGGTCACCGCAGTAATTACAAAAGACGTAATTTCTTTGAAACAACAAACAACAAACTAAAATGAGTGAGAAATTATCTCATCGTTATCACAATGACCTTAACAAATAACAATTGACCATCACACAATTAAGCAGACAATAACAAATTGTTTCCATAAAACCGCAGGCGGCAAATTGTAGCCAATGGAATGACAGGAGTTATATTATTGACCAATGGGATGTCGTTAATCATCCGCTTAGCCATTCAGTTTCCGATGGCTTTATTATTATTAATTGTGTTGGGTTTTATTAGTTACGTTGATAACAAAAAACCACTGGTACCTAGAAAGTGTTTGGAATTTGACAGATAAGCTTAGACGTGAGCCATTTTCGAAATTGTTAAAATGTCTGAAATCGACATAAGCGGCCAACGGCATTGGCTCAGGTCCATCTTAAAGCACTGACAGTTTCTAAAAATGCCAACGTTATCATTAATACAAACGTCTAGGCGGTGAACCACTAGCTGTGCCTCTCTTGTATTAAAATATACGGATATACTGGGGTGCTAGTTATATCTTCTGAAGATCAAGTAAAAAAGGCTTTAACTGTAGTAACTCCGTTTATGTATATAATATTCCCTTTTCGTTACGAGTTTAGTCGACTTAAGCCCGTTTTTCACTAGGACCCAAGTATTATACCAGACCTCTGCCAATACACAGTGGTAACATCGTAAACCACGTATAATTGCAAGACACAATATTCGTAAAAGCAAGAAAGGGTAATTTTCTATACTTAATATTTGTACTTGTATGTGAAAGAGTATCGTATTTTGGTAATCAATAACCATCACAGCAATAAAAATCTACGCGTATAAGAAAAGATTCAAACCAGGAAACATATTCTCGATATTCTGGGTGAAGAAGTAAACTATATATGGAAAGAAACATTTAGGCCCCATGAGGCATCCTTGTGTCAACAAAATCTTAATATGGCTGTCGCGTGCTTCAATTTGTGGTATTTGGATTTATTTGCACAGCGAATTAAGAATGAGTCAAGACAACAGTAACTCATTATGGTTCAACACAAAAACGATATAACTCAAAATGAGCTGCTGCTGCATTTAAGATCACTAAGCTGTTGGGTTAAAGTGTTAATTCGTGTGATATTTGAATTTGAGTTGTATCTTTTTGGGATTTAAGAAGGATTACGAGCAGTAGTTTGTTAATAAGCTAATAAGAAATAAACCAAGTGAAAATAAACAAATTTTAGTAGAATAGAATAATAATAAATAATGACAACTCTTTGGTTCGTAATGAAAAGTAAAATTTGTCCCTTGCAACAAGGAATTAAGGTTAAATGCGTTTCCATTGCCCTACAAAAATAATAATAAAGAGAGCATTCTTTACCAAGTCCGTAATGATTACCATGAGTACCATGACTTAGGTATACAGTTCAGTTTACGCTGAAAGAAAGAGACAGAGCCATGTTACTGCGGCCGTTCTGTCCCTTACACTCTTCTTGAACTAATTTGCTTAGCCATGTCAAAATAACCACCCAGATTATCAATACAGTCTGATCAGCGAGTTTTGACACAACTCACTTTTAATTTTCACTAGTCAACAATATTGCCTAGGAAACAACGTAGTCACATTATGGTTAACTATTCAGTCGTTTTGCATTTCATGACTTTCATTTACTAGCTAGTGTAATTTAAACTTGCCCCAATTTTTTTGTCACCTCTCACTGCTCAGACTCTTCAGCCGCAAGAGTTGTATGTTCGTCGCGTGACTCAATTGTGGTCCTTAGATTTATTTACCCAGCGAATTGAGAATGCGTCGAGACCTCACAATAAGTGATGCAGCAATTAAGTGCAATCGCCTGCATAGCTGAGGATTATCATGCCGTTTAGTTTATTGAAGATAGTTAAAGTTACGAGTTATTAAACGAGCTTATCTCAGATACATATAAAAGTTTGTAACTAGCTCTTCTGCATTCCAATTACTGTTTTATTTTTCATGCCATCAACATTTGGTTGCCAAATTGGCTATGATATTTATTGTAAACAATATGGCTGTGTCTTGCTGATGGTTAGTACATTTGACGTTATCTCCTTCTATGTTGCTTTTGGTCTACTTCCTATAAAAAAAGTTACCTCTGAATTGACATGAGGATTATCTCTTCTTATGACACTGCATCATTGACTGAGGCTCAAAAGTTCGAACTCAAGGTTTGCCAAAGTTTGAGTGTCCGAAGATCCAATAGCGTGAGGAACAAAAGCTGCGCTCCAGAACTGGTATTGCTGATGTTGGGGTGAAGACCGCAAGGTTGAAGTGGGACTGGGCTGGCCATAGCTGCCGCATGCATGATGGGAGATGGGCCAAAAAAAACACCCGTTGGCTTCCACGCGACGGACATCGTAGCAGAGGTAGATTTAGAAGGAGATGGCGAGATGACCTAGAGTCGTATGAGACGGATAGGGACAAAGGGCGAAAAAAAGGGGAGGCCCTTGCCCAGGAGTGGGGCACAAAAACAGACTAGCTTGTATTCCAACACATTACCACCAACTATCATCCAACCATCTACTTTATTTAACCTGCCGCTCAGCAAGTACAGTGTTCATGTTGATTCCGGAGAGAAAAAGAGAGAGGAGACCTCCGGTAAAAAGACTAGACGTGAGATGGCAGTCTTGCGCAATCGCAATCTGCAATGTCAATCGATTGCAAAATTATTTGGGGCTTTGACCGCATTTATCTTTTATAATTTGCATGTGTGGTCATTTGCCTTCTCATAACCGTAAAATAATTGCATTAGGTAATTACTTTAATGTACCTTTCTAAAATAAAGGATTTTTTAGATTATTAAATTAAGTCAAGTTGTTTGTACAATGGCAATAATACAACTTTGCAATTGGTTTAAAAATATGATAGCGAAAAAATATTTATTGATATAATCAATCAAAATGTGTGGGTTTTGATTCGTTTCCATAAATAAATATCAAAGACTTCATTAAGTAAAAAAAAAATGGGCTCGAGGAGCTAATTGTTTCTTTAAAAATAATTTAATGTGGGTCCCGAGCTGATTATAGATACCAGCGTAACAAAAAAGTTATCATTAAAGCATAATATAGAGTGAAGTTTAAATCTAATAAGACTGCCACGAGCTTCAGTCTAGAATCAATCTTCAGCTATAGCCAGTTTTAGTGGTGCTAGGACCTTATGCAGGGTCCGTCCGGATCGCTACCACCATCTTATCCACTAGCCCACCGCCAAGCCGTTCCCGCGTGGGGATAAGACAACCGGTGAAAATACTAGCATAGAGGCATTCCATCTCAGTACTCAGGGTTCGTATTACTTAAGTTAGGTCTTAGTATTACAGTTTTCAGATTGTAATCTTGAGATTTCAAATGTCTGTGGGTCTAAGATCCCACTTACCATCAGGTGGCCTGAGTGCTCGCGTGCCTTCACATTGCCATAAAAAACTCTGTGCATTATTAAGTTACTAGCTTCTAGAATTAGTAATTTTGCCATCCCACGGGGAGACAGATTTATTTTGGGATTCAAAGTATTAACATTCAGTGTATAGGGCGGACTCTATTCTAAATTGTATCCAACCAAATTCGTTCATCCGTTTCAGCGAAGAAAAACCAAAAAACCAAAAATCGCCAAAAGTAATATTGTTAATTTATGAGTAGTAGCAATTGAAACGTTTTTAACTACAAACACGTTGAAACTCTAATATAAAATTCTGCACCCACCTTTTATCCCTTAGGGGTTGTTTTTCCAAAACCGCTGAAAGCTATATATTTTATTTGTAAAAAGCAGTCTATATGCCAATTTGCGGGTAGTAGGACATTGTGCAGGGTCCGTCCGGATCGCTACCACCATCTTATCCATTAACCTACCGCCAAACAGCAGTGTTCGCATTGTCGTGGCCCGATTTGGGGATAAGACAGCCGGTGTAATGACTAGGCATTCCATCTTAGTCCTCACTGTTGGAAACGCATTTGCAGTCTTAGGCTTGCAGTCTTGTGAATGCGAATGTCTATGGGTCACAGTTTCCACTTACCATCAGGTGGCCTGTGTCCTCGTTTGCCTTCTCTATGCCAAACAAATTTAAAAAAAAAACACGTTTCTAACTTCAAAAATGACGAAACTCATGAAAAATTCTACACCATCCTTTTACTCATTAGAGTTTATAATATCAGTAGGATTCCACATGAGGGCTCTTTTACACGTCATTAATCAAAAATAATGTAACCTACTGAGCAGTCTGGTGTGCCATAAAAAAAAGAACATAAACACCATAGGAAGTCCGTTCGCCTTGGTATGTTTTATTTCTGGTAGCAGTAATCCCCAAAGAAAGTTACGTGACTTACGGGTCTCGTACATCAAACGGTTCGTTTTTGAGCAGCAGTGGACTAAGCAACAAGTCACCAGGCTGCATTCTTTTAGAAGTTGAGCGGTGTAATAGTTTCACTAATTACAAAGGAAAAGAAATACTGTAGTAAGACGGACTTATATCGTTTAACACCACAATGTAATAAAAAACACTTTTAATACCTTCTTCTCTGTCTCACCAGTTCAAAATTCAAAATTCAAAATATTTATTAAGTTAATTGGCCACATGTGGGCTCTTTTACACGTCTGTAATATAGAATGAATCTACCAGCGCTTCGGACAAGACCATCATTGCGGAGAAGAAGCGCCGCAACAAACTCCAGCACTGCCGTGTCTGGCCGATCTCACGTATCTTGAGTTACAGCAGTTACGCGTAACCAGGCTGATTCGTTTCTAAATACTGCCATCTATATACTACAATATTTTTTTTTACAATTTTCTTATTATTTTCCAAGATAATACACCATGAAAACTACTGTAACTATGTATTTTCACATAGTTGGTCACGGGTCCGTACTGTATCTTAAGTTACCTGAGAACAGCGCAACAAGAGTGAACCGGCCGAGTAACGCGTGTATACCGTATCTCTTCATACCTGACTTCGGCGTTACCAATCTATAGTTAGTTTGTTTAGGTACTTAAAAAAATGTAAACAAGCCAAACCACGTGGCATTGTTAAACAGCCAATCAAAACTGTTTTATCGCACTTTGACGTATCAGTGTTCTGCTTCTATTGGCTGACGAACTATAAAACGTGGTTCTTTTGTTTACATTTTTTTAAGTACCTAAACAAATGGAGTATAGTATGAACCTGTCGGGATCATTCAATCGCTTTCTCGGGCACGCTTAATTACGTGCTCCCGTACTTTTATTCATAAAAATAGTTGAAATTAACCTTATGTTAATGACAAAATATAAAAAATGAGTTGTTTAAGGAGACACGCTATTTTAGAGCTTTCGAAGCAAAATACAGTGCTAGATAACAGCAAATTAATATTTTATTATTAAGGGATGTTTGATACGTTGAAAACCCCAAGTTTTAGAAATATGACACGTTTTTATTTTAAATTTAAAATTGGTTATGTGTAACAAGTAACCATTTTTTTTTTAAATTTGTTTTTATTAATTTAATTTTTAAAATTAAACCACAACAGTTGTGGTGTCACATTTTTTTGTTTAGTTATGAATATTTTATTTTATTATGAAGGGATGTTTGATACTTTGAAAACCCCAGGTTTTAGGATTATGACACGTTTTTATTTTAAAATTTAAATTGGTTATGTGTTGTTTACTTAAATTAAAACTTTTATATAACCTCAAGGCTTTTATATTTACTACTAGCTTTTGCCCCCGACGTCGTCCACGTAAAAGAAAACTCCAAAGTTCTATCTCCATGCCAAATTTCATTCAAATTGGTTCAGCGGTTTAAGTGTGACAAGGTAACAAACAAACAGATACATACATTTACATTTATAACATTAGTATGGATTAGTATGGATGGATAGAATGATAAAAAATGTAATTGTAACTATACTTATGGTTATGGTTATGCCGTGTTTAAATATTATCTTCGCGGATGGAGTTTAAAGGGTATTTATACTATTTATAGTGACGTTTGAAGTATCATACTTGACTAAAACCCTTTATAACTTTATCCCCGAACGCATGTCAAGTAAGCCTGATAAATAATTAAGTATAATAAAGAAATATACTGAAATATAAAGAAATACTGACAGAGAACCCATACATTAAAATCCACATACATTAGATCGGTATCTCCTAAGCGCAATCACTTGGGTAACGCCTGTACCCGCCATTCTCGTGTATTTATAGATACAGCAGGTCGCGTTACCAACAATGTATGAAATTTTACAACTCCCATAATTAAAAATAGCTATAATAAAATTATCGATTGCAAAGTTGTATTTCTTTTTATCTCTTCTCGTGTGGGATTATATTTACTGCAAATGAAAAATAAAATAAAAAATATCCTTCAATAATTTTGCGAGATATGAAACGTTTCTTTTAAAAACTTTCAAACCCGTTTATCTCAAAACAGCTCTTTCAAAGATACGTGAGTTCGGCCAGACACGGCAGAGCAGATGGTCATTTTTTCAATTATAATAACATTAATACTTAAAAGTAAGTTACGTTAAGTAATATTAAGGTAATAAAGTAATAAATAATAAATTCTAGAAACTAGCAAATATTTTTTTTTTACAAATGTAAGGTCAATAGACCTTTTAACTAAAACTAAAAATAATGGCTATGAGAACAACACGACGAGGTCTCTACGTCAAAAGCCATAAATAGAATAATAAAAACAATATTAGTAGGATTAGTGGATAATAGCTTCTAAAGGCGTCTTCGTACGCTTAGACTTCAATTATAGTTATTCCCTCAGGAACTTTTTAATTTTCCAGGATGGCAAGTAGCCTATGAGTAATTCCAGGGTATAAGCTATTTCCATTCCAAATTTCATCCAAATCCGTGTAGCCGTTGCAGCGTGAAGGAGTAACAAACATACACACACACAAAGTTTCGCATTTATAATTTTAGTAGTATACTATGTCATGTTATTCAAGGCAATCCTCAGCTTGTTCTTCAAAATCTTCATCTATTCCAAAATTATGAAAACAATCCTCAGACTAATCCTTAACATTTTTGAGCAAGATAAAACAGAACAATGCCTCAACACCATTTTGCTCTCAGCCCTTTAGTTTCTTTTTCACAAAATATAATATTAACAAGCTAAATTATCTTCTACAAAGACTAGGTAGACTCTTGACCCGATTTGTTTGACAATCGCCATAGACAATTTGCATTTGAAAAGGATTCTTCGTTAAGTATTTTCGTACAATGTTTGAAAAATAGGCCAAAGTTAGCCAACAATAGTTGACACACGGTTTGCTTAAGTGAGACAGCTAAATCATCTTGATTTTGCATTTGGGTACGTGTGAGTGAGCAGAGAAAAATAAATGACAATCAATATTACACGAGTCCCGTGATGTGTGTGCGTGAATCTTGTTTGTATTTGTTGTTGTGTTGGTTTTGCCACTACACACAAAGACAGTATCTCTTCAATGATTAACCGGTTTGGTATGAATGGGTATTGTAATTATTATGATCGCTGTTAGTTAGTGTGGTGTTTGCAAGATGTAAATATAGGAAGTAGTTTTTAATCTTTGCGATGTTATTCCATTTTATTACGTCTTTAGCATAGACAGTCTCGTGTCATACATAAATGTAAGCATATATGTTAATAATTATTAAAGAAAGTAATTGAAAAGTGCAGAAAAATTTATTATGTATTTGAACTTAAGCAGGCCAAGTTCCAGTAGTACTTTTGAATTCATTAATATTTTTAATCATTTTATTTTGTCCCAATACACACAGTGACAATTTGTTTTGTGATGACAAAATGGTTCTCTGTGACGTACACACGTTTTTTTTAGTTAGAAACTTGCGATACGTGTACATTTTTAACGGTCACAATATTCCGCCGAATCTAACAAATAATGATAAATGATTTATATTATTGCTACTGGCATCATTTACAAACAAAATATGTGTAAGAATTGAAATCGTAAAAGAAAATAACAATAAAAGAGTCTTTTGATGTTAACAAAGACTTGCCTAGCCCTCCTCTTAAAATGTAAAGGGAATCACTGCAAACAAACGCCAAGGGACTCCTAAACAACACATCGTTAGAGAAAACATTTGAAGCTGATTCTAAGTTTGTCATCGAGTTAAAAAAAGATTGCTATAAATCGTGACACCCTGTATATTTGCAAACTATTTACACCTATTTCACAGTAAAACTAACTTAAAGTCTGGGCAATAAGAACGTATAGTGATGAAAAAGAAAAATTGTCCCTTGTAAGGAATGTTCCCCAGCAACAAATAAAAAAGAACTTTATTTCAAAGATTCAAAGCTAAATTTGGAAGCATGCATGAATACGTTCCCCCTCTTAAGTCAAAAATACGCAAGAATAGTTTAAGTTCTAAAGCAAATTCGGTTCTTTTCTAGTTTAAAATAAGACTGATTCTCCAATGACGGTCCCACAACATTTGAGCTCTTTTGTACTGCTGGTAGTTCACTATAGTAGCTTTTGAAGAAAACTCCTTTGATCTAAGTGACATTTTGTAAACTGTGTATGATTTGCTTCGGTCGGTAGCACTTTCGACTCTCGCGCATGATCCTCTGCATATTGTATGAATTATTGTTTTACTAATTTTAGAATTGTAAAAGAGTAATGGAGTGAAGAATGACATGGGTTAGGGGAAAATTTAAAGTATTATGATTGATTGATATTACTGAAAATAAATTTTAGAGTGTAGACGGATGGAAAGTTTGTACAGGATGATCTGTTTGCGGTGTGTTTGGGTTTGTTGATGTATTTGAGATAATTTGGGCTTAAACAGGATGATGTAAGTAGGTTCGCCGAAAATGTTTGAACTATTAATGTCAGCTAAAATCTATTAAAATTTTGAGGAATGAATTTTGTTATCTCGATGTATAATTATTGTATGGCAGTAATTTTTATCTATTGGTAAGTTGAAAATTTAAATAAAAATTGTTTACACAAACATAATATTAGCTTATTATGACTTCTTGTATATATATTTTATCAACAAAATGACTACGCATTTAGCACTATTCTCATGATAAGGGCTATTATTGTGTGTTTACACGATTATCCATTAAACAATCAAAAATTTAGCTTTGAAATTATTAAAAAAAAAATAAACAACAATAAAATATAGAAAAAAAAAAAGACTTATTTATAATATATAACAGATACGCAGGTTTAATAGACATTTTTAAATTATTTATTTCCTAAACTTTCTTATCTTATGTCATTTGATAATCTTGGCTATTTATCAAAAATGACTGTACTCAGTTTAATTAAAATATTAAGCTTTATTTTTAAACTATTAGTTTTCTGTTAATTAAATAAACAACCCACTAACTTGAACTGACTTGAAAGAACTTTTCAACACGACATCAGTTTTTAAATACTTTCAATAAATTCTCTTTTTAAATACTAACAAAAACATCAATTATCAATCGTATTATAAGGCAATAAAGTTCAAAATCAACTATTTCTTATCTAATTAGTGTCACATCTATTTTGAATTCGTCCACGTGATCAGAGGGTGGTGCAGTTGTCCTTCTCATTATGTGTAAGTGAGATAAAGATAGAGTCAGTCCTACGTGATTTCTATTTTTAGTTTTTAATTGACCGTTAATGTATGCAAAGCTTGAAAAGCAGTCGTTTTAACTGAAAATAACTTTAATCTAAAGATATTTAAAAATACTTGTTTCAACGGGTTTTAAGTTAATATTTTCAAGTAATTTATACATAAACTAGCTGTTGCCGCGACTCCTTCCGCGAATAAATCTTTTATCGCTGTTCAAATGTCCAATTTTCTGCATAAAAAGTATCCATTGTCCTTTCTCGGGACTTAAGCGATGTCTGTACCAAATTTCATCAAAATCGGTTCAGTGGTTTAGCCTTGAAAGCGTATCAAACAGACCAAGTTACATTGAAATTAATAATTACAGTATAGATAGTATCTTGTTAAACTTAAACTTTAAAAACAATTGGTACTTATAAATCAAATACTATCTTGACAAAGAGGCAATATATTATATTTTTTAATAAGTCCCTACTTATTTTTTACATTGTTGCTGTTTACGTAGGTCTATTTCTCCAATCCACAGCATAACATAGTTTGCTCTAAAACAAAACTACTTAAGGAAAAAACAAACTAAACGAAAATAAAACGGGTCAGGGTGCGTTTTTCATACTAAAGAGGCTATTTCGAAGCCTTGGTTCCTCGCCAGAGAATGCTTTTAGTGAAATCTGATGATGAATACCCCGAGCATCGATACAGGTCTTCCAGAGTGCCTACGATACCCAACTCACTGAATCTACGGTTAACGCCGGAATAGTGCATGTTCAAAAGAACATCTAAAATGGCAATAAAATGTAAGGAAATCCAATTGCTGACCCACACTCTCCGGCTGTGGTGTTAACTGATTGTGCGATCAGTTAGGTATCTTAAGAACTTTTGACCTCCTATATTGAACCTCGGAGTATCCACCATTAAACCTTACTCAAAACAACCCCTGGCAACAACTAAGGCTTCGAAATAGTCTCTGTGGTATGAAAAACGCACTCTAACCCGGTATTTTTGCTCCTGAGTGTATTTTGGGATTTGTTTTGAAAATCGGGGAGGTGACGTCATTTAGGTGAATACAGATCTGTGTCAAACGTCAACGTCAACTTCAGTGTAAGCTGTCAGTTTCGACAAAAAATCTGCTAATTGACGTATTTTTAAATACCTAGTTCTCTTATCTACTAGAATGAGTAACTCTTGTTTTTCCATGTAATTATAATAGGCTTGAAACATAATATTTCGTTGAACTAATTGACGTCATCTTTTTAATTGTTCAATAAAACTGATTGAAGAAAAACAAAACGGCACACAGCATTATTTAACTGCTAATATGAAATGACAGCTTAAGACGAAAGTAATTGAGCGTGAACGGTAGGAACATACTGACAACAGGCAAACAATGGCGGATTTCATCACAATTATAGAACGCCCGCGACTTCATACCCCTATTTTAACAAACTATGTCAATTTCCAAAAATTCTTTCTTAATGCTCACTTACATCATGAAAGGAACTTCTGTACCAAATTACACGTTTCTAGGTACAGTAGTTTCGGCTGTGCGTTCATATATAAGTCAGTGAGTTAGGTTTTCCTTTTATAAATATAGATGGATAGATCGAGACGTTACTTCTAAATTTGGTGGGGCGGTAGATGAAAGGAGGATAAAGTTAACACAATATAACCATAAACATGCAATATAATGTTTTTATATCCATATAACACACATTATAAAGGTTACCAGCGGGATATAGGGAGGGAAAACATGAAGAGATAAATATACTCGGCAGTAGAAATGAATCAATAACAAGGGGACAATAGGCTTGGACCATGTGTACTAGACAAAGACAATGCTTATATACGAAAATATATATTTAAATACATAGAAAATATCCAAGACTCCGAGCAAAATATTCGCAGTTATCACACAAATATTTGGCCAAAAAAAATATAATTTTTGACGTTAACAATATTATGGTTCGAACTCCCATCCCAGAAGAAGGCATTTCACAAAGCCATAGTCACCAAATCTCAACTCCTAAATCTGCATTTCCACAGACATTTCAAAGGCGTATTCAAACAAAGAGAAAGTATGCTATAACTATAACTGAGGCCCCAGATAAGATGAATTCGGCGTTCGTGATCGATATCCAAAATGTATCGGATTGACGTAATCTGTCAGACTGTCGGTTTTCGAAAATCGTTTACGTTACGTCGTTGTTGAGCAACATGTCTAGCCTCTTTGTGTTCCGAGTGGCTGTTACAAATTACAAAATCAAACACTGACGCATTTATTTAGTGTTCCGTACAAATAATAAATAAACAGAACCATCATAGGATCTACCGTGCATCTTTTTTTTTTTTTTTAAGTTTTGTTTGTAGGCCCTGTAGGCACTTTTACAAGTCTGAGTCTACCAGCGCTTCCAAAGAGACCACTGTTGAGAAGAAGCGCCGCAAGAAACTCAACATCTGTCTGTCCGTCCGCCTGTCACATCCAATTTGTTCCAAAACTACTGAATCAAATCGGAGAAATACTGGAAAAGGGCCGAATCTTAAGTACCCGTAACCGACGTGCGTGCATGACTCGATGTATGAATGTGGAAGAAGCGAAAGAGATTTGTCAGGATCGTAGCAGGTGGAAAGAAGTCGTCTGTGCCTACGCCTCTGGGAAACAGGCGTGATTTTATGTATGTATGTATGTAACTTGTTCGTTTCAGGGTCGACTTGCGGGATTGCCTCGTACTAGGGTCCCATGACATAGGGTGACATAGGTACTGAAACAGTTCAATTTGGGTTGAGAGAAAAGGACAGAGAACTGCTATAGTGCGTCAACTGCGTCAAAACTCTTCTAGTAAGTGCAATCTTATAACTGGGGAGAGAGGGTTGAATCTGCTTTGGCTATGGAATTTGAGTTACTGTCTATTGAGAGGAGGCCAGTTTAGGGATGTAAAGTTTTAAACAATGATCTGCTGTTACTATTACTTGATACATATTGCATTAATATGATTAATTGATGACTGACAATTAAAAAATGACATACAAAACTAAATAAAATTATATTCTTTGGATTGTCACGTGTGTGACTATAGATAATTCATCTTCACGGTTTGACATCGGCCACTGAACTTCTAAAACAAGAAAAAATCTATCGCCTTCTTGTTTTATTTCAACCTGTCTTCCTTGTCTTTTAAGTGACAGGTGTCTAACGAAGTTTTAGGTTTCTTGGATCAGAATAAGCTCCCAGAGCTACGAAACCGATAATAGGAGTTATATTGCAGTTTTATTTTTTCCACTAAAATAGGTATTTTTTAATTTTGTTAGTAATTCGGCCTGGTAAATCCCGAAAACAATCTTCCAAACTGTAATTTTTTACGTATTATAAGAAAAGTATTTCCCATATTTACACAGGTGTAACAAAAAACGTGTTTTTAGTAACGTCACCACTAACACTATACAAGTATAAAAAATCAAATTTGAATGATTTTTTAAAGAATAAAAGCATTTTGCTAAATCCACATCAACATACACAACAAATAACAGTAACACCCATAAAAAAAAATGACACATTATTGTAACATCCTGTATGATTTTCGTAGGAAATAGAAAAAAATGATTTTATAAGACAAAAAGCTACACTTCAACTAGTAAAACTACAAATACGAATAAACCTACTGTACTCTCACACGGAATAAATATACTGTACCTAGTAGTAATTTTATTATCACGTTTTATCCTTCTTCTTTCCATTTTCAAACTCATTCCTCAGTTAAATGTAGACCCGTTGGCACAGCATGGATACGCACCTAATCGCTGCATTCCACGCTGACAACGTCACAGGCTCAAACTAGTTAGTATTGTATCCATATTTTCTTCTTTGAAGTTACAATTCCAAGAAACTTTATTTAAATACAAACTGGCGCCACTGTAATTAACGCGAGCGAGATGTGTCACATCGATTTGAGTGGGAGACAAGCGTGGATTCCGGAGCATGGAAATTTTAAAATAGACATATTCAGAATAGTTCCAATTAAATGTTGTGTGTAAAAGATGAATCATAAGACATGACAAACGATTTTTAATGAGTGATCCATGTTATTCTTTTAAATACTCAATTGTCAACTTGACGGACGAATTAAAACTGGCAAACTGGTCAGAAAAAGAGTCCTGTTGCATACAAAATTCTATAACGTTTCTCTGGGTTACCTTTGGATCGTCAAAAAAAATTTTGGTCAAATGTATCATTTCCCAAATTTTCATTTGCCAAACCGCTTTGTTTTCTGTAACCGTAAATATTTCACGATTTTATAAAAACTAATCTAACCTAACGTCTAGGGTTCTACACGATGGTACTGAAATAAATTCTGGTAAAAATAAATAACATTGGTTTGGCAAATGAAAAATTTGGGAAATGATACATTTGACCAAAAATATTTTGACGAAACGGCAGGCTCCCCGTTTCTCTCCCCTTAAATCTACTCTACTTTTTAATTTTGTCTAGATATTATGAAGAACTAGATCTGTACGTTTTCCTTTCCAAGAAAATAATTCAATTTAATCGATTTAAAAGAGAAGGAAACGTACAAACCTAGATTTTCATAACAACTACAAATATTCAAAAATCGTGGAACTCAGACTTGATCTAAGGTGTGAGAAACGTTATCGCCCAGAGCTAAACTTTGTATGGAAAATATCATAGACAACCGTGGCCTGCGGTGGCGGCTAGTTTGTTTTTGCTTACAATGCTGCAATGTAAGCTAGTCTTCAAATATTCTACGGTTATACCATACGCGGCATACATTGCAAGTGAAAACAACTGGCCGCCACCGCAGTCCGTCTTTTTTTTTTTCTTCGCCCCGCGGCTACTTGAACACCTACTACCGCGGGAATATGGCGTTTCCACTATGAAGTGATTTCGCCAGTGTCCAGTATATATAAGTATAAACCAATATAGTAATAAAACACAATCCAATCTTCTCTAGGAAAATTGGTGGCAACGTTGTACGGTGATATGTAGGACAGAGGCCAAGATAGTTTTAACCTCTGTGCCACTGCGAGTCCACTTGAAACGAGAAGTAAGATGCCAGGATACACGAAATAAGTCCAAGTCTTCTATCACTGTGCAACACAAAGGCATTAAAAGTACAAATCACTAACAAACTTTGAACACCTAAATACACAAAAATAAAAAATAAAACAAATTACACATCCGCGATCTTTTGACGTTGCAAATGGCCCTCCAGTTAGTCTTTGAAACGCTTGAGGCGTCGACTCACACTCCTGGTAGGCTGTCCTGTCAGAACCTGGCGTTCAAACATTTTAAGAGTTCGCTTAAGATTGAGTATCCACCAGGCCCGTGCGAGCAGAGCGTTGTGCGAGGAAAAAGTCCACTCCTTTTCTCATACACAGCTCTGCTACCTCGCATAGCTCTGGTGGATATTCACCCTAGGAGTGCCTGGTAACTCGATCGACCAATCTCGATCGACAAAAGGATAACACTAAGTAATGTGTTGCAGTCTTGAGGTTGTAGTCTTGAGGTCTATGAGCCATATCAATACCTAAACTAATTTATTGAGAAACGACACATGAAGTATAAAACAATAACGCTAAATTAATAAAACTAATATTACATAAGAAAATAAGACTAAATCTAATACTAAAGATATATAAATAAATTAAAACATTAAATCTAAGAATGGCCCCTGCGGAATTGTACCAAAGATGCTGACAACATTTTCCTCCTTGATTGGCTAAACTTATTCGTGGAGCGAGGAATCTGCTAGCAGCTGGTCGGTCTCCAGAGACGTCAATGAGTCTCTTTGATATTTTTTTAAGAAGCCTTAGAGCGCTAACTTAACTGCAATACCTGTGACTGTGACCCATGAACACTGTCATTTTTGAAGCATCTTAGGACAGGCATCTCAGCTAAGGTGAGTTTTTTAATACTGCCATCAGTTCTCATCTATGTATGCTAGATGCCTTGTTTTCTCCATGCCAAAAAACTGGAAAACAGGCAAAGCCAATGTCGCTCGTTTTTTGGCGGCTCATTCCGAACCATGCGTCATTCTTCCGCCGCTCTAATAATAGGCCCCCACGGATGCGCTTCCTTTGCCCGTTAATTATTTAATTTGGTTACTCTCGGCTTTTGAAACTTTCGGGGATCGGACCTTTGTAATTACGGCCACGTAGTTTGAGTTTGGAAATTTTTGAAAATTAAATTTAGTTTTTGAATATTTAATTTAAGTTGTGAAGTGGCTTGTTATTAAATTATATTGTTAGTGTGTAAATAAAGATTTGAGTTCTTAATTATAATGGCTTTCAGTTCTTGTTATAATGTGTATTTCACTAAAGTCAAGTTTTAGATAATTTCAATGGACTTATTAGGGAAAAAAATCCAAGGATGTCACACGCGAGGACAATTTTAGTTAAAGAGTATTTATTTTTGTGGACTAAACAGAAGCACATGGGTTTAACACTCACCACCACCTGATGGTAAGTGGAAACTGTGACCCATAGACATTCGCATTCACAAGACTGCAAGCCTAAGACTGCAAATGCGTTGCCAACCCTGAGGACTAAGATGGAATGCCTCTATGCTAGTCATTACACCGGTTGTCTTATCCCCAAACCGGAACACAACAATGCGAACGCTGCTGTTTGGCGTTAGGTTAATGCATAAGATGGTGGTAGCGATCCGGATGGACCCTGTACAAGGTCCTACGACCCGCAAAATAAATTCATGATTTGCGAATATAATATCCAACGACGAAGGGGACTGCGCAGTTATGACGTTTTAGTTGTGGTCCGGTGCGGGGTAAGACTGCCGGTGAAACTACTAGCATAGGTGCATTCCACCTCAGGTTGGCAACGCAGTAGTAAGTGTTGAGATTGTTATATTAAGATTGCTAACTTGAGATTACAGATTTCTATGGGCTTCAATTAACCATCAAGTGGCTTGTTTGCTTTAATCTTCTCCATACAAAAAAAAGGTTCTTAACCGGTAAAAATGGTGTTTGAACAAAATTAATAACAGAGGTCATTTTAAATACTGCATTTGTACATTTAATCACTCATAACCAGAGACCACACAAGTTTTGAATTAAATAAATTAAATTAAGTTAATTGATCACTTACCCGAAAAATAATTTTGATCCTTTGCAAGATAGTAATAAATAATTTGGTGGTAAGTTTATGCCTTTTAACTTTAAAAACGTTACAAACTTAAAACATAAAATGAAACAATATTTACTAAATATCCAATTGGCCAACACTTAGCAGACGTCCTGTATTCATACCATGTCCATTTTTTTTTTTTTTTTTTTCTGTAATGCAATTTATTTATTTATTACTTAAAAATATCATATACATACACACTCGCCCGCACACACACACACACACACACACACACACACACACACACACACACACACACACACACACACACACGCACACACACACAATAACACACATACACGCGTGTTAATTTTAGATTAAGTACTCTAAGTCTTCTCAACAGTGGTCTCTTTGGAAGCGCTGGTAGACTCAGACTTGTAAAAGTGCCTACAGGGCCTACTTACAAAACTTTTTAAATAAATAAATAAAATAAGTTTATATTACTACTTTTATTATGTTTTTTTCTTTTTTGGTATTGTTTATGTTCATTTTATTTTTAGCACCGAATAAACCATTTCTATTATATTCTATTCTATTCTTTTCACGTTTAAAATACACTTATGAGCTGAAATCTCCTTTCGCAATCCACTGTCTTTAAGGAAGCAAATAATATAAGTACACTTAGGAGCAAAACTAACGGGTCAGAGTGCGTTTTTCATACTAAAGTGGCTATTTCGAAGCCTTGGTTCCTCGCCAGGGAATGCTTTTAGTGAAATCTGATGATGAATACCCCGACTATTGATACAGGACTTCCAGAGTGCCTAATATACCCAACTGAATGAATCTGCGGTTAACGCCAGAATAGTGATTGTTCAGAAAAACATCTAAAATGACAATAAAACGTAAGGAAATCCAAGTGCTGACCCAAGCTCTCCCGCTGTGGTGTTAACTGGTTGTGCGATCAGTTAGGTATCTTAAGAACTTTTGACCTCCTCTATTGAACCTCGCAGTATTCACCAATAAAACTCTTTCAAAACAACCCCTGGCGAGGAACCAAGGCTTCGAAATAGTCTCGTTTGTATGAAAAACGCACTCTGACCCGGTATTTTTGCTCAGTAGTAGATTAATACGAATGGCCACTCCTTACGTCTTCATATTTATTATGAAGCCAAATTGTCTGATCTCTGCTCGTAACACGGTGATGCCCCGAGGGCGAGTCACCAGAAGCATCGATTCTTATATCCCTTTAAGATGAAACAACGTATCGATGACAATTAGAGCGTCTTTATCATCGATATTTTGTTTCATAATACCTCGTTAGGCGATTGTTAGCCCGACAGCCCTTTGATCGGGGATTTTGGCTTTTGTTTTCATTAGATCAGTAATAAACGGGTGCCAATTATTGGTATAATCAAGCCAATTACAGAATTCTCGCAAAAAAAGGCGTATAATGTTTAGAGGGTTTATTCGGGGAACTGGTAATTAATGTGATTATTAATAAATGATTGAGCCGTGTGAGGAGGGTTTGATGTTCTGTTTACGTAAAATTAATATGAAAAGGTACAAAATGGTTTGTTTGCACATAGATAATATAACGCGTGCTGCCCAGCCCCAACCCCTACTGTCAGTACATACGACATTGCCTTGTACTTGAATAACTAATTTGAACTGAAAAAAAGGTTAGTGCGAATTTAAGTATGTATATATTGTGACGCGTTTGAAAGATGCTTTGTAAATGAATGATTAATAATATCAGGAGAAATATTACAAAAATTGAGCTACTGACTCCCAAAATTATAGACTTGCAATAAAAAATGCAGTAGTGTATTGCTGTCTTACTTTAACTTGAGTTCTAGAGCACAAAGCAGAATTTAGTTGTCTTTCTCTAACTTTAAAGTAGTCTAAACTTCCCTTAAGACTTGAGGATTGTGAAGCTATTTTTGAATAGGTATATGGTATAATATATTATGAAAATCAAGGTCTTTATGTTTTCTTTTTCACGAAAATATTTTTTTGAATGAATAAAAGTAACTTAAAAAACTTACTTTTTCATAGCAATTACATAATTCAACAATCATGGAAACCGGATTTGACGTAATCAATCAAATCAAATCAATCAAAATCGTTTATTTGGTGCAAAACACAAAACGTTAATAATAAAACAAAACAGTTAAGAAAATAATATAGTACAAAAACTTAAAACCTATTTTTAATGCACCATATTGGGTGCTCAGCATAGTGTCAGACATGTAAATGCCGTGACGCCAATTTTCAGAGCAACCATGGCGAGGAGGAGGAGGAGGAAGCTGCTGGTGGTTTCATATGTATGTGTATAAGAGCGTGTAAATAAATAAATATATATAATAATAGGATAAACATACAGACAGGTGCTTTAATAGTTAAAATAAAACAAGTGAAAGCGACAGTGCAATTCTGACACAGTGCAGCTGCTATGTTTGCGGGTGGTAGGACCTTGTGCAGGGTCCGTCCGGATCGTTACCACCATCTTATCCATTAACCTACCGCCAAACAGCAGTGTTCGCATTGTTGTGTTCCGGTTTGGGGATAAGACAGCCGGTGTAATGACTAGCATAGAGGCATTCCATCTTAGTCCTCAGGGTTGGCAACGCGTTTGCAGTCTTAGGCTTGCAGTCTTGTGAATGCGAGTGTCTATGGGTCACAGTTACCACTTACCATCAGGTGGCCTGTGTGCTCGTTTGCCTTCTCTACGCCGTAAAAAAAAAAATGTATTGGAGAATTGTAGGCCAGAAAATCTTTGAGGTGGTTCTTGAAAGAGATCAGAGACTTCAGAGGGTGTGACAACAAACGTTATGGCGTGGACCTAAATTAGTATTTTTTTTACAGTTACGTGATCAAGTACCAATTTCACCAAACGATGTTACCCTCTTAACAGACGATTAGAGCGTTAACAGCTGACATAATGTATGAACTAACAGTCGATTATCATCATCATCATCATCATGTCAGCCGAAAGACGTCCACTGCTGGACATAGGCCTCCCCCGAGGCTTTCCACTCAGACCGGTCTTGTGCTTTTCGCATCCACCGCGGTCCCACGATCCTGACAAGGTCGTCACTCCATCTTGTTGGAGGCCTACCTACAGCTCGTCTTCCGGTCCGCGGACGCCACTCCAGAACCTTCTGACCCCATCGGCCATCAGTCCTGCGAGCAATGTGCCCCGCCCACTGCCTCTCCACTGCTCTTAGGGCTATGTCCGTAACCTTAGTTCTACTGCAGATATCATCATTTCTGATTCTATCACGCAGAGAAACCCCGAGCATAGCCCTCTGAGTGACTGTGAGCTTAACAAGATTAACAAGTGATTAAATTTAACATCGTTTGGTGAAATTGCTACTAACTTAAGTGTCGGTTTACAATAATAAATAACGATATGTCACATTGTATTCCGTATTACCGTGCTCCGGTATTTGAATCTCTTGAACACGAACAACTGATCGTCCGTATAACTATTGACCTATTTCACATAATATGATAAACGCACCAACAATGTAGTGGGGGTTGAATAGTAGCCGTGGTTTAACTCGGTCGCGAGTCGAATTGTCCGTAGTAACAAAGGACAATATAATTACGTGCCTAGCAAAGGTTGGGTACAATCTGACCATGACTAAAGTGTCAATTATTCTAAGAGCCTACGACACTAAAGTGTAGTCTAGTCATTAATGAGGGAACACGGAGTGATGATGCAGCAATTAAAATAAAATGGCTAAGCTTTTTTTTTGTTGTTATCCGATGTTCTAGTTTTTAATAAGACTCCCAAGTTTCATTTATTCTTCGGAATAGGGGAGGGGTAGAATATACGACAATGCAGGGCTGCAAGCCCAGGGGGCAATCCCCTGATTCTCCTAATCAGTGGCAGCAGCGCATAATAAGCGACGCCTCGTACTTAAGCATCTTTTATGATCAATCCCTTCATTAAACCAATGCTCATCTGAAAGATCTTCATTTTCTGTGTAAGAAAAACCACTGCTGCATTTAGACATCGAACTTAAAACTAAAAAAAAAATTGTGCCAGGTTTTTCGCATTGCAGCATTGACATTTCGTGTTCCCCCATTAATGACGAGACTAAATATATACCTACCTACTAGTCTTATCGAACTACGTTTAGTGTCGTGGGCTACCCTACTATATTTTTCAAGTTTGAAAAAGGAACGAATAAATTTCTTCTTCTTTAGTATAAAATAAAGTTGCTTTCGCTGTCACTACTCACCGGGTTTTAATACAATTTTCAGCAATAGATAGAGTGATTCATGAAGGTTTTGATGCAACTCACTTAAACTGAAATGAAGCCAGTGGTGGGTTACTACTCTTACTAGTTATCTCTAAAATACTTTACCGAGTACGGCGGTAAAAGTGCTTTTTCTCACGCACCAATGGTTTTTAAAACAAACTAAAATTCTCACGCCTCGTCTCGCTAGAAACGCAGTGTAAGAGTTGCAGTTGCAGTTAGCAGGCCTACCACAAAGTGGTCCGACAACCTGGTCAAGATTACGAGAGACCTTTGGAAGCGAGTAGCATAAAACCGACCGTTGTAGAGTTCCTTGGGGAAGGCCTATGCTCAGCAGTAGCTGTTCTTCGGCTAAATGCTAGTAATTAACCAGTTCTACATAAACCGTTATTAAACTTTCTGAATTCATTGATTGGATGTCATTGAGATGGACAATGGACATTACCAAAATAAACGAGTAATATTATCATTACCAAAAACTGTTCTTATGTTGTCATAACAAAATTGTAAAGAAAAAACTTGAGACCCAACTACCAACCCAATAAAAATGTGCGTACAACCTTGTCACTGTGAATGTCATTGGCATTTAATATTCATTTTGAACTTTATTATGACTATACACTAAAGTACTTAACATTATCGTTGGGTAGTTTACATAGAACTCATCACAAAAATTGGCCCTTGAGGGGTTTAAATAACTTAAATAACCCAGGTAGAATATAATCATCAGTTCTCTCCCAACCTTTACCAGCGCGCTTGCATGGGATGCAGTAACACACTGTTTTTAATTAACTCGCGAAAACAAATGAATATTCTTCAAGTATGACGCCACGTTGTGCTCATCTGAGGCTGTCAAGCGGGGCTTTGTTCCGCCCAGAGCTCTGTTGATGAGGACGTGTCTGTCCTATTAGATTGAGCAGTGAAAACAGCGTTACAGGGTGTGTTAATTATGTACTTTTTATGGTTACGTAGCTAAAGGGTGTCAAACAGGACAGTTTAAGACTACGATTTTTTTTCTGGATTTAAAAGACTCGAGAAAGGTTGTCTTCGAACTACCCGCACTTAGACTTGTTTTTGTAAAAGTACAGTCCAAGCTATAAATTTATATACTTTTCCAAGACAAGCTATAAATATGTATACTTAGATAATTATATTTGACGAGATGGCTTTATAGATATCCCCTTTGACAGTATGTGTGAACATCGCGAAAATTTAAAATAAATAATAATATAGTTTAACCACGAATATCGAAACAAATAATAACAAAGAATTATTGTTGAGGTCACCATCAATTGACACAATGTACTGACTGGACAAAATGTTTTTTTTTTTAATAGAGCCCAACGGGACCCTAATATTATTCCTACACTGTCCGTCTGTCCTACAAAAAGATCCTTATTCCTTGGAACTTTAAAGCATTTTTTGCATACTACATTATTAATAAAGTCTTAATTTCAATCTTAAAATAATTAAATTATAAGTAATCAGACTTTTAAATTATAAGCATTGTGAATTAATTATGAATTATTAGCTTTATTGGAAACTAATTAAAACACAAAGGTAACCTTTATGAAAGCTCAGGAATTCATGTTAGTTAATTAACGTTGTATTAATAATTCGGACTTCAAAGGCTTCTTACTTTATTAAAATTATGGAGTATGTCGTTTCGATTAAATATTTTATAAGGTATTGGTTTTGAAAGTTATGTCTTTCAATAAGATCAGGATTAATAGATTGATTATATTTATTTGGAATTTGCATTTTGATGAAATAACGTGATTTTTTAAAGTTTAATGCAATGATATACCAGTAAAACTCTGGATACCGTAAAATGGGGTGAGTAGGGACACCACCTAAAATGAAACATTATGTTACCAATAAAATGTCTGCAATAACCTGTCTTAACTTTCAAAAAACCTGTGTGCTTATATTACTTTAGTGTAAGTAGTACGTAAGTAGTACCTATGTATTTGTAATTAAGGAATGGAATGAAATTAAATGTATTTATTTATATGACTATGCTCGGGGATCTGATTGGGGACCAAAGTTTGAACTTTGCGATTTCGATTATTTCGTTATTTTAACATTATTTCATAAAAACATGAATGAGAACTCGTGTAACCGGTAATATTAGGGTAAGTTTAATTGATAAAAATACCTATACTCAAACCAAAATGCAGTTATCACAGCGAATGTGCGCCCGTTGAGGTTAGGATTTTGGTCTTTAATTCGATTTTCGGGTATAATTAACTATAATTAACTATTATACTTAACGTAAATGTACTAAACTTTTAAGCTTAGTGAATACTGTGTAACATTGCATGTTGTGGATACCTATAATTAAGTGAGCATTAAGTGTATGTCTCGACAATAGGACTTAAGATGTTTGCTACAATGTATCACTTGTTGGTAACCCTCAATAAAGAAAATAATAATAATAATAATAATAATAATAATAAGCCAATAAGCCTGATATTGTGTTGACAGATCGATCTCAACGCCGGGCAGTGCTCGTCGACGTCACCATCCCGCATGACGAGAACCTCGTGAAGGCTGAGAAGGACAAGCTCAGCAAGTACCTTGACTTGGCTCACGAGGTGACCGCCATGTGGGATGTTGATTCGACGAACATTGTCCCGATAGTTGTTTCGGCAAACGGTCTTATAGCGAAGAATCTCGACCAACACCTCAAGAGACTCTCGCTAGATGCCTGGGTCAAGGGCCAGTTACAGAAGGCAGTACTCCTCGACACGGCACACATTGTGAGGAGGTTCCTCTGTCTGCAGCCCTAAACACCGATAGCTTGAGCCCTGCCCCGTTGCCGGTGGTTTAAATTATGGAAAATTTATAAAAAAAATAAAAAAACTGAATAATAATAATAAGACTAAGACTACTTTATTGTCCATTTAATATTGTTCATAGTAACACGTTAATGACTTATTTTATGTTGTGTCCCTAGTCCCTACTCACCCCTTTGGACTCACCCCGTTTTACGGTACCTATTATTACATCGAAACACCTTTCAACGAACTTTACCATTTCGTAGAGTTTTCATTTCATCGAAAGGCATTTATCGCCACATGTTTTTTTTTGGTACTAGTTTAACCAAACCAACGTAATTGTTGTTTAAAATATGCTGAAAACATCATGGTTTCAACAGAAAATTACGCTCAATGAAATAAATTTCGATGAAAATGATACAATCGATGAAGTAAAATTCGATAAAATGATGGGTTACCGAATACTCTATATATACGGGGTGATTGTTTCTTACATCAGAATTTACGTTTGTTTAAATTTTTAACGTGTAAGATAACGTTAAATTTGGTATCCATTTTTTTGGTGTTTGGAAGTGGTTTTTTTCCAGATACAGAATCCAAGCCCGAAGACTAAGATAAAATGGCTCTTTGCTAGTAATTTCACCGGTTGTCTTATCCTCACATACAACAACAAAAACACTGTTTTTTCATGGCATACAGGGAAACGAGCAGACAAGTCACCCTATGGTTAGTGGATTTTGAGTCCCATAGACATTTGCTTTCTCAAGAGTACAATCTTAAGATTGCAATCCTTGAGCAGGGTTTTCACTGCGATCGGAGCGGGCCCCGTACGGACTCTGTTTAGTGTACAAAACGTTTGCTCGAGGTGGAAACACTTGAAGTCACCGATGTATACTAAACCGAGTCCGGGGGCCGTTCCGCTCGCAGTGGAAACCCCGCTTTAGAATGCAAATGCGTTGCCATGCTAGTAAGGTAGAAGTGCCGTTTGTGCCCATTTAAGGTTAAAATGAGAATCAAAAACACTGTGCAATTAAAAATGATATTCATAAATAGTTCAGACTGAAGATTAGTTTTACAATGAAATATAAAAATATATTTCTAATATCAAAATTTAGATATAAGTTAAAATTTAGAGAAGCTAAAAACGGTTTACATATGACCGAAACCGGTACTTTAATCCTAATTTCACCGGTTTTCTTACCCCACAACGATCGGAACACACAACAGAGCGAAAGAGATAGTGTTGTCAACGGCGAATTTGGGGTTCAACACTCACGCTACTATTTTTAATACACGTGTATAAAGAAAGCCCCCTTATTAACCAATATTCCACGTGTCGCGTATTTCCCTAATAGAATACTCAATCAATCAACACTCCTAAAGGGGTGGCTCAAGTGTCACGCTGTTATAAATATGGAGATGGGGATTTAAAATACATCTAAATAATCCTTTTCATGTGAATAATAATTAGATACACGAAATTTTAAATAAAAAATATACAGGGTGTTTTTTTTGCATTTTATACTTAGTTGTCTGGTTTACACAACTGGATGTGTCGCGCCAGGATTATATACAGGTTGTAAAGAAAACGGGGATTTATAGTTTCACGTTCAGGTTCTATTGAATATTATAATTATTTCTGCCAAGACCAGTGCGCGAGGCGTCGCGTAAATTGCCGATATATTGCTTGTTTTCTGTGTTAGGGTTAATTTACAGTTTTTTAACACAGACACAGTGTTATGCTAAAATAGCTAGGCAGTCTTTTTTGAGTTGAGAATTATACTTTAAACTTGCTGCTGTATTGTGCAGTATTGTGGTAACTGAAAGTAAATTCCACAATAATTTATAATATTAACTAAATTGAACACAATTGCAGATTTATGCTGTAAAAACTAACAAAATACTTTACTCGACAATAATACCCCTATTATTTATACATTTATTACTCATATTAAATGTTTGACAAAGTTTAGTTATTTAGTTAGAAATATTCTTAAAACAAAATGGCATAGTCTATTTTGTTTATCCTTAAAATTGTCCAATCCCAATAGAATAGCAGTAAAGGTGTTTAACACGGACGAAATTCGGGCCAAAGCATTTTAAATATGCCACGTAACGGTAGTCAGTAAGCGTAAAACACCAGTAAAACTTGGTTCAACTCCTGTGGGTACCTTTTCGACACGGGAGCCTCTAGTAATTATATAAGAACGTTTCATAATAATTGTTGGATAAATAACGAACACACGCTGTATTTACCGTTGGACATAAAAATTAAAGGAAGGCATAATTATATAATTTTTAATAAGTTTTTTATTTTTATTGACTTAGACAAAGAAAATGCATAGGTAGGTACAATGGCCATTTAAGCAAAACCTTGAAGACGGAAAGTATAACGCTTATTTTATGTAATATCGTATGGTAAATAGCGCGAGGAATACAAACACACACACAAAAACCGTTTATGCAGCGAAAACAGTTCTTAGGAATTGATTGATCATAGTTCCATAGTGCCTAGAAATCTAGTTTTTTGTCCGTAACTGTGTATAACCTACATGGTGTTTATACGACATGATAATTTACTAACTTCGTATTTGTACTTATGATAATAAATTCCATAATAAAAATACTTAATATAAATCCTTTGCCTCCGCCATCCGTTTGTTATGTTTGGCCATGCAAATTAACTTATTTGAAATTATTTAAATGATACAAATGGTTTTAGAACCTAAAGCTATAAATAACAATATAGGTTGCCTGTCTGTTAATGTAACTAATAAATCAAAATAAATGTACACCATTTATATTACACTGTATTTTTTTAATCTGATTCTATAAAGTTTTGTAACTGCTGAATATGCTTCTGTAAAAAAGAAATGAAACCAAATGGTATTATCTACATTTAAAATTTTATCGTAAACAGATTTAACTATATATACAGGGTGACGTGATACATCACAAGGGGTAGATCAAATGAGTTTTCATTGGTGGTTGTTAAATATCCAGGGGAAATCTTACATAAATTAACCTAGTCCTAAGTTAACCTCCAGGCTTATGCTGTGGGTAGTAGACAACGATAAACATACATATACAGAGAAATATACATACTTAATACATAGATACCGGGAATCGAACCCGGAGCCGCGAGCTTCGTAGACAGGGTCACTACCAACTAGGATAAACACGTCGTGGAAAAATAAACGATGGCGTCGTTGATGGAGACTTGAGCCCCACGAGAAGAGATAGGTCAGGCGTCCTCTATCGACCTGTTTCATTTGATCCACCTCTCGAGCGACACCCTGTATACGTGGATTATTTTCTAAAGGTAATAGGAACATCTATTACGGCAGTACTGTTTGTAAATGTGTCACGTCCCCCCCCTCTGGCTGTCACTAGTCCAATCACTCAGCGGAGCAAAAGTGTGAACTCATTTGTGAAGACAGGAATTTGGTGTAAGAGATATTTTAATAAGCCTACAGTGTACATTTGCCAAGTTGCTCAAACGTCCAGTAAATTAAATGCTACCTTGATTAATTAGGAAGTGACAGAAGGTGTCTTAATGGGATTTTAGTCGTCATGACCGTTTATGTAATTTTTTGACTTTATATATGGTTATTTTGTTTATATGTACGTATCTCATTTGTAAATGAAGTGTACACGAAAATTTTAATCTCAAATTGTAGAGTTCACAATGAACTATTACTTAACTCGTAATAATTATGCTAACTAAATCCTAACATATTTTTATTTTACTTAGAAAATGCCGCTATAATTTTTGTTTCGTAAAATAACTTACAAAGTTACATGGTTATAAGGTGACTAGACATGTCATATTCTTCCCGCGTACGTCGCAAATATGCAGCGATTGTAAAAGTCGAGAGTAAAATGCTTAAAAATGACGTTTCTTGAACACTGAAACTTCAACTGTACCAGCTCATAAGATACAACCCGCTGACAAACAAATGGACAGCGAAGTCTTAGTAATAGGGTTCTTTCGGCGCCCTTAAGGTTACGGCACCCTTATAAAGAACAAACTGGTGTCTCCTAGTTTCACTAATTTAATTGAAAGTTATTTTCTGCTCAACCCGTCTCGAGGTTAGGTTAGGTTATACTTGTAATCGCAGAAGAAGGCAGGGAAGAGCGCGGCGGCGCTACGCGCACCTGCTCCCTCCGCCATGGAGGTGCCCGAGCACAAGGGTCGGGGAAACTTGTGCTCTCTCTAACGGGCCATTTGACTGAGGATGCCTCAGACCAGCGGAGGCATCCAATAGCCGAGAACACCGTCAGGGCGCCATCGTCGAAGTGATCCAGTGGCGCCCCAGCACGACGGAGACGGCATCCCGTTGGTTTTTTAGACGGTAGTCTGAGCCTTCTGCTCTGGAGTCCATCATATCCACCCTAGCTCCCGCCGAGAGATGGAATGGGTAAAGGCTCCAACGGAAAAAAAAAACAAAAAAGGTTATACTTGTAATAATCACAAGATAATCAGAAATCAACACGTATTCAGCAGAAAATCGCTTTCTATGAAACGAAAATACTGCGAAGAGATACGTTCTATGAAATGAGTGTCGGTGAAGTAAGCGTTAACCATATCAAAGACATTACAACATCAAAATATCCGAACCATTGGACTCATCTAGGAGATTTCCTAAAGATATCTCAATCACCACTCATAAAGGGATCATGATTAATGATTATACAACCTTGCAATCTTTTGTCTCCGGTAATCTCGAGTAAAACGATTTTGTCACGCCACTTTGTCGAATTTAGGCCGAATCAAATAGCAGACGGCCGCAAATAGCTTCGTGACAAATTGATGTCTTTGTTACTGTCATGTTGTTTGACAAATGCATTATCTTCTGTAGGTTTTGTTAGTACATTGAAATATTAAAGAAATATAACCTATCATAAAAAACGTACTTTGATACGAGAATTTACTTGTAAATATCTAATCAAAGCAGGCGGGAAGAATAACATAAGTTATTTACAAGTTATATACATTGGTTTACGTTTCTCGCACAGATGACGACGCGTGACGGGGAATATGGTATTACAGGGTGGAATAGAGACATAAATCTGTAACTTAAACTTCGTCTTCGCCAAGCCGTTAGGCTCTAACATGTTTGAGGCATTTATTCCATTAAATCCCGTTTTAATATTTAGTACTCTTTCTAATTTTCATGTCTAATTTAATTTATAATGGATTTGATTTCTTCATTGCGTTATTATAATTTATCACACTTTTTAAGGTAACTTAATGCATAAAGTTTACATTATTAAAAAAACAAATATTCAATTATTAAAATAATGTATAAAAAACATGTTGAAATTAGCTTCCTAACCATAACTAAACATTATTCAGTTCTCATATAGTTCAATTCTGTCGTCACGTAAATTCAAATAAAGGTTGAATTACGTACGGTACTAAACAATAGAAACTATGCGATTCATAATGAAAGTAACGTCTGTAATAAAGATGTCCTCGTTTTTATTAGATATCTGTTTACAATTATTTATTTCAAGCAAGTGCCAAGAGAAACAGCAGTTAGGTCGACTAAAGTGCCAAATGGCAATAGTAAATCTTCTGGTCATTGCACTGATTAGAATGCTGGATATTTATTAAAAGTGTAACTAGGTATGCAAGCATTTGGCTCAAAAAAATCATTGGCTTAGGAAATATTTTGGAATTCTGCCACGGGCTTGGGTTAAAATGAGAAATATGCATTGCTTCTTCTTTAAAGCATAGTTATTTCATTGGCCATAGCAAATATCTACGTTAAAAATACTGTTAAGAGTTTGACGGAAATTACAATGCAATAAAGGAATTCCACATTCCACATGCTCTCGAACTCTAAATACATTTATGTTAATGGTTGACTAAACGAATGGTTCCTGTTGACATTTAATTTTTATAGTTGTTTAGACAATTATTTCTAAAATTATGATCACGCGTTAAAAATAAAGTGTTTACATCATTAAAAGTAATATTCTTCGTTCCAGAATCGTATCCGGCTACCCGCAGGAATGAAGGCAATCCTTGGAACTAATCCAAGCTCTATGATTGGACAAAAATAGAATCATATTTTTGGTAAAACGGAAATAAATACACATCTCGATGTGTGCGGTGTATGGAATTTTGAAAAATGGTGATTTTTTGGATTTGATTCGGACAGTGCAGTGGAAATGGCGAGAGTGACAGTGGTGGTGATGGTGATACTGACTGTGATTGAGAGGAGCCTGGAGATCACGGACGCAAGTAAGTAATTGATGATAATGATAAAACAATCTTTGATGAAGAAATAGTGACTAATCATACTAAAAGTATATTCATATGTGATGAATTGGCCAGGGCCTCTAACCAACTTTTACTTTATGTTATTGTTTTTAAATACGCTGCCAAATCTAAACTAGGCCATCAAAACGCTGACAATACGATAACACGACAAAGGAGTTATTATTTTACCTAAAATAATACATGACCAGTCTGTACGAGCTTCGTAAGAAATGTTTTGCTGTGTAAAATCGCAGTAATGTAATTTTATAAACGTTTAATAAATAAAAGACGTAAATGCAGTGTTAAAACCTGCAAGCTATCTAGAAGAGCTATCGTACATAATGTTTCACTTATTATTTGCACACATCTTGTTACAGAAGAGCTTCAACAATTTTTTGACATGTAGGCGTACAATAACAATCACGACCACTTATAGACAGAAAAAGATGATAATTATGTTTGAATTTAGTTTTTTTTGCTATCTGCCTCTAATATATCTACTTCTTCTATTTTGTTTCTGGTCGGGTAGTTTATTCCAACTATTACTAACCCGCATCCCACCATCAAAATGGCAGGAAGTATAACCTTATCTGATCATTTGGGGTCATCAGCGGAAGTGCTTGACTTGCTGGGGTCATCTCAATCAAGACAAATGGCCGTTATTATTAAGTTGACTTAAGATGTGTAATTTTTGAAAACGTTATCAACCCAATCGTTGTTTTGAGCAAAATCTTTGTGACGACTTTTGTTGTTTTATATTTTTATGTATGCTAGTCTGCAAGGTGTTTGTAAATATGGGCTGTGTTACCTGAGGCCCTCATTTTGAACCAATCGCGTCACTGGTATAGTCCATTCCGTATCCGTATTTTATAGCAATAAAATACGTGCGAGTGTAGCGACAGTATCTAAGCAAATGGACTATAAATGAAGTAATACGAAGAATAGTGTGATCTTCCCGTGACGTGATTGGTCTAAAAACGAAACGAATAGAAACGCAAGTAAGCGTAATGCATCATGGCTAGGGCCTCTGATTCATACGTTTTCTTTTTTTATTCTGCTCAGTCCTAAGGTAAAGCACCGTATTTTTAAATTCTTTGATATCTGAATAATTTATTCTCCATTTGTTAGTGAAAAAAAAAAAATTGTTTGCCTCTAAGTAGCCCTTCCTATAAAACATGCCTAAAATAATTATAAAACTGTCCAATTTGCGTTCAAAGTAATTAACAACTCGTACTAGCATTTTAAGTTACTTTTTAGTTTACATTTTTCCTAACAAAATATTACCCCATCCTACCGGTTGCGCCAGAGCATGTGAAAATTGAGTCGATTCCAATTTCAACAACATTCCCAATTTCAAATAATTCAGATTTCTGATCTTATTCTACCCAATTATCATTTGTTTCGACAGAAGTAAACATACATTGAACTTTCGGGGTCTATTTCAGTAGCGGTAGATATAGAGAGTGTCGCATTCGACCTGGTTTCTCGCTGGCCACCCGCCAAATTGGGATCTGCAGTCATATGTGCGATGTCAATAACAGATTTAAAAAAACTTTTCACAATTGGAAGTTGACGGACCAAATTTGAACTGTTAGTTTGATTGAGCTCGGATTTGGAATGTTGGTTGAAAGAACTCAACTTTTGCGCTTTTTGGTGGTTAGTCCTAACAATTGAGTCATGAGTGGTTACATCGATGCAGTTAGTCGGGAATGCGTTATTCAAACAGTGTTCTGCACTTATATGTATTTTGAAAGTTGATGAAACAGGGTGGTTTGATTTGTTGTGTACTAAAACAACTTATGTACCAGTGCTCCATCCAATTCGTTTTTCTATCCTGTTGAAATGAATTACTGCTTTTTCGGTTTTTGTTACCAAAGACTACTAACTACATATGTACAAGTACAGATACTACTAATAAAAAAATAAAAAAATATAGTTTAGGTACTCTGAACAGATAGGCACAGGATGCTTAAAGAGATGGAGATGAAAGACCTGATGAAGACTAGATATCCGTGCTGATGAAAAGTTGGCAAAGGCGTGACATTGATTGTCTTGGCCAATTTTTTATAAGTCACTTAAATTGACACTAGCCTTTGCGAAAAGTCCTCTTGTTTCCTTTGAAAAGCAAGGCTTGGATCTCTATTCTATCATATACATGGTATCGTTTTGCCAACCTAACGATAGCTCTTAATTACTTGACAGTAATGGCGACTGATACAATACGGTAACTTGTTAAAAGCAATGTGATTTTACTCAGAAGAATAGAGGCCCGGAACAGCGATTAAAAACCTCTCAATATAATTTTGTATTTTCGTATTGATTGATGAATTAATAAACTAAACCGCGGGTGGTAGGACCTTGTGCAGGGTCCGTCCTGATCGCTATCACCATCTTATCCATTAACCTACCGCCAAACAGCAGTGTTCGCATTGTTGTGTTCCGGTTTGGGGATAAGACAGCCGGTGTAATGATTAGCATAGAGGCATTCCATCTTAGTCCTCAGGGTTGGCAACGCATTTGCAGTCTTAGGCTTGCAGTCTTGTGAATGCGAATGTCTATGGGTCCCAGTTTCCACTTACCGTCAGGTGGCCTGTGTGCTCGTTTGCCTTCTCTATGCCATAAAAAAAAAACCTAAAATAAAAGAAACAACATTGTTAATGAAAGTCGTGTAACGCTCTAATAAATTCTTCTCGGTCAATCAATATTGCTTTTGACATGTTATCGTATCATATTTAACTTGGCCACAATTACTATAAAGTAAATAAGGGCTGTCAAAATATTCCATATCTGGTTTTATCAAGTAGAAAAGAACTCCTGCGGACATAGGATGGTTGCGTTTATCGCGTGACCATCATCATCAGCCCGGGGGCGTCAAGTAAAGGCCTCCCTCAAAGAGCGCCACAAGTCACGGTCTTGAGCCGCTCGCATCCAGCGGCCCCCCGCGATCCTAACCAGGTCGTCAGACCACCGGGTGGGAGGCCGTCCAACACTCCGTCCACCGGTGCGGGGCCGCCACTCGAGAACTTTTCTTCCCCTTTCTTATCGCGTGACAAAATGTGGATAAAGCATCCGTCACTCTCGTACTTATTTACGTGTCAGAAAGTGACGGATGTTTTGTCCACATTTGATCTCTCAATAAACACAACCATATTAGGCCCCCTGTTAAATGTAAACTTTAAAAGTGGTTATATTATTATAACTCAGCAATTAACTTAATAACATTCGCTTTTGCTAAACGTCGGCGAAGACAGTGGAATATGATTAACGTCCTCACATTTCTGGGAGTCACGTAGGTGTGTTGTTCTTAGAATAGATCTTTTGAAGATACGCATGGAATGAGGCTCATTAAAATATTTTTTCTCCAAATTGCGCCGGGAAAGTAAATTATGTTGTAAGTAATT
This sequence comes from Acleris sparsana, assembly GCA_923062465.1. Classification (NCBI taxonomy): domain Eukaryota; kingdom Metazoa; phylum Arthropoda; class Insecta; order Lepidoptera; family Tortricidae; genus Acleris; species Acleris sparsana. The sequence continues at coordinate 15,055,124 of OV281303.1, forward strand.
AGGTTTTGACTAGTAAACATTGGAGTTATATTTCTCACTCACTCATGTCAGCCGAAAGACGTCCACTGCTGGACATAGGCCTCCCCCAAGGCTTTCCACTCAGACCGGTCTTGTGCTTTTCGCATCCACCGCGGTCCCGCGATCCGGAAGGGATAAACCGGAGGATGGGCAGCAGCGTCCTCCGCGGACTACATGGTATAACTGCGGTCGCCAACCCGCCTGCCAAGCGTGGCGACTACAGCATTTTGTCCCCCCAATGGATGGATTTCTCAACGCAAAACTATAAAATTCATCATAGAATGGACAAAGATAGGTAGGTACTGAGAATTCTGAAAAATTCTGACATTTCGATAGCGGGAAATGGTTCAAAAAAAAGAATGACAGATGCACGAGCGAAGACTGTTAAATCTTATTAATATTATTGTATGCGAATGCGTGTGTGTGTGAGTGTGTGTGTGTGTCGTCAGTTTGTTACTTCTTCACGCTGCGACGGCTACACGGATTTGGATGAAGTACACTGGATTAACTCATACGCCCTTACTTATGTATGTATGTAAACACTTAATTGTACAAAACAGAAAAACGAATACAATATTTACAGAATTGGAATGTACAAAGGCGAACTTATCCCTTTAAGGGATCTGTTCCAGCTAACCTTTGGGTGATAGAGAAAAATGAGAAAAGTAGAATGTGGTAGAAATTCTTGAACTTCATTGGTTTTGTTTTTCAAACTTCTGGGGCCCGTTTCTCAAAAAGTATTAGTCTAATAATATTAGTGTTTTGTCTCATTTTGTAGTGTTATTTACGAGACAAAACACTAATATTATTAGACTTTGATTATTAGACCGTTTGAGAAACGGGCCCCTGGTATTGTGCTGTAACTTGTATATTACTAGATCTACGTCTTTAACGTTAGAAAGGTCTAGCCAGTTCTAATTATTCACTAACTAAGCTAACTGGTTTAGTTATTTATAGTAACTCAGGTTCAAAGCATTAGAACGGTGGCCGGCAATATGCACCAATTTGTCAGGTGGCTATCTATTTTCTGGGCGGGTAGCTGAACTGCGCTGTGACGTAGTTAGCTGGCAAGGCATCCTATACAATAAAATAATTGCTTTATTATTTGCTCTCGAAAACGCAATTTTAATTAATAGTATCTGGATTTTACAAGCTTAGGATAACATTTTTCTTTTATTTCCTCCTGGTACAAATAAATTCATAGAAAGCTTAAATACATAAAAAGCATCCAAACTCTTATGCTCTATGCTTGTATTTTCACTAGGCTCAAATGCCTAGAAAAGATGGATGAATGATCACGTAGGTAATAAAAGTGTAGATCGTAGAATGACCACGTAGTAAAATGTATGAAGGCCGTAAACAATCCATGTCAGTTATTGGAAAAATTAGTTAACAATAGCTTAATACTAAAAAGCTGCATTTTGTATTAGATTGACAGTTTACTAGCCACTACATCCCCGACTATTAAGTTTTAAGTTTTATATTATTACCTAGCTGTTTCCTGCGACTCCGTCGACGTATCAATTTCATCGAATTCTGTTCAGTGGTTTAGCCGGAAAGCGTAATTGACAGAAAGACGGATTGACAGACAGTTACTTTCACCAAGTTAGTCTGGTAGGGATGGATGTATGTTAGTCTTAGGTGTTTAAAATTATTCAAACTCTTCGCCTTCATCATATTCTACTAAATTAGACAAGATAATTTTAAATATACTACTAAAATACTACGGAGGCGCTGCCATCTCGAAATAAATTTGAAAGTGTCAAATCAATTTTAAAGGTCGTTGCCTCGTACTTTTTTTTCTATTCGACCTGTCAGTTACCTACGCTCACCCGTCTCAACACATGCGGTGTTTCGCATCTTCGAAGTGTCTATATTTGTCACGCTGGCGTGGGGCCAACCACTTCTTACCTCCGCGCTTCCTTCTGCGGCTAAAGATGTATTCTCGGTTTATCATCGATTTTGGAAACTTTTAACGGCTTGCTTGAACCCAATGTCATGAGGTTAAGTGAAGACTAGGCTTAACTGAGATTGAAAAGTTAAGAGAAAGCCTAAAAAGTGTATGGCAGACGTTTTCAAAGCAAAGTCTATGAAATGTCAAAGTGACTTTTATAATTGGTATAAGTGCAGATGTAAAAAATAACAAAAAAATATCAAACGGCAATCTTACGCAAACTTCGCCCGTCTAACCATCCAAAGGCTCTATTACTTCGTAAAATCATTATTGCCTTTGAGATGTAATCGTAATGCTCTTAACTTCTTTGCGGGTGGTAGGACCTTGTGCACGGTCCGTCCGGATCGCTACCACCATCTTATCCATTAACCTACCGCCAAACAGCTGTGTTCGCATTGTTCTGTTCCGGTTTGGGGATAAGACACCCGGTGTAATGACTAGCATAGAGGCATTCCATCTTAGTCTAATATGGAATGCCCCTATGGCATTCCATATTAGTCCTCAGAGTTGGCAACGCATTTGCAGTCTTAGGATTGCAGTCTTGTGAATGCGAATGTCTATGGGTCACAGTTTCCACTTACCATCAGGTGGCCTGTGTGCGTGTTTGCCTTCTCAATGCCATAAAAAAAAAACTCGGCCGCCATTGTTACCATAAATGTCAATAACAACAGGTTTTATCGTCTAGAATACAATTCGGTTTATTAAGGAGCTTCTACACTTTTTCCAAGCCTTACAACGCTATACCTAGATTTTTTAACAACTTTGTTACGCTTTTGAGCGTAGTGTGCATTGGTGGCCTACTCGGAAGTAAACTCCTGATCGTAGGTTCGTAGGGACTTCCAAGCGCAGCGGTCACCATGTACCAATGAGTTGTTTTAACTGGTTAACATTAACCAGTGCCTTATCCTTAGAGGAAAAACGTTACGTGATAATCTGCACTATCGAACGCCGTGTGTATCCTCATACACATGCGTAATTGGACTAAAGAAACTAAAAAAAAAACAACTAAATGTATCTGAACGTGCTCATCAGTTAAATCCATATAGTTACTTCCATATAACATTATAAATGCAAAACAACTATTTTGGTTTCTTTGTTTATTATTATTTCACAGCCAAACCGCTAAACGGATTCTAATGTTATGTATAGAGATAGATTGAACTCTAGGAAAGGACAAAGGGTATTTGGCATCGTTCTTGATGTAATAACATTAAAGCACTTCTAAGCCGACGGAGTCACGAGCAACATCTAGATATTGAGGTAAATATTATAGCCGAAGACGGTTTAGGGAACTAACATGAAAGATCGAAGCAAATACTCGTTTCAATAGGCCAACATTAAATGATTTACTGCCTTGCTTTCATCTCCTTACAGTATAATGTTTGTTGCGCTCATGCCAAAAAGTTGATTTATTGTTATTAAGTTTATTTTATGCTGATTTTGATTATGTATATACGAATTGGAATTGCACTCAGTAATATACAACTTTTTTCATAAGAATTTACAGATGTTAGTCATCATCATCACCCTCGTCATTATTAAACACGGCCACTACAGGACATAGGCTTCCCCAAAGGTGTGCCACAAAGACCGGTCTTGTGCCACTTACAACCATCGGTTTCCCGCAACCTTGTATAGACATCGTCGGTTCACCTTGTTGGAGCACCCACGCTGCGTCTTCTGGTACGCGGACGCCATTAGAAAACTCTTCAACGCTATCGGTCATATGTCTTGTATTGCAAAACAATGACAACAAAGAATAAGTTCGCTATAAAATTATGAAAGTTTTTGAAAAAGAGTCATGACGTCACAGGAAAGTACTTCACATAAATCTCCATACAAGCCAGCGTGTTGACACTTCATAAAAATGTGATTGGACCTGTCAGCCAACATGTCTATTGGCACAAATAGAAGGCTAAAAAAATTTAACCGTTACGTAAAAAATATGTTAACACTAACATTATACATGCGACAATTTGTCCGTGTGTGAGCTATTATGTTTGCAACTCTTTCACGTTAAAACGGCTCCCTAAAATTCCTGATAATGGATACACAATAACACACTAATCATCCCTTTTTTCGTGTTAGGGATTCAAAATAAAGTTCTGCATTAAATTTTTGCCTATCAATTTAAAAAAAAGTATTGGCAATGGCCGGAAAAAATGTACGTCATTTTTTTACATGCCGGATTTTTTAGTGTCAAACTAGGAACTCTTTTATTTTCGCCTTGTCCGTCGGTCTCTCTCACACTCTCTTTTTGTCAGAAACTATCAACTGACTGCGTTTCAGCATCCAGTTAGCGCAGCTTATACTCCGCAACAGCCTTTTTCCTGGTTTGTACAGTAATGTACTATTAACTTCTTTGTTGTGTAACCCGTTTCTTTTTTTACATGGCGTTTAGGACAGAGGCTAATTTCGTCTGATCCCTGGCACCTAGCCAAAGTGATCCCCAAATATCCGATGTCTCCTAGTGCAATTCTGTATTTAGGACATCATGGGGGGGTATTTATAGTTTTATTCGGTGGCAAACCACAAACCACGGTTTTGTGGTTTCCAGAAAGACGGTGCATTTTTTTCAATATTTTTAATTCTATTCTAAAATATGCATACCTACACATATGACTAAAACTTAGGTGAAATGTTTTCTGGCGTCAAAAGCTAAGATAATCATTGCGTTATTTATTTCGTTACACGCTTGCAAAATTATTAATGATATTAAATAATTTATTTAGTAAATTGATCACATTAGAGGTATTTTACTCGTCAGTATTATGAAATGAATCTACCAGCGCTTTGGACAAGACTATAATGCAGAAAAGAAGCGCCGTGAAAAATGCTTCTAGTTTCTAGCGGCAGCTTATGATATGTTTTAGGATTCCGTACCTCAAAAGGAAAAAACGGAACTCTTATAGGATCACTTTGTTGTCCGTCTGTCTGTCTATCTATCAAGACTCTTTATCTCGGGAACCCGTGGAGGTATCGAGTTGCAATTATAACCATATACTTCGTTCGGTCTACAGTCCCTTGAAACTGTGAAAAAATCAAACTTTTACATTAACGTAAAAATACGGCCGTTGATGCCGCAAAAAACGTGTATTTCGACACTCTCGAAGGAATCAAAATGAGTTACTAATGTCTTGCACAATTTTTTTTGGCATAATTCATCATTTCGCACAATCATCATTTGGCATAAAGTCTTTTGTTCTGAAACCGTGTAGTTTTCAGGATTGACATAAAATAAACCAAACCTAACCCATTGGGTTCTATGCAATGGTATTTTAAATAATCCTGAAAAGTACACGGTTTCAGAAAAAAAGACTTTATGCCAAATGATGATTGTGCGAAATGATGAATTATGCCAAAAAAAGTTATGCCAGATGAAGGGAACCGAATCAAAATATATAGAGTATTTCGCGTTGACCTAGAACTATGAAATTTGGCAAGTAACACTGTATTATACTACAATCACAAAAAAACAGGGTCTTTAAGCAGGGAACGGCGGTCCAAATTTTGAATTGAGTTAACCGTGTCATGTCCGACTCGCACTAGTCCGGTTTTTTTTAAAGTTTTACTAGATAAAACATTGTACCTAATTTAGGCAGAATAGAATTACTAAGAGCTATAGGATTCATATACCTCAGTCTCTTTCACAGCTGCAGTTTTTGACAGCTTTCAATATAAAATATTCCTATATATACTATATAAAGTTCTAACACTAACAAAACTAAAAGATAAATAAAGACACGTCGCAGTAAAGTGTGGATGAAATGTTTGTTACGTGTCTCACCTATTCACACATTCACACACACAACTACAAACACATGATTGAAGGGGATAGCAATAACTAGTGAATCCTCTTACTGTGAATAGTGTCACTTTATTATGCAAATAGTTAAATGGAACACGAACTAGTCTGCTGCTCAAAAGAACAAGGTAGTATGAGAGTATGAAATCTATGCATTTAGTACCTTTGTAGTTTGATACGCAGTAGTATTCCTGTAATGGATGCGTGTGACCTGCGTTTAGGTCTTCAATGGCTCGTAGTATTATTCTATTAAATTAAGAAGACCGAATTGCGTTATCTACGTTGGTGAACGTTTTTAGGGTTCCGTACCAAACTGGTAATAAAAGAAACCTTATGGTAAGACTTCTACGTTTGTCTGTGTGAATTATCTCAGCAGTCTACTTGCGGGTGGTAGGACCTTGTGCAGGGTCCGTCCGGATCGCTACCACCATCTTATCCATTATCCTACCGCCAAACAGCAGTGTTCGCATTGTTGTGTTCCGGTTTGGGGATAAGACAGCCGGTGTAATGACTAGCATAGAGGCATTCCATCTTAGTCCTCAGGGTTGGCAACGCATTTTTAGTATTAGGCTTGCAGTCTTGTGGATGCGAATGTCTATGGGTCATAGTTTCCACTTACCATCAGGTGGCCTGTGTGCTCGTTTGCCCACTCTATGTCATAAAAAAAAAAGTCTTTCTCTGAAACTATCGACTTGAAATTTGTCATAGTTGTATAACTTGGTTGCCCGCAGCTGTTTTTATTAAAAATATATGAAATTATTATGGTTGAAAAATTAAAGTAATTTTATTTCAAGCAAACGGTTTCATATTATGAAAGGACTCAATCTGTACATTTCAAAACATTTTTGAAAATAATTTTCAGTGGTGATTTTAGATTAATAGAAAAAAGAAAAAATACAAAAAATTACCGTTCTCCCCTTATCTCCCTAGTTGGTGCAACAAATATGAAAAAAATCCTGTTGAAAATGAAACCTATTTACTTTTGCGTTTTCCAACCACAATATGCCGTATAAAACTACCCAACGTGTTAATGCGATAAAAATGAATAGATTTGTAATAAATAAATAATAATAATTATAGTCAATAACAAATTGACCGTCCCAAACTAACTTCTTGGCTTGCACTAAACAATCAAACTAACTTGGTCATTTCAGCGTGTAGTTTACCTGACTGACTGACAACGTACATACAAACAAAACTACTCAATAAAGAAACTTGTAGTTATTTTTGGATACCAACACATGATTTTGAGGATGCAGTAAGAAACGATTTATTAAATAATGACCCTTAATAAAGAAAAAAGGAGCAGCTATCCAATTATTGGTTAACAATAGCAACATTCTCTACTTTGTGTTTAAACTCTTCGTAGTGAAACAACTAGAATAGTAGATTATACACCGGGGGGATAAAGCACTGTTTTATGTCACGGGCGCGATATTGAATCCTGAGAAAATGAGCAACTATAGATTTAACTACGCTAGGCGTAGCGAGAGTGGTATGAGTATTAAAATGGAGTACTGTGTGCAGCAAGGGATTCAAGCTCGCCCAACACGAAAACAGCTTTATCCAAAAGAAGAGTACTCTTCTTTTGTCACCTGTTTATTAGAAACAACGCTTTATTAAAACTTAAAGCACCTTATTGTAAAAAAAAGTACAAATTGTGAGATTCAGTACCATATTATAACCCGCCGGGTCATAATATGGTATTGAATCTCATTATAACCCGCTGGTTAGCCGACAGCTATAATGACTCACTTTAGGTGAGGTTTGCGTGATATATAATTGGGCAATTTCGAGCATGTGGTGTGAAAATAAAATAATTTATGTCCGTTAATTTCTGATTGAATGGTCGACTGAAAAATGCCACCAAGCACTGATCCACCTTTTTATGTCATTAACATTAAGCAAAGAAATAAAAAATAACCTGGGGTTGTATTCTATAAGTCACATGACTTACAGAATACATCGTGTCACCAACAATCATGATAGCTTTTATTTTCTTGACATTGCGGCTGATTTAAAACCTTAACGATAACATGTCAAATGCAATTTGGTTATACCGAGTAAATAGAGCCCCTGCATAAGTATTTACCATCTTGTTAACATGCAAGCCCATTCTTTTATTGGCTACGTTATCGTATTCAAGAAAGAGCTCCTGAGAACGGCGTTACCTTTAAACTAATAGTTGTCAACGTCGCTAGCACTAGGCCCGATAAAAGGTTGTAACTAAGACACTGTTGCGTCAAAGGAACATGAATTGGGTTTGGACTGGTGCGTTTTCATAGAGCGGCAACAGCTGTGGGAAGAAGAAAAAACAAGTTTCTGTCGTAACATCGTTTTTTTGGGGCAATTTTTTGTTGATCGTTGTACTTTTTTCTGCGAAGATTAAATAATTAATCGCCTATTTTTAAACACAGTACAGTAGTAAGTGATTGGAATTAAAAATACGACTGTCTATCATTCTCTTCTAGATCAACTCGGCCATACAAATTGCTAGGGACTAAAATACATAGCAGGCGGTCTAATATTGCAAATGTCTAGGCTTCAGCATCAAAAGTGACAAGTACTTAATTACAGAAAGAAGAAGTAAATACTTAAACTCTTGCCTTGCTTTTACATCCTGCTCATACTTTACGTATATAAAGTCCAGCTACGGTGTAACTGTCATTTATAGTTGCGTGATCTTTCGTTTTGGTGCCGCGACCAGGATGTTTTTTAAAAGTGAAAAAAGAAATCTTGCTCTCTTGAAAAAAAACATTAATTTTATTACTACACTTTTTAATGACAGAATTGAAGAACCATGTTCATTAAAAAAATAAGTCCTAAAGACTGCCATCCGTAGAGATTTGAAGATTCAAACGATACCAAATACCCCCTATGTTCGGTATAGGTATTACAATTTCAAATATCTGAAATAAAAAATGTTTCATACTATGACTCGTCAATTTAAATGTCGTATCGTATCACAATGGACCCTCGAGCCACACCACACACGTTATTAGATCATAGCTGATGCTGCGGCAAAGGCGTCATGTTTTATGTATGCTGCGTCGCGGTCGTACCACTATTACAACAATTCCCGGGAATATATTCTTTTGGCGAGGTCTGTTTATAATTTGGGAAAGGGTTTGGGTCACACTTTAAAAGAGAGTTCGTACACGGTGTCTTTGGGAGTTTGGGATCAAATTAAATATAGGCGTGGAGGTTACCAAGATCAAACAATTTGACCACCATGTGTTAGCAAAACCTATTGGCCAAATAGTGATTTTATTATCTCTTACTTTTGACATACCAAATGAAAGCGGAACAAAGAAAATATTTGACAAATGACGGCTAATTGTGGCATTCTCAATTAGGCAGAAAAAAAATTGTCCGCTGTTTCGTTTGTCCGAAAATATTTTTTCTCTGACACCGTTTAATTTTACTTTAAGCATTTTGAAAACTTAAGATGACAGGTGGTCAAAAAAATAGGGAAAGTGAATATACCTAGTTTTTTTAGTCCCCTAGTATATCATAACCGTATTACTCGACCTAGTGCATCTAGTTCGAGTTAACGAATCTCTATTCCACATATTCTCACCTGCGCAAATGGCAGCGCAAACTCAAGCAGTGCCTCTAAAATCACCGGAGCGACGTTTTATGTGATTTACTCGTGCTGTACATACACGCTTGTTCCTGTGGTTTGACTGCAGTTTGATTCAGAATTAATTTTTAATCGAATAAATCTTTTCTGCTGTTTTGACGAGGAAGGATAGCGAAATTACTATCATTATATAGTATGTATAGGTATGTATGTAAACAAACATTTTATAACACAAACACAAGAGGCAACAGTTATATTAAAAAAAACAGCATTAAGGTACGAAGACAAAATAATGCCTTTAAATGATATCTCAGGTCTTATCTTAGGGTTGGCAACGCATTAGCAGGCTTAAGATTGTAATCATTAACGGGCCTCAGAGTCTAATTATGTATGTATGTATGTATGTAAACTCTTTATTGCACATAAACAATTACAAAACATTTTGCAGAACTTATCCCATATGGGATCTCTTCCAGTTAACCTTGGAGTAGAATAAGCCAGGATAATGCAAGAGGACGACGTGGAGGAGGACGTGGCCTGTGAGCTAGTGTGATTTAAGCTTGACATAAAAACAAAATAAACAAACATTTGAATAACACCTTATATTACCTAAGCATATTTAAGACACACTGATCTAGCTTAAAACATGACGATAGAGAGATTGACAGAGTCATCCACAATTAACATCCTTATTTTTACCTGGCCCAGACGGAGGGTAATATTTTTGGCGCATAGTACCAATATTACGTCGCTTCCATTGTGACATCTTGTTGTATAAACGGCTTGACCGACTTTAAAGAGTGAGGTGGCGTTAGATCCGTTTTGGTAGTGTTAGTAATCGGCATTAAAAGAATAATGAATTATAATGTTTTCAACACATCGAATACAATATCCAAAAATGCTTGTTTCATTTGTATCATAAGTTCCTGTAACTGTAACAAGTGAATACCTCGCCCTCAAAAAGACCACCCAAGTGTCACAACAGACAGATCCTGCCATTGCGATATCACAAGTGTCGAGTACTTATGCAGAGCATATTTGCTCGAGGAAACGTTGACGTCTGAAACACGTATCTTGGAACGTTTCTCAAAGGATTTTAATATTCAGCATATTTGAATTGGATTTTAAATAAAAATGTTTGTGATTTAGGATGACTCGGTTAATTTAGTCAGTACCTAGTGACCTTGATGTCTAGGAAGTAGCTAGGCTTGGGTTAGGTTAGGTTAGGTTAGGTTATTTATGTATTTCTCTGTATTTGAGTTTCTTGCGGCGTTACTTCCAGCAGTGGTTTCTTGCGAAGCGCTGGTAGATTTTTGACGTGTAAAAGTGCCCGTGCGGCCTGCTTACTGAATAAACATCTTTTATCTTTTATCTTTTTTTTATCTTTATCTTTTATAAGTATGTTTACCGTAGTCTACTATCCATTGTTCATGCCTAGAGATAAGTTTGGGATGAGGTTTATAATATGTGTGATATTGTCTCCTGATATTTATATTTATATACTCGTAATTTATTTTTTATATTTAAGTCATGAATATGAGTTTTTTTTTGTGCTTCTTGAATATATTGTAATTTATTTCTCTAAATACCTAAGTAAAATGTTTATCGTTGTTTTGTAGTTATGTAATTTTTTTGCAAGATTGTCCTCTGATATTTATTTATTTTTCTCGACGATATCATGGACATAAGATTAAATTAGATTCAGAAAGTATCAAATCTACAAACTTTAAATAATTTAGTAAAAGACGATAAAAATACAATTTATGGTGTTTGTAATTTCCGACAAAGTTTTTTTTCAATTATCATTATTTCTTTCCTTCATTAACACCAAGAGTTTCTCACAAATCTACGAGTCAACCATGAATGCTTATGAATACTGCCCTCCTAAGCTAATAAGCAGTATCCCAAATTCAACAGCCAAAGCAATTTTAATTCTATTCGGTTAGTTATAACGTTGATATTGCTACGGGATTTTTATCTGACATACTGCCTATTGGCTTAGGACGGCAGAATAGTCCGTCAAGTCAACTCTTATTTACGACTAGGCTCAGTGGGAACTATATTTATAACGGGTGTGTTCCAATTTGTCATCAATGTGGTGACAGCTATATTGCTCTTTTGATCTTTTAACCGTTAAATGTATTAATGGAATGAGTTTAATTGTTATTACCTACTTTGCTAGTTCATATGAATACACGCTGTATAATTCTTACTACTGTATTCAGGACCATTTTTAACTGATAAATAATTTACGTAATACAGTCAGTTACAAACTAGTAAAAGAACTTGGCTTACCTTTATACAAAAAGACGAAGAATAAAGCATATTTTTTAATACACTATTAAAAAAGTACTTAATGAATTTCTTTTATAAAATGGAAAACCAAGATATTGTCGAAAGTAATAATTGAAAAAATCTGTCAATTTATTAAAAAACGAAAATATTAGGCATAGTATAATTTTTACTATTCGATCTATTTATTGTTTAACGTTTCAACTGTAGAATATTTTCAGGTTCCAAAAGGGTTTTGTAACTTTATACAACATCTCAAAACCACTGTGAGAGCACTAATAAGGAGTAACGAAAGGACGTGATGTAACGTCTTCAGAACTTCTTGTACACAATATTAATTTAATTATGATCCTATTGTAAACAAAATGTGGTTGCAATCATGCCAGCTGTAGTAAACAATCGTACGCATGACAAACACATTCCGAGAAGGAATTAGGATCGCACGTGAGAAGCATATGACTTGGATTGACCTAATTGGCGAACTAAATTAATTATCTCGTCATTATTTATATGCAAATAGCCGGTTAGCAGCGAACTTTAAGGTCTTGTGGTTTTATATTGGTTTTATTTACTACTCTTTTGCATTATTAGTATTTTCGTGCCTGGTGCATAATGAGAGGCATTAATAAACTAGTGTTTTAATGTCTAATTATGTGTACAGTCGCATACATAATATATCATAAGTTCAAAGTCAAAGTCAAAGTCAAATTCTTTATTGCATGACTATAGGTACAAAGATAAGATGTTAAGTAATAATGACCAATTCCTAAATCTATAGCCTACCATTATCAATGGTGTACAATATTTTAAAGTCTTAACCTAAATCACTATCAAAAAATTTAAACATAACAATTTAATATTTATATTTTTCCTTTATTATTTAAAAAGTCAGATATATTGTAAAACATTTTATTCAACAACCATTCATTAAGGGCTTTTCTAAATTTAGTATCGTCTAGGGATTTGAATATGTCAGGTACATTATTATATATCTTAATTATCATGAAGTAAATACTATTTCTATAAAATGCTGAGCGAACAGGATGAACATGTGTTAATTTATTGTCATGACGAAGATTTTTTTTATATTTATCACCCTTTTCAAAGAGAGTCATGTGTTTCCTAACAAACATAGTTACCTCCTTGATATATAGGCACGGGAGTGGTAGTATATTGTACTCTGCAAATATGGGTCTACATGAGTCTCGTTGAGAGGCGCCATTTAACGCTCTTATACAACGCTTCTGCATTTTAAATGCTTTTTGCCAATCTGTAGAGTTGCCCCAAAAGATGATACCGTAGCATAAAATTGACTGCACGTAACCAAAGTACGTCATTATTCCCGCTTTCTTTGATGAGTTTTGCACTATGCGGCGTAAAGGGTAAATGAATTTAGACAATTTAGAACACATCCCGTCAATGTGCATTTTCCAATTACAGTTGTCATCTATCATGAGCAGTGATCGGATCTCGGATGCAATTTCCCGGGATTTAAGTCCGTTATCTTAACATGGATATGACTTACAATCCCGCGAGTCTCTTTGATACCTACATTTATAAAAAGGTGAATAACTTTTAATTGTAAGTAGTGTACACTATAAAAGTTATATAAACACGACTAAAACATAGTAGTTTTAATTTCATTTTATTTTTAGGTTAAGTTTTTGTCATGTTACTATTTCTTTTGTCTAGGTATTATAATTAGTATGCTATTGTGTTGCATGTTATTAAGATGTTTATTTTTAAATTTTGTTTCAAAAAGTAGAGTTATTTTATATCTAAAATATGTTTTAAAAGTATGTGTCAAATAAATGACCTATTATAGATAGATAGCGAACATTTTCATTTTGTTTATTTAGTTTAACCCTCGACAAAAGTTATTAATTATTAATAATAAAATAACCCATTTCCCAAAATCCCGGGAAATCCCGTGTCACATCCATGTTAAGCATAACGTTTGAGGTCGTTCACCCCAAATTGCATCCGAGATCCGATCACTGATCATGAGACCTAGGAATGTTGTGCTTTCAGCTTTTTTAATAGCTTCCGTTTTATATGTAATATGTAGTGGCATTGCCGGTCTTTTTACAGAATGAAATTGAACTAAATGTGTTTTTGATAAATTTATATTTAGTTCATTATTATTTAACCATTCAATAATATCGTGAAGTGTTTTATTAATGTCTAATTCGTATTTATCAACAGTGGAAGTGCATTTAATTATTGCCGTACTATCATCGGCAAACAGTACCATCTGATTACTTATGCATTTTGGAATATCGTTTATGTAGAAAAGGAACAAAAGAGTGCCCAAAATACTCCCTTGAGGGACACCTCTTTCATTTACCTTATAGCCTGATCTCATAACTTTCACAGTCTTAGTTTTATTACAATAGAATCGGACCTCTGAGCATTGTTGTCTACCAGTAAGATAACTTTTCAGCCAATCTAGTGCTTGCCCTCGCACACCGTAACATTCTAGTTTCTTAAGTAGAATGTTGTGGCTTACACAGTCAAAAGCCTTGGACATGTCCGTAAATATTGCTGAAACGTGGGTTCTACTTTGTATGCATTCGTATAAAGGCTGTAGAAGTTGAAAGATAGCGAGATTTGTCGATCTATTTTTACGAAAACCACATTGCTCATTAGTAATTAACTTAAATTTATCGGCAAAGACTGTCAGCTTGTTATGCATAAGGCGTTCAAACACTTTTGAAAACACCGGTATCAACGTAATGGGCCTATAGTTATTGAGATTTTCGGTGTCTCCCTTTTTGTGGAGAGGCTTTACAACTGAAGATTTTAGTCTCTCTGGAAACTCACCAGTTTGGAAAGAAATATTTATTATATGTGCTAGAGGGGCTACTATTAGGTTAACTGATTTTTTAATTATTTGTGTCCCGACTTCGTCAGTTCCTACCGATTTTGTATTTTTTAAAGATCTTATTGTTTTAGCGACTTCATTGTTGGATACTGGGGATAGATATATACTGGTACATTGGGTCTTTGTAACATTACTCATTGTTATTTTTGTTTTTGAGTTTTGCGCTTTTGGTATAGATTCTATAAAGAAATTGTTAAATTGCGTAGCAATGGTCTCAGGGTTCGTAATCAAGTTACCCTTATACTTTACTTTTTCAATTAGATTTGGCATTTTGTTCCTTCCAGTATAGTTTTTAACAATGTCCCAACATGCTTTGCACTTATTTTCCGAGCGTTCTATTAATTTGTGGTTCGCCTTTTTTATTGAAGTATTTACACATTTTTTTAACAAGTTCGAGTAATTATTGTACTGACCTAGTTTATGTTTAAAGCCCCTGTACTTTATGTCCTTATACAGACATCGTTTCTTACAATATGTGAGGAACTTGTATCTGTGGATGCCCTGTATCTTAATGTTCACATCAAAGTACCGGTGACCAATACTCTAATGACATGCAATACTTTAATGTTAACATTAAAATACAAGCGCAAGATACAGGTTTCTTAATATAGGCCGTTTGCTTATCGTTACTGAACACAGTAGGGAAGTTATTATATAATATGAATATAGTTAGAAATATAGTTTTAAAAATGTTTTGGCTAACATGATAAAAATAATTACTGACGTCAGATGTCAATAGTTGGAAGATTATACGTTCTTTAACTACTGTACATACGTTATTTAAAAAAAATACCAGGCACAATGTATAATTAGCCCATCCAAAACGAAAAGTATAAGTGTGAATTAGTGCCTCATACTACCTTTTTACTTTGGCTCCTCTATCTCCTTTTGCATCGAGTACAAAGCATTCTTCCTTCACGATACAAGAGACAAAAGGCGGAATGCTCTGACTGTCCCAATACGAAGGTAGTAGTAAAAATGAGTATACTAACATTGTCCGACGCAAATTGAATGCTAAACTTAGAAGTGCAACGAACAATCGTATCGCTGTCTCCGATGTAGAGCTAGGAAGAAACCGAATTGAATTATGTGTTTTATGTGTTTTATGACGATGGTTTATAAGCCAATTTTGACTATGATGACTAGTTTAACTTCGTTACATTCGATTGTGTGCTCGCATGTGGCTTACGTAGCAATTTTTTTTCGTATACAATATCGACTTGAAAATCTTAGTAGTCGTATTCGGAGATAGTACGGTCAGTCAACAAAGTGGTCTACCAGTTTTGACATAAGTTTCTGTGAGATCTAATTATCACTAAGGTTGACACTTGAAAATCAAACTTGTTGTATCACGTCGTGCAAATAAACTTCAACGGTGGTACATCTTGGAAATTTTGACACTGAATGATAGACCAAGTCGCGTAGAAACGCTAGTCTACACTAATAAAATCATTACACAGCATAAAACAAACTCACTTCACGGCGTTTGTCCTCTGTATACGCTTAGATCTTTCAAACTACGAAACGGATTTCAATGTTTTTTTGCGGGTGGTAGGACCTTGTGCGGGGTCCGTCCGGATCGCTACCATTATCTTATCCATTAACCTACCGCCAAACAGCACTGTTAGCATTGTTGTGTTCCGGTTTGGGGATAAGACAGCCGGTGTAATGACTAGCATAGAGGCATTCCATCTTAGTCCTCAGGGTTGGCAGCGCATTTGCAGTCTTAGGCTTGCAGTCTTGTGAATGCGAATGTCTATGGGTCACAGTTTCCACTTACCATCAGGTGGCCTGTGTGCTCGTCAGCCTTCCCTAAGCCATAAAAAAATCGCTAGTTATAATTATTATAAAGATTAAAAAAAGTAAGTTATTTTTTCAAATAAATTAGAAATCAATGGACAGATTTTGAAAATTCTTTCACCAGAGCATGCTATAATTATTATTGCTGAGTGTGAGTAATTATATTTTACAGCCTATCCTGAACCACGCTACACTCATTTCTACGGCGATAGGTGTCTCCAGAAATGCCTACCCTATATACTCAACAGCCGGCCCTCTGACATCAGGCAGGAAGCCATTAAAGCAGAGATTGGTAGAAAGCTGTATAGTTGCCTTATTAAAAACATATATCAGTTTAGGATACTTTATTGTGTTTAGATTCGTTATAGATTTAATAAGAGAGTAGAGACTGCTCGATCCCACAGTCAAACTGTGCAAACGGTTTTGTGGGACATATGTTCCTATATATGTTGTAATATCATCTTTTTAATAAATAAATAAATAAATAATAAAATATATGATAGAACTTCTACATCCTGCACAACCCAAATGCACGCTTCCTCTCACTCCTAATTCGTTCCAAGCAAAACTCCAAGCGCAATATCCATCTTCTATTACCAATATTAGCTGTTTCATTACAAAAACTACATTTCTACGTTTCTAGTTCATTGTTATTCCACCAGCTCCTGCTAGTTTCATCTCGTACAAGATATCGGGCGGACGGTGAATGCTATCTCAGTAAATGAACGCTCTCATTCACGATGGCGCTATCGGCTGACATAGTTAAAGACATGGAGCGTCGTGTGTCACAATGGGTACCTGTTTTTGTTCTTCCTCTGAATAAGGGATGAAATTATTTAAGAACAGGAGAATGAAACTGTATGAGCTATCAGAACCTGATACGTTCAATGAAGTTAAACGGATAGATATTAAGACTTCTACGCTTAGTTCCTTGAACTAAAAGGAACTGGATAAGTCGCTTCATCTGTATTTCATTTTGTTTCAACATATCTCACTTTTGAAGCCATATTTCTTTTTAGGGTTCCGTACATATAGGGTTTCAAATAGGACCCTATTGCTAAGCCTAGTCTGTCTGTCAGAGGGTTTATTTTATGAACTGTAAAAATATAAAAGTAGGCCGCACTGCCACTTTTACACGTCAAGAACTCAGCAGTCGGTAATTTTTAAACATATTTCATATTACAATGGTACTACTTAGTCTATCATTAAATATAATATCAAATAACATGTGTAGTTCAGCAGGAAAACATACCAAAAATCTTACGGGAGAGATAGAAAGAGAAAAGAAAAACGAAAAAATAGAATCAACTACTTATGTATATACAAGATGGTGCAAGATGACCACATCAAAGTTTCGATATGTTTTCCTGCATCAACGGTCTCCCCTAGACAAGACAAAGCAGTATAAAGCTGTAATTTCATAGAATGTATTTCTTTAGCCGCTTTAACAATTACAATCTTCATCATCAACGTCATTATTATATAGTAGCCGAAATACGTCCAGTGCTGGACGTATTTTCCAAAGATCCCCCGGATGATCGTCCGGTCACAAAAACAAAAAATAAAAAAAGGAAGCCCCATGCAAAAATGATTCAGAACCTTTCGTGAGTCCGACTTGCACTTGGCCAGTTTTTACAATAAGCTTGTTTTTAATTGTTAAGTGAATAACATTAACAATATAATATTGTTATTGCTTGTTTTCTTGTAATCGTATATAGGGAATAACTTATTTAAAGAACAGTCATAATGACGGATTTGAATATGGTTATGAACCGACAGTAATAAAACATTCAGCTTTGTCAAGCATTATGTCTGTTAGACATTAACCTTCTTATTCATAAACGCATTATCTAGTAACTAAAAAAGGTTTTCTGTACGTTTATGAATACTGAACTCCTCTGCCTTTTTTGTCGCTATACTCCCCACAGAGATATCGATTGATACTTTTTAATTTAACATATTGGAAGTTTTATGCGCTACATAAAATCTTGAGTTCATAAAGCTGTTGATAGCGCATCTGGCAGGATATTGCACGGTCACTGTACTTTCTTTCACGACTTGGATCACGAGTGAAGATATTATTAAGTATGTGTGCTATATTTATGCAAAAGTGAAACATTTCAAACTTACAATGAGGCTAATTGGAAGAAGTTACAGAAATGCTACTTAAGCAAAGAACATTTGGTCCGACTCGCACTTTTTTTTTGTAAACGCTATTAGACATGCTTTGTAAAAGTTCCCGCGTGTCCTACTAACAGAATAGAGTTCATTTTGTTTATGTTACCAATTTAAATTTGAGCTTACTATGTTCTCAATGAAAATCCTTCTGAATTGCTAGCTGCTGAGATAATTGAGTGATTTTTCATGTGGCATCACCAGTAAGAGAGGTGCCACACGCGCGTTGCCAGTGCGCTACGTCGTCGCCGCTGCGGTGTTCTGCATATAAATTAGAACGACATGCCGCGACGACGCAACGCACCGGCAACGCTTGTCTTGCATCGCTGTAAAAGCCAGCATTATCGTAACTGTGCTAATTACTTGGTATTAAATATACAAACAGTAAACTAGTTTCTCTGTAAACATTTCCAATTTCAATGCTATCAATAGGAAATCAAAATCATTAACTAAAACTATATACTAATTAAGCCGTCAAGTGAAATACCGGAAATCTGATTCCTATTTCAAAATTCATCGAATCCCAAATTGAATCCTGTTCCATAATTGCAACGCAAATATTGTTCGTACAGTTAACGAATTATAAAGATAATTCGGACTGGCTAGTTAGAAATTAGAATAAAATACAGTTGAAACTGGCTGGTGATGATTTGAAATTGGAATTAGTTTTGTGCTGTCCTTTATTATTCGTCTGGGAAAAAAGGTAGACAGGTTTCCAGATACAAACGCTATAGGGTGTTTAATTTTTTTTATTGTGTTGCGGCAAGTTTTTATTTTTGCGTGTTTGACAGGCTGTACAATATGTTTTTTGTAGTCACATGAACCATTATTTTGTCGATTCAACTTAGCTTTACCACGTCGTGGATAATGAACAAAATTAAAAAGTTATTTATGATTATTTTCAAAATTGAACCCTTTTAATTGTCTTTTGATTACTTTTCACTAAATAGTTCTTTAGTTCAAAACTTACCAATACCTTAGTTTTGTCACTATTTGTTTCCTGGAAAATTTTCTTAACTCGCCCCCAAAATTTTTCTCAACACTTTTATACCCAGTTCCCATTTTGTTACCCTAGAAAAGAACCGGAACCAAGTCCGGGTTGATTAAAAGCTCCAATTATTTCTGATTATCAACCCGGTTCAGTCGACGTGTCGTTTTTATTACGTTTTCTAAATGAAATAGAACGTTTAGTTATGAGAGATTGAAAAGATAAAACTAAAAAGAAGTATGATTGGTTGCTTTGAGAGAAAATGTTAGGTTAAATTGAATAGCGTTTGTATTCTTTTTTCATTTTCTTATGTTACCAATCCAATCTATTACGCAATTCTAATAATTACAAAAATCGCAGGGACGTTGGAAAATCAATTTTTTGATCCTGTCCCTAAAGGAGATGATTAATTATTGACAGACATTAAAATGATAAATTAATTTAGTAATTTCCTTAAATAAATTAAGAAGTTCAATCACATTCTTAAGCTGAGAAGGATATTAAATTATTTTCATATTATAACTACATAGGTATGTAGGTTTCCTTTATAGTTGTTTTTTTAACATCCCGCTGTCATATAATTAAACCTTTGCGGTTAAATATTTTTTTTAATTTTTTAATCTCGTTTTACTGGCTTTCAGTCTTGTTATATTTTCTGGTGTATGCAAATATTAAATTAAGTGATGAACGCGAGTTTTGGAGGTATTCTGTATTTCTCTATATGAGCATACTGCACTGCATTAGTTTCCCGCTACTCCCTCTATTTTAACCCTTTAGGGGGTGAACTTCCAAAAATCCTTTCTTAGTGCTCATTTACATCATGAAAGGAACCCCTGTACCAAATTTCAAGTTTCTAGGTACAGTGGTTTCGGCTGTGCGTTGATATATAAGTCAGTCAGGTTTCCCTTATAATTATATATATATTGAATGTTGCCAAGTACCCATACCACCAGTCAGGTGACAAACCCTTGATATATATCAACTCATGGTACATCTAAAACACTTCAAACTCCTAAAAAGCAGTCAAGTGATTTTTCCCAACTCAGACGAGGTTCACAACGGAATAATTTCGCCTTAATAAGGCGCCTTATGCACAATTTCCGCCATGTCTGGTGCGAATTTCTCGCTCTAAATGAATTTTAATAAGTGTTGCCAGAAATATAACTCGGAGCCCCCTAAATTTAATTAAGTTTAACTTGTGTGCTTATTTTGATAATTCTCTGTTGATAAGGTTAGCATGGGGCTGGTTTGCGCAGTGTTTAAATTTACCCCCCGTCCAAAAAGAGGGATGTTATAATTTTAACGTTTGTATCTTTGTATGTGTATGTCTTTGTATGTATGTGTCTGTTTAGGGTAGAAGTACCGATTTTGGCCATCTTTAAACCGTTTTAGCCACTCTAAATTTTAACTAATAATACTCGTATGTCAAGCATATAACAAAATATATTTATATTTTATCTGTACCTATATTCATCTCTATGTATTTTTGATACTCGTTTCAAGCATAAATGGAAAAAAGGGTACAGTGGCCACAAACGGTACTTTTACCCTATCTATGTGTCTGGCATCGTAATATCCCAAACGAATATTATTAATTTGGATGCATTTTTTTAGAAGAGAGCTAAATACAACAATGCAAATAGCCTCTAGAAGGTGCTTCGGGTTTGTACTTGTCTCTCACTCGCCCTCACAAACTCTTATTGAGAGCGAGTGAGAGAGAAGTACAAACCCGAAGCACGTTCTAAGTGCTCACTGACTGTAGCTTTATTTTGATGGTTCTTAGCCTATTTAAAATTAAAGCTACTTATTTAATGAAAATCGGTTGTTCCGTTTATAAGATTAAAACCGTTTGAAAGAAGGGGTCGCCAATTTATCGGGAAATCGGGAGTTGTCTATGCATATAATATTTGTTATATTTATCTTTTAGATTAGTAATAAGTTCTAAAGTTATTGTATCTTAAATACGTTTCTGACTCAGTGCACTACCTCTGCACTAACTCTTAGATTTCACTTTCAGCCAAAAGCTAGAGAAATAATATGCACTCTTTTAAGCAAAGTTTGAAATTATTTCAAAAACTCCAATCACGACAGAATTTTGCATTCCTCAGATTATAATAAATCAGATGCTAACAGTAAATACATTTTACTTAAGTCAATTATCCGGGAAAAAAACAATGTTGTGCTCTTGCCGTTGTCTTTAAGGCTGTCTGTCCACTAGAGCGAAGCGGGGAAAAGATCCACCAATAGGAATATTGAATTTTTCGCTCATTGCAGCTTTCCCATTGGTGGATTTTTTCCTCGCTCACCGCTCCGCTGCCTCGTATGTTCCGCTTCAGTGGACATGCAGCCTAAGGCCTCTTAACCCTAAAAGTTATTTTGCATAGTATACCACACATTTCTTAAGGTGCACTTTTTGTATTTTTTATTTTAATAAAATTGTGTAAATAGGTGAAATCCAATGGGGCTAGATTTCAGTTTCTTTTTTAATTTTGCGACTTTAAGGGTTAAAGATACAATAACCCCGTAGACATAATAAACCGTAACCTAAATAAAAAATGCATACTCGAAAAGTTTGGAAAAAAAGAGTATAATCCAATGTTGCCAAAATTGCACCAAAAGCTCAGCGTAAAAAAAAACCTCTGGACTTGTTAGTGACTTATATTTAACAGACTAAATGTGGTTTTCACTTGTTATCTTCCGCTACAAAATCATCCTGTATCCGTTTCCGGACAACAAACAATATCCGTTATATTTTTTACGTTGATTGGTTCCGTGGTTAAACCATAACAAACGAAACAAACATAATTTAGCATTTAGTATCTTGAAGGCCGAGCGTCGCACGTGTTAAAAACGAGATTTACGATTTCAACTTTTCGCCCGCAGCTCGATTTTTTGCCCCCGTGAACCCCATTATTGCAAATTTTATCGTAATAGAGCCGTTTCCGAGAATGTGATCACAAATGGATACTGTTTCTGAACAATGTGTCTATCATATCATCATTGCGCCTAGGTAGAAAAAAATAAGCTATCACTAGGTATTTCAAATTTCATCCAAATCTGTCCAGCGTGAAGGGGTAAGAAAAAACCACATACTTTCGCATTAATATTATGAGTAGCATTCCTAGTTTGATAGTACAGAGTAACTAACAAAGAATATGAGAATTTTCCATACTATCATCCAGAATTTATAACCAAACTGAGCATGAAAGATACTGTGTGCTATGTAATAGGTGGGAATGCAGTTGTCTCGCAATTTCCGCCTCGAGCCGGCGCAGCTGGTTCCTTCTTGCATCAGTGCTTCCAATCTTATACATGCTGCATGCTAACGGTCTCTAAGGGTTTCGGTTCTGACGAGAATTGGATGGTTCATGTAACACTGAGCAAATTGGGATTTATTGGAGCGGATCGGTTTTTTAATTGGAAATATTTTGTAGTTGAAGTTATTGCAAGTGTGAGTGTTTGTGTGTGTGAAGGGGCAGTATTTAATGGTTATGTTTTGTGTTAGAATAACAGGTTAAGTGCGAGTGGGACTCGTGCACCGCGGGTTCCGTACCGCAGCACAGTAGGTATTATTATATTCCTATTCCAGTTTGAATTCGATTAAAATTGTAGAAAGAATGAGGATTGTAGGGAAATATAATCTGTATGTACATTTATTTCCTTGAGCTCAAAGGCACCCTGTATATAGCATATTAATGTTTCTTATTTGCCTAGATAAGTGACTCACGCGACTTAAGGCGACATTTATTTAAATTAACATTTATACAAAGTGGGAAACTTCAAACGGAATCTTTGTATAAAACTTTGTGTCCAATAAACTGAAGCCAACCTCATATTTTTTTTTAAAACAAAACAAATATTCTATCCTTCTCACAGTTCTGCTAATTTACCCTTTTACAACAATTACAAAACGTATCCATACTACAGCAAAAAATGCTAAATAATTCCCCAAACATCTAATTATCCCATCCCATCCTAAAGACACGGAGCTAATTACGTTGCATACAGGACAGGGAAATCCCTTGTAATTTTCTACTTGACGAACTAACTAGCACAACTAAATAGGGTTCAGACAGACAACGGTCCGACAACGTGTTTGCGTTTAATTTATCTCTCGTCTTTGGAACTATTCGCAAGGTGAAATTGGAGAATGTATTATTATTACGATGTTCTGTGTCGGGGTACGATGAGTTTTAGGTGAAACATGGATGCCTGTGTATTGGGAATGGGTGGTTGCCTAGTGCCATGTGTTCGATCGAGTAAATTGAATGTTTAGCAGTATTATACTAAGTAAACTGGTCGTGTGTGAATAATAAAGTGTTTTCGGTTGAGTGATTGAGAACATTAACATCAGAAAGATAACATAAATTGCTTTTAGTAAAATGCTAATTTAAAAGGCGCTAAACGAAGAGAAAAAATTATGTTAACTTACCTACATTACTTACCTATTTTGAACTTAGACATTGGCAGAACTTCTACATGACTACTGTTCATTCAAACAAAGACATAAAAGCATTATTCTTGAAATATACAGCCAACAAAACGAATCCAACGACATACTTAAGTCTCCATTGTCGTCCTTCAATACCGATGCAACGTTTTGTGCACTTATGTCAATTTGTAAACGTTATTGTTTTATTCTTTTAAAGGAGTACTTTGAATATTTGCGAGCACGGTGGCTGGAACGAACCATAGATTGTCAAATATTCTAGAAGTCTAGAGTTTTGCATAAAATGTTAAGGTTTTAGTTCACGCTTACGTTTATTAGACTTATCTTTTATTTACTCTAGACCAATTTGGCATCCTGTCTCAAAAATTGGCGTAGTTAAGCAAGATTTTGAAAGTACTACTTGATAAGAGCAAAAATAACATTTCAGATGCTTTTTATCCAAGTGACGTAATTTCCGTAAAAACCCTAAATGCTAAAAAACAAATACAAAGACGTTTAGTGCAAGAACCGCAGTTACCTATTCGAACAGTTCGAATTCGAGCATTTGGCATGCAATATTGAAAATAAAACTAAAATTCACTATTATAATATTAGTCATTTCAACAAAAAGACGCCTAATCAAAACACTATGTCAGGGTTATTATTAGACAGTTTTGATCGATGTATCATTCTATCCCTAAACCTTAAAGATGCAATTCTTAAAAAAAAAATCGTATTTAATGACCGTATCAGAAGTAAGTGGAACTAATTTAAAAACACCAACCGTCGCGATTAAAATCCTTCACACCTTTCAAATTTTCTCCGAGTCTTTATCCAAAAGTAATTTCATTTACTAATACTACAGCTTTTTTTGGAAAACAAAATTCTAAGTCCTACTTAACTTAGGAAAATCGTTATTAGGTATTTTATCCAGCTGTTTTTGAGCTGCGATAATAATTATCATCAATTTTACTCCTTTTTGCGGGTGGTAGGACCTTGTGCAGGGTCCTACCGCCAAACAGCAGTGTTCTCATTCCGGTTTGGGGATAAGCCAGCCGGTGTCATGACTAGCATAGAGGCATTCCATCTTCGTCCTCAGGGTTGGCAACGCATTTGCAGTCTTAGGCTTGCAGTCTTGTGAATGCGAATGTCTATGGGTCACAGTTTCTACTTACTATAAAAAATAAAAACTTGATCAGAAACATTTTCGATGCTTGCTTTATTAGATCAAAAATATACAAACCCTTCTTCCTTATCGGTCATTTCCACAAAGATATCAAACGAATCGCATCTGGTCCTTCCGCGGTCCTCACTCATACATATTCAGTTCACGATTGCAATTAGAACGCTCCATAGTTTTGAACCTCCCTGCCAATTATATTTCACAATCGGCCCACGGTTTTTGCGAGGGGATTTGTGATTGCCCGCTGCGGATTGTGGGGATAAATGTGAATATGGGAGATGAATGTGACAATTTTTGTTAATTTTGCCTGGGAATTTAGGAATTTAGAACAAGAAAATACGTGTCGAAGTAAATTGATTATGTTTGTGGTATTGAAGTGTGATAATCCTGTGAGTGAGTAAGTAATCGATCGTACTACTTAAAACATTGGAAACGATGCGACTAAGAGCTGTTTTTTAATCATAGTTAAAGTAACTTGAAATTCGTAAATCAGATCAAAAATGTGATACGTTTAGTTCAGATATAACATTTGGATACAATTTTTAACCATTACTTCAGTTAACTGATCAAAAAATCAAAGTCAAAATAATCTCAAAAGGAGCCAAAGGCATCGTGCCGAAGATAACAGCCTTAATTTTCTTTCTTTCTTTCTATGCTTCTTCGTTGAGAGAGGAAGCTGCTAGGTCATCTGTGACGTCGACTAGGCGCTTCCCGATTTCAATGACTAAACTGTGAGCGCCAGGACCGAACTGAGGCTGGTTATTCGAAGCCGAGACCCTGGTACTAGTTCATTTTACTTCTCTGCCACCAGTTAGAGCAGAAGAAGCAGAGCTAGTTAAGTACTTAAACATTCGTTACTGAGATTGAAAATGTTTTGCTGTGGAAAAGTTCATTAGTTTTTGTTTTATATTTGCATTGAGTCAGTCGAAAGCACTAGGAGAATGACGTTAGTCTGCTTTTGTTTGGGGATATCGGGGAATCGGTAAGAAAATAAATAAGTTTTGCTTTGCTTAAAAACCTTCCCGGCTAAGGTATACAAAATGAAAAGTCGAAGTCTCACAAAGACAAAGCCCGTTTAAAAATTATTTGTCCGCGATTTCTAACAGTTTTAATTGTAACCGTTATATTTTGCTTTGTATTTCAGTAAACGATTCCAGGATTACAAACGCAGGTTGTATGTAAATTCCTGCAAGGATTTTCTGTACACAATATAGGCTCGTTTGAACGAACAGCTTGTGTGTTAGTTACTGGAAGTCGAGTAACTTGTACTTGTTAAAATTTCAGATAGTATTACTCGGTTGGTTTTTTAGGGTTCCGTACCCAAAGGGTAAAAACGGGACCCGGGACCCGGGACTCTGCTGTCCGTCTGTCTATCACCAGGCTGTATCGTATTAACCAAGATAGCTAGACAGGTACGGAACCATTCGTGCGCGAGTCCGACTCGCAAGTGGCAGATTTAAAAAAAAAATAAGGTTCAAGAACAACAAAATGCACATAGAAGTTTTGTTATTCTGCTCTTATGACTGAAATTTACGATCAAATACCACAAGGTAATACCAATGCAACTAGAAATTTAGGATATAGGTACACAATACTCTCAAAATACTAATATTCTATTTTAATAATGCAGTATGAAAAGATTGTTTCAAATCTAATCCTAAGCTGCAGGAAAAAAAATACTCTTTCGTTAAAGTAATTGCAATATTGCTTAAAACCAATCTTACTTGTAATTCTGTTGTTTATTTTAAGATGTCTATTTAGAAATCTGTACAAACAGTAAATTATGAGATTAAACGTTTAGATCAAAGAGCAATAAAATACTTAGCTCAATATATCTCTGATAAAAGCTCTGGTTAACCAGAAGCGTAATTAAGATAATGCCTAAATGACTTGGCACCATTGTTATGATTATAAATGCAATACCAGAAATTATAGGAATTATCTCTTGAGAATAAATGTGTATACACTTTAAGAGCGTTGATATAAGATTGTCAGCGGTTGCTACGAGTAGGCAGTCTCAATAGAAAACAATAGAACATCATTTTTGTTACAGACACAGTTTTAAAGCGGAGTTGATTTGGATCGTCAGATTTTTTAAATTGTAAACGTGTCGTGAATTCAACGTTGAAAAAGTATCTCAGGCAAA
The DNA here is from genome assembly GCA_923062465.1 of Acleris sparsana. NCBI lineage: Eukaryota > Metazoa > Arthropoda > Insecta > Lepidoptera > Tortricidae > Acleris > Acleris sparsana. The sequence continues at coordinate 15,082,381 of OV281303.1, forward strand.
CGAGAAGCAAACTATTCTAAAACCATAAGTCCAAACAAAGCATCAATACCGTAGGCAGCCTGAGCCGAGTTGAGCCTGGGCTAGGAGGCAAATGAAATAACAGTAGAATGAAAAAGTCCAGTTTCGATTTGGTAAAAAAAGTATCTAAGCGATAGTGGTCCGAAAGCTGCAGACAAAATGTTTCCCGCTACCGAGGAATTGGGATTAGTCCAAATAGAATTGGAAGGGTTGTTTGTTTTTTATGAATTCGGTTACGTCTGATGCCATGGACTCAATGTTGAGGGCAGTTTATATGGAAATGTTGGTGTTTGGTTGTGAGTGTGGTTGCGGATTATTGGTTTTTAAGTTACAAGTATATGATATCTCTCTTTTGTTTTCCACACATTTTTTTAAATCTATCCCCTTACTCAGAAACGATAGCTAAAGTATGCTTTAAATTATGCTTTGGCCTTATCGTTCATAGAGACATCAATTTGACGGAAAGTGAGAACGCATTTATGTTAACTTTAATCGGTTCATTGTACACTTATGAATACAGTGTTACAAAATCTTTTGGAAATTCTGGAAGTATTTACTATTTCTTAAAAGTAACAACACTTTAAAGCTGTTTCTTTGAGCTAATTAGGTATAAACATCCGGTCTAAAACTAAAATAGCCGTTATTATGCACTGTTTGAAGTATCGTAATTTCCCAGCTACTGTAATAACCCTCGTATGTTTGTCGTGCGGCGTAAATATTTGCTTCATAGCACTTTGCATATACTAAATGGATAGGTTTAGGGAAGGATTCTATGCGCTTTGATATGCAGTCCATCGTTTGTGTTGGCTTTTGTTAGGGCTTTATATCGGAACAGTTATTTCTCGATTGCTATTTTTGATCAGTTTGGTAGATTGTGCGGACTATTGTAACGAATAGGGGTGGGATCGTCAAACAAAATAAAAAACGTGGTTGAAGTAGGTTTTTTTTTCGATGTGTGCGAGTGTTTTTTTACGCGTTGGCCTAGTTTGGTAGTGACCCTGCTTACGAAGCTTGTGGTCCTGGGTTCAAATCCAAGGTAAGGGCAGATATTTGTGTGATGAGCGAATGTTGGTTCCTGAGTCATGGATGTTTTCTATGTATTTAAGTATATATTATATTTACAATTTAAATTCCCGTGACTCCTTAAGAGAACTATTAAAAAAAAAAAACTTAACTGTAGAGTCTCAATTTATTAACGAGAATATTATTTATGTTATTAAGAATTTAGATTCTTTCACCAAAAGCTCTGATATACATAATTTAAACACTAGAAATAAAAATAAAATAGCTATTCGAAAATTCCGTGTCCGTAAAGTATATTATAAATCATTTGTTGGATGCATTCATTTCTATAATAAATTACCTGATGTAGTTTTAAAGTTACCCTTTCCAGCACTTAAAAAATACTTGAAAAGGTCGTTAATGTCTACAGCGTATTATGGGGTCGAGGACTATCTAACAGACAAAAATGCATGGCCTACACCCGAAACTTAGTCAACAATAATTTGTTCAAATGCAAAAGCTTTGTCCTGCTGGGTCTTGTCTAAGGGACACCGTTGATGCAGGAAAACATATCGAAACTTTTATGTGGTCAACTTGTACCATCTTATATACACATAAGCAGTTAATTCTATTTTTATCTTTTTTCTTTTTCTCTCTCTTTCTCTCCCGTAAGATTTTTGTCATGTTTTCCTGCCGAACTACGCATGTTATTTGATATTATATTTAATTTAATATTTGTAGCTTTATATAATGCTAGACTAAGTAGCACCATTGTAATATGAAATATTTAAAAAATGACTGACTGCTGAGTTTCTTGCGGCGTTTCTTCTCAGCAGTGGTCTCCTTTTGGGAAGCGCTGGTAGTTTCTTGACGTATAAAAGTGCCCGAGCGGCCTACTTACTGAATTGTTTTTTTTATCTTTTATCTTTATTTCTTTAAATAAGTATTTATATCGTTGTCTAATACCCATAGTACAAGCCTACAGCTTAGTTTAGTCAATCGGTGTGACATTGTCTCCTGATGTTTATATATTTAATTATTTTACTGTATTTAGGCTAAGATTTGTTTCTCTTCCTCAAATACTACTTGTGTTTTAGGTAACGTTGCATTGTTAACTTTATCTTCAACAAGGTTTTTCTTACTTTAAGCAACATAACATAAACATCAAGATTTTTTTAAGCATTGTATCTAACTTTATCAATTTTTGTTAATGTTTTTGCTTACTTAAGATAACAATGACCTCATAAACTTCTGCTACTTAACAGCTGATTTGCAGCAGTTTCATAGCAATCTATCAATTACACTTAAGAACACTCAATATGGGTCACAGTGTACTTAAATTTGTACATAAAGTGACCCATTTCCATTGTTTGTAAGTGTACCTGGTATTGCCGATTAGTAAACCATTTTCAATTTAAACGACACCATATTGTTGACGGATTTATTGCCTTCATTAAGATTTAATTGCACTTTTTAATTAATATACTACTAAGGGTTGCCAGATTCTGTCTAAGGAAATATTATTATTACCCTACTACGAAGAAAAGGCGCATGCTAATTCATAGAAGCATTTTAAACTCTCATAGTTTATAATAAGGTTGGATGTGCAGTACAATTCATATAGCAGAAACGCGTTTTCTCCGCAGGAGGGCAGAAATAGGTTTTTAAGTTTCTTAATAGTAAACGGCCATCTTCGTTTTTTTGGGTTCCGTACCCGAGGAACGGACCCTATTTAAATGCCTACGCTATCCGTCCGTCCGTCCATCTGTTCTAACTTTAATGAACTGTATCTCTTGAACGGTAATAGATACACATTTTTTTTTCGGAATGTGTGTTAATACAATTTACTAACAAATAAAGAAAATTAAAGAAAATAAAATAATAAATGGATACATAAAACGTTCTTTTTCAACGTATTTTTTTAAATTCTGTAAAACAAACAAGCGACGAAGGGATTTGGGTAAACTGTCATAATAGGTATTTAAAAATCATGCAGACCATTCGAAAAGTGATGATTTTTGATAAATTTATTCAAAATAAACATATTTTGTTGTCATGTAATACTCTAGGCGTACTTTTAGAACTTTATTACTACGACTTTAATATCTCCGCTCTAATTTTATTTAACGCATTGTATTTTATGTATTTATGTGTATTTAGAGGTTCTCCAAACTATTATAGAAAAATGATCCGTGACCTCTCAAGAAAAAAATTACAATAATGCTCATACAAACTCTTACCCAATGCACTTTAGTTTCCTTATAAATCAAAACCCTGAAGAAAAACATACAAATACTAAATATTGATCAAGTGTGAGTTGAGCTCTGGTAGATTCTATTCTAATATAGAATAACAATACCTACTGTGTGGCGGTACGGAACCATTGGAGTGCGAGACTGACTCGCAATTGACCGGTTTTTTTCTATGAATTACGAGTGACCAAAATATACAATCAGTTACGAGTGCAAGTGAGACAGCTATAGCCGACGGAACACTATTAATTAGGAGTACTGTACTATCTCATAAACATTACAATTCCCTACCATAACATATCACCGGATAACGGTTAAATTATACGTTAGAACTACTCGCTCTTATTACCCTATTAAATAAGGCACACTTTGGAAAAGCCTAGCGTTGTAACAGAAGTATGCGATGCGACTAAATGGTGGCAATTCTAAATAATTGTATGAACCTTCATCACGCATGGACCGCCGTACATCAGACGCGTGAGACGCTGCCGTATTAGCTGGAGCGCGGTCAAAGTTAGAGGCAGTAGGCGATATACACTCAGGAGCAAAAAAACGGGTCAGAGTGCGTTTTTCATACTAAAGAGGCTATTTCGAAGCCTTGGTTCCTCGCCTGGGAATGCTTTTAGTGAATTCTGATGATGAATACCGCGAGCATCGACACAGGACTTCCAGAGTGCCTAGGATACCCAACCGAATGAATCTGCGGCTAACGCCGGAATTGTGCATGTTCAGAAAAACATCTAAAATGGCAATAAAATGTAAGGAAATCCAAATGCTGACCCAAACTGGTGTTAACTGATTGTGCGATCAGTTACGTATCTTAAGAACTTTTGACATCTATTGAACCTCGGAGTATCCACCAACTGTAAGCCTATAATTGTATTTTTATAATAAATAAATAAATAAATAAATAAATAAATTAACCCTCACTAGAAAACATGCAAGATCTCAGGAGCAAATAGTCGCGCTCATCACACAAATATCTCCCGGGATTTGAACCTAGAACTAACTAGGCCAGACGGGTCGTCAATAAGATTAATGACAGTAACCAAAGAGCACCTAAAACATTTTAAGTTAAAGTCGAAAGTCAAAAAGTCAAAACATTTTTGCATGTCACATTACACAAAACCGATGGAATAAAATACAGAAGTATACATGTGACGCCCTGTAAGGCCGCAGCAAGATCCGATACCAGCACACGATTCTTGTCATGTCAGCCGAAAGACGTCCACTGCTAGACATAGACCTCCCCCAAGGCTTTCCACTCAGACCGGTCTTGTGCTTTTCGCATCCACCGCGGTCTCGCGATCCTGACGAGGTTGTCACTCCATCTCGTTGGAGGCCTACCTACAGCTCGTCTTCCGGTCCGCGGACGCCACTCCAGAACCTTCTGACCCCATCGGCCATCAGTCCTGCGAGCAATGTGCCCCGCCCACTGCCACTTCAGTTTAGCTATTCTTCGGGCTAAACCACCGATTAAACCACCCCAATTACAGAGCACCTGACTACACCCTCTCCCACGTGGTTAAATAACTGCCCACTTTGCTGTTTTTCCGGTGCCATGAAGAAACTGCTTGTCACCTGCCGCAGCAAACTGGCTGAAACACCTGGATGTGTGATTCATGCAGGACGAGTGCTAAACACAATAATAATGTTAAACATCCATATCTTCCACAAAGTATCAAATAATATTTTGTTGGATGACGTCAACTTCAGCACTAAATTGTTCTTAAAGCTATACTGCTAAATTAAAAAGGAAGAAATCTTCACACCTGTCCTCTTATGGGGTAGACAGAGACTATGCAACGCCAGCTGCACCGGTTGCAACATACAACTTACGCCTCCTCTACATTCATCAACCTTATTCATGCACGTACGTCGGTTTCGGGTGCTTTTGATTTGGCCCTCATCCCCCTTTGGTGCTGTGTTTAAGTATTCAGCAAATGACTTGGCGACTACCCGTTCTACCACAACGCCAACTTTAAGGTGCGTCAGAGTATACTTTTCAAAACATAGGTGGTAGTTTTCATTACATAGGATATGATGACATGGCGTTTACTTTGTCGTGTCTTTAGACCAGCCAAGATCAGTTCCTTAATACAGTCCTAAGGATGATCTCTTTTCACTTGGACTGTAACAACAGCCGTCGCCAATTTGCGTTACAGCCGCTAATGGCGAGCAGGGAACTTGTCTTATTGCACTTCATCTGTCACTCTTGCGATACATATACTACATTATCCTTGAAACTATAATAGTCCGTAGTTGGATTAGAAGGAAAGTTTATAAGTGATTATGAAATTGTATCACTGTTTGAAAGTCAGTAAATAATTTGCAACCTATAGCAATCCCGTTTTATAAGTCAAAGTCAAAGTCAAAGTCAAAGTTCTTTATTCTTCAATTTAGGCATAATATAATGCACCTATGAATGTCAATGTGTGTTATGACACTCATACGTGTAGTTTTTTTTTCAAATGAGCAAGGACAAGGTATTTCGAAAGGTAATAGCAATATTTTGCAAAATATCATAATAATATAAGGATTATACATCGTTACTACTTTAGAAAAAGCTCGTATCTGATACTTCGAGATGTAAAAGTTTAAACCTAATTTTCTTCACATTTAAGTTCAAAATCATACGTCACGAAATGTGAGATACGTGATTTTTTTAAAGCAATGACGATATTTTTACGTGCCTAGGTATTTTTGATGTAAGTACGAGTAGTTTGTGGTCACCCTGAAGTTAGAGAGTTTTATATTGTGATCTTGATTAAACAGATGAAACTGTCAAAATTACGCTTTACTATCAAGATTCTGTTGATCACCTTGAAAATCTTTCAAAGAGGATAATAATATATTGTAACGAGTACCTAAGTATACTGTAAAGGTGAGGACAGCTGAGAAATCGACCAATACAATAATATTATTTCATTTCATTTTATTTTATTTCATGTAAATACTTTTTGGAAATCGCTGAAGATTCATGCGCCATCATAATCCGCTACATAAAATTAAAGAGTTCATGAAAAATAAAAACTCGCTATGCCATTTGCGTAAAAAAAAATATTTTCTAGGTTAAAACTATGTTAGTTTTAGTGTTATTGAACTACACTCGTCGGCAAAAATACTTGCCCACCCGTCTTCTGTTCGTACTAATGCTAACAAATATGACTTCTTAAATTAGAGTGTAACTTCAAAAATAATGAACTTATTTCGTTGAAACTTGTAGTTTTTGGTTGCTAATTAACCTAGGCTCAGGGACCAAAAAGATCCATAAATTTTAAAGTCGTACAAAACACAATAATTTACTACGAACAGGTAATTTATGGACCTTTTCGGTTCCTTTGGAAAGAGTTGCGTCCTATAAAAGAATACTTGTTTGCCATTTTGGACCTAGGTTAATTAGTAACAAAACACTACAAACTTCATCGAGATAAGTTCAGTATTTTTGAAGTAACTCTCTAATGTAAGAAGTTATATTTGTTAGCAATTGTATGAACAAAAGACGGGTGGGCGAGTACTTTTGCCAGTGAGTGTATCTTTATACCAAATTTTACATCAATCGGTTCAAATGAAACAAAGCAATACAATTTCGCATTAACCACCATTTTATCGATTTTTTTTTCATCGAAGGCTATTTTCTGCTAAAACCATGATTACATATTTTGGTTAGGTTAGAGTAGTGACTACAAAAAAAAAAAACTCATGCACCAAGAAATTATGCCTTTCACACGCCTGCTCACCTTCTTATCTCGGCACTCGTACCTTAAGAAGCTAAATTATGTACCAGTAACATAAAACACTAATTCATGTCACCAATAATTTCATAAAGATTTACGAAGTAAGAATAATAGAAATGGATTGAATAATACAATTCCAAAACCAATTCGATTAAGGAATTTGAAAAACTTCTCGTCCTTAAATAATCTGCTAAACAAATACAATAAACGTGAAACTAGACATAAATGTCAAAACAAAATAAATGTCTAATATAAATTTGGACGTGAGACTAATAGCGAATCAAATAAGAATGGACACGAAAAATTTATTACAATAAATTCTCTCAAAACTCATATTAAGAAAGCAAATCAAAAGATTACCCGGGCTTTATAAATATTTAGGACGTTGTAATGTTTTGAGAAAATAAAGTGGAATTCAAATAAATTGGCAAAAGTGGGAGGCCTTTGCCCAGAAGTGGGACAAAATACACTAAAAAAAGTAAAATCAGAAACGCCGAAATTACTATAACAATAACTCTTTAACGGAGTTCATTAAGATAAAGTAATTCCCAAAGAAAATACCACTGTTTAATAAAAGGTGGAATACACTCGACAGGAATTCATAATACGGGTCAGTTATCACCCAAGAATCATTATAGTCTGTATGTCGGAAGGTCTGTTTATCAGAGTCACTTGTTAAAAAAACCCGGTCAAGTGCGAGTTGGACTCGCGCACCGAGGGTTCCGTATCTAAGATAATTTGCTTGGTACTTATTTTGTTATACCTTTATTGATTTTTGGTATTTCTCTAAAAATTGAATAACAAAACACTTCAAGTTTATTTATCCCTTAAAATTTAAGTTAAAGGGGGGGGGGGGGGGGGGTTATTTTTTGTAAATTTTTGGATATAAATCAAAAACCACATTCCAAAAATAAAAAATAAAATCGTTTTGAGATGTGTCAATTGAGCCCTTTCATATAACACCACATTTGCTATAGTGAAAACGCTTCTTTTTTTTTCTAGAACAGATGCGGGAAAGCCAGTTGCACAACTGTGTCAAATTTCAAGTTGATAGCACTTGTAGTTGCTGAGAAAACCTGTTGTCACCTACAGACAGACAGACAGACAGACGGACAACGAAGTCTCACCATAAGGGTTCCTTTTCTACCATTTTGTAACGGAACCCTAGAAACTGTCAAACTACCAAAGCTTATTTATATTTAGCTTCTTTTTAAAAACTACATACAACAAATACTACACATAGAGTACTCTCACGATCATTATGCAACCGTAAATTTACGATTCTTTTCATTATCTGTCGTCGTTTGGTCCTCCTACCCCAAAAACTAGACGGGACACATCAAAGGTCCCAAACGTGTGAATTGAATTATGGCCGCGTCTGCGCAGAGCGCCTTCCCGCGTCATTAAGGCGCCATTTTGGGGTTCCCTGGAAACCATTAAAAAAATTGGACCACTCGATTTTATGAAGATTCTTGACGCTTTAGGGGTGATAGAAAACAGTGTTGGCGTGACGTGATCATTTTAGCGAAGTACAAAGGATATTAATTGAAAAAAAAAAAACTAGGAATATTACTTTTTACACGTTCTGCTTTACACGGAAACTTTAAAGCCTATATGTTTTTGTTTATGGCATAGAGAAGGCAAACGAGCACACAGTCCCGATGGTAAGTGCAAACTTTGACCCATAGACTTTCGCATTTACAAGACTGCAATCCTAAGACTGCAAATGCGTTGCCAACCCTGAGGACCAAGATGGAATGCCTCTATGCTAGTCATTACACCGGCTGTCTTATCCCCAATCCGGAATTCGAAAATGAGAACACTGCTGTTTGGCGGTAGGACTCTGCACAAGGTCCTACCACCCGCAAAAAACCAAATATAGGAACTAAACTTTTTTCATTCCAAACGTTCAGTTGTTTCAGTGTGAAACATACTTACTCGAACTTGAACTGGAACTCACACTCACAAACTGTCGCTTAAAAAATATCAGCGAGATTTACTAGTTTTTAAGGTTGAAAATTTATATCATGTTAAGTAAATAGAAACATCAAAGTACACACGTATTCACAATGATGTTTTAATACAAAGCGGGATTCTTTTAAAATGTGAAATTAAAAACCTTTAATAAAATTGAATTTTAAAATAATTCCAAACAAAACCCTTATATATAACATCAACTCATGCTTTAATGTAACGCCATATTGGACAATGCGGACGGTATCATTTCTTTGTCTGGGAAACTTGAAATTTCCCGGTCTTTTTCGATGGACGTTTACAACGGCCTTTTGTTTGCCACATTTCTCTCTCTGTATTCGATTAAAATCAGAAAGAGTACGTTGACGTTGTTTATATGGCAAATTTGAGACGCGATTCTCTTTGTTTTATTTTTAAATGAAATTGAGAGATTCCATGCTCAGTTCCGTGAACTGAATGTTATAATGTAAATCAATGAATGTTTAAGGGTTTTTTATGTAAATAAGAATACTAAAGGAATAGAATTATGTTAATTCTCTATTGGACAGAAACAATTAGAAGCATACTCGTATCTACATACGAGAAAAGAATAGATAGTATGATAGTATGTATTTATTAATCTCATTTACTTTATGTATGTATGTGTATGTAGTTTATATATGTGTAAGTAGATTTTATCATAAAAGTGTTAGTTTGGGTTCTGAAGAAGGTAGTTTACACCACCTGCCATGTATCTTTGTCTTTCATGATTTCTCTGTCCAAGGTTGTCTGGAAGAGATCGCTATTTAGCGGTAAGACCGCCTGTTGTATACCTATAGTTTAAAATGTACTGTTCCGTGTTTTTTGTTTTTTGGTGTTCAATAAAGAGTATTTGTATTGTATTGTATTGTACATCGATATAGTCAACATACATAGGCAAAATTATCTCATAATATGAAATCACTTCCAGTAAACCTTGGAGAAGAGTTAGTGAGGATGATGCAAGGGTATTGGATACTAAATTACCAAAACACTTATAACACAAAAAAATAACAGTATATGCATCCGATAAATTCTTAAAAGATAAACGACAAAGTTATTTATTCAGTAAGTAGGCCGCACTGGCTCTATTACACGTCAAGAATTTACCAGCGCTTCCCAAGAGGAGACCCCTGCTGAGAAGAAACGCCGCAATAAACTCAGCAGTCAGTCATTTTTTAAACATTGTTCATATAACAATGGCACTACTATTCTAAGCATTATATAAAGCTATAAATATAAAAAACATCTACTTGTGTATATAAGACGGTGCAAGACGACCAAATAAAAGTTTCGATATGTTTTCCTACATCAACAATATATGTTTTCCAAACAAGATAAAGTATTTTTGCATTTGAACAAATTATTATTGACTAAGTTTCGGGTTTAGGCCATGCATTTTTGTCTGTTAGATAATCCTCGACCCTATTATTATTTTATATTAATCTTCTTAGTAAAATACCAAGCGTTTAAGTACATACATACGAATATTATAATTATAATCGCGTACGTAAACATCAATTAAAACCTAAGCATCATCATTCTCACGATTCAACCACAACACTATAATATACGATATTAGCATTATATTTAGGGAAGGGCCTAATGAAAACAGAAACAGTTGTTTTAGGGCCACATTAATAAACTGGTCTTGAGTGTCTTCAGTTTACATCAGGTCGTAGAAAACCTACCTTTTCTGGGTTTATTACTTTTCGCTGTCCGTCCGTCAGTTCATCTGTCTGTCCGTTTGTCAGCGGCCTTCACCACACGAACCGTGATAAGTAGACTAAAAAAATATATGACGACTCTTCGTCGGAAACCCTCATGTCACTCAATATACGCGTTGTTGGTAGTGACCCTGCCTGCAAAGTAGCAGTCCGGGGTATGACCCGGTATAGTCATATATTTGTGTGATGAGCGCGAGTCTTTGTCCCGCGTGTCTTGTTGTTTATTATGTTTTTCTTTTTATAAGTATAAGTAAGTATAAGTAAGTACCCATAGTACTAGCCTAGGACTTAGTTTGAGACTAGGAAAAAACTGTGTGAGATCAAAAAACAAAAGAAAGTGCACTTTATCTCCTTTCAAATAGGTCTTCAATTGAATGATCGTGGGATATACATATTTTAAGCGAGGTGTCTTAAAAAGGATAAAACAGAAGATCTTAGTTTTGATTTTACTTCTGACATGTTTGTTTCAGGTATCATCCAAGTATGGTCTGCGCCAGGCGTCGTGACGCGGCTACCGTGCAACCTAGCAGCGCCATCTAGGGACGTCGCCATGATGCTTTGGTTCAAAGATAGCGATCGAATGCCTATTTACACGTAAGTAGTGCGTTATCTATACATGGTCGACCAATAAAGCCTGATGTTACATTTGAATTTTCAAGACTACAATGCTAAAACTACAATCATAAGACTCTAAATGCATTGCCAAACCTGAGGACTACAATGAAATACCTCTATGCAACTAATTTCACCTTGCTTACCTGCTTGTCTTATACCCACGCCGGAAAACAACGATTCGAATACTGCGACTAGTTAAGCGTTAGGTTGAAGGATAAGATCTTTTAATATCTGCTTTGCGGTTCAAAGATCAGTATCATCTAAGCATGGCTGACACTAATATGATGCTATAATCGTGTAAACTAGTAGCGCCATCTAGAGGCAACGCTATGAAATGCTACGGTTCATAGATAGCGATAAAAGAATATGCCTCACCAAGGTTAGATATCGAGCGATCTCAAAACGTGACCAACTGCTGTCTCAAAGATGGCGCACATAAGTAATTTAAACAGCTAAATATTTTAAAATCTGTGATAGAATTTTAGTGGTGATAGGACCCAGAGCAGGGTCCGTCCGAATCACTACCATCATCTTATCCTTTAACCTGAGGCAGCCAGACATGATGACGATGAAACAGCCGGTAATTACTGGCATACAGGCATTCCATCCTAGTCCTCTGGGTTGGCAACGCATTTGGAGTTTAAGTCTTGAGAATTCAAATGTCAATGTCAGATCCCACATACCATTAAGTGACGTGTGCTCATGTGTCTTCTTCTTGCAAAAAAATATTTAAACATAAATAAATAATTATCAACATACCCACGCTGCATCGACACAGTATTTATATGTATACCCGCCATATAACACCCAAGAACTAATGAGTTCCTCCTATTGGTGAGGATTAGGAAGGATTTGGTGAGCTCGGGCGGATCAGCGTATCCACTACATAGGAAACTAAGTGAACGTCTGCACTGAGTACTTAAGTATAACGCTGGCATAACCACTATACCGTACGAAAACCGCATTATCGGTACTGTAACTCAGACAAGCGTTTTTTCTAACTTCAACTTAGATATTAACGCATTATGTGCGTTTTTGCAGCATGCGAGCTTTCTATAAAACATAAATGAGATACGGGGGGCATAGTCCAGTTCGTTATTAGTAAATCAATAAAAATTTAAAATTATCCCCCTTATTCAAAAACGCATAATTAACCTATCTTAGTTGAAGTGTTCTTTGTCTCTTTCTGTCCAATTCAAATGTCATAATGACAGAGCAGATTTCAAGTACATTTTGGCTATTGCGTGTTTATTAATAAGAGGGTATTTACTGTATCAAAATAAAAATAAAATTGAACGGTTAAGACTTAGAATCATGAAGATGATACGCATTTACAAGGTTAAAGATAGACGAAATAGTTAATAATAGTTCCAACCCTTCCAAATCATGACATGATCACACACTTAAGAACATTCATCTCTGCCAAGTGGCACTTGACAGTTATTAATTAAGCAGCTAAACAAAACTGTGACACGATCTCAGCCGATGATATCCGATGACACCCGAACGTGATGGATGGTGCCGTCGTGTGTTCGATGGTTGAGATGTATGGGAGCACTATTAAATGTGCAGATGAGTAATTAGTTTAATAGTGGAATTATCAACGCGATTTCTTTTGCTTTGTCTACGGTTCTGCTTGTTCATTATTTAAATGCAAATAAAGCAAATACTTTGGCATGATAATCTGCAAAAACCTAATATAGTGTTAGATCTAAAGAACAAATATTAAAGGATTGTATCTCCCAAGGCAGTGTTTTACGCTGTATTCTCTTTGTAGTACATGTAAATGATTTGCCGAAGGTTGTTCATAATAATAGCATACCGTATGTAGATGATATAACAGTAATTTTCCAGTGTAATAACAGAGAGGACTTAGAACAACAAATAAAAATTACTCTTAAGCAAGTATCGGATTGGTTAGAAGATCATAATTTAAAATTAAACCTTGCAACATCAAAATTAATCCATATCAAACCTCGACAAAAAAATCACATTGATAAAAACGTTTCATATAAAAATAGTGTAATAGAGACTGTTTATTCATGTAACTTGTTAGGAGTTGAAATAGATTCAGTGAAGAACTGGAAAGCACACATAGATAAAATAATAAACAAAATAGCTCGTTTCACATATGCTCTGTACGAATTTTAAATATTCAAATTTAATAACTGCCATAACTGCCTGTTATGCCTACGCGCATGCCTGGCTCAGTTATGGAGTGATCATCTGGGGCAACACACCAATGTTACCAAACTCTTCATCTACAAAAAAAATGTATTAGAATACTGGTCAATATTAAAGCAATAGATACAAGCAGGTCATATTTTACTCATTTACTCGTAAATATCCTAACACTGGTGTCTATGTATATTTACGAAATAGAGCCCTATTTGCACAGGAAAGAGATAATAAATGTCAAATTAACCTCAGGAAGAGAAATAAGTTAATAAGCTCTTATACCAATTTAAAAAATGATAGCTCTGGGAAACACCACATGACTGTGAAAATTTACAATAAAATACTTCTTACAATCCAAAATATAACAAAAGAGTCTATATTTTGTAGTAAGTTAAGGAGTTTTTGATCTCAAAATGTTTATATAATTTAGAAAAGTATTTTGCGTAACAATAATGAATAAATCTGTTAGCCTTTTAATATTCAATTTAATCTTTGTATTTTGTGTAAAATTTAATATTAAAAGGCTAACAGATTTATTCATTCTTGTAACGCAAAATACTTTTCTCATAAATACATGTATATTTAGAAAAGCACATTTTTACAGTATAATAATTATATTATACATGTAAGAGTATTATAATTGTGTCTTGTTACAGTGCCCTTGCAGGGTTTATGTTTAAACTACCTACTGTATTCTTAAGACCTCATTGTACAACATAAAGCAATAAATGAATCTGACTATGCCTATGAAAAAACCAACGGACGATAGGCATAAAAGTCCTCACCCACAGGCAAAAACGAAACATGTCTCAGTTTATAGATCTTGGCAACATAATGTACCAGTATTTTCACTATGACGACAATCGCCATATTATATGGGGTTTTCTTGGAAAGTCATACTCGTATCAAGTGGAATTTGTTTAAAAATAAACACTTGCCTTACTTGCTCTTGAATGGTTTTTTTAAATTAAAAAACCCAATCGAATTTGCAACTAAAATAGTTATTTTGTCCTGTTTTGGGTCGTAATGAACATGTTGGACTGTTGCGACTGTTGGAGGGTGGATACGCGGTCCATACAAAATCTGCCATCACCTTCTTGAAGACAAGCAGCGAAGTAATACGTGTTTGAGACGCCATAGGGCCTTGTAGTGTATGAAGTTTGATGGCTTGAAGTAATTTGGAGTATAAATTGGTTGACCGGTATAGTTATAAAAACGTAATACACAAGAGTTACTTTCTTATTTAATATTAGTATGGATATATTGGATATGACAATGCTGATGCAAGTGCGCTTCAGATCTGTGCGCGGCGAAACATCACGAATGCATTGTGCCACGATTGCACTATTGAGTCCTAAAACAATAGCGATTAGTCCGAGCCAATCGGCTTCGTGCTTGACCATGTTACGAAGTCACGTGATTGAATTGATAAAGCGAAGTGATGTGATCTAAGACCATATGGTTGTGTCATAGCTTTTGTGGAATAAAGAGCTTACATAATTATATTATATACATACTTTTTTCAATGTGGTGCTGGAGATAGATGGAATAAAAATGCTGAATAGAAAAAAGACGAAAAAAGTCTATTGCAGCAGTAGATAATAGACGAGGAAAGAAGTTCAGTCACTTGTTACGGCACGATGAGTGCATTAAGATGGTAATTGAACGAATAAGGAAGGAGACCAAGAAGAACTTACCAAGGGTGACCAATTAAAAGAAAAAGTAGGAGTCGTGCCGTTACACAACATGCGTTAAAGAGAAGGCTCGGAATCGGAACGAATTGAATTTGCTTCAGCGACATACCATAGCTCTTAAGTAAAAGGATGATGACATACATACCATTATTGTAACAATAACCATATAAATAGCACTTGGTTCTAATAAGTTTTACTATTAATGTAAAAGTGACAAATAAACAATTTTGACCTACCCCCAACCTAAGCTCTAGGCTTGTACTACTACTACTAGGCTGGTACTAGACAACGATATAAATACTTTTATAGCGAAATATATACTTAAATACAAAGAAAACATCCATGACTCAAGAACAAATATTTCCGCTCGAAACTTCTGCGTTTACAGGGATTTGAACCCAGAGGTGTTAATTAGGCAGCCTTATACGTTCGATCGTATCGACAGGAGCTATGCTGCCAAATCAAAAATACACGCGCAAAATGTGTTTTGTTTGCTCAGACGGGACTACTTAAACTCGTCACTGCGATTCCGCTCGTTCGTCCGTACGACCGCCGTTTTTGAGAGAATCACTTAGAAGGACCACTAGCTTTGTAGGCGGAATCACTTCCATCTAGGCCAACGCGTCGTCAAACCTTGTAACCTTGCTTTTTATTAGACTTGATTAATTATTTTTAATGTGACGAGCAACACGGATAAATAACGGATATGTCGCCACACGCAAACGTCGGATATATCCCTCACGGTAGACAGCGTAAAATGGGTACCCACGTAGCCGTAATATTGTTTGAAATTACGGTTCTTGTCATTTATCCTGCGAGTGACCACTTTGCTTTTTACATGAAGTTAAACTGTGAATTAACAAGTTTAATAAGTTTAGAAAATAGGTTTTTTTTAGAAGTTGTTCGTACAAGTAATACTACTTTCTCCTTAGAGAAGGAGAATTAATTAATTAATTATAATTTAATTAAGATTTAATTAAGAAATATAATTTAATTAAGAATCCAAAATGTCAACACTCTTTTGCTAAGTAGCACACCTTTTATCTCTAAAAATACCGTTAGTGCCGATCCTTAGTAAATACTCAGGTTGACTTTATTATAACAAACCCTTTTACACCCCGGTCACGTAGATCAAAGTATTGCAATTTTTATATCACAACTCGCCTGCGAAAGACAGTAAACATTTCACAACCAGTAGGACACTTGAAATTTGACGCCATAAATTAATAATCAGAGGCCAATTTCACACCAATTGATCCAGTCCCAAAATAAGCTTTGGGCTTTTACTATGGGAACTAGACAACGATAAATATACTATATATACATGGAAAACACGCACGACCCAGAACAAGATTTTCGCGTTTATCACACATATTTACTTTGACCGGGAATCGGAAATTTGACTGTAATGTTGGCTTCGCAGGTAGAGTCACAACCAACAAAGCTAACCGCGTTGTTAAAGCTCATGCTTGTACTACGAGTATATATAGTAAATACCTAAGGAATCTTAGAAAAATGTAAGTTTCATTAATCGCATAAATATTTTGCCCTTAAACTAGGATAAACTTATATGAATATGAACTTTGTGTCATTGAAATAGCTATTAATGTTCGCTGAATCTTTTTCGTAAAAGACTGCGCTGGCAACGTCGCTTATTTTTAGTTGTCTGGATAAACGATTTGAAACAGGGTAAAATCTTAGTGTTAGATTTAATATTTATTCACAATATCAAGTTACATAAATTTAAATTCGACTGCTTATTTTGTATCTGTTCCGTGTTTATTTTTACTGCTGTTCAATAAAGTAAGGTAAAGTTGAGTTTTAAACTAATCTTCTATTAAATAAATTTCACTCAAAAATATCAATTTTATTAAAATTATAAAGCGAATTAAAAAAAACGACTATCACCTCGCCCATAATAGTGCTCATTAAGATATTGTTAGCTGAGCAAACATTACAAATTAATATTTTCAACGTACTGTTCTTGCTATATACAGTGTGAGCGAGTAACAAGATACGGACTGTTACAAGGATTCTGACTGGGACTGTTCTTAATTGAATCGACAGGAAACAGAAACGTTTACGTTCGCAGGTACACAGAGTAATTGAAGTGTAGCTCTGTACAAGAATACCTTTATTAGGAACCAAGGTTGGGCTTAAATTGTTGAGCAAGCATAGAACCTTTCCAAAATAACAAATGCCTGTATACAAGAAGGTAAATTTGGCGATATTTGATAGAGACTTTCAGCGAAAAGGTTCTTCTTTGTAAGCAGTATTGTGAATTTTTTATAACTTTAGGTAATTAAAACCTCGATAGTTTAAACATTCTTATTCTTATTACGTTACGAATATTTCTATTGGAAATGGCGTACATACCTATAGTAGCGCCATTTTAAAATTTCCATTTTGACGGCTGTCAAATTGGTAAAAATTATGTTTGAGGTTAATATTGTACAGCGATAACAGCTGGTAATAATGGGCCTTCTAGAATTACGAATTACTTCTAGAACTCATTACTTATTTAGAAGATTACAGTACTAAATATTTTATGGCTGCCTTAGATTTTGGGATTTGTAAAAACTGCCTTGATTAGTTATAAAAAGGGATACATCATTTCAAAATCATCCTGTGTAAAATATAATTATGTAGTTCTTAAAATATGTTACCCCTTGGTAAGTAGTATATATGTATATAATAATAAAGTGGTATATTTTTACCATTTAATAGAAATCAAAAAAAATTGACTTTTATAACAAACACCCTTTAAGAGTTTAATGCAAATGCGATAAAAAATACACAATTTTATTCAACGAAATATGACGTAAATTGAAGCGTCAGTTATAATATCCACCGTCCAACGCATATTGAACTGCCATTGGACCTATTTGTGTACAAAGAGAAGGTCTTAGTATACTTGTTTGGTTGATCGAATGTTTAACGGGTACGTAATTACTTGGCGAGACGAGTTTCCAGTTCGAAGTGACATTTAATATAAAATGTCTTTTTAAGTTAATACTTGCGTGCAAAGTGCCATAAAGATCCATTTTTAACCCAATCTACAATATAAAGAACATAATTCAAGTTCTTTTTCATTGCTTCATACCTAGATTACGTGTTCGTTACTTTTTTTTTTCTTATGCTTTTTTCGTTTTAAAGAAAAACCTATGACAATCTGTGATGACTGCTAAAACAGAAACAAATAAAAAACCTGAGCTTTTAAAATGTAAGCGGTTTTCATAAAGATATAAAAAGCAAAACAAGACGGAATATTTGATGAAGAAATTTATTTACTTCTCGACTCTAAGTCATTAAAGTTAAACAGTGAGTTTTTTAGTCTACTAAAACGTCATGCTAGCTAAAACATGTAATATGTAATAAATTTTAAAAACTGCCAGATGGAGTGAAGCACTTCTTAAATACGATATCAAGGGGTAATGAAAAAAGGTAAATGTATTTTCACCAACATTTAAAATTAAAGATTCATGACGATTTAAACGACACATTTATTCCGAAAAATATTTGAATATTCTTTTGTTAAAATCTTACTCACGGTGTATTTAACGAAGCGACAGCACATAAATCTTCAAAACGCCAGTGATATTAAATTATTTTGTAAAGAATTTTAAAAATATATTCTTATATTTACATCAGAATTACAATTTTACGCGTCATGCAAGTCATCTTTTGCTATTTATGCTAAATTGAAACAAAGTATGCGGGAATTTATGATCTTCAAAATTCTTGGGACTGTCTTTAAATTTATCTCCTTTATGGTAAATTTACGGAGTGCATTTTTATCTTTGTAGCAAAAGGACTAATTTATCATAGAAGTTCTCTTGCAATGTAAGATTTTTTTCTATTGTGGTAGGGGTCATTTATTATTCCTAGTTGTAAGGATATTACATTAATGAAACTATAGTCAAGAGCAATGAAAACGGATCAATTTGTATTGAATAACGATAGAAAGTGACCGTTTTCATAGCTCCTAAGTGTACATGGTGATAGTATGCGCTGTGTAAATTCATTGCTAGTTGTAAGGATATTACTAGTTGTAAGAATATTACTAGTTGTAAGCATATTATATTAATGAAAATATAGTCAAGAGCAATGAAACCGGGTCAATTTGTATTGAATTATGATAGAAAGCGACCTGTTTTCATTGCTCTTGACTGCACATGGTGATAGTATGTGCTATGTAAATTCATTACTAGTTCTAAGGATATTACATATTACATTAATGAAACTATAGTCAAGAGCAATGAAATCGGATCAATTTGTATTGCATAACGATAGAAAGTGACCCGTTTCATTGGTCCTGAGTGTACATGGTGATAGTATGACGTGCTAATTGAATTTATTGCTTTAGTGTGAAGCGTTTTTTTTTTTTGAGTTGTCACTTGATTATTTTTGGTCGCGTATTTACTGTTTCATACAAAAAGTCCAACGTATTATTATTTTCCGTCGCCATGTGAACCAAACTCCCGAGTTTTGTATGAAAATGAATGTAGCAGAATTAACGCGACTCACAACTCAAAAAATTAAGCTCTTACTCTAAATATTTCCAAGAAACGACTGTACAGCAATGATGGCTTTAGGTTATTTTCATGGTTTTGTTAATCGTAAGCTAAATATGCTAATGCGATAAAATTATTGATTTAGGTAAACAGTTTCTTCAGTTGCATGAAAAACAGCTGTAACACACAATCAGACAGACACTGAAGGTCTGATATACGTACTTTAACTGGACAAAATACTAAAACAACCAACGTTTGTAAACATGTTTTGAACAGCAAAGCCGCAAAAACCGCAAGAGTCGATAGTAATACACCGACGGAGGATTAAGCCATGCAATATACAGTCTGCTCAGCAATTTGCTTTCTCCAACATGGATGCACTTAGCAAATTAACAAGCTAGTTCTAACAAAGAACGTTGTTGGTACGAGTCAATATATTGTTTGGTACACAGTAAAACTGGGGCTTCATTCTACATTGACTTTACCCCTAATGTTATCGTATCGTTAATGTTTGACAGCTCTTATTAACTAGACAGTAAAGGCAACTGAGCTTAAAACAATATGATAGTAAGGGTTAAAATATATTGAATTGGCTGCTGTTGTAGGTTGCTTCGTGGTTGGTGCAATTACCTAGTAAACAGACGGTCATAGAATGGAATTTAAATAAACATGAGTATCCTTACCATGAGGTACAATTACTGTACTCGCTAGCGAGTCAAATGGTCGGTCTCTTGCACTCTATAAGAGTTCAAAGTCAAAGTTCTTTATTCTTCAATTTAGGCATAATAATAATGCACCTATGAATGTCAAAAAGCATTACCACCGGTTCGAAAAATAAAACCTTTGCCCCGAGAAGAACCGGCGTAAGAAACTCGGCAAGGTATATTTTTTTCAGGAAAAAGGTTTGCATCATTACATAATAATTATAAATAGTTTACAATATCACAGTATTTTTGCACAGTAGGTGCCTTTTTTAAGCGTAGGTAAATTTATGCGTAGATTACTCATGCAGGACGGACGACTCACTGCCAAACATCCCTACCCATGATATAATCGTTTACTTTATAATATGCTCGGGAAATTAGTTTTTGTTTTACGACAGATTTAAATTTAGAGTCAGTAATACTTTTTGGAATTTTATTGTAGAATTTTATAAAATTTCCTAAGAATGATTTTGAAGTTTTGGCCAGTCTATAAAATGTGGTTTTGCGCTTTCCTGTGCTCCTGGTTGCTTTTGGCTTATCAATGTTCGTTGGGAAATTATATAGATTATTCCTAACAAAGATGATTATTTCAAATACATATAGCGACGGCAGTGTTAGAATATCTATTTCCTTGAAGAATTGCCTCAATGACACACGCGACCCCAAGTACGTAGTAAGTAGTTCTGTGAGGTACAGAACATTCGACTCTCTAGCGAGTACGGTGATGGTAACTCATGGTAAGGGTGCAGGAGACATTCTTACACATATTGACATAGAAAACCTTCAAAACTCAGGAACAAATACCTACTCGTGCTCATCCCACAATACCTGTCTGTACTGGGATTTAAACCCGGGGCCGCTGGCTTCGTAGGCAGGGCCATTAGCAACTAGGCTAACGTGTCGTTTCGTCGTTAACTTTGAAACTGTTTTTTTGTAGGTTATGTGCGCAGTTTGTTTACTTTTTATATTTTTTTGCTAGAAATATTGGGCACATCTATAAACATCAGCATTCTCAAGATTGAATTCTAAGACTTCAAATTGCTTGCCAATCCTGAGGACTTAAAAAAACGCCTTTATGCTAGTAATTTCAAGGGTTGTCTTTGCCACACGACTAAAGAGACCACATTAAGTATGAAGCCTTAAAATCTACCAAGATCAAATGAACGAGAGAGGATATAAGTGGTACAGCGCTATCTCATTCGTTGCCTGGAATTTAGGTTTTGACATTAATTAAACATTCAAATTTTAATTCGATTTTGATGCCTATTCATATGATAAAGCAAGATTTTATGTCAAAATTAACTACGAGTATGCGGTTGAAGTATTTATCTCAAATGAATCTTTATCTCTAAGGCATGGATTATGAAAAACCAGCTGAACAAAACAGTTGAGAGGTGAGAAAGCGAATTCAAGAGAAGCAAAAGCAGAAATATTTTTGATGGTTTTCTTAACGCTACTTGATCATCTTGCTCATAATGGTTAGCTAGCCTATGCTTGCCGAGCAGATGTTCGTATGTTCCGACTTACCTTGTATCCAGTGAGTTTATGGGGTTCCGAAGTCCAACTTGGAACCGCTATAGTTTCGCCATGTCCGTCAGTCCGTCTTTCCATGGTCTACCTCAGAGATCTTTGTTACTACAAAACTGGATTTAAGCATAGATAAACATTACACGGCATTACATTATTAGGCGGCTATCAGAGAAGAGTGGCGGCGTGTTGTGAAGCTTGCCACCAACACCTGAAGTGATGACCACGACCACTCTCTCAAGAGTGATACCGACAAAGAAGAAGAAACATTACAATTTCATTGACAAAGTTTAGATGTAAAATAAGTCTTGGAAATGTTTCGGGTGCCTTTTGTACGTGTAAAACAAAGGTGTTTTTTTTTACATTATAAAATCGAGTGATGTATCATTGGAAGACTCTTAAAAAACATTTAGTATTTTTTTATATTTTGAGGGACCGTTTATGATTTGAACTCCAATAAGAAAGACTCGTGCCAAACAACAATATGTACCTTCTACGGATCAAAATATACCTATAAGGTGCAATAGCCCTGTTATCACGAGACATGGCTCAAGTCCCAGAATAGATAAAAACCCCGAATATAATGGCAACTCCTACTTTCAGTACTTTTAGAACATCTCAAATTAAAAATTATTTTATTTAATATGTATGTGGAATCGTTTCTCAATACTCAATACTCAATCATTTATTGCAATCATAATGTTTTACATAGATCTTACTTGCTAGCTTAGAAGTTAACACTAGAATAGCTCATTAAGAATCCTGATGGGTACCGCAAAAATGGGAGATGACTACTTACTGTACTATTAATTTTTATTGACAACTTAATTAATAGTGTAGTAAGATTTTGATATGAGAAGTTCAGGGCCTCTACTCCCGACGGTAAAAAACATATCGTCTTTGACATGTAGTGTTTTGACGTCATCCGCCATTACTGTCAAGTAAATAAGAGCTATCAAAACGGTAACGATACGATAACAAGTCAAACACGATATGGTTTTTGCCGCGTTGAATAAAGGCCCAGTTTCAGTTCTCTCAAACGAATGAGCCGATTCGGACGCAGTTTTCTTTTACAGCTTGTTTGATTGGGATGGTTTTTAAGCCAAGCTTTATGAAAATTGGTCATTTGATACACGCATTAACCTTATTTTTGCATTAGGGAAAGTTAATATTTTTTTAATAGGTTTAATAAAATTGATTTTACTTTTACATGACTAAAGTATTACCCTTTTACTGGTACTTAGTGGATTAAAAAGCATTGTTACATGATTCGTAATTACCGGTGCGGAATTTGAATCGCTCCCACCCTTAATCCAGCCAAGTTCCAGTGAATCAAGGCATCAAATTCTTCAGAAGCTAACTCCTGGCAACTCTCCAGTGCTATTAGCTCTAATCAGGGATACCCTAGCAGCTAAGCTTGTAATGTGCTTGCAAGTTTAGTTTTTGTTTTCCTTGTAAGTATTTTGTAAGACTGTCATGAGGAAATAAATAATACCTACATATTTTCTTTGCAGTGTTGCATCATTATGTTAAACGCTGCATGATTGCATAAATGAAGAAATAAAAAAAAATGTGGGGTACGTCATAGCACTTTTGCATTTTGTTTTTAAAGTTCTTGTCATATGTTGCACACTGACATTTACTCGTATATGACTGAATAACTATAATGTTTATCAAAATATGGCATGAGAAATCTTTTTAGAATCAACAACATTAATGAAATAACGTTACTACATCAGAATAAACTCGTATCTGACATTTCGAGATGTATCAGTTTGAACTTAATTCACTTCGAGTTAAAGTTTAAAATTGTACGTCACGAAATACGAGAAACGAGGTTTTTTCAAAGTAATGACGATAAGCATATCAGCGGACGACGCACTGGCCTAGTTGGTAGTGACCCTGCCTACGAAGCTAGCGGTCTTGGATTCAAACCCCGGTAAGGGCAGATATTTGTGTGATGAGCGCGAATATGTTCCTGAGTCATGGATGTTTTCTATGTATTTAAGTGTATATTTCTTTATATAAGTATTTATATCGTTGTCTAGTACCCATAGCACAAGCCTAGAGCTTAGTTTGGGACTAGGTCAATTGATGTGACATAGTCCCATGATATTTATTATTTATTTATAGCTCTTCATATAAAGATCTGGTGTTCTGTGGCTCTCGTAACTATGAATATGTGTCATAGTGTATTTTGTGCTTGACTTACTATCCGTCTTAAACGGTGGCATTTTATCTTTTTGCATATTATTATATCTAGGTTTTCCTTGGTTGTAGCCAATAGTTTTCCTGATTATAATGACTGACTTTTTTTTAAAGATACATTGAAAAAACATTTGGAATAAGTAGTTTTGCCAAACTGCAAAGCATTGTTTTTCAAGTCATATTTGCATGTAAGACATTGTACTAGGTCTATTTTAATCGCCAATCAGCAGTGTTCGCGCTGTTGTATTTTAGTGTAAGGGTTATGACAGTGTAAAATAACTAACATAGTGATATATGTAGTGTTATAAACAACTGTAGCTTGCTCAGGTATTACACTGGAGGTTCAAAATTGATATAAAATCCAGGAACGACCAACAAATCCGGTTGATAATATACAGCCACGCCTAATCAGCATTTTAGATACTGTTTTATTGTTAATTCCAAATCAAGATGACGCTACTTGAAGTTTAAACAATATTTAGTCATGGTATGGGGTTTACCCACTAAGTCCTTTTGTTTTGAAAGTCCAAGAAAACTACGTATACGAGTATACATTTTTGTAGGCTTGGAATCGAACAGTCAATTCTGAATGAAAATTAAAAAGTTTATTACTTCTATATAATCTGTTCCATTACTTAGTATTAAAGATAAAAGCAAAAGTTGCACAAGAAGGCAAGTTCAGTTATAAAATAGCAAAGTGCTCTCCGAGGAAGACTACATTATACAAATAATTCAATTTGAATTTTGAATTAATCGTTCTGTTCTCAACGATGCTCGGTTAAATTAAACTGCAGGATGGTTCTCTTACTAGGTATTCTGTATTTATAATGTTTCTATTGTTTACTTAAAAAGTAGGGCAATCCATCTGGGCTTTTATTCTATTTTGCTTTTAACTTATGTTTGCGATATGGCGGCTTTAAATATCAATTATAATTTAATCATGTCAAAAGTATCTTGATATTTAAAACGGCCATATCAAGAAAGTTTTGACATGATTCAATTATAAACTATCTAAAATGAATACGTTATTATAGTAAGCAGTACGGTCTAGTCAAAGACTTAATTTTGTGACTCACCTCAAGTCAAAAATCAATCTGAAATTGTACAGCAAAATTGTTGATTTACTATAAGTTTTAAATCACTTGGCATCTTCATATTGACGATTTCAAGCACATTTTATTTGAAATGGATCCTCGTTCGTGCCCGTAAAATTCAATTTATCGAAAACTTACATTCTCGAAAGATAGATTATAAACTAACGGTGTCATAATCATACGGTCAAGTTTGAGTCGGACTCGCGCACCGAGGTTTTCTTACCACTGGACTTACGCTGAATGTATTTTATTTAGGATTTGCTCTATAATAATACCAATTTTAACGACAAAACCAAACCAATTAAAAAGGTTTATACTATACTTCATCATCATCATCATGTCAGCCGAAAGACGTCCACTGCTGGACATAGGCCTCCCCCAAAGCTTTCCACTCAGACCGGTCTTGTGCTTTTCGCATCCACCGCGGTCCCGCGATCCTGACGAGGTCGTCATTCCATCTTGTTGGAGGCCTACCTACAGCTCGTCTTCCGGTCCGCGGACGCCACTCCAGAACCTTCTGACCCCATCGGCCATCAGTCCTGCGAGCAATGTGCCCCGCCCACTACTACTAGTATACTATACTATACTTATGAATATTAAAAAAGTCACTATCTAATAATAATAATAATAATAATAATAATTTATTTATTCAGACAACATGATAGGTCCACAGTTTTATTAGTAATTCTTAGCCTAAATGTTAGTAATTAATAAATAACAGTGATTTTGTCCTCTGTGTAAGTTTCCACATCAGAGGACAATCAAATTTATTGGCAATCATCTTTAAGATGCCATTCCCGCTGCCACGCACCCTGTCTACTAATGAGGCAGTTTTCTTGCGCCACAGAGCATCGAAACTGTCTGTGCGTGCCTCCACAAACATGGAAGAGGCGCTGCAGTACCGCGGCAGCCGCAATAGCACCCTAAAGGCGTTATTGTACTGGACGCGCAGAGCATTGTAAGCCTTTTGAGTATACCTGACCCACAGACTCGACGAGCACAGAGATGTGCAAAAAGCCTTAAAAAGCGTAATTTTTACTGAATCCGTACATCGTCTAAATCTGCGCGCCAGCATGTTCGCCCTAACTGACAATGCTCTGCGCTCCCTCTCCATAACAGCATCATCTTTCAAGTTCTCGGTCAATAGATGACCAAGATATTTGAATTGATGCACTTTTCTAAGGTGAACACCATTGAGTGTGATAGGAGGAAAGAAGAAAGGACTCTTGGTTCCCGCCTTAAAAATCATATACTCAGTTTTCTGAACATTATAAGACAACCCGTGAGACACCGCATACGCCTCACATGTAGCCAGCAGCTGTCGCAATGCGGTGACTGAGGGAGCCAGCAGCACCATGTCGTCTGCATAACTGAGATTATTGACGCACACCCCGTCAACAAAACACCCTACATGCATGGTGCCTAGCTCCCCAATCAACGCATTCATATACAGATTGAAAAGCAGGGGTGAGCTCAACCCCCCCTGTCTCACCCCGCAATCCAACCTGCACGGAGCCGAGTACTCGCCTGCCCACTTCACTCTATTCTCTTGATTCAGGTACCAGTTTCTTAACAGTGAGATAAGCTCCGGCGGCAACCCAGTATCCTTCAACTTCTTCCAGAGGATGTCATAGCAGACCGTGTCAAAGGCCTTTGAAAGATCCATAAAGCAGGCATAGATGGGCGTTTCTCTATCCGTGTAGTACCTGACAGTGTGCTTCAGACTAAGGATCGCAGCTTCAGTTGACAGGCCGGGCACAAACCCAAATTGGGCATCATGTAACTGAACATGCTTCCTCAAATAGGAGTTGAGCACACTGTCAAGCACTTTAGCGAAAATAGTGGCCAAGGAGATGGGCCTATAGTTTGACTTGTCTGAGACATCCCCTGTTCTATTCTTGATAATGGGCACTACCACAGTCTTCACCAGATCAAGAGGCAGGTAAGAGTGATTTAAACAGAGGTTGTAAAGCAAGGCGAGGACTCGTGGAAGGTGAAGGCCAGCATACCGGAGGTGTTCGACACTGAGACCATCGTGTCCTGGCGATTTACCTCTGGTCATAATAGACTACCTATTACAGTTAAAAAGATACAGCTCTTTAAGACGGGTGGACCTGGATAAGAAATAGGAACAAATATTCGCACTCATCACCCAAATGTCGTCAATAATATCTCAATGACTAGCCATCCGTTTGCTGCGTTGTTTCACTTGATATAGCTATGTTACTCAATTACTGTAGCAAAGGCAGTACATCTAAACTTAATAAAACATAGCCATTCCCTCGCTGCAGCCTCGACAATCTCTACTACCGGATACCTGCTGAAACTCACTTTAATATTTATGAAATTGTGTCTTTCTTAATCTGGGCCTTTTTTGTTCGTATTCGCGCTGAAAAAATTGAGGTATTATACATTTCTGAGTAGATGCAATTGTACACTTTCTTATTGCGTTGTGCTAAGTTCTGAGCGCTCTGTGGTCTGTGATCCTAGACTAAATGCGTTTTGCGAGAGTTATCGAAGGTCCTATTTAAAAACGCGGGATTTTAGTAGTAGGTAGGCCTCCAACAAGATGGAGTGACGACCTCGTCAGGATCGCGGGACCGCGGTGGATGCGAAAAGAACAAGACCGGTCTGAGTGGAAAGCCTTGGGAGAGGCCTATGTCCAGCAGTGGATGTCTTTCGGCTGACATGATGATGATGATGAAATAATAATTTCATGTTTAAAATGTCAACCAAAGAATTTTCCGATTGGGTAAATTTTCTAGTACTGGCCACTGTCAGTAACAGGCCACTTTGAAACAAATTAAAAGCAATAAATATGCTGATATTTCTGCGATTAAACTAAAACAACCTCGATCCAGAGTTATTATCCGGACTACTGTTAAATTATCTCTACGAACGGCGTCTGTATAAAAAATTGGTGGTTAGTAAGTATAAGTGGCCATTTATTGAAGATTTACCCTACATAATAATATTATGTTTTCTACCTCTAAATAGGCAGTCAGGTTTTCCATGTTTGACCTTTATAAACAAGATATGAAATCCCTAGTTCTATTAATAGGAGGGTAAGGGCTTCGATATTTCAAAACATATGTCTAGGGATAAGCGGGAAACCTTTCGAGAAGAATTTGCCGCGGATCGGAAATCGATATCTAAAAATATTACCACATCCGTAAATTGTGATGTGTATTTTTGTTTGACGGTAACGTTTTAAGGTTGCGGAATAAGTGCTACCATGACCTCGTTAGGGAAGAGTGGTGGTGGGACCTTGTGTAGGGTCCGTACGAATAGCTGGCACCGTATTATCTTTTAACCTACCTTTAAGCAGCAATGTCCGTATTGTTGTGTTCTAGTGTGTGAATAAGAAAACCGATGAAATTAGTAGCATAGAAACATTATATTTCAGACCTCAAGTCCAGGACTGGGAAAGTATTCGCTGTCTTGAGGTTGTAGAGATTAGAATGCAAATTTCTATTGGTCTCGTCCGACAACCATCAGGTGGCCTGAGGTCTCGTTTGCTTTCTCCTTGCCATAAAAGACTTACAAATATTTAGGACCGTATTAATAAACTGCTCGATATTCATTAAGATGCACGTCTTGAGACGCGTCAAAAATTACAGTTTTCTTTGACTTGAGATGTACTTTGTCGTGTCGAATTAGTGTTCTTTTTGTACGATTCAGTTAAGTTGGCATTGTCCATTAAGTTAAAATTGTACGCAAGTTTAAATATTTCAGAATAAATTAAACGTTTTCAAATAACTAACTAAAACGTTCATAGCGGTATTTTTTGTGTGGCTTTTAAATAGTAAAAAAGCCGCTAGGTTATCGAATTTTCAGATGTATTTTTACGTTCAGAGTTTTTAGCAAAAAAATTCACAAGGAGGGTATCGTTTTTTGGATGATTTCATTTCGATATTTTATTATGATCTTTAGACTAAACTCTCAGATTGTGGATTTTGAAGTATCGATTAGTTGGTTTTTATCCAAGTACTATCAAGGGCTGTATTTTAACACTCTAGCCTCAAATTTTGATACTATTACGATTTACCAAAACCAAGGGATTTACGTTTTTGTTAATTCCAATTTCAACAAAAAGATCTCAATAAAATCTTTCACTGAATTCTAAATTCCAACTTGTCAGTCCTTGAGCTGCAGAGAGCAAAAAAACAGTTAGGTTTTCAAGCTTGCTTTCTGGTTAACGCACATCAAAAATGCCCAAGGATTAAAAGTATTTCCACATTATTTTGATTTTTGCAATGTTTTTCGTTGCATTGCGAATGAAAAAATCTGATTATAAGACATTTTTATTTTTTTTGTATTTATTTCATAACAGCTCTATTCAATTGAAATACGCTGCCTCTCCTCTCGCAAAAGCGCCCAAAGATAATTGCCAATTCAAAATCGTGTACACTTGATAATCTAACCACCCCAAGCCTCAATTTTTGACAATTCCCACAAAGCCAATAGTAGTAGAATTGGCCACGGCCCAAAAAACTTGCTCCGGCCCGCGCCAATCGAGATGATAGCGTTGCTTTTGTCGAAATGAATCCGGATAGTGGTAATTATTGCAGCTGCATATCGCTGGATCCAAGTGCATTCGTCTTGCTTATTTTAATTGCTATGAACCAAGAGCTGAGCTTGCTGTGGGGTAAAGTAGGCAAGCGGGGTGTTGGGGAGAAACGATTTTTAGGATTTAGGAGATAATCGAGTTGGATTAAAGGATATGGCTTATTTATGATTGCTGTTTCCTGTATTTAAGTAATTTACCAATATTGAGAACACAATTTTCTGTTCGTTTATGTTTTTTGTTTAGCAATTTTGCGGGTGGTAGGACCTTGTGCAGGGTCCGTCCGGATCGCTACCACCATCTTATCCATTGCCCTACCGCCAAACAGCAGTTTTCGGATTGTTGTGTTCCGGTTTGGGGAAGATGACTAGCATAGAGGCATTCCATGTTAGTCCTCAGGGTTGGCAACGCATTTGTAGTCTTAGGCTTGCAGTCTTGTGAATGCGAATGTCTATGGGTCACAGTTTCCACTTACCATCAGGTGGCCTGTGTGCTCGATTGCCTTCTCTATGCCATCAAAAAAAAGTAAAAACATAGAGTATTAGAACATAAGAGTGCAAATATTTTATACGCAAAGAACAAAGATAGGAAAAATAAAAACACGAAAGTTTTGAATTTGAATTTGAATTGGAATATAATTAAAAATATCGCGTTTTGATGTTAAGTGCAGACACATTTTCAAAGTCTAGCGCCTACAGATCTCTCAGAGTCTCTAAAGCCTTAAGATCGCACTAATATTTAAAAGCAAAAGTTTGTGTGTATGTGTGTTAGTTTGTTACTTCTTCAAGCTCCAACGGCTAGACGGGTTTGGATGGGAATTGGGATAGCTTATACACTGGATTAACACGTAGGCTTATTATTATCCCGGAAAATTTAAAACTTTCCGAGGAAATAATGATAATCGAAATATTCGTAGTCGAACTCTCCGGCAGAAGCTTGTACGAAATAAAATTTGCTAATTTGTTGTTGTTTATATTGGCTACACATAAATATTCTCCAGATACGACGTACATTATAAGCCATACGATAGCAAGAAATGTATTCATGCTTATATTATTAATATGAAATTAATTCTGAACCGCTTTACCGATTTTTGAATCTCAAAAAAGGACAGAATACTTTTCATCCCGGATACTTGGTCAGTTATCGATAGGGTAGCGGTAACCGATAACGAAGTGGAATCGCGGGCAAAAACTAGTTCTAAATCCAACTAATATTATAAATGCGAAGGTGTCTTTGTTAGTTATTACGGCGTGTCTTTGCAACGGTTTTTACCCTGGATGTGATAATACTACTTTTTATACATCCCGGAAAATTGGAAAATTCCCGAGGGAGTTACGATAATCGAAATCTACGTGAACGAAATCGCGGGCAGAAGCTAATAATTGTATGAAAGTTTAGCTTAGTTTAACAAAAACATAATAATTTAAACTTTCCTCCTCAACCAAGCTAGTGCGAAGCGGGTGTCACTAAACATTCCCAAACAATTCCTTAACTTAAACCCTGACAATGCCCTGAAGTCCGGATCTAGTCATTAGCACTGGAACATCAGCTCGGCATTGAACTGCCACCTGGCACACAGCCAACCTTCCTCGCAATGTTTCAACGTACAGGATTTATGGGAGTTCCCTTCCGCACGGTGTAATTTTAGTTTTTCCGTTCAAGCTATGAATGTTTGGTAAGACATTTACGGCTTACGGTTTAATAGAGGTCACAAACAATGCAAATTATAGCTTACGTGGTTTCAAAATATGTAAAACTATCAATGTGACTGGCATTTCCATACATTTTAACGAGGCGACATTGGAACCGGAAGTCAACCGTTCTATTTTCAGAATTCCAAACATCCTTATTTCAGATCAGACCCCAAATTATTCATAAAAGGGCAAGATGATCATGATACTCATACATATTGACACAACCAAACCAAAGTTAAGTTTTTTTTATGGCATAGAGAAGGCAAACGAGCACACAGGCCACCTGATGGTAAGTAGAAACTGTGACCCATAGACATTCACAAGACTGCAAGCATAAGACTGCAAATGCGTTGCCAACCCTGAGGACTAAGATGGAATGCCTCTATGCTAGTCATTACACCACACTGGCTGTCTTATCCCCAAACCGGAACACAACAATGCGAACACTGCTGTTTGGCGGTAAGTAAAATCTAGATTTATCTTTTTGCTGCAAGTGGCCGTACATAAAAAAATATTACTAAAACTATGTTTGATTCAGAAAGTAGTGCTAAATATTATTCTATTCAATTTACTAATATATAAAAATAATACAAGTAAAATTATTAGGTATATGGTTTTATTGTAAATGGATCGTTTACAGAGAATTGGGTTTATCAGACTTGGCTTGTAAACATTAAACAACATGGACGGCGACGTTAGCCGGAAGAGCTCCTTTGCTATTTTTCTTAATGGAAAAACAACGTTTCTATTTGTTAAAAATACTACAGAATGTTATAACATTAAACGATGACTGATCAAATGTAACAAAGCTGAATAAATTTATTTTACCAATGTTAATTTGATGAAGGTTCAAGACGTTTATGTTGACATTGGTAACATAAGGCTGGGTTTCATATAGATCCGTTCCGTCCGAAAAAAATATCTGACATATTTACGAATGGGCCTTTATAAAACCGAAACTAAATGTATTCATAATAATGTTTATAGATTGTTTTATCAATTTTTTACATGAGTCTGTTAAAAATGCCTTTTCCTACAGTTTCTTGTGACACCTTATTTGCACACTTATTTTCGTGGTACCTACTTTTAAAGTCACTGTTTTTTAGCGACGTGTAAAAAAACCGTGATAAGGCTAATTCACTGAATTAATGATTAAGTTGAATCCACGAAAGACTCGACCAATTCGAGTCGTGGCTATTATTGAGAATGAGATGGTCCGCAAGAAGCACATCAACCAAATACATCCCTTTCTTATTTCTACCATCACAAATACCTAAGTTCAAGGTCTCAGGATTAGATTATCAATTAATTTAAAAACTATGGGTACGAGTTTGGACGTAACAGTACATTATGCACCAAAATATCTAGCATCAAAGACTGCACCAGAGTTATTATCTGATATTTTCTCTGCCAAATGTACAACAGTAAAAGCCAAATCTTCACTTGGCTCTTTTAGTGCTGACCCGAAATATCTCTCAAACTCATCATTTCATTTATAAAATTAAAATTTCCATACATACGCCATTTAAAAACCGTAGACAATATACTTCCAAAAGCCAAGCAGCGTAACATAAGAACTTCCGCGAGCCAAAAATGCTAGCGCTGCGTAAACAATATTATCCTGTCTAGACGCTTATTTAAACATTTATGCATATCTAAATCTCTGTCTTGCTTTGGAACTTAGCCAGGCTCTTTACTAGGCAATGTTTCAGTTAATTATGTAGTAGTTAACATTGATGGGCTTTGACTTGTTCAAAGTGTTTAGTATGAAAGGTAGTCAAACTCTAACTTTGATAGTAATTTTGATGCTAAATTTGTAATTACATTCTCGTCTGATCTTGCATGTGTAAAGGTATTCGGTAGTATTGAAAAGTTATTATGTGTTCTGTGAATAATCCAGTGGGGCATTAAACACGTTTAGATTTAATGATATTTTTGAGCCATTTGTAGTGCCAAAAATGTTTATTAGATTGAAGCTTAAGTTTTAGATGAAATGTATCCTAATAGGAGATAAAAATAATATGTTTATTTCAGACCATACAGTCGACATTGTTTTAGTTTAACCAGAATCCTAAAGACTATGTTAATATTACAAATAATCCATAATTATCCCTTTTTGGCCCTCCCAATAACCGCATTATACACTGGACCGCAAAACTAAGTATCACACTTTATATGACATGTTCTTTAAAAGTGTAATACTTAGTTTTCCGGTCCAGAGTAATTAACTTTATCGCGGTGGATAAAGCATTCGTCTCTCTCGCACTTAGCTCTTGGTCGGAGAGTAACAGCTAGATGGCTTTACGTTTGTTTACATTGATAAACACAATTATAAAAGGCCGTTGATAGTAATTGGGCTCTGAGGTCCATATTCTTAGCTATTAAGCGGTATCTCAAATTCAATAGTCAAACCAGATTCAATCCTGTCTGGCCCTTTGTTATCATTTAAAAAATCCCATTGATTTTGCTACTAAAATAAGTATTTTGCTTTTTTTGGGTCCTATTTCCAAGAAACTCAACAGTAAGCCTTTTTTCTAAATAAATCACGGTCCTAATGAACATATAGACATGCATCCCGTTAATGTTGAAGGGGGGGGACGGGGTCCATATAAAAGATAAAAAGATAAAAGATGTTTATTCAGTAATTAGGCCGCACGGGCACTTTTACACGTAAAAATCTACCAGCGCTTCGCAAGAGACCACTGCTGAGAAGAAACGCCGCAAGAAACTCAACAGTCAGTCGTTTTTTAAAATAGGTACTTAAAATTGCCCATGACCCTTTAGCTCCAGGCGATAACGTTTCTCTTAATTAAATCCAATTTGCATGACTTTTGAATATCGACGGTTCTGTGACTCAACCTCGTATATTTATAAATCTCCAGTATAAAGTGACACGCACTTAGTATGCATTCGCGTACTTAGAGAGTGTCAGTTTATAATGGACGATTTTGAGGTTGAGTCACAGAACCGTCTATTATGTTTTAGTTATTACGAAAATAATATTCAAAAATTACATGTAAATCCGCTACCACCATCTTATCCTTGAATCTGCAAGTAGCAGGTTTGCATTGTGGTGGTCCGGTGTGAGGATAAGACTAATGATGAAATTACTTACTAGCATAGATGCATTCTATTTTAGTCCTCGGGGTTGCCAATGCAAAAGAAGTCATACGATTGCCGTCTTGAGATTGAGTCTTGAGAATTAAAATATCCATTGGGTCACGGTTCGAAATTAATATTAAGTGGTACGTGTGCATACGTACTTCTTAAAAACGGAAAAATGGTCTTTGTTTTGGGACTAACTCAAATAAAAAAATATGTCAAAACTAAACTTATCATGATTTTTTTGCTGATATATATAATACCTTAGCAAGTTTGTGTCAACCCTTCTAAAATAATTTTCATGTAAGTAACCACATCTCTAAAATGAAACGAAAACGAAGAAAAATATAATTCAATCACGTTTTACGAATCTTGAGTTTAATTCACACTGGAAAATTAACAGCGTTTATATTTCAATTACGAGTGGTTTATTTAATATTTCCAAAGTAATCTTGTCTGAGACTTGAGTTAATAACTTTGAACATCAAAGAGCATACAAAAACAAGTTTTCATATCCATCTGTGCCTAATATCTTTGCCTTCAAATAGAGGAGCTTATTGATTCTCTTCGGCAAAACAGTTTCCTAAGGCGAGTAGTGAAGAGCGTTTATCGATAACTTAGAACTTTGCTAAAAGCTTTGCCCTAGGTTTAAGTTCTTGTCAGCAGTATGTAAGTACTTTAAAGAATGGTTTGAAAGTACCATTATGTGTCATCTCATCAAAATATTATGAATATGTGGTATTTACGTAATAGTGAAATGAGCAAAGGATTTATGAGCCAGCTGTTTTGTAAGTCTCAACCGCCTTTCTTTAAAAACGACCTTTACTTAATGGACACGTAAAACAAACTGTCTATTAAGATATTAGTTTTATAATTTTCTGTCAAAACATATATAATTAAAACAAGTTTTTTGATGTTCATTTTTCTGTCATCGCATCTGCTTATCGGGATTAAAATATTGAATTCCGATTTTACGTAAAACAAAGCGGATATTCCGTAGTCACTTTAAGACTCCATCAGTAGATGAACGTAATACTTAGTTTACTAGTTTACTTTAAATTTCAGCCTACGATAGCGGAAAGTGGTTCGAAATAAGTAGCAAGAATGAAACCGAAATGACAGAAATACGAATAAAGCGAGTTAAATTATGTAGAGTGTGAGTCAAAAGCAAATTAAATGCTAATAAAAATGAACTAACTTTGTGTCTTTTTTTGCGTTTTTGAGAATTATATCTATTAAACTTCACTATCGATATTTACCCAAGTTTTCCCAACCCTGTTCCTCTAAACAAATATTTTTCTTTTGATTCACTGCAGCGCTGGAGGCCGTCCAAGGCGGAAGACGAACGGATTCTTTCACTGTATTGCTTCCTTCCTTTAGGATGTAAGAGTTGTTTTAAAATGTGTGACTTACGGAGTCGGTATGAGGTTATATGGTTTGGCACAGGAGGTTATAAGAAACAGTAACGCAATACAAAGTTATACATTTCAGAAAATTTCAGCAGGCATAACTAAGTCATTTCTGAAAATACTCTTTAAAAACCGCGGTAAAAGGTAGCTTTAACTGGTCAAATTGTTGAGAAAATTCAGGAGAACTTCACTCCATAGTCTCAAAATACGAGGAACGAAACACTGAGTGTTGATTTTGAGGATTGAATCTTGAAAATATATAGTTATCTATAAACAACAGAATGAGCTGGATCATGACAACGAACCCCGAAATTAAAATTACAATTTCACCGTTTAGTCCTCAGGGTTTGCAACTCATTTACGTTCTCTTAATTAAAAAACGAAGTCTTAAGATTGTACTCTCTGGTGTTTTGTGTGTTTCAATGCCATAAAAAAATGCGTTTACTGCACCGCAATGTACTTACTGTGTTTAAGGGGTATTCTGGACGCTTTTGGCACGTAGTCGTCGGCCGGCGCGTCGCATACGAATCGAGCTCCGGTTGCGTTTTAACGAAGGCCTGTGTTACTGTAGCCAGGACTGTTCTAATTGGCCGAGAGGCCTTTGAAATGACATACTTCAAAGGGCTACATGAGCGTTTGGACATTGTGACAGTCATTATGCTGTTTATGCGATATTTTGTCGAACTCTTGGATAATGTTGGTAAATTTGGGATGAGGTTGATGTGACGTCATATATTTCATGTATGAATGTGTTGTATTTCCAATCAAGGCGTATTACAAAAGTTGACAAATAGTTAAGTCATGTGGTATTTATGAAATGTCAAAGTAGCAAGTACTAACCACTATTGAATTAGGAACTTCTCAGGATTATCCAAATTCCATCTAATGGTCATTGAAACGTTCAGCATCTTTTACTTCAAGTAACCTATCACACGACAACGGAGTTACCCTAGTTGGGCTTGGGATCCTATCTATGATGCTGGCAGTTCGGGGTTAGATCAATGTAAGGCCATTTGTGTGAAGATTATTTATTTGTTTCTGAGTTTTGGACGTTTTCTAACATAATATAATAGTTCAAGTCTAGAGCTTAGTTTGGATCTATGACTATTAAGATAATTTGTATGAGATTGTCCCTTATATTTACCATACGTACTTTACCTAAATTTACCTATCATTTTTCGCATTTATATCTATTTCTTTTAATTTTAGGGTTGACTTCCGTAACGGCCCCCCAGTTCACTGGGCAGTTGCTGGAGAGTTCGGAGCCCGCACCCACTTCGTGCTGAACGAGTCTGATCCATCATCAGCGCACCTGGCTGTGGAGAAGGTGGTTCATCGGGACGAGGGGGTGTACAGATGCAGAATTGACTATGTGGATTCTCCGACAAGGAATTACAGGGTCAATTTGACTGTTGTTGGTAAGGATTTTTTTTGAAGGTGTGAAAATTTGCTTATTTATGATTAAGGAAATAATTTTATATTGGAATTGCCAGAGTTGAAAGCGTACGATGAGAGATAATGATTTCCTAATTGTTGCATTATAAAGATGATTTTGTCGAAATTGTTCAAAAAAATATAATTTTAAACATTACATTTTTTATCCGACTGTATCAGAAAGAGGGGTATGTTTTTCAACTGTATGTATGTATGTCTATTTCTTTACCACGCCCTGCAGCCTAAACCACTTAATGGATTGTAACATATGAGATATCCTTAGGTTCGTTTTGGTTGGGGGTTGATCTGAGATTTAATATTTAAGTCAAAGTAATAAGGCTTTAAGGGGGTTAATTTTTGTGGCGAAAATTTTAATAAATGCAGTTGAGTTTTTATAAGGTTACTTATTTTATTACGTACTGTGAATTACCCTGGCTTTACTCCAGTGTAGACAAAATAAAAACTGCATAAAGTTAGGAATAGCTTTAGTTTCATTTTAGTTTAGAATTTTCAAAATCAATTCAATCTGTAGATTCAAATATAAACCCTAACACACAAACAAACAAAAACAGTTTAATTCTTTATAATGTAATTGAAAAAAACTGTGACACTGAAGTGTTTTAATCCGACATTGTGTTCTTTGGCAGTTGCTCCAGAATCTCCCAGGATATACGACTCTGAGGGTCGTGAGATTCTAGGGACAGTGGCTGGAACACTAAGAGAAGGGCAGGATCTTCTCCTCTCTTGCCAAGCATCTGGTGGTAAGTACAATTTATCCCGTCAAATATAAGAAGTAAACGATTTTCGAAAAATGGCAAAAGGTATGGAGTGTCTGGTTGTTTATGTCAATCCTATATTTTTTTAATAATAATAGGTTCTCGCAAAGCACTTTGTCTTCACTTTCTTGGTTGGTTATAGATGATAGGTACCTACTAACCACAACATTTATAACCTTAAATTATTTACTTAATTTTCCTTTGCCCATCCTTCCTTCTTTTACTTTTTCTTCCATGATGATTTAAAAACAGACAAGACAACCATTTAAATTAATAGGGGCATTTCATCTTAGTCCTCAGGGTTAGCAACACATTTGCAGTATTAGGATTGTAGTATTGAAACTGCAAATATGGGTCTTAGATCCCACTTACCATCAAATGGTTTGTGTGCTCGTTTGCCTTTTTCATTCAAATAAATAATCTAAAAATTACATAACATTGTAGGGCGAGGAAGAACATTAAAGTTCAATTAAGTTTGTTCGATAATGCCATTTTCAGTATGTTAAGATAGGAAACTAAACCTTGTTCCTATTGCAACACAGTTCAAATTAAATTGCCTTGATTATTATGTTCTATTTGCACACTGGGCTTTACGAGGATAATTCTCCTATCAACCACTGCCCCAGGAAAATAAGCCTTATTCCCATTGCCACACAGTTAAAATTAATTTTCCTTGATTATGCATCCTGCAGCAGCTTTACGAGGATGATTCACCTATCAACCATTATCCCAGGTAAACCACCACCAGACGTATCCTGGTACCGAGGGGAAGAACGCCTGGCGTACACCAGGGAAGGGTCAGTGTGCCAGCTCCTCCTCCAAGAGTTGACCAGGGAGATGGCTGGCACCAGGCTGCAGTGTCGAGTGGAACCGCCCTTGATAAAAGCGGTGTATAGAGATGTTACGCTTAAGTTATTTTGTAAGTATCATCGTATTTTTTTTGATAAGGAGATATTAATTACTAAAGAACAGCCGTGATAACGCATAGAATTTCTCCCTATTTTTTCCCGTCGGGGGTTGATGTCCAAAAAATCCTTTCTCATTGCACCCTACGGTTTATTACCACCAAATTGCATGTCCAGGTTTGCAGTCAGTTGTTGTCGATTATGGAAGAATTTTGTATGGTATAGATGAGAGTTTAAAATTATAGTCTAGTTTGCATGAAACTTTTGGTAAATAACGGAAAAAATACTAATACAATCAAAAATGAATAATACACGTGCCTTTTTTTTCGCTAGAAATCATTGTTACCTATATATATACCTATATACGAGTAAATAATAACGAAAGTAAATATAATATGTAACTATATCATAACCATATTTTTTTAATAAAATGTTGAAAAAATTCGTGACTGCTTAAATTTAAAATATGGTCTATAGCTCAAAGGATGGTTTTTTATACAGTAAAACCCCAGTTCGTAAGAGTGACAGGCAACGGCATCAGCAGAGCTGGCCACGACCGAGCCTTCGTGTGCACCACGCGAGGGTCCAAGCCGGCTCCCAACATCGACTGGTTTATCAACTCGCAGAAGATAGACTCTACAATGACAGAGGTAATTTAAACATGATACTTATTTAAGAAGATCATTCCGATGAGAGTGTTCTGTCCCCTGAATAACCAGGGATTCAGAAGCTGAAAGAGTGCTCCAGCGAAGAAAAATTGCATATGGCCTGAAGTGGATTTATATCATATGAGTGATATTTCTGCCTATGACAATAGGCAGTATCTCAGAGAAAAATCCAGTAGCAATATGAACCCCATTACTAATTGATTAAAACTGCTTTGGTTATCGAATTTCGGATACCGCTCATTCACTTAGGACGGCATATTTGTGAGGAAGAGTACCTACATAGATTAATCGTGTGTGTGTATGATTTGGGTTTAGCTATTTGTGTTTTTTAATAAGGTTTACCTAAGTTGCCTTACATTATAAGGGTGTACGACATATTTTTCGCTGTTATTGCGTTGACATGAAGGTTTTTGTCAAGTTAAACTAATATCCCATCGATTGATGCATTGTGGGAAACCCTTACACTAATTTCTTTACTCTCATTGTGAAAATTATAACACTCTTCTCTTTTGTCGGGTGGATCAAATCCAATAAAGAAGACATTGCCATCACCACCTTGTCCCAAATAGGACCAGATATAATAGGAATTATATCTTGAAATAGTTGTTAAAAGATTATTTATGTTTTTCAGTTGGACGTAGACGGAGAAGTGACTAGAAGCGTCTTGACCTGGAGGGTCAGGAGAGAGGACAGCGGTCGGCACCTGGTCTGCCGCGTCTCCAATCCTTGGTTCCCAGCCTACACACTTGAAGATTCCCTGATCTTGGATGTGATGTGTAAGTACCATATAAAGATAAAAAAATGCTTTGAGCAGTAGAATGATGTTTGTTTAATTATAAGAGCAATGTCAACATTATTTTTACATGACTCCCCAAAAAAGGAGTGTAATGTTTTCAGGGTTCATGTATGCATGTATCTACGATTCTTTGTTCCGCCATAACTTCTTAACGCCTGAACCGATTTAAATGTGTGTAATATCGTTAGAATCCTTTTACCATCCATGGTGACATAGAATACCTTAACTGTTAAAATTGAATGAACAACTATGGCAAACAGTAATTTATTTATGTCAACAAACAACAGTCTTCTAATAATTTCAAAGGTGTTAATGTGAATATCTGAAATATATACTCGTACCAATATAGAAGCGTTAATAAACGGGTTTAATAACAATGTCAAAAAGTGCAGTCGGGTTTTTTAAACCTTGCTTTTCAAGTATTTCGTTAGTATCAATTTATTACAATTCCTTCGGATACTGTTCAAATTCCCGGGATGAAATGTAGCCTTTGTGCTATTCCAGCATAATACGAGTACAATATATCTATGTGCCAACTTATCCATCCACTCAGCCAGAATGGCATTCCGTCAAAACTTTCGTATATATAATATAAGATCTCATCATCATCTTCCTGCCTTTAACATTAAGAGTCAGTTAATTTAGTCCCACTAAAATTAAAAACATGTAAACAACATCGTGAAAACAAACAGAATAATTGCAACAGTAAACACCGTGCACCGGGGCGAACGAAAAGCACGCGAGATAACCGACCGAGTTCCGTTGTTCGTGGTGCCAAGTTACCAAGTGCCAGGTCTATGCCTTTATTATACTGCTGAATAACAGCGTGATTTATGTCTTTATAACTCGGAAAAACCAGGTAAGACCATTCTCTACTTAAAGTTATTTGGTGCTGTCTGAGGTGATTGTAGTACGTATAAACAATTTAGTCGCCTGTATCTCAGGAACCAAACAAGTTTACTTAGTCATGATAGTTTTCCTTGGTTGCTGCCATTATATGCTTTCATTTAAGACATTTTTCAGATTTTTAGTAATTGTAGTTTTGGCTGTAAGCAGGGGGAGGGGGGGGGGGGGACACTTGACTCTATCGAGAATTAGCACAATAAATTAAAACATGAGCAGTTTTAATAAAGAGCTTCAATATCTATCGTAAATATTGACTAGCGATTGTTTTTTACCTTACCAACTGGTAGATACAATACAGGGTGTCCCTAAAAACTCTTACATAATTAGAATCATTACGAATCAGCAAATTTTTTAAACCTATTTGCTTGATTCGTAATGATTCTAATTATGTAAGATACCACTGAAAATCTTATGAATTAAAACATAATTCAAATCAAACCGTATCAGAAAAGACCACTGCACATAAGTTTTATATCTAAGAATGGGAAAACTGAAGAAGTGCATAACTTTACGCTATTAGGCATCACTATAAACACTAGCATAAACTGGAAAAAGCACATTTCCATACTAAAATCTAAATTGTCAAGATTCGTATATGCATCAACTTCGAAACGGCACTCACGGCATATTACGCATATGCATATTCCTGGCTGCGTTATGGCGTGATCCTGTGGGGTGCCAGCACGGATGCACAGGACTTGTTTGTGCTGCAGAAGCTACAGAAGAAATGCCTGCGCATCGAATTACGCGCAACAGAAACCTGCCGGCCGCATTTTAAAGACAAGAAAATCCTCACCCTCCCTTCCATTTACATATTACAACAAGTATGTATGTGTGTGAGAGAGCACATGTACTTTTTCCGGCAAGTTAAAGATGCCCCAAACCGCAGAATAGTAACTCGATACGGAAAAAGACTTAACTTACCAAAAACCTAGCGATTCATAGAGACAGTCCATATGTGAGATTTATAAAAATATATAACAAGGCACCTGCGAATATTAAAGACGAAAAGTAAAACCATTTGTTTAAAAATAAGCTAAAACTACTCTTAACAATAAAAAGTTACTACACAATTAATGAATTCTTGGACAATGCTGACTTATAAAATGCAAACTCTTAATAGTTGATAGACCTTTTAATAACCAGATATACTTACTAGAACTTTTAACTTAATCTAAATCAATTTGACTTAATAACAGGCTATTTTAAAATCCCCCTCTTATTTAGAATAAGAACTGTAATTCGAGAATGTGAAATTATAATGAAAATGCGATCGCAAATATTAACACGAAATAATGTAGGTAATTGCCCAC
The DNA here is from genome assembly GCA_923062465.1 of Acleris sparsana. Lineage (NCBI taxonomy): Eukaryota > Metazoa > Arthropoda > Insecta > Lepidoptera > Tortricidae > Acleris > Acleris sparsana. The sequence continues at coordinate 15,125,216 of OV281303.1, forward strand.
TAGAATTAAGTAATTGCTACGCTAACAGCGCCCATATGAATCTAAATGAACTGTAATTAACTTTAAGATCTGTACAACTATGGGTTGCCATAAATTCCGACATGAAATTAATGATTTTTTCGTGACATGGACATAAGGGAAAATTACATAAATTCAAATTAAAATGTTATATATCTCTGAACCTACTAAAAATCGCTGATTACACAGGGGTTAAATCGATAGATTTTTAGCTGCTCTATCAGCCTCAGTTTTAGCGTTGGTTTTAGGGACACCATATACACTAATTTAGGTTTTTTTTTTGGTATTTATGTACCCCAATTACAAGTAAACACATTTTAAATCATACAGGATAAAAATATACGAATGTTTTCTTTTATCTGATAATAGACAATGATTGTTATAAATTGGGTATGTATTAATAAGATTGGCTAAAATACTGACCACAAAATACTGGTCACGATGCGGTCGTGATGAACTTCTAAACTAGTCGAACCGTCAATTGTTATACGGCCGTCTTTATTATCCAGTTAATAATACCTACCATACCTATGGCAATATTTTGCAAGGCAAAACAGAATAGCGCCTATTTGGACGTAACTGTGAGTAAGCATAATTAAATACATATTTGTTGCAAAGTTCTCCAGTAGCGAGAAACATCGTAATTTGTATTTAACTGCAACTAAGGGTAATTGTTGGATGTTACACAAGTTAATATGCTTTCAGTTTAATTTGCAGTAGGTTAAAAGTTCGGATGGAATTATATGTAACTTGGATAAGTTGATACATTGCGCTGAATCATGAAATGAAATAAAATTAAAAAAAAAAAGAAAATCAAATTATTCAGAAAAATAACACGCTGGCAAACCAAACACATTTAAAAAGAAGGAAAAAAAAGAGATGACATGCTGTAGTGATGATTGTCCATCATCATCATGCCAGCCGAATGACGTCCACTGCTGGACATAGGCCTCCCCCAAGGCTCTCCACTCAGACCAGTCTTGTGCTTTTCGCATCCACCGCGCTCCCACGATCCTTACAAGGTCGTCACCTCGTGTTCGAGGCCTCGCTACCGACATAGCCCGAAGAATAGCTAAACTTAAGCGGCAGTGGGCGGGGCACATTGCTCGCAGGACTGATGGCCGATGGGGTCAGAAGATGGCGTCCGCGGACCAGGAGACGATGATTGTTGCGAAAACGTTTTTAAACGTTTAAGAAGCTTCTTCCAGTCTTCCCCTATCTCTGAAGAGAAAACTCATAGACATGTGCATACTTCTGGTTCTAACGTAAGTTGCTTATACTTTGTCTTATACATGTTTACAAAGTTCAGGCTAGGAGTTTGCCAACGAGCTATGGGGCGTAGCATTTTAGGCGTCATGCTAACGGATCGTATCCGGAACCACTTTGTGCTCCATGACTGAAATGCACTCAGGAGCAAACATACCGGGTCAGAGTGCGTTTTTCATACAAACGATACTAATTGCCTTGGTTCCTCGCCAGGGGTTGTTTTGAGTGAGGTTTAATGGTAGATAGTCCAAAGTTCAATAAAGGAGCTCAAAAGTTGTTAAGATCGCACAATCAGTTAACACTACAGCGGAGAGTTTGGGTCAGTATTTGGATTTCCTTACATTTTATTGCCATTTTAGATTTTTTCTTTACAGGCACTATTCCGGCGCTAACCGCACATTCATTCAGTTGGGTATCCTGTATCGATGCTCGGGGCATCCATCATCAGATTTCACTAAAAGCATTCCCTGGCGAGGAACCAAGGCTTCGAAATAGCCTCTTTAGTATGAAAAACGCACTTTGACCCGGTATTTTTGCTCCTGAGTGTAGTTAACGAAAGCGGCCATGGTGTAAGTAGTACAATAGATCGGTTTAGTGGTTTAGATTGTGCGTTGTCAGGCAGTCAGTCACGGTTTTTTAAAATAAAATGTGCACATTTATAACTTTTAAAATATATTTAAGAGCAATAAAAAAGGGACACTTTCTATTGCTCTTGACTTTAAGGTCGGGGTCAATAGAAATGACAAAAGATGTAAACAAATCAGTACATTTGACACATAACCTCAATATTTCTGCAAACCGGTTTGGATTAAAGAAACGTATATTTAATAGTTATTTAATCTTAAACAGAATGTAAAAGTAACAGTCAAGCGTGTACATCATTAAGCATACGTCACGCGATGTCCAAAAGTACGTGATTATGGTGTAATAATGGTAAGGTCCGTTTGGTTTTGTTTAGATCTTTTATTATTTATATTGCCCCGAGTTTAGAGGGGTACTGGTCTTAAATTCGTTACCAATTTTAGGTTAGAACTACCATGACTAACTGATTTTCTATTTAATAGTCCCACCTCTAAAGGGGAATGCCCATCTCTCCTACAAAAAAATGCCTGAGGTGTACAAGAACCAATTATACACCAAAATATGCTACGAAATTGTAAGTTTTTTAGTGATTACTCAAAAAGTTGGTGAAACGCTGTTATTTTTATGCAAATAGACAAAGACAATTTTCATCTCAAACTCTTTCAAAACGAATTAAGACGTTTAGTATGTTTACAAACTGATGACGCGATAATTGCGTAACATTAATATTGCAATTAATGCAATGCTGAGCACTGCTCATCATTTAAAACTAAACGAAAACAATATAGGTATAACGTCTACCAGCACCTTAGCATCATAGTGTTATTTATATGGAAGTGACTTAGACATGCCTTAATAATCTGTGGAAGTGACGTCTCACGCCATTTATAATATAAATATTGCAGATACGAGTAAAAAGGTCGAAATAAAATCGGTTGAGCGATGAATGTTCAAGTAAAACTCTATAAATAATGTGCATATTACTTCCATCATTATTAGACTTCAATTTAATGAGTAGGTATATTTATATTTAATTATAACATATTTTTTGGCATATAGGTTATCTCTGTACATTCCAGGCATTATATGGGCATTCTCCTTTGGTGTATTAGTTTAGGAGCTACAATGCTACAAGCATATACACAGACACAGATACATAGACAGACACTAACTTGAAACATCCCTCTTTTTTCATTGGGGGTTTAAAACATAAACTCAGCTTATATTTAATATAGGAGAGGAAATATTCGAAAAGCTGAAATAAAGGGACTAACGAAATGAAGTTCGACGTGGACGAAGCTAATGAAAAAGGTATTATCAGAAACCTTTACAGAAAACAAAGAATGATCGAAACAGTATTTTAATTAATATTCTCTACTCCGCAGGATAAAGGTATGGATTTTGTTATTTTTGCTTCAAAATAACCGCAAATAACTTTATTGCTGCGGTCTTTTGATAACCACAATAAATGATGGAACAAAATTTATAATCATTATACAAAACAGTCGCAGTTGTATACATAATCATACGTATAAAATAACGCGTAAATTATTTCCTATTATTTATAAATTAATTGCCAAAAACAAATGCCCAGATAATAAATTTGTAATTAACAGAGGTGCATAGAAAAAGAAGACGGACAGAAAAACCTACAACACGTACTTAGAAAAGTACTTTAATATTATAAACATACTACGTACATACAATTACGTCTCCACCACCACCAACAGACCACTTGCTTCCACTTGCTATGCTCCAGACAAACTTCCCTACTAACAATATATAAATAAATACAATTAAAAAATCATAAATAAATAAACTTTTAAATCATCACAGTGTGACGCGAATTAACTACTAGCGTCATCTAGTGGTGTTTTTGTGAACTATTTTTAGTTAGTGTACGTATTAATTGAGTTTACCACTTTATTTTCAACTGATAGAATTCTAATATGTTACCCTGTTATCTACAAGCAATGACCTATATTTATTTATTTTCTAAATTTTAGGCTCAGGTGTTTCGGAGATCGGGGGGAATGGTCAATTTTTGTCTTCTTTCATGAATAAAATCGATACTATTTATTTTAAAACAATAACAAAAATACATTTGAAATCCTCATAACGAGCCCTTTCATTTGATATATGACACAGTAAGGTCAATATAGATGTGTACCACACTTAATCGGTTCTGTTGTTTTGGAGCACATCGGCTGTGATAGACAGACGCACGAGTGATCCTATAAACAAGGGTTCTGTTTATTATTATTTGTACGAAACCTTAAAAAATATAAAAATAATAGCACTCTCTAAAACGTATTACCATAGTTCTGACCTAAATGCTACCCTATGCTATCTTGGAAAAGCTTGCTATTCCATTAGAAACAAATCATTCCCGCGTAACAAAGTTCCCTATAGCTATTCAAAAGGCAAAATACACAGAAACTATACATTTGCTAATCACGAGGGTGGCCAAAAAGTCCTGTTTGTGGAGGATGGTCCGGCTGACCGCAACCGCGGCGCGTGGTCCTCGCAGTTTTGTAGGACAGAGATATTAGGAGCACTGCAATTTAAATATAGCGGTTCTACTTTATTGTGAAGTATTTGAATTTGTTTTTAACTAAGCAACTGGTTTCAACTGGTAATTTATCTGGTGTTTATTTTTTCGCTTATTAGTTACTTGTCTCATGTAAAGCTGTTCCGTGTTTAAATTTCCCAAGGGCGGAAATATAACGGGAATCAGGTTTAAAAAAATCTGGATCTTTTCGCTTTTAGATTCAGTGCACAATTAGATAATAATATGATCTAGTTGTGCACTGAATTTAATTTAAATCCGCTTAGACTATGATAAGCATCTAAATATTCTTCTAGCCGAGCTAGCAATTTAAGAAGCTTTTTTACTTTAAAAATTAAATTTATTGGTACATAGATATATAAACAATATTATAAATAATGTTGTATTAAAATTATTAAATGTCATATAATATTATCTAAGAAAGCTATATAATAAACCTACTTTGTACTCAGCGCTGCCGAACCTAAAAGTAGCTAACTGCATCCTTATAGTATGAACATTTTAAAATTACCAATAGAGTATATAATATTCTTCGATCACAACATAGAGCAGTTAGCGGCCTTCTTAAGTCTTACGACAGAATGCTAGAAGGAAGCGCCAACTCACGATAGTACTGCCCTACTAAGCCATTAGCCGTATCTCACATTAAACTCATGTAACAATATAAACCTTATTATTAACATAATAAAATGAAATTTGCTTTGGTAATTCAATTTGAGATACGCTTATTAGATTAGGAAGGCAGAGTAGGTTTGGCACTAACTAAGGAGCAAGTTTTAGCGCACGTGTGGAGCCACTTTGTCAACATTATAGATGTCACTCTAAACTATTCGTATATTAAGATCGTAGCTTAATAGTTTAAATGTAACTTTGTGTGATGTTTACTGGAAAGTTATGACATCTGTCCTGGCGTTTTAGTGAAACGTGGTGATCCTAAGAATTTGATGAAGTTTAGTGTTGTTATGATATCTGTCCTAGCGTTTTAGAAAATGTGGTCATCCTAAGAATTTGATGTAGTGTTATAGATATTTGAGTTTATAAGGACGCAACGCCGCTTGACGGTACACGGGGTTAACACAATTATTTATGTAGGTAACTAAACTTTTTAGGGTTCAAAATTTACTGAATAAATATTTCTAGGGAAGGGGGCACTCCATACACATATTTTAAAACAAGTAACAAATAAAAATATATATGCGTGTCTTGAATTTAATAAATAATTTCAACGAAAATTATTTTCAACATGATCGCATAAATCGTTCTCGAGTTGCCGAAAAACTGCGCTATTCAACAAAAGGATGTAAGTGCCTTGAAGATGCGCTCTTTTGCTGGTGCACTTTTTTGTGCTTATATTAACGGCTTCGGGACCCTAAACTGAACATAGTTTGACCGAGGTTTTTGTGTTATAACATGTTTAATAGCAATACCATTGACCCGATTTTAAATATTAGTTTACAGACAGGAACTTCTAAAATTCATGACTATAGGCAATTTTTTATTACATTTAAATTGGAGCGAAGCAAGGGTAGTCTGTTTCGATTCTAAAACGAGGTCCGCAATTGAATTCCAAATTTAAGTTTAAATTTAGAATTGTTTTCGATTGCCACTAAGTAACCTCATACTCCGCGATCAATTCCATTTCAGAAATAAACATTTCTAAGAAAAGGCATCGCAATAATGTTTTCCAACGAAAGCTAATTTAATTCTTCAAAAATTCCCTATTTATAAGGAGAAAGCGATGATACCGATCAAATTACTGAAATGAAATAACAAAGATGTTTTAGCGCGTGTAAATGTAATAAACCAATCGGCGGCGACGAAATTGACTCGGTGTCGATCACAAAGACATTCAATTATCAATAAGGAGAAAACTCAATATTGAGGTTACGAAAAACTTGTTTTTACGGTTCCGTACGAAAAACGAAACCACCCTTGTAGGATCATACGTGCGTCTGTCTGTCTGTCACGGCCAAATGGCTCCGAAACTACTGGACCGAATGAGTTGAAATTTGTAAATAAGTGCCATTTCCGGGGGACAAATTAGGAAATTAAAAAAAAAAATGCGAACCTTACTCGGCTCGTTATAAGGATCTAAATATATTTTTTGTTATTACTTGTTGTAAAATTAATAGTTATGATTTTGTTTATGTCAGAATACGATAATTGACCGTTCCCCCCGGATCTACGAACACCACGTCATACCACCAATAAAACTATATGTACTGTATGAGAACTATACAATGACAAACTGACGGTATTTATTATCTTTTATTTATATTATTTTCTTTACTTTTGTCAACCTATAACCACCTACTGTTGAGTGAAGGTCTCCTCTCTCCCGCTTTGTCCTGAGCCACTGTCATCCATCTATTTTACTCATTCTTTGAGCTTAGTTCTTCAATAAAGTAATAAAAAAAATTACAATATAGCAAATAAAATAAAACCTCCCAGGCTTACTTATTATATTATTATCTATGTTGTCAAGGAAACTTTGACCTTATTTATTCTTCATTCTAAATGGCTAATATTAATTTCCTTTGAAGAAGTTTTAAAATTGTTTTTTAACACCCACTCAAAGAAAACGTTACCGAAACGGTTTTACTTTTTATAATATAACGGTATAATTATAAATTGACCTTTATAAGTTACTCTAAAAGACGCTGACAATATCCCTTGTAGATATTTTTATTCTGATAGGTTTATTCTAAACATAATCACCAAAATAAACATTAAACAAACCTGTTATTGGCTTGAAATCGGTAAACGTATCTGAGGAGATCCGCACGAGGACAAAGGACACCAACATAGTCCTAAATAAAATAATTATAATAATCAGAAATTTAGTTTCGAAAAATAAAATCCAACCTAGCAACTAAACATTTCTAGACGACAACTCTAATGATAAAAAAATTTTCACTGTTGGGTCGCATATTTTTTTACGCATAAAATCTTTAGACCAATACCTAACTGTTTCTACAATTAAAACTGTAATTTTTTTAATTTTTTATAATTTTTAATAACTATAAAAAACTGAACTAATCATACTTAACCTTATCCATTCAATAGATGTTTATTAAATTCTGCAATTTCAGCCTAAAAGGATATGTGAAAAGATTTTATGCGAAAAGATACATTATGAGAGCAATTTCACGCATTTCAAAGGGATTCATTAAAAAAATACGTCATCAATAACTTGTTGAAAACACAACGTTGTAAAAAACTACTGAATCAACACAAAAAATAAATAACTCTGTCAAAATTACCTATTCTACTACTTAAACATATTTTTTTTGGTCTACCAATTATCTTTTTCCCAGCAGGTAATACAGGCACTAATTGAAAAATTAACTATTTTTTGTGCGGACTTTTAGTCCCTTGGGCAGAAACTGCCTAAATTCACGACGAAACACTACAGGCAACGGGGAAATTGCAAATGGCAACTTTTTAGCTTGCGAGTAGAGAGCTCTGTGATGGACGGGACAGACATGCGGATATTGCAGGCTCAGTAAAAGGGGTTTGGTTAGTACCCTGTAGTGAAAATGCGGTCAACTTATATCTGTAGTTCGGTACTAATTAATTTTCAACTGTCATTGGCATGTTACTGAGGACTTTAAAATTTTATGGAATTGAAAAAATTAGTAACTTGGAATTTTTATTTAGGCGAACTAGTTTGTCAGCAGCAGAATGGGATTTCTGTTTGCATCGACATTGACATTTACAAAAATACGGGGTTGGATACCATTTCATATCATTTAACCTCCTCTTAGGCCTCAGGGTGTTGGTATCACATTGGCGGTCTTTAGGATTGCAGTCTTAAGATTGTAATCTTGACAATGCAAATATCTATGGGTCTGAGATCCCACTTACCCTCAAGGTTGTCTGTGCGCTCGTTTGCCTTCCCTATTATTAAAAAAAAAGTATTTATCCTCTCGGCCATCTAGCCTAGAATAGTAATTAAATCTCTCCATTTTCACGTTCCCTACCCGATATGCCTTAATCCAATTCCCAAACTTAGCACACGTCCGAAATACAATAATTCAACTTTGAAAATAAACAAACAACGTAATTGTACTGGTCTCTAGGCCCCGATGCTACCAGGAGGCACAGCATCTTCACATTTAGAAGAAACCGCTAGGACTTTTCTAGACAGCTTGAAGAAACTTTATTTCAATGATTTTTGAACTTTGGATTTGTAATAAAAATAATATCATATTTACAACTCACAATTGTATACGCTAACAAGTGAACGTAGACTTCGGCGCACTATATTACATTGCCATCAATGTAGTGAATCTTTTGCGGTAAGCACTTTTAATCCGAAATACAATAAAAATTTGGGTTGGTAACAACATTTGAAAAGTGGACCCTGCACCCTGTGTCTGCGTGACCCTGTGTCCGCAATCCCGCTTTCGTAAGATAAAAAGATAAAACAACTGAAATAGCAGCTACCTTTCCTTATTCTCTGTTCGTTTTTGGCTACTTCAAATATATTTCAGTTTGAATTACAATATTTTTCATAAATCAATGCATTTGGCAATAAATAAAAGCTACAATTGCTCTAGATATGATCGGAATATGAGACGATTTGCACCGGGCTGTTTATTGGATGAAAAGTATTTTATATCAAATTTAATACGCTAACTAATATGCGGCGAATAGGTAGGCTGAAAAATTTCAGTCCTGTACCTGTATCATAAAAAAAAACTCTTTTTAAAAATTGCAAATGCTCGAAAATATGAAGCCTATAGAATATGTAAACGTTAGGTTTGGTGCAAATTATTAGTACCGACTTACCTGTTTATACCTGCCAACCCAATAGTTTGACGGGAAAAAATAGTCAACCTAATGTTTGCATATTCTATAATTTCATTTCATAATTTCGAGCAATTGCAATTTTTTTAAAGAAAGGAATTAAAAAAAAAACAATTATACACTGGACTGTAATTTTTCAGCCTACCTATTCCCCATGAACTAAGCATATTAAATTTGATATAAAATACTTTTTAAATAATACACAGCCCAGTGCAAATCGTCCTATTCGGATCTCCTACCAAATGTTATTCTTCAAAAAAAAGCATGTTCCTTCAATTGAATGGGTTCTTCTCGCAATCCGGTAGCCCCATTGTGGTTCGGACTTTGTCAGCGCCAGCGTGCTGTGAATAAACAATTCCTCCGTTGTCAAGCAATTGAAATATTCAGTTTAAGCTTTGTTAAAACGCAATTTGGTTATTTGGTTAGCTAGGGTTCGCTCGATAGAAACAGGGCGGTCAATTGCCTTTGGAAATTGTTGGGAATTAGCATGGATGGTTTGTCACGTTGATGGGAAGCTGTTAAGTAGGCTGAACGAGAATTAGAAGAAGTGTCATGATTATTTAGGTTTTAAAGCTTGATTGCATAAACAAATCGGGCATAATGTCATTGTTGGCATAATTATTGATGGTCATAATTATTATGTCGATGGAGCCGTGAATTTTTCTGAATTTTTTAATGTCTAACGTGTAGACATGCAAGGCCGGGTTAGGTAAGGTGTGATTTATAAAAAACCATAAAAAGTAATAGTAGCTTAAACACACACATTATGACAAGCGATAAATATGACTTAAATAAAACACAATTTATTATAAAAATTATGGCAGACGATATAGACCCAAATAAAATAGAATGCAATAGTTTTTACGTCAATTACTAAAAAAAAAAAAACTTTACGAAAAGGCTTTGTGGTAGCATTTTAAAGAACCAAATATCATGACTGATGACGATTTCATTGTTTCAGATCCGCCAGTAGCTCAGATATCCCTCGTGGAGCCGAGGGAAGCCCGCCTCCTGAGAGAAGATGAGAATGCCGAACTGCTGTGTTCTGCTGATGCGTCTCCTGCCCCGAATAACTACACATTTTACAAAGAGGTAAGTAGCAACGTGCCATTCCAGTATAAAATATAACATCAAACCAAAGTAAAGTGTGTATATATGTCTCTTTCTTTGGCCCGCTCTGTAGCCTAAACAGCTTGATGGGTTTTTTCATTATGAGGTATTTTTAGATTGGAAGTTGGAACTATATATGTTTTTAAATCTAAACTTAACCAAAAAACGCAATTCGACAGAATGCACCATACACGTAAGATATAAAAATAAATCCTTTCAAAGTAATTACTATAAAAATCTCAAACAGCGAATGGTCTCAAGAATTTCATAGCAAACTAATAAGTTCAACTTTATAGTTTTCCGAAGCACTCGCCTTAGGGATGGGACTAAGGATGGTAAAATGTCGGGTATTTATTAATAAAAAAAAACCTTATTATTTATGCTAATATTTTTTATGTGTACATACATTGTATATAATGTATATATCTCTTTATTTCATTACTATTAGCCCTGTTAATGAGTGCTTTGAGCCCTAGGGTGGGGGGTACAAAGCAGGTCCCGATTTTTAGTTTTTTTTTTTAACATCTTGAAAACGATGGATACAGGTAAAAAATGTACAGAATCAAAATTGTAGAGAATTTTATCAGCTGTTAGATATAATGCGATACAATAAAATATCCTATGACGCATCGTTTTACGAAAAACCAAAAAACGGGACACTTTTTCTTGTTTTGAACTGCTGTTATAGTTGTTTAACTCTGCTGGACAGTCATTTTTCAAGTAGTCACGTAATTAATATAGTTTTATTATCTTTTACCATTTAACTAGCGCTCACAACGTGAGTTAATACGAAACCCTCGGTGCGTGTGTCTTACTCGCACTTTGACTTTTATGTATTTTTATTTTAAATATTCTCGTACATATCTTAGTTTCCAAAATTATCGACAGTGTCCCATCCCTTTTCTCGACATAAACGGGTATCGCATATACGTATAACTCCACATAATGCTACTGAAGCTATTTTCTATTCACTTTGAATACTACTTCAGTTTGCACATACTAGGGGGTATTATAGAAATGTGGTTCTAATGGCACTTGAGGTTTGAATTTGTAAATTAATTCTTCGGAAATGGTACATTGAAACATGAAGAAATGCCAAACTTATATTATTTAGTGCTGGTAGGAACTTTGTGTCGAGTCTGTTCGGATCGCTACCAGCATCTTATCTTTTAACCTATAGCTAAACAGAGGTCTTCGCATTTTGTGTTCCGAGACCCTAGACAAGATGCACTACGGTAACTAGCGTTTCTATTCGTTTCGCTTTTTAAACCAATCGCGTCGCTTGTAGATCACGTGACTCTCCGAATCACGTTATCTATCACTGACGCGATTGGTTTAAAAAGCGAAACGAATAGAAACGCTAGATACCGTAATGCATCTCGTACAGGGCTGACCATGAATGAGACAACTGAAATGACTAGCATAGAGGTATTCCATTTTAATCCTTAGAAATAGCAACGCATTTGCAGTCTCAGGACTGCAAGCTTGAGATTGCATATGTCAATGCTGGGTTCTAGTGAAAGGGTATAAGTGGACTTAACTCGTATTAAAACAGGGAACATACATAAACGCGAAACTAGACTTAAACCCTTTTTCACTTTATTCTCAGGAGAGTTAGACCCCTCTCCGATCCTACATAGCATCAAAAGCCTGTGCTCATTCGCAATCCGCATGCCTTGAAAAAAAAATCATATGATACGATCAAGGTTACTATGTTAGTGTAAAGGTTAAAATAATAAATACTTTTTTTAGGTACTTATTTTATAAATGTTTTAATGTAGTTATAATATAGTTTTAAGTTGATACAGCTAAGTGTACGATGTATAGAAAATCATACTAAAAAATGAAGAACCATTGTAACTCAAAGATCAATCAAATGTTATACAGCCATTGCAATACAGCTCAAATTGAACATACATACAATTAAAAAATAATCTATTTTGAAATTAATTAAGTAAATATCCGATACAACAAACTCAATTATGATCACGATAAAGTTGAAAACTCAGTCTGTCAGTCGGAGTGTGGAAGGGCAGCACCATCGCTGCTGGCTTCCATTTGTGGCGGGTGCCCCGAATGCACATGGTGATCAGTCTAATTATTGAAGTAGTTTTACGAGCTCTCAACCAGCCCAAAACGCAAGACAAGGATCTGTCCCAGCGAGATGCAAGAGCTTAACAAAGGTAGCCAATTGTGGTGCTAAGACTCCATCCAAGGAGTCGACGAGGGGTGTTAAAGTCGCATGACGCAACTCGCAGGCATATTGGGGTATTTGTTTTTCTTATCCGACTGTAACCCATAATTACAGTGAATAAATATTCATTCATTCATTTATTCATTCTTTCATTGTTGCATATTTTTAACCTCTGACTCAAAGAAAAGCAGTTTTCTGTGTTAGGTTACTTAAATTATTTATAAGGGTGTATGGAAGAAATTGCTAGTGATAAGACCGCCCGTTGACTCATTTGTTTGAATTATTTGCCATGGTTTTATTATATGCGGTGCTCCATAAAGAATAATTGTATTGTATTGTATATCACTACCATTAAACCTGCTGTCAAGCATTTGCACTGTCGTGTTTCAAGAATGGTCACAGTCAGGCCGGTAAACCATCTAACATAGCAGCGCATTTCTAAATCAAAGTAGTAGTAAGTTAAATACAACTGTATTGTAAAGTCAACTTTAATACAACAGCTATGAACTTGAAACAAAACTAGCATGTTTTTAGAGTTAGGTACCGTTTTGATCTAGCAGTGCGATAGGTATTTTATCCAAGTCTAAAACGAGCCAGGGTTGGGCAGCATTTTTCAATATCGATAGGCATAAAAAATATGTAAATATTGTATATTGTCTAGGAGACACGGTTTCTGTAGGAGAATGTATCGAAACTTTGTATGTGGTGGTTGTCTTGCACTGTCATAGGAAAGTATATATTTTTTTAAATATATTTATTTTATATATTTTTTTATTACTACAACTTATTACTCCCTATGAAAATTCTTAGTTTTGACACATTTTCCTGCTCAAGCTACGCTTGAATGTTTTTTATTTTTATTTTTATTTTTATTTTATGTTAAATTTATATCATGCTAGGTTAAGCTTTATAATTGTATAATATCATAAGTAGTATTTAAAAAAAAAACGACTGACTGTTGAGTTTATTGCGGCGTTTCTTCTCAGCAGTGGTCTCATGCGAAGCGCTGGTTGATTTTGATCTTAATTTTATCTTTTTTTTTATCTTTTGATATTGTAACAGCCTTAACCCACTGACCACTGTGTAGTTTACTGCCATTAAAAATATCTCCAGATTTTTTATTATTTTAAATAACACGTCGCTTCCGCCATTTTGTTTCTCATATCGATAATTGCCCCAGCAATTCACGCAAATAGAAACTTAGCACTAGCACGTACTAAATCCCGACTCGCGTGACTTCCACGTTTCCATAATGAGTTTATAATTAATACTTCAAGAATTCAATTTGGAAGAAAATTGTGATTTCGTGTCAAGCGATTAGTTTGTATAATGGGTGTGAGTTAATGAAATAGGGTCTTATGGTTTGTGGGAAAAAGTTTCAAGTGCTGTTATGATTTAATTGTTCTATGTTCTAGGTTTCATTTGATGTTTGCTTTAAATTTTCCAGTGTTTGACTAAATATTTATCTTCTTATCAATTTATGTTTTGTGCTATAACTTACATAGCCATAGTTAATTACAAACAAATCTTTGTGCTAACAAAAATTGGACTTTTACATTTCAGCCTTTTTACAATGTTTGTCAGTTTTGGTTAAATCTTGTAAGTAAATTTTGAATCAGATCCGTTTAATGGAATGGGATGAATTTCGGACCATATATGTAATTCCGTTGACAATGCAATATTATGTTATCTAAGACCTGTGCCCTATACCACAAAACTTACAATTACAATTTGACAAGTGTCAAGTTACAAATTTGTCATAATACAAATGTGTGTACCACAAAATTTGCAAGTTACATATTTGTACTGGAAAATTCCTACAAATATGTAAATTGTAGCAATAACCTACAATTTATCGTATCACAAAACTTTACATACGTTACATATCTTTTCCGGAAAATGTACAAATTTGTAGCTGACAATTGTTCTGTGCTACATTAAATTGTAGTAACAATTATACACATATGTAGAATTGTACCTACAAGTTAACAATTCTCTCAACGCTTGTCACACCCTCTTACAACTGCACTAGTCATTAATTGCAATATAATTAAATTATAATAATTTATCATAATATTTCTTTATTTTCATTTATGAGTCCTAAAATAGTTAGTCTTCTAAGTCCATTGTAATCTCGGACGTACGTAATAGGTAATGTCCGTGGATACTCGTATATCGGTACCTATTTCACTATATATGTATGTACCTACAATTATAATTAAATGCAATTCTTTTGTGTTGCGAATAAGGTGAAACTACCTTCAAACTCAAAGAGGCGAAATAAGTTATGACATAATTGTAGTTGTAACCAAGGTTGTAACATTACAACTTTTCACCTGTATATTTACAAGTTAACAATCCTACAAATATGTAGCTATCGTGACACACCTTTATTCTTTGTGGTACGCTTTAAAAAAAGTGACATATTTGTGTACCGCAAATTGTAACAAAAACATATTTGTAATGATTGTGGTACATTTTTTTGTTTACAATTTAACAATTTTGTAGAATTGTGCACTTGTAAAGTTTTGTGGTATAGGGCACTGATCTGATGATCTGTACTCTGATTATTCTAAGATGATGCCTGTTTAGGAAGTGTTTATATGAGCTATCACAGGTATTATCTTAAAATAAAAGTGGCGACAAGATCTCCGGGGTTTCCCTCAGAATCTCTAATTAAGGAAGTGTCCGAATTATTGCTTGTCATAAAGTGATTTTCTTGATGATTGAAGTCTGATAACTTTTTTTTTTCAAATATAACTGCGGTTGGGTTTAACGCTAGGGTTGTACACTCAGGAGCAAAAATAACGGGTCACAGTGCGTTTTTCATACTAAAGAGGCTATTTCGAAGGCTTGGTTCCTCGCCAGGGAATGCTTTTAGTGAAATCTGATGCTGAATACCCTGAGCATCGATACAGAACCTCCAGATTGCCTAGGATATCCAACTGAATGAATCTGCGGTTAACGCCGGAATTGTGCATGTTCAGAAAAACATCTAAAATGGCAATAAAATGTAAGGAAATCCAAGTGCTGACTCAAACTCTCCCCCTGTGGTGTTAGGTATCGTAAGAACTTTTTACCTCCTCTATTGAACCTTCGACTATCTAATCCCTGGCGAGGAACCAAGGCTTCGAATTAGTCTCGTTAGTATGAAAAACGCACTCTGACCGGTATTTTTGCTCCTGAGTGTATTATAACAACACTAAAAAGAAATAGACGGAAACGGCTTTAAGGTAAACGAAATTTCGGACAAAGGATGCATTAGGAAAAATTACGATTAGAAATATAGACCCAGATATTCACTATACTTCGAGAAAATAGAAGTCTTTGAACTCATTCGTTTAAGCATCGATAAGAATATACTTATTTAAATAATGTAATTTCCCAGGACCACCTCATCCACGATGATCCAATCGGAGGCATCGCAGTGGAAGGCAACAAGCTGATCTTTCGAGGGCTTCGAAGACATCACTCATCCCGGTACCGCTGCAGAGCCAGGAATTCAGAGGGAAGTGCGCTAAGCGAGCCATTGACGTTTAACGTTATGTGTAAGTATTTATTTTGTCTCTATCATTGCAAAAAAATTTTATGTTAAGGACAAGGACACAATCACACAGGGCTATAATATTCAACACCGCAATAAAGTACTCCTTTTGACGTGTATGTATCGTCAACGTTACAATGGCTATTATTTACTTGATAGGTAAATACGGCAAAGTTAAAAACGTGTTGAAGTGTTGAATAACTAGAGCCTCAGGCCACCTGATGGTATGATGGATCTGAGACCTATAGACCTATAGATATTTAAATTCTCTTGATTACAATTTAAAGATTGCAATCCAAAGGGATTGCCCTCAGGGCAAAAATGGAATTCCCTATGCACGTAATTTCACTGGTTGTCTTATCCCCACACTGGAACACAATAATTCGATGGCTGCGTGACGGTAAGAATGAGATAGTAGTAGCAGCCCGGAGGGATCCTGCACGAGATCCACCACCACTTAATTCCTGTGGTGACCTGAAGGCAATGGTGGCTGGCACAGCAATGTTGAACACCATCTATAATGTTATACTTGTTTTTCTTTATCAGAAGTGTCACCTTTGAGGTTGGTTGCACTGGATTTAAATAAGTGGTTGTTTAGAATCACACGCGATATTTACACCCAGTATTTACTCACGAACACAGTGTATAAATTATTAAAACCATTCAAAATATAATTATAATTAAACCCTCAATCTTAAACAATGAAAAATGTTATAAAAATTGTTTTGTCAATAAATTGTTTCGATACTACCAACGACCTTATAGCTAATCAATGCTGACCTATCCGTGTATTGCTAATATTGCTATCTCTCAAAATAATAACAAAGTAAACAATTTGCCGTCGGTCTAGTTCTGTGGCAAATGTTTTTGTGATGAGCACGATTATATTTTTCCTGAGTCTTCTATGCCATCTTAGGATCTTATTTCTTGTACTTACTTACCTATCTAGTCTAGAACTCATACAACGGTGATGTGCAGATAAATACATCCCCCACGCATAGCAGTCCTCTTGCAGGAGGGTTTCTTTCTACACCTGTATAAGCTAAGTTTGCAGGCCAATTTGTGTACGAAGCAATTCGTATCTTGATAATTCCACTTATTCTTAATCTTTCTTATATTCCTTTTCTTCCTAGCCAGACCCGAGTGTTCTGCTGGCAGCGTGGTGCAGCAGTTAGCTGGTGCCCCGGGGGGCGAGGTGCGGGCTCGGTGCTCGGTCACGGCACCTTCGGTCCACGAGGCTGGTCCGTTAAGGTTCTACTGGACCTATAACGGGACAAAAGACGTTCTGCCTGTACGTTGACATTATTTAAGCAATATATTCTTATGATTAGTCGTGAGAGGAATCTAAGCTTAGAATTTACTACAAGAAATATTTATCTCATCACCAAACCAAAATTTATAATGTCTCTGAACTGTCAATCGGATATGGATCTTATTATTTCGTCTCTTATTGTCACAGATAAATTATCGAGTTGTCATAACACAACTATGAACAACATTATTGTTATAGTTTTAAATAATGGGGCACTGCAGTTTATTTATAAACATTCATGATAGAAATCAAAGCAAAGCAAGGAAAAGAAAGACAAATATTTAGTTACTTCAAGTACTTAAGTTGAGAAAAGGGGAATGGCGTGTTGTAGGTATCAGAAGATTAAACACAGAGCTAACAGATATTACAGAAAAAAAGTGGCGATTGCGACATCAACAAGAACGCTGTTATTGAGCATAATTAATTGTTTTAGATCCCTGCATCAAACGTGACAGTGATGGGTTGGAGCAGTACGGTGGTGCATGGTCTACCTCAAGACAGCGACGAAGACCTGGGCTGGCTGGCGTGCTGGGCCAGCAACGACGTTGGAAACCAGCGGGAGCCATGCTTGTTCAGGATAATGCCTGCCGGTATAATAGTCATTGGGTTAAATTAACTAAGAGATCTAGACAGCAGTTTATACATACTTAAACTATCTATGTAACTAGTTATTCCCACTTTAAGAATAATGGAGCTTTTACGAATCAGAAATTTCTTATTTTAAATATTTATTATATTTATTTACTTATAAACGTCAAACTTTAATTCGTGTCAGTTTGTAATCGACTTTGATGTTTGTGTTTGATATTTAAGTTTATTATTATTTAACTTTAGAGAATACTTATTAAAATAAGTGCATATCCGTTAATACTTCTTTCTCGCATCACCTTTGCATTTGAAAAGACTTTTCCATAAATAGTTTTAAATTGATCCCTCTTTGTTTGTAAATCAGTAAAAAATATAAAACTTCGGCTTTCTTTCCGCCAGAATCGATTCAGCTCGACTATCTGATTGGCCTTACAGTGATCTAATTGTTAATCCTCACAATTGAATCGCCAATTTCATTTATTTTCTAACAAAATAGAATTAGCAGGTCCATAAATTGCTTTTAGATATTATTTAGCTTCAACGCTAACAATTATATCGAAGGTTGATTATTTGTTTTATACCCTCTAAACCTAAACCAGCAGCCAGGCACTATTAAAAAAAAATGAGGGTAAATTTGAACACGTCCTTATTTCCACAGCTCTTCCTGAACCTCCGATCAACTGCGAGCTCGACAACTCCCTCCTCCAATGTGAGCCAGGCCACGATGGTGGTCTACCGCAGCGGTTCCTACTCGAGGTCCTCGAGGTACGGCCTTCCGAACCAGTGCACCACGATGAGGTCGCCACACTGAACGACCAGGTGAGCGCGTGTGTCGTGCTTGTAATAAAACCCCAAGTCTTAAAGACAAGTTCAAATTGAATAGTCGATCCTTAAACAAGAAATAATGGAGTTGGCTAAAGCATCAATGTTGTTGACATGATTTGAAATCTACAATGCTCTATGCGATAGGTCAATCAATAGCTTCTTGTGTTCAAATGATACCCTTAACTTGTTGTTGATCTTGTAACTTTTGTAAAATAAAACAAATACAGTGAATACGATGACGATAGAAAAAAGGAAACTTTCGGATAGTTTTTATATTTGCTAACCAACTGTTACACTCTGAGTAATAAGAAAGTTGTGAAATTAAGTTGAAAATAACTGAAGATATCCGTCGTAGAATTTACATTATGTCAAGGCTCCCAACGCCGTTGGCGTTTTAGCGATGGCTATCAGTAACTCCTTGATAATCATTTGCTTTAAAGTCGACTGTTTTCTTTTCATTGTCATTGACTAAGAGTATGTTAATAGGATAGGGCCACCAGTGGTCAGCCAGAGATCTGTAGTCAGCCTCTGCCTATACTTTGTATGAGTGGGAAGAGTACGAAAGATATATTGTCCACTCTTCGCACTCATATAAGGTTGACTACTGGTCTCTGGCTGACTACTGGTGCATTTACCCTAACTAAAACCAAAGATAAACAGAAACTTCTTCTAATTAAATTATCTAACAATGTTGCGGTGTTATTGTCTAACTAAATCGATGTAACCTAACATGGAAGATTTGTAACGTACCAAACATTTTTCTTTTTTTTTGTATCTATAGGGTTTCTCAGGGCGTGGTATATCGGAAACTGTATATCGAGCTAGCAACGATGCTCCTCGGTTCTCAATAAAAAACTTGGCTTCTGGACGTTATACATTCCTGGTTTTCTCCGAAACATCCAGAGGAAGGTCTCCTACACCTGCAGCATTGCACAGCATTTCCATTCACGATTTGGATAGACCTCGTGAGTTATTAAATGTCTACTACTTTAAATAACTGTGATAGCGTAAGCATTAACATGTATGTGAGTAAAAATGTAGGTATTTGTATGAGCGCCGATGGCCTAATGGCTAACATTAAGAAAAAGGGTCAATCTGACAGATTTCATCAAAAATTAAATGAAAATGATGAATTTTGATAAGTAAGAGAGGGAAAAAAAGCTCAGATGAAAACTGATAATAAGTAGAATAAGCTAATCATGGACAATACATTACCAACCATAAGGATCAAAATGGACAATCTCAATAGATAGGCAGTAGAAATGGGTAGCAATCCAGTGCAAGAAAAATTATCATTATTCTTCTTTTATCTAAATAGGCCCATTGCAAACTATGACCTCAACAACCCCACCACCCTCGGGTAGCGACAACAGCGTTGCATTACTCGTTGGAGCAGCCTTGAGCCTTATCCTGATGACTATATTGACGACGCTATGCGTCGCGCTTGTGGTCATGTGTAAGAAGAAGACAAGGCCGCAACAAGATCCTGAGCAAAGGTGAATATAATTAAAATATCTCGGTTGGTTCTGGCAGATTCTGTAGCATTATGATGTTACAGCGCTTTTTCATTACCATTATTATATCACTGCTTTAAATAAACATGGAGAGTTATAATTATTAATACAGTTTCATCTTCGTTATGAGTTTCTTCCTGCTAAGACGATTTTCTAAATACTCTTTCTACTTCTAATTCTTCTGTTCCAGTACAATTCTTCGCAGAAGCGTAGGTGTATCAATGTACGGAGGATCATCGATTCAACCAACAGTGGTGCCCACAGTGGTGGTGAGAGGACACCGAGGATCTAGGGTCCTGGCGGCGAGGTGGTCTGGTGTCCTCGATGATACACAACTGGCCGTGTTGGCTTTAGACACTAGAGCTCATGGTAAGTCTGGTCATTGTAATTTTTCTTCTTCAACTACTATGTGTTTCTTTAAGTGTGCATCGTGGAGTCCTGGAACTCTATTAAGCCGCTGCAAGAGCTATGTCTGACATTCAAATAATTTGAATATGTACAAAAATGTTATTTATTTGTCTTTTTTTTACTCGTTCAAACTGACATAGTCACAACGTATAGTGGATAAATTGTCCATATATTTATTTATTCATGTTAATTGAGGTGAAATAGTAGGTATTTCACACCGACTGGTGGGAGTATGCAGTCAGTAGGAAATAATGGCGAAAAAGAGGACAGCTAAGACCGATTCAGTGGCCAAATATTATCTACTTATATATATTGATTTAAAAAATGTTCTTGTATTTCAGATGACTTGGACTGCAACAGTGATGATCATCAAGAAACTGAATTCACAAAGAGCATGGATGATATGGAAACACAAACAGACTCTTAAGCTCTTATCCCTTATTCATAAACGCACTATAACCCTATTTTAGTTAAAGTAACGTTGTCTTTTTCTGTAAAAATGAAAATGTCACAATGATAGATAAGGACGAAAAATACTTCAAGCACGCTTTAGCTATTGTGCGTTTATAAATAAGACGGGTTTTTAGTGAATAAGTTTAGGATGGATTAATAGTTGAACTTAAATTAGTAACCAAAGATTTTGTATATTTGTTAGATTTGATGTTTTAGAATTGGAAAGACGGTTAGAGTAATGTTGTGTGGAATAGACTTATAATAATGATGTTATGCATGGTTCAGTATTATTCAGTAGTGATAAATATTCTTAAGTTATTGTGAAAAAGTTACAATTGTTTAAAAAACAAGTAGCCAGTGTAGAAGTAAAAGTGTTGTATGTGCCAGTTAGAAAATATAGAAGTTTTTTGTAGCATATTGTATATTGTGTTGCTGTATATAGAGTCCACCGTTTTAAATCATTGGTAAAAGCCAAATGTATAGAACTTTCATGCGTTTTTTTTTAATTGTCGGGATTTTTTCATTTCATTATCAATATTTAACGTCAGTACGTAAGTAAATATTCATTTACAGGATTTGTAAATAAAACATTACGCGTATTTATGATTTAATAAGAATTATATTTTAAGTCGATATTCCGTTGTCGCAGGAGATATTCCAATCAAAATAAGCAAATAAAATGCCTGTACTTTGTAATAGTTAGTTAAGAATTGGTAATTTAACTATAATATAGTCAATGATACCAATATTACAAGCTCACCGATTAAAATACATAATTATTATTTGCTCGTAGTAAAACGATAATTTAACTAATAAATAGAATAATAAATAGATAAAATCTCCCGATTTGACCCGTGAGGCCCCGCGTACAAAAAGTGCATAATACGGCTATTGCATTAAAGATTCATTGTATAGAAGATAAAGTAGAATTTCCCTTGTTTTTATGATGAAAATTAAATTTGAAAATCGACTTTATTCTTATCGTAAAAGGTTCATTTTGCATTGGCAAATTTTATTATGTGGTGAGCCTTTGGAGGTTGGCCACTTCTCCTTTTAGAACTTATAACTTGTGAACGGCCTAACCGATTTCCATAAAACTTAGCAAAGAACCACCCTGATTAAATTAGTTTTTTTTTTAAAACAAAAATATGTCTGAATCGGTTGATCCATTTCGGACCTACGAAACCGTAGACAAACACTAATTCACAGACCCATAGATACACAGACCCACAGATACACAGACCCACAGATACACAGATAAACAAATACACAAACTCTCTGCAACAGGGGTTAAAATATTTCAAAATGACGTATGAATGAGTATAAACGGTTTTATAATCATGGTTATGATGCCCTACTTAATTTTCTTTCCGGATGAGTGTTTGGAATAAACTTAAATATTTGTACAAGACCAAAGATAGGACGATTTAAAAAGTAATTACACTTAGATAAACATAATACCTACATTTCCTAATGTATACGTTTTAGTATCGCATTTTTATTTCACAAACATCTTTATATTGGAAATAAACTTTATATTTTATGAATTGATGTTTTATTAACGACCTTTTCCATTTTTTTAGTTTTGGTAGATAATTATGGTTTTATTTCATTATATTATGCTTGTGTAAATGTGTTATGGTTCGAGTCAAGGTTTAAAAAGCATCTGAAAACTTTTTTAGTTTTTCGTAAGACGACTCTCACAAGGGCTGAGCAGAGCATTACATTATTTCGTTATATCGACTATAGAAGCGAAATAAGGCTGTTTTTTTTTGTATACAACGTGTGACAAAAATACCTATAAAAACAAATTATAAAAACAAAGTCAACCCTATTAAATCGTTATATAATGCATTTTTAATGATGAAACCTGTAATTGCATATTTACGCAATAATAATACATGTATATTAACTTCATAGGTTTCCTGCAAACTTAAGTCTTCGTCTTCGGTCGAACTTGTTTAAGATCTAACCACGCTGCATCTTCCCGTAAATGGACACCACTCTTTAATGTCATCGACCATCTGTTCTGCGAGCGCAGTGCCCTTCCACTGCAAATTTATATCACCGCCCTTAATTCAAACTCCGTACCAATCTATTTGATTGCTTACTATTGCAACACAACACTTGCATAATCCCACTAACTTCATCTAGTTTTCCCATTAAAAAGCAATTTAACCAAACAGTAACCGGGAACGCGGGTAAGCCCCAATAACGCGAAAGGATACGTTTAGGCCATATAACGTAAACGTGTACGTTTAGGTCATAAACTGGTAGCAACAATATATCGGTGCAACTGAGGTAAGTGCTAGCAATAAACCGCAAGGGACTTGCGTGGTTTCCTCCAGGTTTACTGGAATCTTCTGTAATGCTTTGTTATTGTTTCAGAAGTTTCAGTTAAGGGCAGATGGGTTTTATGTGCTTGCACGTTTTCACGTTTTGTTTTTAATGGTACTAGGAACTAGACACCAAAACAGAATAGTCGGTCACCTATGTTACCCTGGTCGTTAAGAAACACCAGAGATACGTAGGGCGTAACAAAGAAGATTATTTTTAGCCAGATAATGTACCATATCGGTTGACCATGCGTTTTGTCTAGGTAGGTTTGGTTAGGTCGTTCTGTCTAAATAAATAACAATAAATGGAGAAATAATTTTGTGTGTTGAGCGCTAGTATTGTTTCCTTAGATATGGATATCTTCTATGTATTTAAGTATGTAATACTCCAAATTAGTATGTTAATCGTTGTCTAGGACCTATTGTACAAACCTAGGGTTTAGTTTGTGACTAGGTTGATTTATGTGAGGTTTCCACCTAATATTATTTTTTATTTTTTATAAAATATTAATTAACGTATAGGATTCATGGAAGCTATAAAATTACAAATGGATGGCTTTAATCAAATTTTCATCGTCATCATCATTCCAATTGAAACACTGGTAGGAAAATGTAAAAGACCTTCCTCAAAAATCTCTATCATGATCAGTCCTGAGCTTTGCTATTTGCACCCAATTAGCATTGACCAAAAAAAAATAAGTCACGGTTTTTACATTCTAATTCAAAAGAATAGGTAATAATTAAGAGACCAATTTCGTTAATTTTGAATTTGACCCAATAGTTTTGTTTTAATATCTTTATTTATTTAGCAGACATTTTATGGATGACAAGATTATTTTAAATTTGGAATGGTATTCTAGTAAATAACATTTAAAAAAAATATTTATGGACTTTTGGTGCTGCCATTCCACTAACCATTAACCATTGGCACAAATAAATTTCTTCCTTGATTCCCGATTGGTCCGCACGTATGAAACATTCCGCTATATATCTCGAAATTCTTGGATTTCTGTAACTCCATACTTCTGTAAATCGAGTAGGTTGCACTTTTCCGATTCACTCTATTAAACGAGTTGCGCAGAATCACGTTCGTAGAAAATGTCATAAAGTGATTCGATTTTTATTCGATATGGTGCGTTACGTTGGCGATTTTCAGTTTAAATCACTTTTAAAGTACCGAAAGGTACAGTAACTTTCTAGTGGATCTTAAACTTGTTTTTTTCAGAATGAACTGGTAAGATTTTCTTGCAGTGTTTCTTAAAAAAAAGTATTTTTAAAACAGCGCAACGCCACCATTTTAATCAATGAAAAGATTGTATTATATTATTACATGTTTGAACTACCTCCCTAAATTTCACTGTGTTCAGATCTCCATACCTACATTTGAATTTATACTGAGTATACATACCTAATACCATCTACTTAATACGAAGAATGCTCGGAACTGTTTTAATTAGGCTACGCGTCGTCCGCGACATCCTTTGTTTAATCCTGCCTCAGGCGTCCTTAATGATTACTCCTCGATAGGAACTCGAGGCCCCTGGTACTATTCTTCTATATATTACCTATACCTCGTTTGATCAACGAGCTTTCTGATCTTACTTGACACCTAAACATGATGTGGAGGTAAAGTTAACCTAAAATTGGTCTTTGAAAAAAAAGACAAAGATGATAAAGGTGAACAGACAGCAACTTGATGTTAAGTGGGATCTGTGACCAATTACATTAGTAATTTCAAGACTACAATTTTTAAAACTGCAATGCTAAGACCGCCAATACGTTACCAACCCTGAGGACTAAGGCCCGTATTAATAAACTAATCTCAACTCAAACGCTCGTCTTGAGATGCGTCAAAAATGACAGTTTTCTATGGTTTGGCGTTTACTTTGACGTATCTTGTGACGAGCCTCACAGTTAAGATGAGTTTATTAATACGGCCTTAAGATTCAATGCCTTTATGCCCGTAATTTTACCAAAATACAAAATATTTATTCAGTAAATTGGCCACATGAGGGCTCTTTTACACGTCGGTAACATGGAGTGAATCTACTAGCGCTTCGGACGAGACCATCATTGCGGAGAAGAAGCGCTGCAAGAAACTCCAGCAGAAGGTCATTCCAATCATAAAATACAATAATACTTTAAAGTAACATTACAAGGTAATAAAGTAATTAATAATTATTTTAAAACTAACACAAATCACCGGTCGTCATATCCCCACGCCAGAACACAACAATGCAAACAGTGTAATAGCAATCTAGACGGACCTCGCACAAGTCCCCTACAAAAAATGTATTAAGATCTTATTTAACCAAGCACCAAGAGGTTCTGAGTTATACCGTGGGCAGGGTTCTCTTATTTATCGCAGAAAATTGTATGGCCGATTATCACTTCCCAACTCACGTTTCGCGTAAATTTATTTCGCCGAACGTTCATTTCCCAACTTATCAAATGTACCTACTTATTTGTTTTATTTGCCAACTTAACAGTTACCAACTCAACATGTGGGTTCTCTGCCTTTTGCCAGAAATATGTTTAGCCGAATATATCGTTTCTCAACTGTTTCTTTGGCCAACCCGCTTTTATTTCTGTAAATGTAAATATTTCATAACTTTTATAAAACTAACCTAACCTAACCTATAGGGTTCTACAAGATGGTACTCAAAGAAATCTTGAAATAAATACAGTTTCGTCCAAGAGTTGTTAAGCCAAGTGAAAGATTTGACAAATGATGAGTCTGACAAAAGTGTAAAGGCGTTATAATAATACGCTTTATAATAATTCTGCGAATTAAAAAGTTGTCATATAAAATTTTGGTAATCGTTAGTTGTCAAAGTGAATTGTCGGCGAAACGTTGGTTAGCAAATGAAATTCGGCCAAAAAAAGTTCTGCGAAAAGGCAGTACACCCGTGGGCAGACTTTCCTAGGTTCACTCCAGAACCCTAAAAATGGCCTGGGTAAACTCATCCACCATTAATTTTTCAAAAATAGCAATACCCCAGAGTTCCTTTGAAGTTAAATGCAAACTCCAGTGACGCATGACTAAGTAAACCATCTTTAATAACCACCATACGTAAGCTTTCCCATTGTTACCTCGTAAAAAAGGGATATTTCCCTACTAAACCGTATCATAAACAGAAAACACCGACCAACCTAAAAATACACTTAGTTAACCTCTTACATGCATGTGACAAAGTTGAATTTTGTGTAAAACTGGATACAAATTATGTTGGTATTTCCGTTTCATGTACCTAATGCCCTCTAATTCCGCTATAAAAGTATAGCACACTTCAGTATACTGCAATCTAAAGTTAATAACCTTAAGTTTATGTTAGCCTGGTAGATTATTGCGTCTTATATGCTAATGTGTCATTTTAGTTATTAAAGGAAGATTAAGAAGATACACCAGGCCTAGACTCTATTTTGGACTGAGGCTCTTTGCGCATAAACTACATAATCATGCCTGCCACTGCCAAGCTTTGCCAACATAATTGCCTAAAAAAAAAGTAAAATGAAATGAAACTCAAGTATTTTTCCTTGGTAAAATTTCATTATTACTCTGTACCTTGGTTATAAAAATACTGATAATTTAAATCCTACATTTTATCTACCAGAAAATAATTAATAGATAGCGAGGCACAAATTCGTGCCTTCCCGTATAGTTGAGCAGATATTAAATTACATTTTCTGTTCAATTATTTTCCTTTAACTCGTATAATTAATTATCTTATAAATATTACCGGTTTTAAAAATGTGTTTTTAGTACAATGAAATAACTTGTATTTAAAAATCGACCCTAAAATATTATCAAAAAATACACACCTTGAAAACAACCACAACGATTTAATTTAAAGTCAAATTTACAAAGCAAGTTAAACAAAATTCAGAACAACCTCCAACATATAAAACTAGGAGTAAATCCTAAGCAAATATAAATAAGAGCGAACCTTATTTAATTTCGACTGAAACTAAATTTGAACTAGTAATGCTCGTAAATCTAGCTAAGCTTGCGTCGCAATGAAATTTCATCTTTCTGTCACAAAACAATTTGGCCCAAGAAAAAGTCCAGTACAAAATATTACGCGCGACACGTCACAAGTTGGAATTTACGAGGTGGAAGTATAGCGCGATCTATTGCTGTGGTGAAGTCATGGAAACAGTGTTAGAACAGTAATGCACGGGTGTGTACGATTGAGATTGAGATTGAGAAATTGTTTATTACCTAATTAGTGTGTGTGTACATCTTTCGGTTCCGGCAGCATTGTGTTAGCTAATTTTATGTGTAAAAGATCTGTGTAAGCATGTTTATTTATTTTATTTATTTATTTATTTATTCATATTCCTAAAATTAACACTGACAGACTAGCTAAACGTGTTAACAGGACAAACATTAAGTAAGTTAAACATTAAGTATTGTGCTTGGAGTTGCTGTAGACTCTAGGTAGCGGCCGGCTGCTGTTAGGAAACCAGGTGTAGTACCATGAAATACATCCAATGTGCTATCACTGCTCAGAATCTTATTAAGGAGAGTCAACGCACGATGCAAAAGGGAGTGGGATAACGCTCGAGTGCGCGATGCAGGGAGAGCAAACAATGGGCGACGCTGTGAGCGAAGCTGAATTTTACGGACAGGCTCGACTTGCAGAGGAATCAGGGCTAAGAGATAAGGATTGTGCGTGCAGCCTCGCAGTAACTGGATAAAATATTTTACTAGATACCCAGGAACTCTAGGGTATTATAGTTTACCATTCCGAGCAGAAAGGAGGTGGGATACAAGTAAGGATAGTACCCATAGACTTTCCGATAGAGCAAACGGATAAAAGACTTTTGTACTCTCTCCACAGGGAGAGTGTAATGTTTCTCGTGCGGGTTCCATATAATGGCATTAGTTTCTAGTAGGTTTCATGTAGGTTTGGTAAGTAGACTCGGACCATAAGATATATTAGAAATGAGTCGAGAGTATCTGTGTTTACAGGTTAACTATATCTTATTTTATCCTAATAAGTTCTAACGGAACTTTTGTGCGATTGCCCTATTTACACAATAAATTATTGGCACCTGTAGAATTCCTGCAAAGTTTTCCAGGTTTGCCTGTATATTATGATTTATTTTCATATAAGTGTGTTTTTATTTTTGTAAAATCGAATTCGAGATGTATTGAATAAGGGTCAAATCAAAAGCACCCGAAACCGATGTACTATCGAACCAACGGAACCCTGACCCACCATAGAACCTTGTCACAGTGATTGACGTTAGGACTGTCATACGAAGCTATACGACAATCGTACGTCAATCATTGTGACAAGGTTCCATGGTGGGTCAGGGTTCCGTTGGTTCGATAGTAAGTGCATGAAGAGGTTGCAGACGTACTTAGAGGAAGTGAAAATTGTATGTTTAGATCGGTGCACCTGGCGTTCTATAGTCTCTGCCTACCCCATTGGGAAACAGGCGTAAAGGTAGTGTTTTTCAGTTAGTTATGTTGATTATCGTGCCTGACGTACAGCCCTCGTCATGTTGTTCTCCTAGTCATCATTTTAATTTAATGTTAATGAGCTTTTTATGCTCGTTTTAAAATAATTATTCATTACTTTATTACCTTGTAATGTTACTTTTAAGTATCATTGTATATTAAGATTGGAAAAAAATTACCTTCTGCTGGAGTTTCTTGCAACGCTTCGTCTCCGTACTCTTTACTCCATTTCACCGACGCGTAAGAGTCCTCATGTGGCTAAATTTACTGAATGAATATGTTAAATTTTTGAATGACGATGATGATTATGAATGCAATGCATATGCAATAAAGAGTTTACTTACGTACTTGTCATACTGTTAAATGTGCCTGACTGTGGCAAAAACATGGTTTTGCGAGTTATGAGCCGGCCCGTGTTTGGCCGCGGGCCAGTGTGCTTGTCACGCTCATTTCATTTGATTAGCTTGCTCCAATGAGGCTTAATGCGCTTTTTAATTCAGTGCATTGCGAATTACTGGGTTAATATGCAGTTTGAAAATGGCCGGCGGAGCGAGATTCAAGGGTCGTTGGAGCGAGACACACGAAAATCGGTCAATTGAGAGTCCTATACTATGCGGCGGTTTGAAAGTTTCGCTTCGCGCTAAGTAGGTATTATTATATTTAAATTTGAATTCATTTCCAATCTAATTAGCTCGAGTCTAACTTACACTTGTCAATTTTTTCGAGTTTGTTCTTTCATCATACATAATTTATGTTTTAACGTTGTAAATCCGCCTTTATAACATATTAATACTCAAAAAAAAAACCCGTAATATATATCAAGACAAAAGTTTTTTTTTTAATTTCTTTTTTTTTAGCAAAGCTAAAAATCTTTTTTGTTTATACTTAATTACCCTTCTTTAAATTTAATTTCTGTAAGGATATTTGAATAAAGTTATTTTGAGAGCATAAATCGTAACCATATTATTATGAAAATTTCATGGTAAATTAATTACACAACGGTTATTACATAATATAACGCTTTTATTCTGAAGTCGTAAACTTTTCAGGACTGTTATAAAACAAACTATAAAATAACCTTTTAAAAATACCTGCGTAGTTTACGGTTTCAAAAATAAAACCACTTTAAATTTATGATTATTAAGTATTTTCAACTTTATATATTATGATACGATCCCGTTATTCTGGTTATAAAACTTTTTTTTTCAAGATAATAATAAAACTTTATTGAACTTTAAAATCTATATGTACCTTCCTTATTTTACCCGTTTTCATGAAAATATTTCAACGTCCATTCATAAGACACATAAAAAAAACACTATTCATATTTATTATCAAATTCTTCCTTTGTCTATTTTCTTCTAGAAAATCAGAATCCTTTCCTACTTTGTTTTCGTCAGCCGATATGACTTGCAACTTTTCCTATAAACTAGGAACCTTATTGCCCGAGTCCACCCATAGTTACCGCAAAACGGAAAACTTCAATAGTAAACTCTATTTTACGGCCCTTGGCCTAATTGCTGATTTTACGCAATCTGGGTTAGCTTAAGTTCAGGACACCCTATATAGGATGAAATGTGAGTGAATGATATAGTTAGTTACACATAAATACCTTCACACGTCTCCCAAAGGGGTAGGCCAATATGGAACGCCACAGTCGTGCCCTGGTCTAAACATACAATTTCTGCTTCCTCTACATTCACCTACCTCCTCATGCAAGGCCCTTATTCAGTAGATCGTGAATCTAATCATACTGTGTGTGCCTATGCTATGCATGTATGTGATTTAGATAGTACTTAAAAAACATTTATATTAAAAAAAATATTACTTGCCCGACAGTGACATTGGCACCGCAGACTATCAGGTCACCCGCTATTCCAAAATATGTGAAGAAGGGTATGGAAATCGATAAAAAGGAATTTTCTATTTTAAAATAAATGAAAAACGGCAAGCGTAGCGTAGGACGCCCTCTAGCCAGATGGACCGACGACCTGAAAAAAGTGGCTGGTGGTGACTGGATGGCGAAAACGGGAGATCGGGCGTTGTGGCGAACCCTGGGGGAGACTTACGTCCAGCAGTGGACTGCAATAGGCTGAAATGATGATGATGATGATGAAAATAAATGACGGCGCAGGGCCTTTTTTCCGACGGTAAAAAATGTCATCTGCCATTACTGTCATAGTGTACATAAGGGCTATCAAAACGGTGACAATACGGTAACAGCTCGATCACGATATGGTTTTACCGTGTTGAATAGAGGCCCGGAAAAAATAAAAATAACTGACCATATTGGCAGACTGACTGTGTTACCCTGAAATCGCGCCAGTTTCAAGTCCAATTTCAATTAAACGATTACTCGCGGTTATGTAATTTTGTGACTATAAAATATCCATCATCTCCTTATTTTCCCTTAGACATGCATGCATTGTATCCATTCGTGCTTCAATACTCCAATCAGAATAAATCACACAAGTCTGTATCCCGGGCGGGCTCGGGGAGCGAGACGTCAGTCACGAAGCCGCAACCGATCGGCATTAGGAGCGCTTCGCCGACGTCCATCGCAGCGACGGTTTTAACGTGAACTTACTGTGTATTCGTGGTGTATTTGGACGAACTGCAATATAACTGCTTAATTGTGGTATGAAGATAAGTGTTAAATTATCTTTTTAAATGAAAAGTAAATTAAGCACGGTAAAGTAGTCACGCAATCACCCATTGCAACATTATGCTACAATTGTAAAAAAAAAACTAAATTCCTTTTCTTCATTCTTTAATTTTGTTTTCTGTGTCGCCATTCTGTTTTATGTATTCTTATTCTTTAATTTATATTCTGTTTTTTTTCTTGTCATCGTTGATTAAATGTTTGCATTTCTATATCTATTTCTTTTAAAAAATTTGAAAATTTGATTTTCCTGACACATTTTGATAATTTTAACCTCTCAATTTGAATTTTTTGCTTGCACTTGAAAATTAGTATATATCACCTTTTGCGTCAGTCAGAAATCCGTAACCAATCGGCATTAGGAGCGCTTCGCCGACGTCTCTCGCAGTGACGGCTTTAACACACTTAGCAACATAACTGCTAAATACTGGAATATCTCTACATATACAAAAAATACAATATCAGTTTAAATCCAAACCGGATACCTACTCGTATGGTTCATGTATCCAGAGTCTATTTAGATAGCAGCATAAACGGTCTATAACGGTACGCGAGAAATGTGAATTTTATGCGTGTATGGCAAAAGGTATTTCCTTTAGAATATTTTACTACGAACACTCTTTATTTTGAAAACCTTTTTACTGTATGTTAGTTTCGTTAACTTGTAATTACGACTAATAAACCAAAGAACTACAAATAAATGTACTGTCGAAGCCAAAGACGTGTTAACATTATTGGATCTTATTACAATACGTGATATGATTTTAAAAAACAAACCGTTTCTTCATGTCTATACCCCAGAACCAGTCGAGAGCGTCGGTGGGTAGTGGCTTAGGGGGTCGACTGGTGGTCGTAAGGTACCGAGTTCGAACCCCCGCGCTCACCATGTACCAATTAGATTTTCTAACTTAAGTACATCCGATGCTCTTACGATGAAGGAATAATATCGAGAGGAAACCTACACATTCGAACAGCTGAGGGTGCACAAAAGGTCCTAAAGGGTCGAAATGTGTCCGAAAGGGTCCATCTGTAAGACAAGATAAGACCCCAGAAACAGTAGATATTCAAGAGACATAAATTACTCAAAAGCAGTTTTCCGTACAAAAACCCTCAAAACTTCTGTTGAATGTTTTGTGTCCTTTTGACAACATGTACCTATAAGGATGTCGCAAAATGACTATATATAACTCCGGAATAAGCTTCCCAATCTGGTCATCAAACTGTTTTCAAGCGAAACATTGCAGTCTATATCCAATTACAACACATGCTGCACTGGTTTATGTGCTAGAGCCCATGACAATAAACCTAGTATCATAAGACTATCGGATGATATATAAGTATATTATTTAGTCTCGTAATTAATGGGGGGTAATGCTGCAAAAAAACATTTTTTGTCTAAATGCAGCAGTGGTTTTTCTTACACAGAAATTGATGATCTTTCAGATGAGCTTTGATTTTTTGAGGATATCGATCATAAAAGATACTTAAGTACGAGGCGTCGCTTATCATGCTGCTGCGAATGATTAGGCCAATCAGGGGGGCTTGCAGCACTGCATTGTCGTATATTCTTACCCCTCCCCTGTTCGAAGAATAAACGAAACATGGGAGTCTTATTATCATACCAGACATCGGAGTTACAACTTAAAAATAAGTTGCTTAGCCTGGTTTTTTGAATTGCAGCATCACCAGTTCCCCCATGAATGACGAGACTAAATATATACATGTATATATCATCCGGTAGTCTTATCATACTAGGTTTAGTTTCGTGGGTTCTTAGAATATGCGTGTTTAAGAAATACGACATTACTGAGTGCCTAAAACAGTACTAGGTACTTACTTAATGTAAAAACTTACCGGGGCAAATATGGGTCAGTGATCTCTGGTTTTAAATATATATGTACGCCTAAATTTATAAACGTCAAACTCGATTCTAGTCGAAGAAGAATACCTACTGTTTGACGTTTATAAAATAATGATTCTTCTTCTTTCTGTGCCTCTTCTATAAATCCGATTGTTTTATGAGCTATTGCAGTAATTATACTGTGAGCCTAATTAAAAAAAAATGTTTCTTATCCAAGAAAAAAAACAGGTCTTAATTATTTTTTATTAAGACAAATATCTAATATCATAAACGTATTCATTTCAAAACATTTTCTTAACAAACTGTGAAGATCTTTTTCCTTGAGGATAAAATAAAACACGAGACAGATAAATAAATAGGACGTCAATCAGGTTAAGGCTGTCTGCAAACTTAGTGAAGTCTCTTCACTACTTAAATATAATTGTATATATGTATGTACGTAAACACCTTAATGTACTAAAACAATTAAAATAAACCAATCAATATACAACGTGTAACAAAAATACTAATTCTATAGGTCATACTGATCAACTTTTATTATCGGTCCAACAAACAAAAACAGCTGTTCCATACAAATATATAAAAGTATATAAAAGGCAAACCTGATTCACTGCCTTATATATCAACGCACAGCTGAAACTACTGTACACAAAAACATGATATTTGGTACAGGGGTTCCTTTCACGATGTAAGTGAGCAGTAGGAAAGGATTTTTGGAAATTCACCCCCTACGGGTTAAAAAATGGGGAGTAGTGGGAAACTAATTCTATGCGTACGAAATCGCGGGCGTTCTCTTGTTTTATATAAAAAAAAATATTTTTTTTTTTAGTTTAGACCGAAAAAGTTCAAATATAACTATATTATTTTTAATCTGTTCTTTGCCTGCTTAATGTGGTTTGTTTTTGTATGTAACATTATATGTTATTTACATTAGTAGGTAAAATTAAATTCAGATTTGAATTCGACTTCGAAGCGCAGCCCAAGTCACTCTTTTTTAGTATTTTTTATTTTTTTATTTGTGGTTTTATACTATAATTATACCAAATTCAACGCTTGAATGTGGAACCGATTTTACGATACAACAAAAGACAAGTATTTAAAAAAAATCGTTTCTTGTACGGGGATAAAACATACAAACGACACTATTTCGAAGCCTTGGTTCCTCGCCAGGGGTTGTTTCGAGTGAGGTTTAATGGTGGATACTCCGAGGTTCAATAGAGGTCAAAGGTTCTTAAGATATCTAACTGATCACACAATCAGTTAACACCACAGCGGGAGAGTTTGGGTCAGCATTTGGATTTCCTTACATTTTATTGCCATTTTAGATGTTTTTCTGAACATGCACAATTCCGGCGTTAACCGCAGATTCATTCAGTTGGGTATCCTAGGCACTCTGGAAGTCCTGTATGGCTCGTGGTATTTATCATCAGAATTCACTAAAAGCATTCCCTGGCGAGGAACCAGGGCTTCGAAATAGCCTCTTTAGTATGAAAAACGCACTCTGACCCGTTTTTATTTGCTCCTGAGTGTATATATCTATCCTAGATACATCTCTTTAAAGTTAGAACGGACGGACGGACACCATAGGCATAATAATAAGGTTCCGTTGGGCTAGCAGAGATTCCTTATATTTTTAGCTTATTTTTCTCAAGTTTCTTAAAATTAAAACCAATCGTGTGTAGCCTCCCTATAGATAAACAACGGAGAAATAATGTTGACACAGCTGCAGCGGTCGTCGTGAGATGAAGCGAAAATAATATTTTGTTTACTTATAGCTTCAAATAGTAGATTTAAGAGGTTAATATTTCATCCCAAAAAAAATTGTCTATTTCATGACTTTTTTTTATTCTTCACATTAATCAGGATCTACCATCAGCAACATAGTTAACTGACCATTGGGGAATCTTGACACCTTACAATAAGACTCACTATTGGTCAGTCAACAGTGAAGCTGTTTGTACATGTGTGTTTATAATGGAATAAGGCGGTTATATAACATTTCAAAAATTGAACATTTGAGAAACGACAGTCACTGGACAAAACATCCGTCACTCTCGCACTTAGATACTGGTCAGAAAGTGACAGAGTATTTTATCCACTCATCATTAGCCTCCTAAGGCCCGCCATACAACGAAATATCATTGGAATATGAATTTATTGTGAAATAAAAAAAGTAAATTTTCTGCTTTGATAATAAGTAATAAAAACAAAAGAATAACCACTCAACTTCCTTTGCCCTAGATCTTTAGTGAAGGACCTTAAGAAGAGACGAACATTGATTTGGGCTTGCTACTAATATTTTATTACCTTGTCTTATATACTCAAAACCAATGACAACGGGTCACTTTCTATTGAAACTACATAGAAAATGACTCGTTTTCATTTGTCCTGTATAGTTATCGAAATATATTTTGTACCAAAACTTCACGCCCAAGGGCAAAAAAACAAATGAGTAACTACATGAAAACCAAGCTTTAAAAACGGCCTGCAGTTTAGATATTGTTATTCAAAACGTTTATTATTGCTACTATATTCTTATGTATTTCAGATGGTCACATTAAAACCTTTCAAATGATACCTATATTGTAATAATAAAAAAAAAAATCCGTTGACATAAATAATTGATATTTTGCCCGTCCTCCCACCCGGAAAGTGAAAGGATTCTAACGATAGCACACACATTTAAATCCATTCAGACGTTTCGTAGTTATGGTGGAATAAATAATCGTGTAGATACATACACTCAGGAGCAAAAATACCGGGTCAGAGTGCGTTTTTCATACAAACGAGACTATTTTGAAGCCTTGGTTCCTCGCCAGGGGTTGTTTTGAGTGAGGTTTAATGGTGGATACTGCGAGGTTCAATAGAGGAGATCAAAATTTCTTAAGATACCTTACTGATCGCACAATCAGTTAACACCACAGTGGGAGAGTTTGGGTCAGCACTTGGATTTCCTTACATTTTATTGCCATTTTAGGTATTTTTCTGAACATGCACAATTCCGGCGTTAACCGCAGATTGATTCAGTTGGGTATCCTAGGCACTCTGGAAGTCCTGTATCGATGCTCGGGGTATTCATCATCAGATTTCACTAAAAGCATTCCCTGGCGAGGAACCAATTCTTCGAAATAGCCTCTTTAGTATGAAAAACGCACACTGATCCGTTTTTTTTGCTCCTGAGTGTACATATATGAACCCTGAAATCGTTACACACCTTTTTTTGGGCACGTGTATAAAGTGAGCCTGAAAGAGTGGTCTTATGTTTTTGACAGTAATTGCGGCCAAGTTAAAACCAGTAGGATAACATGTCATAAGCAATATGATTTTACCGAGCAGAATTGCACAGCACTCGATAACGCACCCAACCATTATCTACCCAGACCTATCAGCATAGATTTATTGGCACCATTCGTTACGCTAGCATCTCTTGAATTTTATTGCTCTGATATAAAATATAGTGTTGAGATATGGGTGTAGCTGTCTTAAGATGGCGGGGAGATTGTTTAGGTGGTGAGCTTGGGTAAATATATTTTATAGGCAGAGTAAAGTGTTTTCTTGTGTATAGATATTTATTGTATCTTCAGTTTGAAATGAACTATTACAATAGTAAAGTTAAAATCTAGTCTGTTTGTCCTTATACAATTGGCAAAATAGAACAGTGTCACAGTGCTATATTATGTTTGAGAACTCTTACGATTTGATTTATAATGTTACTATTCACAGTTATTTAAATAATGGAATAAACTCCTCATAGTATTTCCTCAGGGCTAAGACATGTGCTTTTTAAATTTGGTTAGGTTTTGGAAATGTTATTAATAAATAAATTAAAAAAATTACTTTACTTGTAAGTATGCGTTGTATTAGTACGAGTAAGTGCTTAATCACATCTCGTATTAGAGAGCTACTGTAGCTATATATAGGTTTATATGCCGTAGGAAGCAGTCTATTTCCTGTCAACACTGTACAATATATCTTACCATATACAGCATCTATATCACTAGCTGCACTAGCTTTCCGTTAAATGGATGTATGAGATTGTTAGTTATGGACAGAACCGATGGCTAGATAAAAGGTTCAGTCTGAGGTGAATAACGATACCTATATGCAACTATAGGCTGTATAAAGGTGGCGTAGCTGCAATTGAGTTATGAGACGGGGTATTCAGAGTTCCGGAGGTAGTGTATTTGATCATGATTATTTAGTTAAACTGGCTGATAATGGCTTGCTAAATTTGATATTGAAGTTTAAAAAGGTGCAATGTTTTTGCTAAATAATTATTTTTGTTAATCTCTGTCTAGGTGCTTTGGTTCTCCTGTTATGTGCAACACTAGTGATTTTAAAATCATGATTTTTATAAGTTAGTTTTTTGTCATACAAGCTCATAGGTTCACCAAGATATCTTTACACTATGGGGATGAAAAGTCACTTTTTTCATACGATTGTCATAAATAAGTTACACTTTACCTAACACCTAAGTATATTGTGTACACAAAGAGAAAGCAATAAATTATTGAGCCAAAATTAAGATGAAAAATAATGTTATTTTAATACAGCATATAAATCTGCTTTAAAAAAGTTAACGTTAAACGAACCCTATTTATGTCATTGTCATTTTTATAAAACAAACGGGTTTTTTTTAAACGTCCACATCCATGCAAGAACCTAACCTTTTGAGTTTTTAAAGTCATATAACAGCTGCTTTAAACTCTTGTTCAACGAAACAGCCTGTAGCTAAACAAAAAGTTAAAAGTTCACTTTCAGTTCCAAAGCGATATTAACATCGCTTTGAGAGTTAATGAGCTCCGAAAACTAATAAACGCCGGTCATTCTGAGACTAGGCCAGGCCTCAAAAGGCTGGAAAAAAACACCTTAAGTTACTGCTTTAAAGTTTGTAATTATGACAAAACCTTTTGTAAAACTCAATTGACCTAATATGAGTAATATGAGATACTAGCTTGTGCCCGGGACTTCGTCCGCATAGATTTCGAATATCGTTATTCCCTCGGGAATTTTTTGATTTTCCGGGATAAAATGTAGCCTATGTGTTAATCCAGGGTATAAGCTATCTCCATTTCATATTTCATCCAAATCCGTCCAGCCGTTGAGGCGTGAAGGAGTAACAAAGATCTATCCATACATACAAACATTCGCGTTTATATTAGTAAGGATATGTAGGTAAAATCAAAATAAAATATTTCAAGTTAACTGTTAATGTTGTTTATTATTTACTGTACACCAAAATAATATCAGATTGTATACAAGTACTAAGATTATATAATAAAATGCAATATTTACACCTTGTCGCTCCAACATCATGTTTGAACTGCAACCAGGATTTATCAAAGGCGTTAAACCGAGAAGGTACTAAATTGTACAGCTATTTATGACGCTGGTCGTACATCGTCAAGCCTGGGGCGTTTGTGAATTATGTTCGAACCAGTGAAATATACACGTGATTGAAAACGAAATAGACGTTTCTAGCAACGTAAACACATGCATTTAAGTGGTGGCAGGACTTGGTGCAGGGTCCGTCTGGATTGCTACCACCTTTTATAATAAAGTAATAAAGTACGGCCAATGATACGAGATAAATAATGTTAACAAACTTACCGTTACTGAGTTATATTGTGACAGCGAACGATTATCATCTGTCCTTATTTCTCTTACGCAATAATATCTTCAGTTGGTCGATGACGGCCGTCGTTGCGTGATTCGTGGTAGGGAAGCTGGCAGTCAGAAGTTGTCAACATTAGGGCCGCCATTTTGTGAAGTTTCGATTTATAATAAAAATGTTTTGAACTTCTGAAAGCTTGTTATCTCGTTTATGCTTTACTTTACATATATATCAGGGGACAATGTCACACCAATTGACCTAGTCCCAAACTAAACTCTAGACATGCGCTCCGGGTAGGTGTAGAAAACGTCCTTGACTCAGGAATAAATATCTGCCGTTACTGGACTTTGAACCCAGGATCGCTCGCTTCGTAATCAGGGTCACAATTAACTAGGTCAACGCGTCGTCGTCGTCCATAAGGACCTAACCTTACCATAACCTTTAAACTAGCACCAAGCAGCTTTTGGGACTAGACCATATTTTCATCATTTCAGCCCACATCCACCCACTCCCGGTACGCGGTCTTCATTTTCACGTCATTGTGTGAAATTGTTCCGCGATATTATTCATTCTTATTATTGAAATAAAATCATAAGAAGTCTCTTACGTTTTGATTGATTACGTCACTTTGACGAAGTCCAAAGTGGTATAGGAATTAAATTCCTTGAGTGTACCATCTTCACTGTATGCTGCTTTTTGCTATAATATGCTGAGTGAGCAGAAGTCATTAAGTGTTTATCTACGCACATATCGTAAGTCCTCTTTTATGCGTTCAAAACCCGTAGGAAATGACCAGCATTATTGCAACTAATTTTACTATGAAAAGTTTCTTGTCTGTGGTAGTAGGTAAAATTTGTACTGTAATGGTTATAACAGTATAGATTTTGGTAAGGTTATGAGTTTCAAATTTGGAACATGTTCCAAAATTAACACAATTTAAATAGGTCCAATTCTAGGATCAATTGGAACGTCAACTCGTTATATTTTTTAGTACAATATCGTAGGATTTTTGAATTTCGAACGACATGAGAATAGGGACTTTATTAGTAGGTATGTCTATCACATGATTTTAAAAAAAAACCATTCATATTCGTGACACATGACAGGTTTCTTTTGCCGCCATTTTTGTTGTCAATTCGTTGTATCGTAAGTCGTAATTTGATTTCATTTAGTTCATTTCTTTGTTGAGTTTATTGTGCCACTTGTGAAAATTCTGCTTATCCAAGTAGACAACAATTGATTAACATTGATTAAGTTTAACATCGTTTGGTGAAATTGGTAGGTACTTAGATATGTTACAGGTAGCGCTGGTAGCAATGCAGGTCATTTGCCTTTCGGCTTCTGAACCCATCTTAGAGTACTAATAATATGTGTGTAGATAAAGTATTGTACGCGACTCTGCGTAATTGGCATTACAACACTCGTGTCATCTATTATGAAACTCGCCTTGCGGCTCGTTTCATAAACCACACTCATGTTGTAATGCCTGTCATTACGCAACCGTCACGTAAACTACTATTACTGTTTAGGTTTTTTTTTTCTATGGCATAGAGAACGCTAACGATCACACAGGCAACCTGATGGTAAGTGGAAACTGTGAACCCATAGACATTCGCATTCACAAGACTGCAAGCCAAAGACTACAAATGCGTTCCCAACCCTTATAGGACTATGATGGAATGCCTCTATGCTAGTCATTACACCGGCTGTCTTATCCTCAAACCGCAGCACAACAATGCGAACACTGCCGTTTGGCGGTATGTTAATGGGTAAGATGGTGGTAGCGATCCGGACGGACCCTGCACAAGGTCCTACCACCCACAAGATCTATTCCAATCCAGTAAACAACTACCTATACATATTATATATCATTCGAGTACACAGGCTTTCATTTGCTACCTTACCACGATATCAGAATATGACTAAAACCCCCGTTATGAAAGTAGGGGTA
The DNA here is from genome assembly GCA_923062465.1 of Acleris sparsana. Classification (NCBI taxonomy): domain Eukaryota; kingdom Metazoa; phylum Arthropoda; class Insecta; order Lepidoptera; family Tortricidae; genus Acleris; species Acleris sparsana. The sequence continues at coordinate 15,166,305 of OV281303.1, forward strand.
CTTTCTCTGCAGATATTATTTTAAACGGTCTGATATTTATGAAACTTAGCTAAACCTATCCTTTTACACTCACTACCCCGTCCAGCAGCTTCCGTCAATCCTGTATAATTTTGATAACGACACGTTCACCGAATGCATCGGTCTATCTTCCCTTTGACAACACCTCTCAGTAAATTGACAGGAACATAGAGTGGCCTCGGTTACAACAAAAGCATACCTTACCTTGTTTCAATTTAATATTGGTAAGTGAGGCCTCTGTTGAACAAGACACGATTACAATTATCTATAGTGAACCCAGCAATGGATAGGCAAGAAAATTTCCATTTGAATAATTTCATTTTAGTTAGCATTTCAATAGTATTGAATTGCAATTGCTGCTATGTCATAACATAAACCTAAAAAGGTCTTAAAAAGGCGACATAAATTTACCAAAAAGTATCTTAATACCGTCCCTAGCGACACACGTAATAATAAATGGCACAACACGTGTACATTGTAAAACTTAAGTAATTACCTACTTCACGTTTACCGCAACCTACCGCTGGGATATTATCCAATACGCCATTATACCCCAAAGGAAACTGCTGTTCAACAAATATTAAAGAATCATTTCGACACATCAAATCCCACTCAAAATAAACGAAACGAAACGCCATTGGTCGTTCACGTAGCTGGAATAAAAACTGAGCGTAAGAAATGTTAAAATGATGTTGCACGTTCGATTCCGATCGAGTTTGAGAATGGGGATGCTTTAACTTGTCGTTATTTTGCTGATTTCTGGACTTGTTGTATAACTTGTGAGATTGCTAAAGCTGGCAGATGCTGTTCTGTTCCCATTCTACATTAAATGCATTAAGTAGCTGGAACCGACGTCGATGTATGAATGTGGAAGAAGCGAAAGAGATTTGTTAGGAGCGTAGGGAAACAGACGTGATTTAATTTCTATTCGCAAATATAAATAATACTAGAAAATAATAAAGATCGAAATGAAAACGTGTTGATTACAAAAGAAACGGCGGTTATGAATCGAAAATGAAATAAGAAGATTTTATGCAACTGTTACATAATGATGTCTCTTATGATATGAGTGGAGAAGTTAGGATACGAAACGGAAACATATAATTACATAACTCAATCCAGAATCTCCTGCTTTACGAGTATAGTACCTAATAAGAAATCTAGCCTTATTTCCCTCACAGAAGCACATAGAGAACCTCTATTACTGCAGTTGATATAAGACCGTCTGAGTGAACAGTGCATTAGTACTGCCCGGTTTACGGCGGACGGTTGGCTGCACTGCTTTGTGTAAACTAAACTATGAATAAATGAATAGCAACCATAGATACTATTAAATTATAATGGTTTCAAATGCATATTGTAAAACTGGGTGGTATTAGAACGTTTGTAGTAATTCAAAGTGCATAACAAAAACCGGTCAAGTGCGAGCTGTACTCGCGCACCGAGGGTTTTGTTGTATAATTCAAAATATTTATTTAGTAAATTGGCAACATAATGGCTCTTTTACACGTCGGTAATATGGAGTGAACCAAAGAAGACCATCATTGCGGAGAAGAAGCGCCGCAAGTAATTCCAGAAGAAGGTTTTTTTTTTTAAATTTAAATTCTATAACACTTAAAAGTATGTTACATTAAAATGTATTAAAGTAATAAATAATTATTTTTAAAACTTACATTATTACAGTATTATTACATTTAAAATTGAATTGAATGACTTCTTCAGACACTTGTGAAGTTAACTGAGAGTTCAAGTGAGAACTGTAGAGGATTTTAACGCGACGGTAAATCTTCCATCACCTTTAATGGATTCTAGTAAAACTAGGGTTCTAACGGCCATTTTTACTATGAATACATTAAAAACAGTTAGTTATATACAGGGTGGGAATCGATTCATGTAGTTCAATAAAGCATAATTTCAGAGATTTTTATCATTTAAAAAACAATTCTATAGTTTATTTAATTTGAACTTTGTCACCTATACTTAAAGCATTATTTACTAAGAAATTTAAATTCGAAGATTAAATTCATTTATGTTGTACGTTGCTAATATTACTACTTACAACATGAATCTTTCTTAGTATTTGAAATTAAATTAACTAAGGAATTGCTTTTTAAATACTAAAAATATCGGTAAGTATGCTTTATTGGACTACATGTTATACCACGTTATATACTCCAAATAAGCTCAAGAATCGATGGTTAAAATCTGTCGTATACTCCTTCCCACTGTATACTTATCTAATAAAAACAGAGATCTCATTAACACCTACAAAACAAAAAATATAGATTTATTATTTAATTATTTATTTTGGAAGTGTTAAGTAACTATAACTTGATAAGATCGATAAAAAGCGTTGATTTTTGAAGCTAGTAAATTAAGTTTTTTAATTATGTACAACGTTACTTATTAAACTCTTGTAATACCTAATGTGTTACTTAGATTTGTTATATAATTTGTGTATATAAGAGAACTGTTTTCTGTTATTTGCTGCAAGAGTTTGGAATGAATGGATACATTCATTCAGTTAGCAAATATTTCAAAAATCCAATTAAGTTAAACAAATTAGAAGATAGCATATTAGGAACAACTTCACGTCTTTGATCAAGTCGGCAACTTCCCGAACACATGGTTGAGGGAGGCGATGGCAGAGACACGCGTCATACTCGTGAACGGGTGCTGTCTGTGGGATCCGGTCTGTTCACGCTTGCAAGAAGTTTTTGTCCAGTTAGTTTTTTAATTATCCCTCCTGACGTAGAGACCTCGACGTGTCATTCTCCTTTTCATTATTTTCAATTTAATGTTATTTAGCTTACATTTGTAATAATTTAATTTTTGATAGTTTTAATTATATTTTTCTTATACTTTATTATATATTGTAAGTATATTATGATTGAAAAACTGACCTCTGCTTCTTCTCCGCAACCGACGCGTAAAAAACAAGGTCAATTTACTGAATGAATACTTTGAATTTGAATTTTTAATGAAACATTTGGAACTTATAGAGCACTTCTAGTTTTTATTTAACAAGAGATTGTACTTTTTAAAAAAAATCGCTTACTAGCACAAACATGGTTTATTTAAAAAAAAAGACAAGAATACAGTTTTTGACGACAAATTAAAATTTACTAAAGCTGTTTTTTGATTTAAAAAAATAAAATGTCACAAAAACTAAATATTCTTTTTTTATGGCCATGAGAAGGCACGCGAGCACTCAGGCCTGACGTTAAGTGGGATCTGAGACCCATAGACAACAACACATACATAAAAAAATAATACATTTAAAAATAAACTTATAACTAAACAATATAAATAAATTCAAAAATTCCCACCAGCATATTATACTCGCTGAAAAGCAATACTATATTCATAAATCGTAAAACTCAGTCTATGTTTAAGGGAAGAGAAACGTTATCGCATTTTGTATGGACGTACCTTTACAATCCTTTTAAAAGATTTCTTCCACATTTATTAATACCAACTCTATCTAAGAACAATAATCGTAAACAAAAAGCCGTTACACCCACAAATTCCCAATAACAACCCAACACTAAACTGTTAACAGTATTGCAGTTAAAATGATTTATTACTTCTAAAATTTCAGGGACAAAAACGAAGTATTACTTGCTATGTAGTTGGAATATAACGCTGTATCGACATAGTTGGGAGCGAGTTGTGCATAGTTGGAGATGACATTTCATAGTCCGATGGCGAGGGTTTACAGAGTTAGAAATTCCATATTTCAAGCTGAACAGTCATTGGAATTGGAAGATACGAGGAAATGGTTAACAGGAATTTAGGTTGTTTATGATTACGACTAGAATTAATAAACTTTATAGCCTGACCAGATTTTAATTGGCCTTCGCCATATTGTAGATTTTCAGTGGAACTAATATATTTTACTGGCAAGGACCCTTTGACAACCAGACGTCGAACTGACGTGTGTCACCAATGTAAACAAGAACAAGATATTTCGCGGAGGCCATTTGCAACGTCAAAAGATGGCGAATGTGTAATTTGGTTTAGTTTTTATTTTTGTGTATTAAGGTGTTCAAAGTTCTTTTCTGTTTTGTACTTTTAATGCCTTTGTGTTGCACAGTGATAGAAGACTTGGACTTATTTCGTGTATCTGGCATCTTACTTCTCGTTTCAAGTGAACTCGCAGTGGTACAGAGGTTAAAACTATCTTGACCTTTGTCCTACATATCACCGTACAACGTTGCCCTGAATCTTCGTAGAGAAGATTGGATTGTGTTTTATTGCTATATTGATTTATACTTATATATACTTGGCATTGGCGAAATCACTTCATTGTGGAATATATATCGCCATATCCCCGCGGTAGAAGCTGCTCAAGTCAAGAAGAAAAACCAACGCAAGAAAAAATATTATGAATACAATAAAATATTTACATCTTTAAAAGGACGAAGGATTGCGTAGCTTTCCAGTAAACAATGTTTTGAAATTGGCCGTTGACATGACTGATTGATATTTTATAGTGCGGTTGTATTAAACTGGTAACATGGTTAGATAGTTTTCAGGTATAAAACTTATTTTAATGTATAGAAAACTTTATTATTTTATTATTTTAAATTACAATTTATTATGTTTATTACATAGGAAGTCACTCAAGAATATTGGAGTAACAGCTGTAACCAGGTCAAAAAAATTGATGACAAATACTATATAGGAAAAAAGATCCTATACTTAGTTGAATCCCAGGCCGAACGTTTTATAATCGAGGTCCAACGACCTCGAAACACGCGGGAGATGGCTTTCAGGACCAACGTCCTGAAAGCGACATATAAACTGAAGAAAATCAAACGACATTAGAGTCCGAATTTGAAGAATATTTAAGTATTGAATATGCATCAGATTTTGATGAATAGGTAATTATTATAAAGCTTCTCCTTCTTTTTCTTCTTCTTTTGCTTTTCTTGCTTTTGTCTTAACTTCGATTCTCAGAGAGCATTTTATTGGAATTCTACATATATTAACACGCAACCAATACACACTGTACCGGCTATACAACATGTACAGATACAGTGCATAATTGTTTTCCTTCGTATTTTCACGGAAACGTACGAACGTGTCTTGCTATTTCAGCCGGTCACAGTACAAAAAGTACTGAGGTTGATTGAGTTGCACTACATCTGTACGCACATTATTGCCATTATGTAAGCTGTTGTAACGACACTATTTCGGCGCCAAATAGAATCTTGTGAGGCTTTACTAAAGAAGTAAATTTCGTACTTGACATTATGGTGCTTATATACTATGCGAGTAGCTGGATCAAGTAAAGTCACGGGCTGCTTGCGCGAGTTGTATTATAATGCTCAATTTTGATGCACCATGCTCACACCATCCCATACACTAAGAGTACTTTACACCGCCGTTTACATAATGCATGTTACGTACACAAGTGCCTCAATATACTCAAGCTATTATACTTGCTCCGTGTACAAGCACCATGAAATTCATTTTGCTATTTGTTATAAATTTTATAATGCAGTCAAATTGAAGAACAAAGTTTACAGTAATATCTTGACAGATGAAAAGGCATACAGTCTGACAACAAATTGATCATAAAAAGGATGTATTTTTATTTAAATTCATAATTATTATCAACACAAGGATTATTTTCACTTTGTGCCACATACATTTTTCGCCGAATCGCCGTTTCGCCGATTGGGTTATACGGAATTTTGATGCACCGAACGCAATTTTTCCCGACACCATTTTGTTTCCAGGAAATAAAGCATACGAGTATGTAGTTCGTTCGTGAGAAGCACAAAGAAAAATTCTGGGAATATTTGTAAGTACTAGAGGTAACCAATAATTTTATTGAATTTCACTTCATCGATTGTATAATTTCATCGAATGTTTTTTTTACTGCTAAAACCATGACATTTTCAGGAAAAAATTATGTAGGTTAGGTTAGACTTGAAAAAAAAAGAACTCAAGCGGCGAGAAATGCCGTTCGATAAAATGAAAATACTGCGTACTGAAACGTTCGATGAAAGGTGTTTCGATAAAAAAAAATGCAAGCAGTTAAAAAACCAAATAAAAACTTGTTTGAATATTGAAAAACTTTAGCATCTTGCGTCCGACACTACTCTCACATGTCTCTATTAGGTATCAGTAATCTTAAAAGCTAAAACCATTTAAAAAATCCCCACCACTGGGCAATGAACGTTCACAAACCAGAGAACGCCATTAGCTGTTACGTGTTTAGACTGAGCACAATCCAGATTTACTGGCCAGGGCTTTGTTTGATACTGGCCACTTGGATTTTCTTAGAACAAAAACCTGATTTAAAAATGGAATATATTTTAAATAGAAAATACCTTGTCATTTAACTAAAAACTTTAAAATCTTCGAGATACCTACTGGTATGAGTTATGATTAATACCGGCTACTTTCTTCGGACAAGAACGGGATTTAAAAATGGAACATGAATATTTTTATGGGAAGTACGGGTTTCATTTGATATTGGCCACATGGATTTGCTAGAACAAAGTCGTGATTTAAAATTGAATAACTTGTTAAACTTATAATATAAGTCTCACTGTATACTTCGATTTGTAATAACAACAAAAAAAAAACAATAAATACTAAAAAAATGTGTGAGATCCGTAGACAATTAGTACCTACTTATACATAGATATTCTTCCTTTTCTAGGCTTAACTTTTTTTACATGTGATGAAATGGTAATAACAGCATTGTTTTACTGCTGTTAACATCATCAATATTAAGAAACTACATCGTTATACAATGTGATAGGATTGGCTTTTTATCAGCCTAGTATTATAGTAGTATTTACTAGACCATCGAGCCTGATAATTATAGCTGTTTGGAATATTAAATCAACCATGCTATTGCTCAGATCAAACAATCTGGAGACCAATCAGACTACGACAATACTGCCGACCCGCGCGTACCCGGTGGGATCGAAACACATAAATATTATATACATTCTATCAGCTCCTACTTTAAAATGTAACAAGTATTGCTTACTTTCTGGTTTATAGAAAAATGGCCGAGTTGACACTAAAGTGCTTAGTTGCATGGATGTGTCATCGAGGATTTAGTTTTGTTTATTACCAGTCACATTTTTTCCGGCGCCTCAGCTCAATGCACATAAATATGTAAAAAGATTAAAATATATATTATTTTGAGGTGTAAAAGCCGAGCGGCCTACTTACTGAATAAACATGTTTTATCTTTTTTTATCTTGATATTTCGCAACGTATGCGTTGCGATACGTAACGTATTTATGTAGGTACCTTGGTTGTTCGGTTTTCTAAGTTAACAAACAGTGCGTAGTTGTGCTAAATTACTGCACTAAATTTCACATATAGTGGTTGAGTTTTACAATGAATACTGGCCAAACGAATAAAATTTGGCATTTAAAATATTCGTATCAGTAAAGTTGACTTGTAAATGTAAATAAATTCAAATCTATAAAATAAAAATGGCAACACTCTAGTGACGTCCCTGTTATCTTAGATTGTTTAGAAAGGGATGACACTAGAGTGTTGCCATTTTTTCATTCTCATGTTTCATTTGCCAGACTCTACCAACTGTCTACTGCTGTCACACTAGAGCTTTTTTGTTTCTTTAATATAGTAAATAAATATTTAAAACTAATTTATTGCCAATAGGTATCAAATTGAGCCCCAACCGGTAAATGGTCGATTTTAAATTATAATATTTACGACTCGGTTCTTTCCATTTTAAATCCCGTTTTTATCCCAAGAAATTCCAAGTATAACATTGAGATCTTTAAGGTTTTAGCTAATTTTTGACAAGGTATTTTCTGTGTAAGATTATGTTCCATTTTTAAATCACTTATTTATTCTAAGAAAATCCAAGTGGCCAGTATCAGACTAAGCGGTGTTGGAATTTTAAAAACTGACTTATAACAGTTACTGTCAAAGTGACATATGGGTTTTTTTTAATAAGAGTTAGGAATGACTGTGACTATGACTTGGATTACGTAACATACAGGAAAGGTAGAGTGGCGTGATAATGAAGAGACCCTTACCCTATAGTCGAAGGATTTAGGCTGAAATGATGACAATCTAAAATAGTCCGTAATGAGAACCTTCACAATGACTGGCACAGCAAAGATAGAGTGGCGCGAAAATGAGCTGGCTGACAATAATGAAAATGATGATGAACACTTAATGTGAATCCAAATTAATCCGTTAGAAGATGATAGTTGTCAAGTAGTCCAATCAGAACAAGACGTAGACTCACCAGCAAGCGTGTAATACCATGTTTACACTTAACCAATTCCGCCGACTAGTAAAAGGAGAATTCACGAGAAATTTTGGTATTTTTGTCACAAAACTTGGCACCTAAATTGCTTTGCCAAAGAGCGAGTCAGTTGTACAATATTGTTGGCAGGACCCGCCTGTGGCGGTGAAAGGGATGAACTGAGGCGTGCTTGCAATTATCCTTATTCATTATTATTTTTTAAAACCTACGGTCCACCATACAACGACTTTTGTCAATGGAATATGAATCTATTACGAATGACGTGAAGACAATTTTCTAATTTGATTATTAGTTATTAGTCATAAAAACAAAAGAAATTACACTTTACTTTCTTCGCACTAGATCTTTATTTGAATGGTCGTATTTGTTACTATTTTTAATACAAGAAACCTCACGACGTTAAACTCGTCCAAATAGATAAAATTCGTAAATTAAAAATGTATATCGTAGGCTTTATTACTGTGTAAAACATGATTCCTATTTACATGTTTGTTTTTAACTCGGTGAACATTACTGTCGGTTAAAATTAGAGTAATGGTAACGTCAAAAATACTGACAGCTGTCAAAAGAAATATGGTTTTAACAATGAGACGGATGAGGCCATTTGCAACGTCAAAAGATGGCGGATGGAATTTGTTTTAGTTTTTATTTTTATGTATTTAGGTGTTCAAAGTTCTTTTCTGTTGGTGATTTGTACTTTTAATGCCTTTGTGTTGCACAGTGATAGAAGACTTGGACTTATTTCGTGTATCCTGGCATCTTACTTCTCGTTTCAAGTGGACTCGCAGTGGTACAGAGGTTAAAACTATCTTGGCCTCTGTCCTACAACGTTGCCCCCAATCTTCCTAGAGAAGGTTGGATTGTGTTTTATTGCTATATTGATTTATACTTATATATATACTTGACACTGGCGAAATCACTTCATTGTGGAAACGCCATATCCCCGCGATAGTAGCTGTTCAAGTCGCCGCGGGGCAAAGAAAAAAAAAAAACAATTAGACGCCTTGGACAATCTTAAGAACATATTACAATTAAATAATAATTCAGTTAATATTACTGTTTTGCGGCTGGTTGGACCTTGTGTAGGGTCCGTCCGGATCGCTACCACCATCTTATCCATTAACCTACCGCCAAACAGCAGTGTTCGCATCGTTGTGTTCCGGTTTCGGGATAATGACTCGGGGTGTAATGACTATCATAGAGGCATTCCATCTTAGTCCTCAGGGTTGGCAACGCATTCGCAGACTTGTGAACGCGAATGTCTATGGGTCACAGTTTCCACTTACCATCAGGTGGCCTGTGTGCTCATTTGCCTACACTATGCCATAAAAAAATCTATGTATATGCATTTGACATCGAAATACATACTAACATAGATAAACAAGTACGAAAAAGAAAAAAAAAAAGAAGAAGAAAAAACGTTTATTTACTTTTTTTTTTTATGGCATTGAGGAGGCACTAGAGCACTCAGGCCACCTGATGGTAAGTGGCATCTGATACCCATAGACATTATTGTTGTCTTCTAACATAGAACAGAATAACAAACAGAAACACAAATATATAACTAAACTAGTGCCAGAGGGAGCAAAATGGTTCCTGCTCAGCATGGTTTTTACTTTATTTTTGGTTATTACTGGTTTTTAGGCTGGAACGACACCATGGCAGGTCGCACAACCCTAAAAACACAACCAGTAAAATTAAAAACCATAACCTCAAATAATAATCTCTATAGTTATAATAAAATTGAATCGCTTAATGTGTTGCTAAGCGCAAAACGAGAATGGCTGAACCAATTTGAATGTTTTTTTTTTGTTGTTATTGTCAGAACAAGGTTAGTACGAAAGAAAAAAAAAACACCGGGAATGTCATAAGTAAAAAAGAAACCATGGCATAACATAACCTAAAACTAATTTTACGTTTAAAACTACTACAAAAATCCATAACAGAATAGCAACGCAGACACAAATATTGGTTTTTACTTAAAAAGTAAAACCGGCAACCGGCTTTCAACTAGGCTAAGGCGGCGTCCTAGGTGAGCGAATGCGATGCGTAGCGAGCGCGAAAGAAACAAACAGTCAACCGCTATTACAGTGGGCTACGTGATCAATACAGGGATGCGGGCGGCGCGGTGCGAAACGAAGCGAACGCGATCAAACGGTTTGATCGCGTCTGTTGTCGGCGGCGGAGGTATTCCTACAGCGGGGCGATTCGCGCGCACCTAGAAAAAAGCCGCCGCGTCGCACCGCTTCGCATTAGAATCGCGTGTCACTGCATCGAATCGCTTCGCAATTCTATTCGCTTTGAAACGCCTCGACGTAGCCTAACAATGTCAGAAAAATCGTAAGTTCTAGTCTATATTGATAATAAGATAGTCTATATTGTTGTTAGACAAGAAATTTGGCGTTTATAATAGTACATTGTGCATCAAGGGTAGTATGAAGGGAATTACTAACGAGAGTGTTAGAAGCCCGACGCCGAAGGCGGAGGGCTTTTAATGACTCGAGTTAGTAATCCCCTTACTGCCTGTGATACACACAATGGTTTTCATCACATTTGCGAGGAAAAACACTTTAACTCTGCAAAATATAAAGAAATAACTTTTGACAAACGGGAACGTAAATGGAAACGATATTTTTTTGTGACCTCTATCACAGATAATAACTGCGCTTAGTTTCGACCTGGATTCGAGCCAGATTTAGCCAATTTGATAAAAATGTATAATTACTAAAATTAATGATAAATGTTGATATGAACTTGAAATAGGTATAAAAATAATGAAGTTTAATGAAGCGTATAGGTTTTGTGTAATGTAAGTTAGTCTATAGCTAATTTTTAAAGATGAAATTAGAAACCGATTTAATTATTGGCTGAAAATTAAACCTCCTTAGTCAGAAATGATGTACGAGAGAGTTGCAAATTTCAAAAAGAAAGTCATTACTCCCTAGGGATGACAAACCCGCCATAATTCCCGCGGGAACAATTTAGGCCATTGTCCTTCTGTATACAGGCATGGAATAACACCATTTACGAGCAAGTGTGATGAAAACTTTATTCTTGCTTGCTTCAGTTTCTTGTAACTTGCACGGTGCGAGCTTATCGCCGCGTCCGTTAGTGCGGCTAGTGCTAAGGCGCTTTATTCCGTCCCTCAGCTCGACTTGATTACTGACGGCTGCCTTATCACGGCGAGAGATTCTCGCTTATAAGGTTAAGTTTAATTGTCTTCTTTAAGGTTTTGTGCTTTAAGAGTTTAAGAGTGTATTTATGTATGAAAATATTTCATTATTATAATGTATTAGGTATACAACGTACAATTCTGAGCCACGTAAATAAAATAAAAAATTGAGTAGGTGCCTCTTCGGGCCAGTTGCTGAGGCACCTGATAGGAACTCATGAACATCAAGGGGATAGGCCTTTGCCCAGCAACACTAATATAAGCTAGAAAAAAAAAAACATTGGGTTATTTCTGGACATAAAGCTTAACCCTCTTATTTTATAAACGTACAATAACTAAAGTGTGCTTTAAATAGTCTATAATAGGCGAAAATAGTCTTTTATTTTATTACATAGCAAAAACAAATGTAATCAGCTTTTGCGAACTTTAGACTTTTCAAAATAATTATCCGCCTTTTGCTTTCAACACTGACGAACACACTTTCGGCATTCGTGTAATTATTTTTTGCAGTGTTGGTGCCGAAATTTGACTCCAAAAAATCTGCAGGTATTCCCGTAGCTGGTCTTGATTAGTTGGCCGCATTCTTCGCACACTCCTGTCCAATTCACTCCATAATAGTTCAATAGGATTGAGGTCAGGCGACTGAGGGGCCCAATCCATATATTTTAATTATTTTTGTTTTTCTTTCGATGAAATCTAGTTATTGCATAATTTTGAAGTATGTTTTGGATTGTTGTCTTGTTGAAAAACAAAACCTCTGCCTAAAATTCGTTTACCGGATGGAAAAGCGTGACATTGCTAAATGTTATGGTACAATATCTTATCAATTATGCCATTGACTCTCACGAGATCACCAACTTTATCGCCCATAAAGCATCCCCAGACCATAACTGATCATCCACCGTGCTTCACTGTTGGCATCACACTATTGACGCCATTTCCTTCTAAAAATTTAAAATTTTGATTCGTCAGAAAGTAAAGCTTTACCACTGCTCAGGCGTCCAACCTTTATGTTTTCGAGCCTATTGCAACCCTTATTCTGTTTACGTAACAGAGGTTTTTAGGCAGCAAAACGACCTTTTAAACCATAGTTTTGCAGACGCCGCTTACGCCGCTGCACTGTCGAAACCGATACTGACTGATCTCGAGTGGCGTTGAGTTCTTCGCGAATTTCTGGGGCAGTTCGGGTACGTTGGCGTTTGCTCTGCACGCAAATAAAATGGTCTTCGCTTTTAGACGTGACTGTTGGCCTACCTGAACGAAATAAGCTGGAATTAAGACCGGTTTCTGTTTCAAAACACTTACGACAGCAGTTTGAGAAATATTAATTATTTCGGCAATTTTCCGTGTCATGTGCCTTCATTAGACAGAGCTACGATAACAACACGAGTTTCGACACTTAAGTCGCCTTTTTGACCCATTTTTAATGATTTCGAACTTTCCAATCAATCACATAGGAAATACAGAAAATAATCTTTAAACGGATCAAATTTGCGAATAACAATACAATAATTCCTCGATTTATTTATCGTATTTATTTTGTTATTGGGTAGCCATTGAAACATTTAAAAGTGTGAAATTTGAAATATACTCTATATTTAAATACGCTTTAATATAAAAACCTAATTTCACAGAGTGAACTTAAACTTTTTACCGGTACCTTTATAGACCGTTTATGTATAAGAAAATACACATGAAAACATTTATTATAACATCGTTTTAACGTAAGATCGGTTATAAATTACAAAGCAGCGTCTAAATGGTTATTTAAATGTAAATTCTAAATTCAAACGGATCTGTCACGTCATCCGCTAGGGTAACCAATTTCTCTGAAAATTTACGATTTACCTAAGTTTAAATTTATATTTAATACCGATCAAAAAGTCCTATTATGCCCAGAAAACACTTTTTAAATCAGAAGCCAAATTACATTCTAAAAGATATGAATTAATCGATTGCGGAATGCAGTCTTTTAACATAAGTGTCTTTATTAAAATGTAATGCCGTGGTAATTACATACCTAGAACACAATTGGAGAAACAAAAACATAAATAAAAAACAGCGGTCAATCTCACACACATTTTCAAACTAAGCTTTAGGTTGTAATATTTAGATTAAGTACATAAATTATAATGCTGAAACTAATTAAGACTAAAGTTATTGTACACACCCGCAATTTCTAAACATTAAAAATTTTTTTTTGTTTATTATTTGTTTTATTTTAAACTTTACCTTTAAATAACATAACTTAAGAGACGTGATCTTTGACCGTACTACTGAAAACAGATTATACCATAGTTTCATTTAAATGTTTAAAAGTTATAACAAAAATAAAACGTCTACGTGATAAAAAAATTTGAAAAAAGTTTCGTATATTTACACAGTATAAAATGAAATCGCTTCCCGTGTCTGTCTGTCCATCTGTCTGTATGTCCGCTAATTCCTCCTAAATCATGCAATGGATTCTTATACAGTTTTCATTCATTTCGAAGAGGGTTTTTATGTATAATCAATTCTGGTTTATACACCGGTGTTACATAAAACTCACATAAACCGAGGCAAAGCGAAGAAAAATCGTGTGTGTTACATAGAATGTTATTTTAACTCGAGCTCAAACAGTTTTCAGTATAACTTTCGCCAGATTTCATATAAGTTTTGTCCCATATCGAACACAACGCGGAGACACTCTCGCAGGTAAAGTCACGTATCGTATTGCTTCGCCATACGTCGCCCTAATTTGAACTTTGTGTGTTTGTTGTTTAACGGCTCATTTGTGACGGCTTTTGTTATAATTATAAGTAGATTTAGACACCGGTCGATACGCAAAGTTAGGGTGACCCAAATGTCAGACGTGATCAAAGTTATCAATCGAATTTGATTGGTAAGGGGAAGTGTAACACCATTAAGGTGGCGACTGTCTTGTAACATTTCGATGTAACCTTTATCTAGTAGGTGCGATAAAATAAGGACCGCAGACCACTTAAGAGGTTTGAGAAGTTTTTTTGGTTTCAGAATAAAGTTCACTATAATTTGTTCTTGAAGTGGCAAAATATCAGGGGAAAATCTCACACAAGTTGACCTAGTTATAAACTTGAGCTCTAGGCCTGTACTATAGCTACTCGACAATACTTGAACTAAGAAATATATATTTTAATGAATAAAAGACGGACAAGACTCAGAAATCGCTGGGTTCGCAGGCAGGGTCACCAATTCTAACGCGCCATCAAAACTGGCAATTTCGATGGTTTGCTATCTATCCGACATATAGTATATAAGCTTTGTTAAGTCTTAGATAGGTATAAATCTTAGTCGAGACATTTCTGTTCAGACATTTCTAACTGGAGTGGCGTCCGCGGACCGGAAGACGAGCTGTAGGTAGGCCTCTAGGTCCCTAGGCGGGACCGCGGTGGATGCGAAAAGCACAAGACCGGTCTGAGTGGAAAGCCTCGGGGGAGGCGTATGTCCAGCAGTGGACGTCTTTCGGCTGACATGATGATGATGATTTCTAACTTTGTCAGTTTATATGAAGTTATATACACAGTTCGTCAGATAATTAGAAACGCTTGCGGTTTTTCGTACAATAGCCTACAAAAATAAATATTAAGAGTTTTTACTTTTGACAACTAATCAAAACGTTCATTTTTTTGTTATTTACTCTGCTTCTGATAAAAACAAAGCCTTTTAATTATTCGGTTAACCCTTGAAATGTCGAAACTACTTACAAAGAACGTTTTACTTTGCCAAATGTTTACTTCATCGACAGACATTTCCACGTGCAGGTTTTTTTTTGTGGTTACTAGTCTAACCTAACCTACGTATTACGTAACAAATCGACGGTTCTGTGACTCAACCTCGTATTTAGAATATGTCCAGTATAAACTGACACTCACAAAGTACACGAGTGCATTCTTGGTGCGTGTCAGTTTATACTGGACATTATTCAATATACGAGGTTGAGTCACAGAACCGTCGAAATGCTTAATATAACCTGAAACCTATAATGTTTCAGCAGAAATTTGCTTTCGATGAAATAAAATTCGAGGAAATGACATCTTCGATGAAATGCTTGTGAATATTTCCAGGGATCCGATTTAATTCAAAGAATTTACACTTCCCAGCAAAACACCTATCAATTCTATTCCAAAGATCCAAATACTCAGAATATGTGAATACGTGATAACGTGGCATATTTGCTGCCGTAATTCCAAGGAGGACAATATATTAGTCGAATTAGTCTATATTCTAATAACTACCACATAAAGTTTAAAATGGTTATTATATTACTATGCAGTTACCTGCCTTTTTCAAATAACGGCAGAATGCTCCTGCGATGTTTGTACCTACTCTCGAACCTGAGTTTCGCTGAAGATGGACGGGTTTAAAAGATTTTCAAAATCATGGTTTTTGGTTCATTATTTAGTTTTTATTTTAATCAATAAAAGACTGTTTTCCCTTTGTAAATCGTAACAAAAAAATTACAATAATAAAGAATTGTGTAGGTTAAAAAGCAAATGGATTGCACTAATTAACTTTAAAAACAAACAAAAAACTGTCGACTAATAAAATACCTATACATCCTAATAAATATAGAAAAAAATATGTTCTGAAACTTGTACTTTCTTTTTTATTCCAAAACGCAATGTTGTACATACCATAGTTTAGCTTATCGGACAATTATCTTTATCATCAACTAGCGGCCCGCCAGCGGCTTCGCCCCGCTGCAAATTTCCGACATTCCCGGTGTTTTTTTTTTTTTTTTCGTGCAATCCTTGTCCTTAAAATAACGAATACAGAAAAAAAAACAGCCAAATCGGTTCTCGAGTTTTGCGCTTAGCAACATAAGCGATTCATTTTTATTATATAGATATATGATATGCGCCTAAAAAATTACTAATAGCAACAAGTAACTTATGCGCTTGAGAACGCAGTCACTTGGTGTAGGAATCAATTTCCTTTTGATTTTAAAAGCTTATAGTCGTTACTTATATTTAGTTGATTTTATCTCTTTTACAATTATTGCCACGCTTTTCTTTGAAGATGCATTGAGTAGCAAAACTTGACTAGTCAGCGAGTTAAAAGTGCATGTTCATGTGTGCCTCTACCTTGAACGTACCTAGCTATTATTAATTTTCAGTCTGCTATAAGTAGGGTTACAATGACACTACCTTAAATGTGACGAAAGGGTTTCTATTTTTTTTAATAATTATATTTCTAAGTGATTTGTACTTAAAAATATATAGGAAAAATGTCTTACATATTGAAAACATCCCAAACGTCTTGCGATTAAATATTATAATAGGTTAACCATAAATAATAGTGAAACAAATAAGTGTCTAGTCATTTAAATAAATCATAGTTATTCAACTAACTGTATCCAAGTCCGTTTACTCCGGTAAAGCCCCGGTAATGTTTATTTGGACTTAAGGCTCCCAAGGTCCAAGCCAAACTGTCCTAATTAATTATTAAAACTTCAAGTTAGTTTCGATATTAATTAAATTGTTAGATTGAGTTGTGAATGAAAACAGATGAAAGAGAAATAGAGCCCAGTAATCAGCGCTAATAGTGGTCTCTTTAATTGCCATTTAGGACCTGACAGTCATTATTAACTTGATTTGATTTGTAACAGTTCAGTGTATCAGATAAGGCATTTAAAATATTATGAGCAGGTGTATGCTTAACATAAATGCTTAAGGGAAATCCCACACAAATTGACCTAGTAGTAGTAGACCCGAACTAAGTTGTATAGGCTTGTACTATGGGTAATCGAAAACAATAAACATATAGAAATTATACACATATATACACATATAAAATCACGCCTGTTTCCCAGAGGGGTAGGCAGAGACGACTTCTTTCCACCTGCTACGATCCTGACAAATGTCTTTCGCTTCTTCCACATTCATACATCGAGTCATGCACGCACGTCGGACAAATTATAAATACATAGAAAACATCCAAGACTCAGAAACATATATTAATTACTCGCGCTCGTCATACTTTCTGCTCTTACTGGGATTGGAACCCGGGATCTCTAATTTCATACGCAGAGTCACTAGTCTTACGTGTAGTATCTACACTCAGGAGCAAAAATACCGGGTCAAAGTGCGTTTTTCATACAAACGAGACTATATCGAAGCCTTGGTTCATCGGCAGGGGTTGTTTTGAGTGAGTTTTAATGGTGGATACTGCGAGGTTCAATAGAGGAGGTCAAAAGTTCTTAAGATACCTAACTGATCGCACAACCAGTTAACACCACAGCGGGAGCGTTTGGGTCAGCCATTTTAGATGTTTTTTTGAACATGCACTATTCCGGCGTTAACTGCAGATTCATTCAGTTGGGTATCCTAGGCACTCTGGAATTCCTGTATCGATGCTCGGGGTATACATCATCAGATTTCACTAAAAGCATTCCCTGGCGAGGAACCAAGGCTTCGAAATAGTCTCTTTAGTATGAAAAACGCACTCTGACCCGTTATTTTTACTCCTGAGTGTATTTTTGATTTGTTGTAATATCAGCCCACTGGAACCTTGACCCACCATAGAACTGTGTCACCGTGACGTTATGATTCAAGTCGTAAGAAGTGTCAAACCAATGGTTTTTTAATATCACCGTGACACCGTTCTTGGTTTTGATTCAGGGTTCCATTGGGCTGATAGCAGATACGTTATCGCGTAAATTCACATATTTTTGACATTCTCGTATTCATTTCATCCAATCATGCCACATAAATCACTGCAAGGCAAAGGACTCCTCTCTCATACGCCAAGCTGAGCGCCATTTTGCTTACCTTATCCAGCTCTTTCCTGGTAACCTAACTAGACCATGACCTTCAGTCGTTAAATTATGGAAGCTGAAGTACATTCATATGCCTTCCCTAAAGATCTTCACAATGGTTACATATCATAGATATTTTGCTAAACAAAAATAAAACGTTACCTACTAATAACATTGGTATGTCATTCTTTAAGGATAAACATTGATGTTACCTAGTCATGTTAATAACTGTCATTATCTTCAGACAGATATATCCCACGGAGCAGAAATAGCAGTGTCCCGGCGATTGTATTAAGGAAAACGTTCCATACTACGCTTTACTGCACATTGGCAAATAAATAGAAAAGTATGTGTTTTAGGTAATTCTGTAGCTTTGCCTACCACACTCTGGGATTATATGTGAGTACAGGCGCTCTTCCTAAAAAACCTCAATTAGGTAGGTCAAACGTGCTTACTCTGTGTTTTCCTTTCTAACGCATAGTTTGTATTCATTCGCACGTAACCCAGCCAGCCCATAAATGTGTAAAGGTTCACTACGACTAGGAGTGCCAGTGACGCAAGCTGGTGTACATGGAGCTTTGCAGAATGCGCTAGTCCTGAAATTAATTAGACTGTTGACTAGAAAATGGCTGCGTGCAACGGATGGTGGTCGACAAGAATAACTTTTCAACATCAGGACATTCATTTAAAGGTTAACCTTAAGTTTACCTTGCCGTGGACGTCATAAATAAAACAACCAAGCACTTTTTATTCAATTTTAGATATTAAACTTTCATATTCTCCAACTGAACATAAAGGAGTATCAACTTGCTCAGTCAAACCTATTTTAGAAAAATCTACGTTATACAAGTCTTTATCACCGTTATAACTAATCATAGGAACAAATCTGTGACCCCACAATATCTCATTTGATGTATAACTGGACCTTGCTTGCACTGGTTGCCCCGTTGACTCAATTATACCTTCAAATACAACTAAAATCTCTAAATTACCATTAAGTAAATCTGGAGCAGAAATATTGTACAACGGACTTGTATTATTAATGACGTGTATGACAGAAACTGGCCACAAAAAGAAAGTCGATTCACAACCATCCATCTCTACATCGAGCGAAATTTGTTCAAATTCTTCTAAACAGTCATAATCAGTATCCAACCTTATAATGTACATTAAAGCCTTAATATTGAGTATTCGTGATTTCCTCATATCACCTACTCTGAATATGATACACATTTTGTCATCCTTAGAACTAATAACAGCGTTCTTGCTGAATAAAATTGTCTGCGTTCTAGATTTAGGCCTAGTTAGTTTAGCAAAAAGAATACCAACCATAAATGCTTGAAAAATTGAGCTGACAATGCATTGCATACACATAGTAAAGACTGCTTCTGGACATGCCAAAGTGATCTTTCTATGGCCATATGCAACAGTTGTGTGGACTTCGATGCTGAAAAGGAACGCAGACGTGAAATTGTAGATATTTCTAATGCAGGGCGTCCATTCCGTGTCATTCATGGGGTCATGGTCACTGAAGTCTCCATGTTTAATGGCGATAAACCAGTAGAGGAATCCAAAGAACAGCCAATTCCCGATGAAAGCCATAACGTAGTTGATGAGGGTCCACCTCCAGCGTGCTTTAACCATATCGAGGAACCAACTATTGAAGCAACTAAAATTATTTTTGTTAAAATTGTGTTTCAGAATATTGAACTCTCCATTCTTGAAAACCACTCTTTTGTAAAAGTGCTTGTACCTTTGAGAATTGTGATGGATGAACCCTGTAAAATAATTTAAATCTTGGTAAATGAAGAAATAATGACTTTAAGCAATATAACTAACAAAATACATCTATCTAACAAAATAAAACAGATTAAGAAAAGAGTAAAATATTTATCGACTAAAGGGAACTTGAAAAACTGTGAGCTAACATAACACTTACAGTAACATTTGTAAAAACCAAATTTTTAGACATTCTCAAAGTCATTAACCAATAAAATTGTTATACTTTTTAAATCTATGAAGGCAGGCCCACCACTCAAATTGACATTGCACGTTGCGTTAAGAAACAGTCGAAGTCATAAATATGTTTACACTTTAGTACCTTGTCACTCTAAACGCTGTGATCAATTCATATTATGACAGTATATTAAACGTTAAATAGACAAGGTACTAAAGTGTAAACATATTAATGACTTCGACTGTACTTAAAATTTAATAGGTACTTGGATGCAACATTCTAAACTTTCCCCAAGAGTTTAAACCGCCTTAAATTATCAATCAAAATTATCTAACAATCAAAATGTCCTTACATTATTTAGATTGTTTTCCTTTGTAATGCGTCGCGATACATTAAAAAGTATCAAGATAATGTAAGGGTATGTTCTTGTAACTGACTGTAGTGATTTTCATGAAACCTATCTAAAACCATCCTGATTAGCTATCCATAGCCTTTTTGAAAACAAAAACCGAATCCGTATCAATCCATTCATATACCGCTCAATCAACAAAAATAATGACGCTTTTTCAAAAAAAATTATTTTGTATTTTTAATGTCATGTGTAATCTCAAGCGTTAATCTACTAGAGGTGAAAAGTTGGAACTGTAATCCCAACGATTACCGCTAGGTGGAGATGATTATCGAAATTGATTTCCCTTGGCTTTCGAACAAACTTGCTGCGACAAGGGCGAATTACGTCCATTGTGAGGGGAACCCCACGTTCAAAGAAACACAGATGCAAATGTAAAGTTATG
Organism: Acleris sparsana; assembly: GCA_923062465.1. Lineage (NCBI taxonomy): Eukaryota > Metazoa > Arthropoda > Insecta > Lepidoptera > Tortricidae > Acleris > Acleris sparsana. The sequence goes on from OV281303.1 coordinate 15,187,302, forward strand.
ACAAAATTATATACTTATATTATTGGTGAAATAACGACTTATTTGATTAACTGTGTCTTCGTTTTACCAAAATTAATAAAAATATATTGTCGTAAATGTAAGTATTTTAGTGTAAAATTTAGTCATTTGTCTATTTTATAACACTCTAGTGTGAGTGTCTAAGTCATGTTTTTATCAACGTTTATAAACTCTTCACAACGCATTTTTTTGCTTTATCAAACAAAAGGTTTGTAGTAAAAATATTAAATAGAAAAATTGATTATTAAAGTTTACAGAAAAATATCCAGCTTGATATCTTTAAGTTGCTTTTACCAAATCGTAAAATAGCTATTGCATCATTATTCTGTTGTATGAGCTATAAACAAATACACACGTTTCACTAATTGCTAGAGCACGCATATTTTTTAACAAGGTTTCAAAACGCCCGGGTTAACATTGTTACGCCAAATAACGCTACCAGAGAGATTAACAAAAACTTCCCTTAACACGTTACTCCTAAATGGACGTAACTCCAATGACCTTTGTAAGAACACTCCTCCAAGTTGGCTAACCCACTTACTGTTCCTTGGATGGTAAACACCTGGTTTCACGAGTTTCTCGCTCTGATCCGACTCGACACATCTTTTTCTAATTGCATCCGCCATTATTTCTGTAACAAGTTATTTATGCCTTTACAAATAGCAAAGATAAAATAGGATTTAGATAATTTTTAAATGAATTATTGCTGCTGTCTAACAATACACATATTTGTGGTTGGAGATGGAATAAAAGTGTTTGTCTGTTAGTTTATTTAAAAAACCTACGATACAACCAAAATAAAACCTTAAAGACGAAAAATTTATTCAAAATTCGTTGCTTTTATTTAATATTTTTTTACATATTCCAACTAAATGTCACAAATCGCTTAAGTAAAGGACCGAGGCTAGACAAGTTCCTTAACGCTCACGTAAACGATTTTCCTATACTGGCAAAATGTATGGAATTGACGTAGGCGTTCGAGGCGATCGAATCCTATACATTTTGGGTAACGAACGCCGAATGCATCTTCTCTAGGGCCTTTGAAGCGAACACGATTTGTCATTGAATTTGATAGGTTAGCAATTGCATGTAGTTTAGTGTACAATACTAATATGGAATTTACGTCAAATCTCAAATATAATAATGTCGAACGTTACCTATATATGATATAATGTAGATCTATTTCACGTACACGTATCACATACACAGAGTGATTTAAAGTCAAAACAATTTTGTACGGAAAAAACTTGCCCATTTAAACCCCCCCCCCACCCCCCCTCCTAAAATGGTAATACAATTATGTAAATTATTACCTGCTTTGAATACCCTCTGTCATTGAACTGCCGAATAGTTTATTTTCACCAACTGTGAGATTTTGATTACGTAATTCATTTTTCGATGCGAAAGTGGCGATTTAATTGTCATTAGTGGCGAAGAGGATTGTATTTATAGAAAACATTAATCTTGATAAGATAAGAGTATTATCAAGAGGAAAATAACTAAATCTTAACTTAAGATAAATGTATTTTAGATGATATATTTGTTATTGTCAGAAAAATGAGTTGAAATTTGAACACGTTTAACTGTTTCCAGAATCATTAGTTTTGAAATAATTACGAAACTTCAATCGCGCTTTTCTTCGAAACCTTTTAAGACAATTGAGCATATTATTAGCACTAATTTATTACCATAATGTATGGTAAATATTCTAATACTTGTGAGTAAAAACCCTTTATTCTATAATATATAATAATATCTGCATCCGAGATAGGAAATAAAAATTTGTTACCTATAAAATACCAAATTTAACTAAATTTTCGTCTTCTGGGTAAACCAGTGAAACTCTCGTTTCAAACAATGATTTTGAAATCTCTTATTTTTTCTAATTGATACAAATTTCATTATTCACTTCTCATGCTCTTAAAACGTTACTTTAGTGTCTGTACACCGAAACTAAAGTTCCTTATTACTCCCTAGGAACTAAAGTAATATTTTTTTAATTTACTTTGGAAACTTTTAAACAACCAATCACAGTGTTTGTGAATGGAGCATTATCGCCATATTCACTGATTGAGACCATTTTTAGGGCGTGGAAATAAACTCAAAATGACGGTTTAATTTCTTGAAACAATAATAATGATTACAAACATTAATCTATTTAATTATACTGAGGATAAATTCATTTTACTATACATGGTCCAAGGCGTGCACTGAGAAAGGATTTTTTGTAATCCCAACAGGAAAAAAATACAGGTGTAGCGGTAAACTAACTCTACGTGTATGAAGTACCTACGTAAAAATCGGTTTTCTTTTCTTTAAGTACTATGGTATGAATGTATGTACGAATTTAGTTATAATACAAAAAAAAACATTGCATCGTGTAGACATAACTACGTAAACAAAATGTCAGACTAAAAATATTACAGTATCGATGTCAATCATAAAACTCGTACAAGTATTTCTAGGTACCAAAGAAATAACCAGTTTTCCACCAGTCCTACCCTTTAACAGTGTTTTCCGTCACTGTACTTGCGAAAAATATTTACCAACGCCTATAATGGCTTCTGTAGTGACAAAAAGCAAATTGAGGAGCAAAAAGAGTAAATATAGTTTTATCTAATCTTAACGGCTCTGTAATGTCACCAAAATAAGTACAGTATTAATGCTTCTGCAATATAGCTCATTAACTGCTTAGTTTTGTTGATTGCGATAAATTCCAGAAGAAATGACGCTGATGAGAAATGACCCATTTCAAGAAAAATATGCTTCAAGTTGTCAATGTCATTAGAGATGTCAAGTCGTTTGTAACTTCTAGGAAACTCAACCTTATTGTTGTAGAATGTCAGGTTGACTTTGGACCTAAGGTGGGTTCTTTTATCTTTATCTTTTATCTTATCTTTTAATAAGTAGAAAAAACCGGCCAAGTGCTAGTCGGACTCGCGCATGAAGGGTTCCGCACCTATACGACATTAGCAAAAAAAACGGCAAAAAAATGCGTTAGTTGTATCGGAGCCCCTTTAAATATTTAATTTAATTCTTTCTTTTAAAAGTGAATGTACAACTTAATATTCTATGAATATTTCAAGTGTCTCTACCTGTAGCTGTTATTAATACCGAGCAAAAAACGGCAAAAAACACAATATTTAAATTATTCCGTTTTTTATATTTGTTATTGTAGCGGTAACAGAAATACATCTTTTGTGAAAATTTCAACTGTCTAGCTATCATGGTTCATGAGATACAGCCTGGTGACAGACAGACGGACAGCGGAGTCTTAGTAATAGGCTCCCGTTTTTACCTTTTGGGAATCGAACCGTAAAAAATACTTTTTTTGAAACAAAACAGGCAAAGGATAGAGTAAAATGGCGAACCTCGGCGAACATTAGGGTAGGCCTACGTCCAGCAGTGGACCGATAATAGGGCGAGGATGATGATGATGAAACTTCTATCATCACTTTGCTATTCATCATTTTAAAAATAAATTAAAATAACACACAGGGCAGTGCGGCTGTCCCAAACCAAAACCTAGCAAGAGCCAAATTTTTCAAAATTAGTTTTTTTACACCATACATCTTTAAATTTAGTGCTGCGTGTAATGCAAAAACACCCATAATTCTATCGCCCTTAGTTTCGAAGATATGAGACCCCCTAAACCTAGCAACTCCACCTGCTACTCGTCGATACCAAAATCAAAATCCTAGCAAGTTACATATCCAAATTCAAAGAAATAGTAACTACGGCTTTTACTAGGTATTTGATTTTGGAATTTGCACTCACTAGGTTTTTGTATTTGCTAAATAGCGTGCACTAGGTTTTTGAATTGGGAAATTATTCAAACAAGTTTTTTGATTTACGAAACGGACGGCTTATACTAGGTTTTTGATTTTGGAATTTGCACGTACTAGGTTTTTGTGTTTGTTAAATAACTGGTGAATTAGTCATACTAGGTTTTTGATTTAGGAAACGAACTATTCAGTGTTGTAGAATTTGTAATTTATTCCTATACAAAATCTAGCAAGTCGATGCGAAAGGAGTGCTGCGGGGGCGCGGTGAGGTCCGCGGCGGTGGGGGAAGGGTCGTCAACGCGCGCCGCGCCGAACAGTCACTAAGTTTGCGCTGGCGCTGAACGATGTGTTTTTGTTTCTTAAAACTTTACCAAAATGAGTCGAAATAGTTATAGAAGCAAACTCATTCTCGCAGCCGCTTTATCAAGGTAAGTACTTACGTATTGTTAACTTTTTCTGTGAATTTAAATTTGAAATAAAATTTGTCTTGTTTTAGGTAGGTAGATACTATTAATGGTTAACAATAGTTACGCTCTCCTATTTATATTGCAGTTTTCGTCTGGACACTAATAAGAATCTAATCAATGTGCCTATGTGCTTTACTTTGTTTTATTTTGTTTGTTTGTATGCACGATAAAATAGATACAGATACTTCATACCTATTATGGGTCATTAAACTTGCTGTGTTATAGGTAAGTAGGGAAAGGTTAGGGTAGGTACATATTTACATAGTTTCGTGGCGGTGTTGTTGGTTAGTAGTACCTAGTTACAGGTGCGGACTTTACCTCTATACTTACATTAAATTTTATTATTTTTCATTGCTGCTATTTCCATCTATTTGATGTCAAGTGGGTAGGTACATAATATTTTAATTTGGCTAATTAAAAACTTGCACAGATTTGCGTTGTGATTTGAATTTTTTAAACTACTTATGGGTTAAACGTAGGTAATACTGAAAAACTAGACTTAAAACTATTATAAATATATTTAATAAAGCCGATTCCGCTATAATATAATTACTTACATGACCTTTCGCGACGTTTCGCCAACTATAGGTAAATATGTACCTATTTCGATCATCCGCTCCTACCTACCTACCTACATAAAAACAAACTGTGTACGTATAAGCTTTGTTGGGTTAATTTATTTCCGTGGGCGGCGCGAAGAAGTTGATAAGTCAAGAAGTAAACTTAAAAAAAATTGAATTTGAATACATTGCAAAAGGTTCAAATTAATCAAGTTCTTCACGCCAGGCATGGATTTATGGAAAAAATCATATGCGAATGGTCTTGGCTTAATTTTGTGTTTGTTTTTCGTGGAAGCTTCGACACAGAACCACAAAACAGATAGGTACAGAAATCAATCTACATACAAAGTACGCTGGAGCACTGGACACGATATCTCGGACCGGATGGGACCAGTGCCAGCGCGAGTGCCATCCGCTTGAGACACGCGTCTGTTAACTTTTTTGTGCAATAATGAACCAATTTTTTTATTTTTATTTTAACTGTTCAGTGGACATTCCAGCTTTGAAGAAGAATTTAAGGAATTGGACTTCCTTATAAAAAAATATAATGTGTCAGTATTGCCCAATGCAATCACAGGACCTCGAGGCATTAAAACCTTCAAAAAGGACGGCATAATTGACAAACTCGTACCTCTCATGCCAGAAAGCAGGAGGAAATTTTGGCATGAAATGTCTGTAAATAACGCATCAGTAGATTTGCAAACAGGTGGTGAAGTTCATGAAGAAGTTTAATATTGTTTTTTAATAAAGTTTTTGAAATAAATACAATTTTCGTCGTTATTTCTATTTATATTCTCCTCTAATTATTTAATAAGACTATAAAATGACAATGACAATAAATAAATAAATAAATATTTTCATCTAATCAGATACATTTTTAACCAACTTTGAGGTGAACATGTAGAAAATTTATTTATCATTATAATTATGTAACAAGTATTTACTAAAAATATTGAACACTTAATCTTAAACTTCAATGATCACAACACACATACTTAGGTACTAGGTTTTTACATAAGAGAAATACGCTTGAACCCACTAAGAAATCAGATCAAATTCCTAGTAATAGACTATGATAGGTTATTGAATTTGGTTTTTGAGACCCGAACACACCACGAAATCAGATCAAATGCCTAGTAACAGACTATGCTAGGTAATTGATTTTGGTTTTTGAGACTCGAACACACTAAGAAATCAGATCAAATTCCTAGTAACAGACTATGCTAGGTTATTGATTTTGGTTTTTGAGACTCGAACACACCAAGAAGTCAGATCAATTTCCTAGTAACAGCGACAAATATACTATTAAGTCTCATAAAACTGGCATTTACAGTGTTTTTATAATTTTTTTTGCTGTTTCTACTAGAGTAATTTATTTTCATAATTTAGCACTAACAATGAATAACCTAGGGCTTATAGTTTTTAAGAGGTACATAAAAACGTTTGTTTTGCTTCTCCTGTAAAATTTTCTCAATGGCTCTTACTAGGTTTTGGTTTAGGACAGCCGAGTGGTTATCACCGCAGCAGTGGTGAGCTGTGTTGGTTATTAGCAACTCACGGACCTGACTGCTCTCGAGAGGAACTCCTGTTCCTCGCCTCACGCTTGCCTTCACTCGGTTGGAGCGTACAATGAGTTGATGATGAAGAACAGACCCTCATCTCTGGCATTGCCTTTATAGTCGCAAGAGGTAAAGTGCTCAAAGGGCGGATGTATTGCATATATACTGAGCGGGTGCCTTGGTCGTTTAAAGCTCAGATGCACCTCTCCATCTTTATTGTCTTTAAAACTGACTCTATGCTTCTCTGTATATGCCATTTTAGTAGGTGCCATAGTTTCGTCAATAGCCTAGTTTTACCAATGCATATCATTTCCATTTTTGGGGTTATTACTAAGACTCCGCTGTCCGTCTGTCCATCTGTCTGTCACCAGGGTGTATCGCATGAACCGTGATAACCAGACAATTAAAATTTTCACAGAAGATGTATTTCTGTTGCCGTTTTAACAAAAAAGACTAAAAACGGAATAAAATAGATATTTAAGGGGCCTCCCATACAACAAAGGTGAATTTTTTGCTCGTAAGGGGAACAAGTAGACGCTTGAAATATTTACTTGAAAAATAATTTATTCAAGTAAAATAAAATAAATATTTAAGTGAGGCCTCCATACAACAACCGTGATTTATTAAACTTAATGGTACGGAGCTATTCATGCGCGAGTCGGGCTCGCACTTGGCCGGTTTTTAAAGGGTGTTATTAACTTTCAATTCTTCTAAAATAGTCCTACATTAAGAGAGTAGTAGCGATCCGGACCAAACTCGCACAAGGTCCTTCGGCGACTTAAATACTAATTACTAATTTAATTACACGACAAGACAGATTTCTGATAGCATTTGTTCGTTATCTTTTTGACGTCCAGCTGTTACGTTTCACTGATTACATTATAGTGATTCCTTAATATAATTATTACTTCATTGTTTGGGAAGAGATGATTCGTATCTTTTGGTTTGATGTATTCTTGCTTTGACGTCATTGTGTCAATGATTTAGATCAATTTATTACAAATAAAAGTAACGAATTGTTAAACTTGTATTAAGGTAATGTCTCCTTTAATTATTTATTGCTTTATTACCTTTTAATGTTACTTTTAAGTATTATTGTATTTTATTATGGGAAAAAATGACCTTCTGCTGGAGTTTCTTGCGGCGCTTCTTCTCCGCAATGATGGTCTTGTCCGAAGCGCTAGTAGATTCACTTTATATTACCGACGTGTAAAAGAGCCGTAATGTGGCCAATTTACTGAATAAATATTTTGAATTTTACTAAACGACTTCAAAAAAAGAGGCGGTTATACGTTCCACTACATATATATTGTTAAATGTATATTCACCGATTACTCCGTCAATTGTGGACCGATTAAAAAAAAACTGTTTTGGTTTGATAGATTGTACCTATCTTCGAGATGGTCCCATTGTTGAATCTGATAAATCTTGTAGGTAAACATGTAGCAATTTTAGTATTTTTGGTAACAAGTCTAGCATGTTTTCGCTTCACACTCAGATTTTGATAAATAACTTTAAGAATGTAGGTATTTACAAAATCATATTATTTTTTCAGATAAGGACCGTTCGCACTGAGAGCATGCGTGTAATGAACATTCGGCGTGAACATCGAGTAGCGATGTATGTAAGCTTTGTAACGCTCGGCTCAACGTCCACACCACTCGAATATTCTCATCGAATAGTCTGATTGTCCTGAGTTGGTGGCGCAACTGGTGCGCCTGTTTGTCCCATCTTTGACGAAGTTCAACTTCCGGCCTCGTCACCACCATCTTCTAGCATTGCCAAAGGCGCGCACTGTGTCTCACAGTAATTCACCACTTGTTCGCGCTCTGAAGCTTCTTAATACGCTCCTCGCATCGGTACCAGACTGCGATGTTTTTGCTTGTAGGTGGGTGGTTTTGAGTGATGAATGTTTGAGGTTCTGCGAGATGATGGATGTGCGTCTGTCGTCTAGTAGGTAAATATTTATGTATGGATAAAAAAAAATTTTTTTTTTTGTAATTGTGCTGGAAAGTAAACTCATATATTTTGATATTATGTAATTGTAAGTATTTCACAGTGCCTTAGCACCTGTTACTGTTATACTGTGTTAATTTTTTGAAATAAATAAATAAATAAATATTCACGCATTTGCTCTCAGCGGATTCACTCCTATAGACACAAAGTAGACTTATAAGATGAAGGATGAAACGCTTTCAATGGAGTCAGTTAGAATATTCACAGGACAGAAAGTAATTAAAGACAAGAGGGGACGAAATTGTCCTTCTTTAGAATAGGACACGAAAAATGGCTAGTTTTTAATGGGTTCCGTAGTCAACAAGGAACCCTTATAGTTTCGCCATGTCCGTCTGTCCGTGTTTCTGCAACTTTTGGTACTACAGAGCTGTAATATTATAAAATTGAATAAGGTATCTTAAATAACAGCACAATATAACGAACTTAAAAGGAAAACTATAACGACTAAGTAGAATTGATTGGTTTGTTAGTAACAGGCGGCTTTAGTGTTTATATATACAACTATAGATAAAAAACTTAAGTATAGCTCCTCTGTAGTTGTGTACAAAACTAATATGGATTTACGTCAAATATCAGATATAGAATGTCGAACGGTCTATAGGTACAGACGCGTTATAACTACATAGAAGCTTTAATAAGTTTTCTATAACACCTTGGCGTAACTCTAGACCGCTCACTGACGTTCAAGCCCTATCTAGAAAATGTCAAGCAGACGTTGAAGACAAGGATAAACGTGAGCCATTTGCAACGTCAAAAGATGGCGCATGTGTAACTTGTTTTAGTTTTGTATTTTTGTGTTCAAAGTTCTTTTCTGTTAGTGATTTGTCCTTTTTAAGCCTTTGCGTTGCACAGTAATAGAAGACTTGAACTTATTTCGTGTATCTGGCATCTTACTTCCCGTTTTTATTTTATTGCTATATTGATTTATACTTATATACTTGACCCTGGCGAAACCACTTCACTGTGGAAACGCCATATCCCCGCGGTAGTATCTGTTGAAGTAGCCGCGGGGAAAAGAAAGAAAAAAAAAAGGATGAACATGACTCGAAAGCTAGCAGGCACAAGCTGGGGCGCAACTGTTCTGCGTACCTCCGCTTTGGCAGCGGTGCAGTGGCGTACTCAACCGCAGAGTACTGCGCTCCCGTATGGCATTGCAGTGCTCATACAGCCAAGATTGACACCCAGCTGAATGAAGTGATGCGCCTTATCTCGAGTGTAACCAAATCTACACATCTTCCTTGGCTGCTCGTTCTAGCACACATCTCTCCTCCGAGCTGCGCAGACAAAAAGCGGCTGCCAACGAGTGGAAAAAGTGCTTCTCGCTAAACGGCTGCAAGCCCATGCCCATCAGGTCCACTTTGGACGATCTGAATCCCCTCAGTCTTACTTCTAGATCCCCAATATGGAATGTCGAGGGAGTCAATCACCCGTACCACACATACAAGGTTTGGTGTCAGAGGTGTGGTCTTTTTTCTGGTGTTACCGCCACCCTCGTAACAAAACCCTCGCAGGAATTACTTGGCTTCTACGCCGACCTAAAACCCTGAACCCGCTTAAATCGGTTTTTATCTAACTACGGGAAAACCAACCACCATCTACACAAGTGGGGATTGAAGGAGTCACCAGAATGAGACTGCGGGACACCCGACCAGACCCTCTCCTACGTGGTAAATGATTGGCTACTTCGGTGTTTTCCGGGTGGCATGGAGGAGCTGAATAAATTTTCACCTGCTGCAGCAGACTGGCTGAAACACATGGACATCGACATTTGAGGCATTAATGATGAGTGCCATACGCAATCATGATGATGATGATGCCTATCATATGATCTAAGACTGTCATAATAATCATTATTATTAGTTCATAGGTACCAGTCAAGTTCAAAAATATGTGTGGGTACACTTTAGTACCTCGTCACTTTAATCGCTGTGAAAATGTATTTCATGTCACGTTAAAATGAATATATATTATATATTCATTTTAACGTGACATGAAACTTGATTGACCCTTCTCTAGGTAATAAAGTGTACACATATTTATGAACTAAGCTGTACGTGTAGTTTTTTGAGATAGTTTTTTGTGTTTGTAGAAATGGTTTTGGAACCCTACTCTGAGCATGGTCCCAGATGCTCTTGCAAAGCAAACAAATCAACTGGTTATCTACTACAGTTCAAAAGATAGGTAGGTACAGCTTTTTAAGGGTTGGATAAGCGGACAGACAGCATAGTCTATGGTCATGTTTAAACTGTTAAATAATAATTTGTCATAGCGATTAAAGTGACAAGGTACTAATGAACTCAACTGTACTAGGGCCCGTTTGGTTCGTAAAAGGCACGTGTCGTAAAAATCAATACCAATCTACTAACGCGTTAACAAAAACCAAGGATTCCCTTAGAAAATAAATCGAAATTAATAAATTAATCTAAATCTATTACGCTGTCTGTAATCATTTATCCTGCTACCCTTATTTGTAAGTCGATACCGCGGTGAAGATGTTTTCCTAGCTAATAGGACGCCAAACATCCCCGACGCGGGGGGATGGCCTGTCATCTGTCACTTCCTTTCAGCTAGCGGGGAAAACTGTGGTAAGTATGGAATTCTTTATTTCTTAGTTCATTGTTTCTATAAATTAAATGACCGACCAAAGAATGTCGAGTTATTCTTCCAAGTTGTAAGGCACTTAAAAGAAAGCAGTGACAGGTTTTTTTTTTTTTGCCTAGCTATCTTGGCCACTCTTAACGGCCCCTAGTCACATATTTAGCACATATAATTTGGCTTTACTGTCTTTTTTATGTTTTTGAGCGTGTGTATGTATGTCTATTTTTGGGCAAGCTCTGCAGACTAATCACCTTGACGGATTTTAACATACGAGGTGTCATTGGGTAGGATATAATATTTCAAAATGGCGTACGCAAAAAACATCTGCAGGTGGGGGAAAGCAATGAATTATAAATCTATTTCTTGAAAAAACTTTTACCAACATTCAAGTTATATGACATGTATCCTACCTAATACACTCAGGAGCAAAAAAACGGGTCAGAGTGCGTTTTTCATACTAAAGAGGCTATTTCGAAGCCTTTGTTCCACGCCAGGGAATGCTTTTAGTGAAATCTGATGATGGATACCTCGAGGATCGATACAGGATTTCCAGAGTGCATAGGATACCTAACGGAATGAATAGGCGGTTAACGCTGGAATTGTGCATGTTCAGAAAAACATCTAAAATGGCAATAAAATGTAAGGAAATCCAAGTGCTGACCCAAACTCTCCCGCTGTGGTGTTAAGTGATTGTGCGATCAGTTAGTTATCTTACGAACTTTTGACCTCCTCTATTGAAATTCGGAGTATCCACCATTAAACCTCTCACAAAACAACCCCTGGCGAGGAACCAAGGCTTCGAAATAGTCTCGTTTGTATGAAAAACGCACTCTGACCCGGCATTTTTGCTCCTGAGTGTAGTATAAATTGTATAATTAAGTACATTCTTACAATTTAATATAGATTCTAGAGCGTGTGTTTTGTTTTTCAGTTGAGTTTTTTATCGCATTCTGGTTTTTTTTTTTAAATGATTCACATTTTAGCATTTGGTGTATTTTAATTCCATCAAAATCTTTTTCAGCCAAGTCAGTACTACCTACGTACTAAGATCTATTGCAGACCAAAGTCTTGCGCTAGTTACTTACTTATTAATGTTGACTCGCATTGAAACAAAACGCTCTCGTGCGAATTATTAATTACCATTTAACCGTACCATATTTTAAAGCAAATTAATGAATTTCAATTTCATTTTGATTTTGCATTTATATTTCTGCAATTTTTAACATAATGTCACTTCTTTCAGCGCACGGAGGCCGTATTATGAGTGTGTCGAAACCTGCCAAGCTCCAATACAATAAAAGAGAAGAAGTTATAGCTGTCGTATAGCTTTGTCCTTATCCTTATACGGTTCGTAGTCCGATTTTTAAGAAAAGCTTTACATTGACGACGCGCTGGTCTAGTTGGCAGTGACCCTGCCTACGAAGCTAGCGGTCCTGGGTTCAAATCCCGGTAAGTGCAGATGTTTGTGTGATGAGCGCGAATATTTGTTCCTGAGTCCTGATGTTTTCTATGTATTTAAGTATATATTTCTCTATTTAAGTATTTATATCGTTGTCCATACCCATAGTACAAGACTATAGCTTAGTCTGGGGCTAGGTCAATTGGTGTGACATTGTCCCCTGATATTTATCTATGTGTTTATCTATTATCTATCTATCTATTTGGGAAAAAATCTACGTTTTTTACGTACGCTGCTTCAGCACCGTCCCTTCGAATACTCACAAGGTAAACTCCGCCGTAATGAATTACCGCCCGGGTCTGATGCTGCGGGTTCTGCAGAGGGCTTCTATACTGCGATAGACTACGTGTTGTTTACTACTGGGTATATGGATGCTGTTTTAATTAGCTATATTGACTTTCCATAACAAACATTTCATATAAAAACAAGGCTAACACGAAAATATCATAAAAAGTTTCGAGAGCCAAGTCTGGCTCTAGTTCTGGTTATCACATAGTCTTATTAATGTGGAATGAATGAATATTGATATGTATGTTAACCTCAATCCTTTATAATTTCTTTGCCACGTCTTGGAGCCGTCAAAACCTGTCAAGTTTCATGGTAATGAAAGGAACATAGTAGTTATTTAAATATAACTCTTTTTATTTCACTGCCTGTAACATGGCCGATTTGGATGGCGCTTGCTTCCTATTTTACCATCCTGACAATGATAGGTGACATTTCAGTTCTGACGCTCATACAAATACCACAGAAAAACAAACTTTTTCTCCCTTTATCGGAGATTTGACGCTGGGACCGCTAGCTTCATAGTTAGACTAACCTACTAAGTTAACCGTTAAGAAGACAGTGAAGCTAAAAACGTTCATCCAAAATGCAATAACGTTTTCTTTCCTCTTAAATCTAGTTATATTTTTACGACTTTTCAATAATAATATTAAAGATATTATGAAAAACTATGTATGTACGTTAGAAATATTTTCTTGGAATGGCAAACCCATTTTTTTCTAACACCTTCAACATATTTAAAAAAAAAGGAAATTGAACTTGATTTGAGGGATGAGAAACGTTATAGATACACGTTTTAAATGGATTTTTGACAGCTATGCGGTTAAAGATTGGCTTCACAAAACTCTTAAATAAGTGTTGTATCCAATTTTAGTATTAAAGTTGCGTCGTTCGGGTCAAAAACTAATTTAACCTTTATCATCATCATCATCATGTCAGCCGAAAGACGTCTACTGCTGGACATAGGCCTCCCCCAAGGCTTTCCACTCAGACCGGTCTTGTGCTTTTCGCATCCACCGCGGTCCCGCGATCCTGACGAGGTCGTCACTCCATCTTGTTGGAGGCCTACCCACAGCTCGTCTTCCGGTCCGCGGACGCCACTCCAGAACCTTCTGACCCCATCGGCCATCACCCCTGCGAGCAATGTGCCCCGCCCACTGCCACTTCAGTTTAGCTATTTAACCTTACTAACTACTAATTAAACCCTAACAATACAAAATTCATCTAAATCGTTAGAGATAGATAAATACGAGTAACACGTCTATTTCATGCTTTAATCACATATATAATAGTCTTAAGTGGAAAAAAAAAGTCAAACGAACTTACAAACTAAGAACAATTCCAATCGCATGTGTGCGTCGTAGAGCCTTTTTTGAGAACGTAATTACAAATATATAATAAACATTTTATAAAAATATTAACAACATTCGCTGGCTGGCTTCGCTTCAGTTTATAATGATTATTTTGGTAACACCCGTATATATTTCAGAATGTATGATACTTATAAACCTTCCTCTTTATTCACTCTCAAATAGATCGATAACTAGATACACATCTTTATTCTTCACAAAACACGCACATGCTGTTAAAACCAAAAAAAAATGCGACTGACCAATATTTTTTTTATGGCATAGAGGCAAACGAGCACACAGGCCACCTGATGGTAAGTGGAAACTGTGACCCATAAAAATTCGCATTCACAAGACTGCAAGCCTAAGACTGCAAATGCGTTGCCAACCCTGAGGACTAAGATGGAATGCCTCTATGCTAGTCATTACATCGGCTGTCTTGTCCCCAAACCAGAACACAACAATGCGAACACTGCTGCTTGGCAGTAGGTTAATGCATAAGATGGTAGTGGTTGACTAATAAATAACATAACACTAAAAGTATATGTGTTTTTTTAAATGTCATTCTGAACGAAACTGCATCCTGTGACACAGGGTTTTCTATCTCGGGATGCAGTGTCGTGATCCACTGAAATGTTTCATATTTTCAATAAAATGTTTTTATAATTTCATTCTCATTTTCACTCTATGTATATACGAAAACTGCATTTTAACCCGTCCGTAATTTTAAAGATTTAAGCGTACACACAAAGGGACAAACGGCAGAAAGCGACTGTATTATACTACGTAAATATTGCTTGTTTAATAAAATAGAATTAGATGACTATTATGTTTTACTCCTGCAAAAGAGCTTCATAAACTCATCAAGTACGAAGGAAGAAACCCCTAGTTTTGCCCCGGATATGAAATTCCTCAGGACAAAAGAGAACTGCTTGAAATATAGAGTGGCCATTATGGTTTTTGATTAAATTCTTATGCTAATACCTCCCTTATCTTATCTTTTACGGTTAAGTATTTAAATTGAGATTTTTCGCACAAGAACCCTTTACTTTAGGGTTAATTGAAATGAAAGTTTTTTTTCTCTTTATTCATATAGAAGCTTTGATCAACCTTGAATATAATTATCAGCTCCAGCTGAACCAAATACAACACTACTTAGAAAATATTACAAATCATAAAAATACTACATACGTATAAACTGGTAAACATCTTAGCCTGTTTGTGCAAAATGTGGTTATAGAATGGATAACAAGTTGTTAACAGTTGTTGTTAATTCTGTGGCTCTGCCTACCCCACTGGGATGGAGGCGTGACGGTATATGTATGTATGTAAAACATCACCTCGACGACCTCGTCAGGATCGCGGGACCGCGGTGGATGCGAAAAACACAAGACCAGTTTGAGTGGAAAGCCTTGGGGGAGGCCTATGTCCAGCAGTGGACGTCTTTCGGCTGACATGATGATGATGTAAAACATAAAAAAAAACTGAATTTTAATATGCTTGTTTAGAAAACCCGATAATTATAGTAAATTCTATTTAAACTTAATCACCTTATTGAAGATCTTTTAGATTACAGGAAAATATTGAAGCGTGGGTGTGTGTATGTGTGTATAATTCAATACGTAGTTACAAAACACACGGGGACTCAGCATGCATGGGGGTGTTGACTAGAAGCTTGTACGGATTTTTGAATAAAGTACTGACGGCATACGTTTTTTTTTTAATATTGTGATATTTTATTATTATTATATATGTACGCAGCACAACACAGTAAGTAAAATTCATTGCAGAATATTTAAAAAATATGTTAGGGTTTCCTTTTCGCCTCCATTATTTTTTAGGTGCGTAAACCGGATTTATTTAATTAAAAACTAAGCATTAAAAGATCTACATTAGATTTATACTCTCGCTGTGTAACTTAATACTCTCGTTATTAATTGAAATGTAATCTGAATTCCTTGGAATCCTCAATATTATTATATTCTGCTTGTGCTGCTTTTATTAGTATATTCATAGTGTATTAACATTGATTTTTTTTTAGGTGTTGTTACCTAATACGTTTTTTTTATTTAAGAAATAAATTACATATTTTGCACACGTCGTTCTCTGACTCAACTATAATATATTACAAGAATTAGAATATTTCCTATATTTTTTAAAATATTTTCTACGAATGAATGGATGTGAATTTGAATATTTTAAAAACAAAGACAGGTACAAAACAGCAAAAATATATAATTCTGAGTTGCCAAAAATAGCAGAGCCGGTGTCTGTACCTTCTGAATCTCAATTAAAACCTTTTTAATAATTATTGACCGAGGAGTCATAACGGGCATAAAAAAGTGTCAAAACAGTATTTTGAAGAAGTAACTTCTGTGGCCGACTGTATTTTTTTTTAAAAAGTCATCATCATCAATCAATCAATCATCAATCTTACTATACATAATTAAGAGTAATCTAATGATTGGATTTCGCCGGTCTACGTAATACTTAAACAAAAAGAACGGCCAATTACGAGTCGGACTCGCACACGAAGGGTTCCGTACCATTTTTAGGGTTCCGTAGCCAAATGGCAAAAAACGGAACCCTTATAGATTCGTCATGTCTGTCCGTCCGTCTGTCCGTCCGTATGTCACAGCCACTTTATTCCGTAACTATAAGAGCTATACTATGGAAACTTTGTAAGTAGATGTATTCGGTGAACCGCATTAAGATTTTCATACAAAAATAGAAAAAAAACAATAAATTTTTGGGGTTCCCCATACTTAAAACTGAAACTCAATTTATTTTTTTCATCAAACCCATACGTGTGGGATATTTATGGATAGGTCTTCAAAAATGATATTGAGGTTTCTGATATATATTTTTTCTAAACTGAATAGTTTGCGCGAGAGACGCTTCCAAAGTGGAAAAATGTGTGTCCCCCCCCGTAACTTCTAAAATAAGGGAATGATAAATGTAAAAATAATATATGATGTACATTACCATGCAAACTTCCACCGAAAATTGGTTTGAACGAGATCTAATAATTAGTTTTTTTTAATACGTTATAAATCGTAAACCGCATTTTACCTTTCATTCAATCAACTCCAATATACCTAATAAAGAATAAAGAAAAACATTTATTTAGATGTATAGTGGTACGGAACCCTACGTGCGCGAGTCCGACTCGCACTTGGCTAGTTTTTTTATGAAAGCGTCTTTCAGGCAATAAATAAACAATTGTGAAAATTTCACAGTCTACTATTACGATACATGAGATACAGCCCGCTGCTAGACAGATAGACAAACGGACAGCGTGTAAATAACGTTTCTAAAAACTTCCTGAAAAACCTACTCGTAACAAAGTGACGAACTTTTCCGAATTTATCCGACAAAAACCGAGTCAAAATTATCGTGAAATTACTTTATACTAGTAGATCGTAAAATCTTAAAATATCGTTGTCTAAACGTATTAAAAGCCTAATCTCGTTTAATATACTTCTTGAATTCCCGTAAAAAAACAATTAAAATGAATGAACTGTGAATTTTCCTCAATATTTTTTCACGTGGATGCGCCTGGAGGTATCTTTTTACACTGTTTTTTAACTTGTAGAATTTATTAAGGTTTGTCGGTCCCTTATATAAAAAAACATTAATTTAGTATTTTGTGCTTTTTCGGCTGGCTAGCGCTGTCACCTAACACCTACAAAATGTTCTCGTACTTATGAGCTATCATTATGAGCCTAATAATCTACATACACTCAGGAGCAAAAAGAAAGGGTCAGAGTGCGTTTTTCATACTAAAGAGGCTATTTCGAATCCTTGGTTCCTCGCCAGGGAATGCTTTTAGTGAAATCTGATGATGAATACCCCAAGCATTGATACAGGACTTCCAGAGTGCCTAGGATACCCAACTGATTGAATTGGCGGCCAACGCCGGAATTGTGCATGTTCAGAAAAACATCTAAAATGGCAATTAAATGTAAGGAAATCCAAGTGCTGACCCAAACTCTCCCGCTGTGGTGTTAACTGGTTGTGCGATCAGTTAGGTATCTTAAGAACTTTTGACCCCCTCTATTGAACCTCGGAGTATCCACCATTAAACCTCACTCAAAACAACCACTGGCGAGGAACCAAGGCTTTGAAATTGTCTCGTTTGTATGAAAAACGCATTCTGACCCGGTATTTTTGCTCCTGAGTGTATAATTCAAAACACTTTATTGGATATCGCATAAATCAAGGAACGGATAAAAAATAAGGAAAGCTATTAAACACCTTTCTTGTATGAGAAACCCATCATTAATTCACTTTCTTTTAAATCGTCAGTAAATACGCCGTAATGACACATTTACAATAGTTGGGACAGATAGATGGACGGATGGACAGCGTAGGATTAGTAACAGGGGTACGAAATCCTAAAAACATTTTTCACACCCATAAAATTTACCAAGCATAAACTCTCACACTGACAAAGTTACTAAAGATTCAACTGTCATTCTTCACGGGTAAAAAAGTCGCAAAAAAACTGTCCGCGGAATAATAATTTATTTAAAATCCCATATCCGCCCCGGTGGACTCTGAATCATCCCTGTCTGGTTTTAATGGCCTAAATTTTCTAACTCGGAAAGAATCTACTAACTTCCAAGTTCCAACGTTAAGTATGCTGGAGATTTTATTCTGAATCTTCATAAGATTGGATGCTTTAGTCATGCGGCTGGCTAGCGGAGATTACTTTGTTCTTTACTGAAGACATAATATAGACTACCGACAAAATAGAGAGACGTTATAAATATACATGGATATCTTTAGTCTTTGCCAATTGAAAATTTTACGAGATAATATAAATTAAGGATCAAATAAGGTCTAAGCAATGTTATATATAATTATCAAGGATAGGAAAAACGCCGGTCATTTTGAAAACATAACCCTGTTCCGTACAGCAGAGACTAACTTGATGTAAAATTAAAATATTACTAGGTATTTTATTTATTTATTATACAATAATGTATATGTATTCAGTGATAATGTAATGGGAAAACGCAACCAAACAGACACACAGTAACCCAACTTCAACGATTCAATATGCCCCAATGACGTCCGTAGACTGTAGACGAACTTTTTTGACTCATAAATAGGTCCTAAATTCACGGCGTTATGGACAAACAAGTAAAAACTTTTTTTTAAATGAATTTACTTTCCCAAAACCATTCTAGTGTTATTAATTAAAAATATTGTCACTGACAACATGTGAATTATGGTATAATAAATGTAAAATACCTTCAAATATTTTTAATTAACATCATAAGGAAGTCTCTGCTGTACGGAACAGGGTTATGTTTTCAAAATGACGGGCGTTTTTCCGATCCTTGATAATTATACACTTGATCTTTACATTCAAAACCTACAAAAATCGACGTCAGTGCGACAAGGTAACATGTTCCAGTTCTTACTTGCGTACCTATAACTGCCGATGCCATTCTGAACATTAACGAGATGTTCGAGGTATTAAATCATCTCTGTATTTTAATCATGAGCTGATCCGTTTAGACTTTAACTGGAGCAAACTTAATTAAGAATAAGTTAAAGTCATTGTTAACTTAGACCATACTCCTGATCCTCCATCAAGCAAACTTGTTTAACCAACTTAAGTGCTACTTAGAGAAATCCTAATGAAGGAAATTATTAAAGACATTGTTCAACAAGAGACTAAATTGAGTCAGTGTAATAAGAAATAGCCGAGTGGGAGCGAGGGCGGATTTTATAGGTTTTGAATCGCAAATTGAATAATATTTTAAACATTGTTGGTTTAAAACAGCAGCTTGTGCATAGTCCGTCCGGATCGCTACCACGATCTTATCCTTTAAGCCACCGCTAAGCAGAATTCGCATTGTGGTGTGTGGGGATAATACAGCCGGTGAAAAACTTGCATAGGCATCTTAGTCCACAGGGATGGCAATTCATTGGTACGCCTAGGATTGCAGTCTTTAAGATTGAGTCTTGAGAATCACTTAACATCAAGCGCCTGTGTGCTTTTTCCTTATTTATGCCATTCATAAACCGGTAAAGTGTGAGTTGAACTCGCGCACCGAGGGTTCCTGATTTAAGATAACATGCTATAACTTTATGGTCTATGCAATAAGGTCCATTAAATTTTCAGTACAGATTTTCAAAGTTTTCTTAAAACTTCATTCTTCTACATCATTTTTATTTTTCCCATAAACAAACAAATAATTAGCTATATGTCGGTAATTTTCCAAATGTTTTGGTCTATAAACTCCTGAGGTAAGGGGGGAACGGTCATTTACGGTACAATTATGGCTATAAATCACAAACAACTTTTCAAAATATTCAAATAAAAATAGTTACAAATATTTTTTTAATAAAACAAATGCGGGCTAGGAAGTTCTACAACTGTGTCAAATTTCAAGTGGATAGCATTTGTAGTTGTTGAGAAAAACTGCTGTGACATACAGACAGACAGACAGACAACGACGTCTCACCATGGTTCCTTTTTTCCATTTTAGTACAAAACCCTACAAACAGACCTGTAAACTAAGGGTTTTATCTGAGTTCTATAACAGGATATTTCTGACTCCACAAAAAATAACGCGTAAATTATAACTTGGTATAATATAAGAATCTCAACCTCAGAAGTGAGTATCATTTCTCCGCGCCTTCATCTATTTCTTCGTAATGAGGGTCTAATTTCCGAATAATATTTTGTTAGTGCCATCCTTAGGGTACCTAGTACCCAAATAACTTCATATTACTAGGTTTAGTAAGAGTGGGTAAGGCTGAGAATGTTATTACTCCGTCAGTCGTGGAGGAATTAATAAGAAGTAGTAAAGATACACACATATGAAATATATATCTGAATAATAATATACTTTTTTGAACGTTTAAACCAGCCGCAAAAATGTCAACGATACATACACATTTTATGTCTTCAAAATAGTCATAAGGCAAAGTTAGTAATTTGCAACTTGCAGTGGCAAACCGTGCAATATTTGCACCGTCCCAAAGTAAATTAACCTAATGTACTGCGCAGTTTGTGGAAATTTCCAAGAATTTCTAGAAATTTCCGGATGAACCTCACCCGGTTAAAACCGTGAAGGTACTAATTGAATTTGTCTACTGCACACAAACAGGTGGATGTATACGAAACGTAAACTTGACGTTTTAGTATATAAAGTTAGTGTCTTTCGCGTGTGTTTTGTTTTCATCTCCGACGCAAACGATGTTTCAAGTATAACTATAACCATATTACGATCTTGCAGATAAAATACAAAGAAAACAGAATTTCGGACGTCAATGTCAATAAGTAGTTTGTTTAGTTTACCTAAACAATCGTGGTTACGATACAGCTACAAATGTAATTCTAGCAATGTTTACGTAATAAAGTTGAAATGTGATTCTAGAGTTTCAGCCATTTAATTGTCGAAATAACGCGAAATGTTTACGTTAACTATTAACGTACGGGCATGAACAACAAATCAAAGTTCGATTTGAGCCCAATTCCAACATGTTTGCTCAGCAAGTTATTAGGAAACCATGCGGTAAATAGACATACAATATCGATAAGTTTGCTAACAAGACTAACTGGGGGTTTCACTTTAGGTTGAGAGAAAGCAGAGCTGTATAACTGCTATAGCTCCGTCCCTTTCTCTTAACCTTAACTGAACTGCTTTTGTACGTCATGGTAGCACCCCTGAGTGATGCTGTGTTTGGGCACCATATCAGATGTTTAAACAAAGGATTGGTATAGGCCTTATGATGGATCCAACAAAGTGGGTGCTGACAATGGGCTTCATAAGAAAACTCAAGGTCATTCATAGGTCAATGGAAAGATCCGCTCAAGAAAATTCACCGACATAGCCCTAGTGGCTGATTTGTAATGGTCCAGCATAAACATGCCATTAGTAGTACATGGATGAGTTGGTTTTCTGGTTTGAGGCAAAAACAATTGTAATAACGCATTGTACTTACTAAAAATTGTTAGACTTAGGAGCAGTGGGCGGAGCACATCGCTTGCTCAATAGATAATAAGCAATTATTGTATTTAATTATTGAAAAAATTACCATCTGCTGGAGGTTCTTGCGGCGCTTATTCTACGCAATGACGGTCTTGTCCGAAGCGCTAGTAGATTCATATTACGTGTACAAGAGCCCTCATATGGCAAATTTACTGAATAAATATTTTAAATTATGAATTTGGAATTTCAACAGATGACCGATGCGGTAGAATGAGCTCGCAATTGGCGTCCGCATATCGGAAGACGCAGCGGATAGACTTCGAACAAGATGGACCGATGAAGTGGTTAAGGTTGGGGGAAACCGACAGATGCAAGCGGCTCAAGACCGGTCCTCGTGGCAAACCTTGGGGGAGACTATGTCCAGCAGTCGACGTTTTTCAGCTGGAAGGATGATGATGGTGGTGATGAATCGGATCCAACGAATTCGAGAAAACATGCCTCCATACCAATCAATTCACTGGTTATAATACCCCACAGGAACACATTGGTAACAGGTTAAAGGGTAAGATGGTTAATGTAACTCAACAACATTTCCGTCTCCAAACATTTTAACATAAAATCAATTCAGCATCCTTTAGAATCTCTTAGAATCCTTATGTCAAGAACTCTTTGAAGGATTCGGAGCGTTGTTCTCCATATCGAATGGTTCTGGTGTTCTTTGTTATCAATTTCCAGTTACATTTAGTGTTTGTGGTCTTTTCACTTGAAATAATAAATGGGAACTCTAAATGTGTTTGCTGTAACACTCGTATCTAAAGAATTAATTATATATAATAATATATCAAAAATAAAAACTAAATGGTGGGGAAACCCACATCAAAATCCGTTGCAAGGTTAAGGAGTTGACAGTTATACTGAAGACAGATGCGAAAAGCTACTGATTTGTACACGTAGGTATAATATATGTTTACGACACATTGGCCTAGTTGGTAGTGACCCTGCCTACGAAGTTTGCGGTCCTGGGTTCAAATTCCGGTAAATTGGGATATTTGCGTGATGAGCGCGAATGTTTGTTTCTGAGGCATGGGTGTTTTTAGTACCTGGATGAGCGAACTTTGCTCGGTATTTTTTTCGGTAAATTTTCAAAAAATAAAACCTAGCTAGATCGATCTACCGCCCTCGAAACTCTTAAATTAAAACATACTAAATTTCAGGAAAATCGTTGAAGACGTTTCCGAGATTCAGATCATATATATTGTTTAGTAAGTATCCATAGTACAAGCTTCGAGTTTAGTTTGGAACTAGATCAATTTGGTGTGAGGGTGTGACATTGTCCCCTGATATTTATTTATTTATTTAAAGATAAAGAAGATTCAAAAGTAATGTACAAGAAACTCTAGCTAATGCCTGCATATTATTGTCCACTTCTGTTATTGAATAGTTTTAAATATTAATCGATAGTAAATGAAGATGACAAGTCATGACAAAAGGCAAAGTAAGCGATTTTCAAAAAATTACAATATGCATAGGATTAACGTAAGCTGATGACAGATCAAGTCGACAGCTATATATTTCATAATTACTTTAAGAATAATTGTCTATTGGCATAAACTCTTTATGGCATAGCCTAGTTTCACATAGGTAGAAAATTCGTTGGCCGAATATGTAATCTTTATTCATAATTTATGAGTCAAATCATTGCAAAGAATATAAAACAAACCACATAAAATTATTAAGCAGAAGATTGTTAGAGCATTAACTTATTCAACCTTATCTTAGACAGAAATAGCTACGGTATTATTCAAAAGCGTAATGTTGCAGTATGCATGCTTGTGTGCTAGCAAGCAAAATTTTTCCCTGTGGCAAATAAAAAACTTAACACTGAAGGCTAAGGTGGGAGGCTTATGGCCGAACGCTATATTCAAACTGCGGATGGATTGATTTACATCTGATAAAAAATTGACACATTTTGTCTGGGCAAATGACAAATTTTAACCCGCAGTAATCGCTCGCTCTCTTCGCTTGCTTTTTCACTGCCTTTTGTTTTTTATGATACCTAATTAGGTATGTCATTTTTAATAAAGAATTATGCAACATGATTTTTATGATAAACAAAATTATTCGTAATGAAATTCGGCCTCGTGAATACTATTTAAGAAATGCCCAAGTAAAAATTCAGATAATTCTCAATAATGCAATGTTAAGTAACATTCGTCGAACGATTATGACAAGAATGTTATACCAAATAAGTTTGAGTCAATCAATATTATGGCAAATAGATGGCTTCTGATTCGTTCTGTCAGTTATTAAGACTTTATTGAAAAAACTATATAACTTAAACAGTAATGGCCAATACAGCAATTAAGCTTGCTTCCTATTCTAAAAATTATAAGAAAAAGCTCTCAAGAAACAATAAACTCCAGATAGTTATTATGCTAAGCTCCACTTCGTTCGTTGAAACTTTTCTCGAGAACTCTCGACTTTCGATTATACTCGAAAGTACGGTTAGATAAAAAAGGAGATTTTTTTAAATTAAAATCAAACTGATATTTACATATATTTTTTTCAATTTAAATAAAAAAACATTTTTAGTGTTTTACGCGTCCTAAACATCCCTATATTTTTTTTATATTTGTAATATAAGTATAGGGGTGGCTTGCCGTTTGGCCAAATATTTTTGGTCAAATGTTTCGTGTAAGTATTATTTTTGTTTCATATCTTGGATATCGAAACCGCTTGCTACGTCTATTAGGTTAGAATTCACCTGAGACTACATAAAAAATTAATCAACTTTTTGGCAAATAAAACTTTTAGAAATTATACATTTAACCAAAATTATTTTTTCTAAAGGAAATCCGTACTAATATTACAAATATAAAAACTTTAAGTATGTTTGAGTTCATGTCTTTCTATCACAGTGAAACGCTAAAAATGTTTTTTTATTTAAATTGGAAAAAAAAGAGATATCAGTTCGAATATAATTTTAAAAAAATCAGCCTTTTTTATCTAACTGTACTTTCGAGTATATTCGAAAGTCGAGAGTTCTCCAGAAAAGTTTCAACGAACGAAGTGGAAGTGGAAGTGTTTGGGCTAAATCTTTCTAAGTTAGCAGCGACGACCTAACGTAAATTAAGGTTTGACTTTTTATCTAATGCGGAATTCGTAGAACGAATGGTCCAATTGCATTTATCAAAATTTACTAACAACACCAACGCAGAGCAAAATAAATACATAAACATAAATAGTTTCAGCAACATCCTTTACGACGTACGTTACGTCAAATTTAAAACCATCAAACCGCTTGCAAATACGTCTTATTATTATATTAGGTGTCTTGTAATAATAGTGTGATGTGTTAATAAATAAATAAATAAATAAAAATAAATAAATAAATAAATTTTCTTTCACTGTAAAGTATCAATGAGAGTCTACAAATTAATAACCAAACAACCCAGTTAGAAGAGGTCACTTATGTCAACTTTTTTTTGTAGGGGTTACCAGAAGCCTACCGCCTTATTTCTCTTAAACTGAATCCCTAGATTGATTCAATTCACAAATTCCCAACTTATTTAGCCTTTCTTTAGTTCTTTAGACGGAATATAATTGAATAAATCATTGAGAGTTCATGTAACTTCTAACTTAGAAGTTTGAAGTTACAATTTATAATCATGTCTGGTGTCCATTTGGTACTAAATTGACTCTAGGCATTTGAGAACAATAAATCTATGTCAAGAGTTTGGAATTCGAAACAAAACTGAAACCTATAAGTTTGAGGACTTTTATACACAACAGTAAAACAACATTGATGACGTGTTGTCGTAACTTCAAAATAAAGATAACGTACTTTGGATTTATTTCTTAAAAAAATTCTGACCATAACGTTTTTGCCCACGCTACCAGCAATCGATTGCTCACTGCAGCGGCAACACGAAACAGTTGGTTGCAGAAATGCAGTTATTATCTAGATTGTAGTAATTAGTGTAACTGCGCTCGATCGATGTCTGTCTGTCTGTTGTGAACTGATGGGAAAACTGCAATGTAAAACTGATGAAGCATATTAAGGTTTAGCCGAGGAATTTAATTAGCATCGCGGGAAATTTTCGTATCAGGAAACCATCGCTAACAAACCGGGCAAGAGCATGTCGGACCATGCTCAGTGAAGGGTTCCGAAGCCGCTAAGTAATACAGACATAAAAATAATAAGTATTTTTTTTTTTCTATTTAAAGTCATTTGGTGCCGTTTTAGATGATCTGTGTAGTTCTAAACATTTTAATCGCTTGTATCTCAAAAACGTTGTGATTGTTTTTTTTTAAATTCATTATATGCGCTTTCATTGATATTTTTTTCAGATTTTTAGTATGTGGCACTTGACTCTAACAAAAATTAGCGCTTTAAAGCTTAATATTTCATAAACGGATCCCTTAATCTAAGGATTGTTTTCACAAACCCGCAATATTTTTGAAAGACCTGTCCAACGACACCCCACACGTCACGTGTAGTAGGGGATGTACACTAAACATTATTTTTTTCAACATCTTATTTATTCACTTTGTTTGCGTGACTAATTTGTATATTCATGCCGAATTACAGATTTCTAGTACTAACAGTCTCTGAGCTAGGCTGCGGACGGACGGATGGACTGACGGACTTCGCGAAACTATAAGGGTTCCTAGTTTGACTACGGAACCCTACAAAGTTGTATGACACCTCAGTATAATGCTGAGCTAGTATCCGTACTATCCGTGTTTTGTTTTTGGCTATACCGATCGGCCAAGATTTTACCATTAGTGGCGCCCTTGTTATTGTTAATTTTAGTTTGTAATAAAATTAAATGTTATACGAGTATTAAAATCGAAGACGGACTTGGCTAAGAGTTTGTTTGTAAAGCGCGTATCGAAGGGTAGTTGATTCTTTCAAATACTCACTTTGCATTTTTTTACTGATTATTAACTGGCGAGTTGTCCTGTCAGAGCGCGAGCCATCATTTGGCTAAAATACCTTTGGTCGAATGTACGATTTCTTAAAATTTTATTTCAGGAAAAGCTACTTGTTTTGGTTTTGTTTTATTTCCAGAGTATAGTTAACGTCAAAGATCATCACATTTTTTTTACCTTATTTCAATGGAATAAGGTGAAAAAAAACATTATGTTTGACGTCGACTGAACTAAAACCGCTGAGTCGATATCGGTTAGGTTTGGTTAGAACCACCAGAAATGATGATATCCGCAATAGAACTAAGTTTACCGACATAGCCCGAAGAATAGCTAAACTGAAGTGGCAGTGGGCGGGGCATTGCTCGCAGGACTGATGGCCGATGGGGTCAGAAGGTTCTTGAGTGGCGTTCGCGGACCGGGAGTCGAGCTGTAGGTAGGCCTCCAACAAGATGGAGTGACGACCTTGTAAGGATCGCGGGAGCGCGGTGGATGCGAAAAGCACGGGGCTGGTCTGAGTGGATTGCTTTCGGCTGACATGATGAAACAGCACCACAGTTAACTGACAATTTGTGACCTAATGTGATTCATGTCTAACATAAGATGCATTCAGCGTTCGTTATCATTATCTAAAATATATATGTCAGACGGCCGCGCCGAGTGCCGACGTTAATTCGAAACAATTTTTTTTTTTTCGGAAATGTGGTTTTGATCTTTTAAAGACACAAGCAGTTTGTCTACGACGTGACGTCACTCTACGTAACACTCTACAGCTACGTTTGGTTTTGATATTCAGATGATGTTTTTCGAGAACAAATGTTATGATGATCAGACTCCGTTATCTTGTCGCACTGAAATTGTTTTTCAGTAGAGCGTGAATGTTTTTTTCATCGACCTTCTTGAAATCGATATTTATATAGTGAATAATTGAATTTTCGGCTTTTGAGTTACATATACATGAAAGGTAACATAATTATGTGTTTATCCAGGGTATAAGCTGTCTGCATTCCAAGTTTCACCAAAATCCGTTCGTTAGTTGTTGCGTGAAACAGTAACAAACATCCGGATACATATTGGTGATATGATTAATTTATATAGATATTTTCCTTTTTTTTTCCAAAATTTTGCTTCAGCGGTGCCACACAAAAGTTGATATTTGCTAAGGACGAGGATGACCCTCCACGATCCTGCCGAGATACGTCACACACTCGTTTATGTTGGCAAACAACCCCCCTTCCCCCCTGCGCTGGGGGAATTATTTTTGATCTTCTCATGTTAGCAATAAAGCTGATCTTATGATAGGAGTTTTGTAGCAGTTACGCCTTTTTGGCTTATAAAAGGATAGTTTGTTGACTTGCCAACAGGACTTCCCATGGCATAGTATAATTGGCTATAGTTTAGACCAGAATTTACCGTGAAGCATTTTTCTAACATTCCTAATAAAGTTGAAAATTTGAAACAAAGTTTGTATGTTTGTCTTTCAATGATGCATAAACGGCTAAAACGATTTGAATAGAATAAAATAGAATAGAAAAGGTTTATTCAAAGCATACCCACATTTGAAAAAAAAACAAATGTGTCTTTTTTATAGAACGTTTATTATTATTATGGATGTATGTATACACTTTATTCTACAGAACATCGATATTCAAAAAAAGTATTTAAAGAATAGGAATATACAAAGGCGAACGTATCCCTTTAAGGGATCTCTTCCAGCTAATTTGAAAAATTTTTTTCAGTGATGGAGAAAAATAATAAATGCAATAAGTGGTAATGAGTAGAAATAAGTACAAAAACAAAGTTTATAGAAAAAAAATGCAATAACTGAAATTTACACATACAGTGGTGGTGACATGCTTAAGGACGCTTGCATTTTACCCATGCAATTGCCTACAAATATGACTTTTCAAGTTTGACAACCAAAAACACGTAACAATAAACTCACACATTCATTCCCAGAGTGAGGTAGGCAGAGCTACAGAATTGTTGGTAATTCTGCAGCTCTGCCTACCTCGAAGAATTCGTTGATAATTCTGTAACCACATTTGCACAATCTGACTACGATGTTTACCAGTGTATTAGTGACAGGTTGCGAGCCACGGAAAGACATGGAGTGGCACTATTCTAACCCATCAAACCAATCAAATAGTTTTTAACCATCAGGTGGCCTATGTGCTCATTCCTCTTCCCCACATGACCTACAAAAAATGCGTAGCCATAGAACTTTTACAATTCTTGAAAATCGAAAGTCGTTAGCTAGTTAAGATCCTCAAAGAAATTTGAAATAAACTGTAAAAAGGACTAACGTACTTGCCAAGATCCGAGTTCGAGGCAAACACAGTTTCGGCAGTTTTGGGTGAGTTCGGATTCAAAAGACAAATCCAATCTAAAACTATGTTCGCAAACTAGGCACGGTGCTATTCTGAGAGGGATTTAAGAGGAGATAAAAAAACAATAATTTTAGTACTTTAGTACTTTGTCAATATAATGTCATGTTGGAACTGCTGCACTAAGCTGTCAAAGGCTTTAAAGCGACAAGGTAATTAAGTGAGACTGGTAAACTTAACCCTACCGAGCTTCTACCGGTATGGATAGGTGCACTGTCCATTTCCACTATTCGCTAGGTTTCATATGTTTAGGTCATGTTAGGTCTTCAGCAGCATTAGACTCCGTTGACTCTGTTACATGTGTTATTCAACCGATTTTAAGACTCCAAAGGCATTGCCAACCCTGAGGACTAAGATGGAATGGCTAAATACTAGCTTGGCGGTAGGTCAAAGATAAGATGGTGGTAGCGATCCAGAGAGACCCTGCACAGAGCACAAGATCCTGCCACAACCATCACCATGCAAAATTACAGCTTTGTAGTAAAATAAATACCAAGTGGCTGAGTTGCCGCCGACGGACTGACGGACAGACGGACAAGGGGAAACTATAAGGGTTCCTTGTTGACTACGGAACCGCGTGCCGCGTGGTTGCCGGCTTAGAATAGAGCCATGTCTTCCCGTGGAAGTCGTAAGAGACGACTAAGGGAATAAAGGCTTGTAGTATTGTTAGGCGATAGGCTTGCAACCTGTCACTAATGTACAGCCAAGGTGTCACTTTGACATAGTCCACAGTGGTATAGGAAATAAATTCCTTGACTGTACACTGTTAAACATCTTAGCCTGTTTGTGAAAAAATGTGGTTACAGAATGAACAACAAGTTTTTAGAGTTTTTGGTGATTCTGTAGCTCTGCGTACCCCACTTTGGGAATGAAGTGAGTGTATGTAATATAATGCGCAGTGGAACCCTAAAAAACAAAGTATTTGTTGTAAAATATTGTGGTAATTTAAAATCAGTCAGAATACGCATCCAAACGATGCAACGGTAGAGGTTGGCGGTCGGGTTTCTTAATTTGATTAGTCTTTTGGAGTTGATATCTTTTACTGTGAAGTTTGAAGAGCTGATATTTGACTGCGGAGTCCTATTCCACTTAGTTTAAGAGAATTATTGTCATTGTATGGTTTATGGTACGGCCTCTGTTCTACTTGGCCCTTAACTATATTGTTATCATATCGTTTACGTTATGGTAGCTCTTATTCACTTGAAAGAAAAGACAAGTATGTAGGTATTTGTGTATATAAACACTTTTATTGTACAAAAAAACAATACAATGAATATAAAAAAAATTTACAAAGGTACCTTTAAGGGATCTTTTCCAGCTAACCTTTGAGAGTAACACGTCTTGTAAGATGGGTGACCCTTACTGTGAATTAAATAAGATATTTAATTTCCTACACACAGTCACAATTATCATTTTACTCGCAACCCGCCCTCGCTTCGCTTCGGTTTAGCTTCATTTTCAGTTACACCCGTACATAAACCAGAATTTAGTATACATAAAAACCTCCCGTGAATAATTATAACATTTCTGATTGGTCGTTTTTGAGATTATCGCGAACATACAGACAGACAAGCGCGGCAGTGGACTCTGTAATTATAATATTACACTCAGGAGCAAAAAAAACGGGTCAGAGAGCGTTTTTCATACTAAAGAGGCTATTTCGAAGCCTTTGTTCCTCGCCAGGGAATGCTTTTAGTGAAATCTGATGATGGATACCCCGAGCATCGATATAGGACTTCCAGAGTGCCTCGGATACCCAACTGAATTAACGCTGGACTTGTGCATGTTCAGAAAAACATCTTAAATGCCAATAAAATGTAAGGAACTCCAAGTGCTGACCCAAACTCTCCCGCTGTGGTGTTAACTGGTTGTGCGATCAGTTAGGTATCTTAAGAACATTTGACCCCCTCTATTGAACCTCGGAGTATCCACCATTAAACCTCTCACAAAACAACCCCTGGCGAGGATCCAAGGCTTCGAAATAGTCTCGAAAAACGCACTCTGACCCGCTATTTTTGCTCCTGAGTGTATGTAGTGTTAGTATTTTTTCTCCAAAAATGTACCTCTGCTAACTCTATAAACGAATTCGTCTGATTTAAATAATATGAAAAACAAACACCTAGAATTCAAATAGACTTCAATTAGGATTGCTAAATTTCTATTACAAGAATAAATATGCTTAAATTGACTAACCTAAGAACAACACAGACTTCAAAGTGATTTAGGCAAGAACTAACAAACGTACAAATACATTAATAATTCTCGTAAATTTCTACTTACAAAATCTCTCAAGTAAAAGGACGGTGGGCAAATTGGCCATAAGACCAATGAGAACAACCGATATGTCACCGGATAGGTAAATCCATGTGGGAAAAAATTATCGCCATTCAAAGACTGCGGTGTTTCAAAGTAATTATTTATTTATTTATTACAGATATCTTTATACGGTATCACAGTGAATACTAGTGCACCGAATAAATTATCAAACAAACAATTATTACAATACGGATGGCCTCACATCAATCGCCTCGCAGAATTGTAAACATTCGCTACGCAGAATGGTCCATGTAGATGCAAGCAGAACGCAGTCCAGTGCTGATGCAAGCAGATGCAGCCAGCATGCGCGCCTCCGGAACGGCCACCAGCGCTCGCGCCCGCGGCCGCAGCCCTATGCGCGGCACGTCTGGGACCAACAATGCAAAGCTCGGGGCAATCCAGCTCGCCACGCAATATACGACAGGCCATGAGAAGTAAATTATTATTTCGCCTCACCTCCATTGGGTTAAACCATAGAGTGCCCAAGCAAAAATTTTTAAGGATATAGTAAAGGGAAATATCAAAATGCCTATATAAATGTCTAAGGAAAGTATTTTGATTTTTTCTAATAAGAGAGAGTTAACTTTGTAAGGATTCCATATTATGGTAACGTCGTCTATGTAGGGGTCCCGATATTCCCGATTTTTTCAGTATTTCTCACTGTTATTTGGAGGTTTCCCGCTACACTAAATCGTTGTAGAATTAAAAAGGATATCGGACGACATAATGCTTATTATTATTGGTTTCTAGGCCAGGCCAGGCCAGGTGATATTTCTGACCATTCTCCTTTAAATCGTATTATTTTGCTTTAAATATATTTAAATTATTAGCGTAATGTTACTTTCGTCTTTGAACTAGAAAAAGAAGACGAAAAATGAAATGTAAATATATTTATTTTAAGAAAAATAAGAAACATCCTCAAAAATATACATGTTATATGAAAAACAAAAAAATGTACAGTCGAGCTTATAAATATGTGTACACCTTAGTACCTTGTCAATTTAATGTCATGTTTAAACTGCCATATATGAAATGTCACAGTGATTATTGTGACTAGGTACTAAAGTATACACGTCATATTTATTATGAACTCGACTGTACACCAAATGTAACTTTGAGAGATAGAGAATCGATATTTTTACCAAATATTTTTTGCACCGATTTTGACATCAAATATTTTAATAATGAATGATTTTTCGTCCGTTTTGTTTTAATATTGCATGAAAAAATTTCATTATATAAATACTACGCTCATTAATTTAGTAAAGATTTCCCCCCGTATTACTCTACTCTACAGTGTTATAATTACCCCAGTTAAGGTAAACAGTAGAAATTACCCCGTACGTCTTAACTTTACGACCCTTAATTGCTTGCGGTTATCAAAGCATCTTGATACTTGGACGAGTTATCTTATTTTTATGGGGACATTATAACACCTTTATTTAACTTCATAAGGTTGTTTGTTTTTTTGGTTGTTTATATCAAATCATGCAAGTCTATAACTGCTATGCCTAGTTTCTAATGTCCTGCCCCCTATTTCACCATCGTGACAATGACAGGTGACAGGTGACAATTCGGTATACACAGCAAAGTTAACACGCTTTCACAGCAGTGGGATTCATATGAGCTGCGCCATGTACACTGAAATGTCACCTGTCACCTGTCATTGTCAGGATGGTGAAATAGGGGGCAGATCTCGAAATATACGGGGCAAAATAAATGACAGCTAGAGATCGCCTATATCGATAAACTCAATTATCGATGCTTTTCCCGCATACTAGTGATTGCCCCTAGCTTTGTTTGTAAGTATACTTCCATAGAAATCGAAGTCTTTTAGCCACCTGAAATGGATTCATCAGTCGAGAGGGAGAAGTTTAACGCCCGAAAATTTTAAACAAATTCTGATCGTGTATGCAATACAATGGTACGTGAGACAGTAATTCTGAAATACACAATGAGGAAAAAAAATATGATGATGCCGAGTGAAGTTTCGAAAATCCTTTTAAAATAAAGAATAACTAGAATTATGTTGTTGTTTTGTTTCATTTGCATAATTTTAACATAATTCTACATTTACAAAGAAAAGTTGGAGCGATCGCTGGTATATGATAAGCATCGATACCTAATTAAGTTTATCGATAAAGGCGATCACTAGCTGTCATTTAATTCTGCCCCGTATATTTCGAGGTCTGCTAATGACCCTGCAAAACTAGCGGTCCTGTGTTAGATTTCCAGAAATGATAAATATTTAGTAGATGGCAAACGAGCTTACAGGCCACATGGTGGTAAGGGGGACTTGTATGTAACCCATAGATATTTGCATTCACAAGAGTACAATGTTAAGATTGCAATCTTAAGACCGGGATTGCATCACCAACCATGAGGGCTAAGATGAAATGCCTCTATGCTAGTAATTGCACCAGTTGTCTTAGCCCCACACTGGAATACAATAATTAAGGGATATGATGGTGGTAGCCATCCGGACAGACCTTACACAAGGTCCTACCAGCCCTAAAGTTTTTGAGTGATGTTGGCAATCATCATCATCATCATCATCATTTCAGCCATACGTCGTCCACTGCTGATTATAGGCCTCTCCCAAAGATTTCCACCTCACCCGGTTGGAAGCGGCCTGCATCCAGCGGGTCCCCGCGGACTTGACCAAATCGTCCGTCCATCTCGTGAGTGGTCGCCCTACGCTGCGCTTGCCGGTACGTGGTCTCCACTCGAGAACTCTACTGCCCCAGCGGCCATCAGTCCTTCGAGCAATGTGGCCTGCCCATTGCCACTTCAGCCTGCTAACCCGATTGGCTATGTCGGTTACTTTAGTTCGTCTACGTATCTCCTCGTTCCTGATTCGATCTCGTAGCGAGACACCAAGCATAGCTCTTCCCATGGCACGCTGAGTGACTCTGAGCCTATTCAAGAGGCCAACGGTTAGAGACCACGTCTCGGCACCGTAGGTCATCACTGGTAACACACACTGTTCGAAGACTTTAGTCTTCAGACACTGAGGTATTTTGGATGAGAAGACGCTGCGTAACTTCCCGAACGCTGCCCAGCCGAGTTGAATTCGTCGAGTGACCTCCTTCTCGAAGTTGGATCTTCCTAACTGGACCCATTGTCCCAGATAGACATAATCGTCCACCACTTCGAGAACCGAGTTTCCCACTGATATTGGGGTAGGCGCTACATGGGCGTTCGACATAATTTTTGTCTTGTCCATGTTCATTTTGAGGCCTACCTGTTGAGAAACTCAATAAAGGTTTATAAATTATTGGCAAAAAAAATATGAAAAATTGAAACTCACTTTTTAGTTTTCTTGCCTTGTGAAGGGTTGTAAACATACATGCCTATAGAACAAGCCTAGAGCTTACTTTGGGGGTATATCAATTATTTATTATTGCACAATACACAAAGAAGATACAAATGGCGGACTTAATGTCTAAAGGCACCAGTCAACCTCTTTTAACCTATTACATGAAATTATTTCGTGGAAAAGAAAAAATATACTTTTTTAATCTTGTAACATATGAAAAGTGTACGAAAACACTAAAGATGAAGGCATATTTTGAGGATCAAAACAAAACATTATAAGTACCTACCTACTTATTTACTATCACTTCAATTTCCCCGGACTGAGACGGCCTAGATAAACATATCGTTTGCTAAATATTTACTCAGGTATCCCTTAAGATTACACAAACATATGAGCTTATAAGAAAAATAAATAAATGTAATGTCACAATCATAATACGTATAAGCTAGAATTTCATGAACTCCCACGAATTGGGCGCCTTCAAAGAATAAGCCTACTATTTTCTCAAAGGCCGGCAGCGCCCAAATACACAAAAATACAAAACTACAACAAATTTACGCATCCGCCATCTTTTTAACCGACTTTAAAAAGAGGAGGAGGTTCTCAATTCGTCGGGCTCTTTTTTTTAACTTTATAACTGGAACACCACAGGACCGGGTATGTTTCTATGTATATACTTTCTTGTTGGTCCCGTTGTCAACATGTTAGGATCTGATGATGGTATCTTGGACAAATCAAGGCAAACCTATAGCAATTTCGGTATTTTTTACTGTTAATCGTGCATTTGCTTTTAAAAGCACTATATGGTGAAGTGGAACTGATGATGAAGGCCACTCCTTAACGGTATCTATTTGAAGGGTGGCGATAAGATATATCGATTAAGGTAGTTGAGCGACTATGACAAAGTACATTTATTTTTTTAAATATGACTATGACTCTCCCGCGGCGTTGCTTGCGGCGAGCTTGAAATGTTCTATGTTTCTCATTAATTGAGGACTACATAACAGCATAAATTGGATCACTAAAAAGTATAAAATAAAAAACCGTCTTAAAAAATGCAACTAAAGTCGGCATCCTACAATATTTTAAACGAAAAGCCGAATACCTTATATTTTATAAGAATATTTTTTTTGCATTTTTGATGGCGTGTTTTTTAACGTTGCAAATGGCCCTCTCCAATACTTTAATTATCAAAACAATGATTTCATGATCTGTTATTTCACGCTTCAAACAGTTATTCGTTTCAGTAAAATCATAAACATCAAAATGGCAAACAAACAAAATTGTTTACTACAAGCTATTTAATTTGCCTCCCATAACGACGCAACTATATAACTTATCTTCACAATAATTACAGGTAGTAAATTAAATATTCAATTATTCCTAAAAGGCTCAGATAAGAATTTACTGGCCATTTTAAATGCTTTATCGTGACTACTTTAAGACTAGCCGTCAAAAGTGGTTTTAATTCTTGTCATTTAAAAGAGCTGATAAATGCTAAGCTGTACCTCCGGTTGTTTGTTAAAGTTTTATATTTATATAAAATATATTTGGCCTAAAGTTCATTTTACATTGCTGATGACTTTTAAAAGATTTGTTAAATCGCTTTCGTTCTTTTTTCTCCTTGGGGCCTGCTCCATACCTAACTTAAAATAAACCCACATGCGACTTAGAAAAAAAAAGAATTTATGCAATAATAAAATTCACGTTAAGGGCATTCCATATTAGACTTTAGGGTTGCCAACGCATTTACAGTCTTAGGATTGCAGACTTAAGATTGAGGTGTTTATTATACATAGTTCGTTCCTTTGATGTGCCGCAACGATTGGGACAGAAGCTGCCGCGGCGCGCACAAAGCGGTGTCAGCGACTTCAGAGGGTAGGAATGCACACCATTTTAACGAACGAACTATATCAGATGGCTTGTGTTCTCGTTCGTATTTTCCATGTCATAAAAAATGTAAACTATGCTAATTTTATTTGTGAGATTAACGTTAATATTTATTGTAATACATTGAAATCAGTGTAAGTAGGGATTAAACATGCGAATCCCTAAGCCGGATCAGATTAAAATCAAAAAACTTATGTCAAAACATGTCGTCAAACTAATCGAGGTTAAATTTAATCCGATAGGCGCTGATTTGTTAACTAACGAAAAAGAGATTAATTTAAATTTGTTATTAATCTTGTTTTCGAACCCATTGCTTTATAGGGTCCCGTATTGTTTTTTTTTAGGAACCATTATTCCTTATCTGTCTATTTATATGTTACAATTGTCATGTATTAATTTAAAAAAAATAGAGTATAATTAATAGAGAAAAAAAGAGATAGACACATTGATGCACGCATTACCCCCCTTTTCATAAATGCACTATAAACCTATCTTAGTTAAAGTATTCCTTCTCACTTTCAGTCAAATTCAAATGTCAGATTGAAAAAAAAGGACAAAGATTACTTTAAGTATACTTTAGCTTTTACTTATGAATTATTAGTTTATGCGTTTCACAACATTTTTATCGTACATTTCTACTTTAACTACAGGTATTTAAACAAAGTGAAGGATACACTAAAATAAAAGTCTAATTCCTATTCTACAGTAACTGAAACCAGTAATCTATATCACACATTTGTCTGTAATGGTGAAACGAATGGCAATTAGGGACCGATGTAGCACGCGATGCCTCCAGTGTAATTGTGATTGGTAAAGTATAATTTAAAAAAAAGGGTTCCGCGTATCGAAGTTTTTTTTTTTTTTTTATGACATAGAGAAGGCAAACGAGCACACAGGCCACCTGATGGTAAGCGGAAACTGTGACCCATAGACATTCGCATTCACAAGACTACAAGACTAAGACTGCAAATGCGTTGCCAACCCTGAGGACTAAGATGGAATGCCTCTATGCTAGTCATTACACCGGCTGTCTTATCCCCAAACCGGAACACAACAGTGCGAACACTGCTGTTTGGCGGTAGGTTAATGGATAAGATGGTGGTAGCGATCCGGACGGACTCTGCACAGAGTCCTACCACCCACAATAATAGTTATACAAATTATAGTTTGAAGTTCACTTTACAATTTTCCTTGAATAGTTTCAGTAATCTCTTGATTTGGTCCACGATATTGAACTACCTGAGTTGGTCGACGTTTTGTTTTCATTTCATTTTTTTCTGGGAGAAGATTATGCTATCTATTAGCCTCATACTCAGACCACTGCTGAGAAGAAACGCCGCAAGAAACTCAGCTGTCAGTCATTTTTTAAACATTTTTCTGTACTACTTAGTCTAGCATTATATAAAGCTACAAGTATCAAATTAAATATAATAATCAAATAACATGTGTAGTTCAGCAGGAAATCATGCCAAAAATCTTAAGGGAAGGAAAAGAAAAATATAAAAATAGAATCAACTACGTACCTATGTGTATATGACATGGTGCAAGATGACCACATAAAAGTTTCGATATGTATTCCTGCATCAACGGTGTCCCCCAGACAAGAAAAAGCAGGATAAAGCTTTTGCATTTGAACAAATTATTATTGACTAATTTTCGGGTGTAGGCCATGCATTTTTGTCTGTTAGATAGTCCTCGACCCTATAATACGAGTACGCTTTAGACATTAACGACCTTCTCAAATATTCAGAAATAGAAGGTTTTCTTTTGCTACTTAGTGTGTTTAGCTAGCGAAGGCAAACGAGCACACATGCCATCTGATGGTAAGTGGGATCTGAGACCCATAGACATTAGTATTCTCAAGTCTAGAAACTATAATCCTAAGACTGCAAACGCGTTGCCAATACGACTATGATGGAATAACGCTATGCTAGTAATTTCACCGGTTGTCTAGTCCTCACACCGGAACCCAACTTTGCAGACACTGCTTGGTGGTAGGAGGATAAACTGGTGGTAGCGATCCGGAAGGACCCCTGCACAAGGTTCGACCACTACTAAAAGTGTGTAGTGTAAAGGTTGACGCAAACATAACCGTTCGGCACCGGATCATCTCAAAGTAAGACATTGAGCGTTTAAGTGTGTTAGATAATAAATGAGTGTTTAATGTGTGAGAAAGAGCGTGAATGTGGGTTAATTGTATTAGATTGTTGGCAATTAGATGGTTGTAATTGGTGTAAACCGTTCTTGTCCAATAAATAAATATGATAAATTTTTCAAGGGACGACGCGAGGCCCGCGCTTGGCTAACAAAAATCCAAGCCGACTTTTTAATGAATCACTTTAAGCCGTACGTCTGCGCGAACCTTAAAAGTGTGTGTGTGTGTGTATGTGTGTGTGTGTGTGTGTGTTTGGTTTAGATTGTTTAAAGTCTGGAGGAAGTAAGAGAGTAAACTCTTTAAAGCACAAAAAAAACATGTTTTACAATTTATACTCACTCACATCTTCTTTGTCTTTTCTTTATAATTACTATCAGCGCAATGGAACCCTGATCCACCATAGAACTGTGTCACAGTGACGTTATGATTCAAGTCGTAAGAAGTGTCAAACAAATTGAAGGGTCCACGGAAAGAACGTGTCAAGTCACATTTGTAAATTTTGAGATATCGCGATTTGAAAGTTAGGAACCAATCCATGTCATTTTTTACGTAATTTTTGTGTAGAGGTTTTTTTAAGAGTGAAAAATTACAAGTCGTTTGAATATTTATTCTGAAACTGAAAGGTAGGTAATGGTTCATTTCGTTCTCTACAATTAGAGATTTAAAACCAACTGATTTTAAATAAAAGGAACTAGACATTTTCTTTCCGTGGACCCTGGGCTGATAGCACATAGTATAAAACAAAGAAGCTTTTCGTGTCTGTCTGTATATCTTGCTCACACCTCCTAAATCACGCAACGGATTATGGTGAGGTTTTCCCAACAGTTAGGTAATTTTTCACAAGAGGGTTTGATACATGATAAAGTCTGGTTTATATACGGATGTAAGAAAAAACTCAGTTCACCGAGGCGAGGGGGGGCGGGTCGCTTGTGGTAATTAAGTGACATATGTACAATGCAAACTTATATTTGAAGTTGCATAGACAAGGACGTAGTCACCAAGGTATTTATTTTGACGACGTCCTTAGGGGCTCTGGGTTCGATCCCCGGGAATACTTTATTCCTGAATCTTGGATGTTTTTTTGTATAGTGGCATGTTTATCGTAGTCTAGTACCCATAGTATAAGAGCTTAGTCGGAGATTAGGTCAATTTTTGTGAGATTTTCCTCTGATAAATTATTTATGTTGTTACCTTGAAAAAAATAAAAAATACCTTCCCGTCTCTCCGTGACCGTACATATTTCAGCCTTCTAACCTGTAGGTACACAAACTCGGAAAAAAACGGTCGCAATCTCGCGCATAAACAACTTTGAAAAAAGTAATTTAAAAACAGTTTGCTAACGTCACTGCCATATAAAATTACTTTCAAAAAATGTTTATTTAGTAGTAAAAAACTCTTGGACGACAAACAGCAGTAATAGAAAAGTTTCAATGTTATGTTTACTTAGTAAATTAAACTCCGATGTAACGCGCGGGCCCAAGGTTTAGAATGAAGCGTATTGCAAAATTACTTTAATTTTCATGTAGGTACTGAAACTGCCATTAGAAGCAGCTGTCTTCCCCCCTGCGCGTACCTCGCTGCGCCCTTGTTGCGAGATCGTTAACGTTATCGAAAATCTATAGGATTCATGTAAGTTGTCAGACGGAACCACCTTCCCGAACACTTCTTGGTTGAGGGAGATGATAGCTGAGATATGCGTCATACTCATGGGGTCCGGTCAGTTTACGTCTGCGAGGATTTGTTGTTCAGTTAATTATTCTAGTTATGGCTATTGACGTAGAGGCCTCGACGTGCTGTTCTCCTAGTCATTATTTTTAATTTTATGGTATTGACCTTACATTTGTAATGTTTTTATTTGTGCTCGTTCTAATAATTAACATTTGGTACTTGTATTGTAACTTACATTTAAGCATCATTGTATTCTATTTTTGGTAAAAAGACCTTAGCTGGAATTTCTCGCAGCGCTTTTCCGCAATGATTCACTCCTATCTACATTATTAGTTTATTACCGACGTGTAAAACAGCCCGTATGTTGCCAGTTTACTGAATAATACGCTTATAATATGTTTGCTCGTAGAACTGATGGCCGTTGGAGCGGAAAGGTTCTAGAGTGGCAACCGCGAACCGGGAGACGAAGTGTTGGCAGACCTTCCACAAGGTGGACTGACGATCTGATAAAGGTCTCGGGAAACCGCTGGATGACAGCAGCAGAGGACCGATCGTTGTGGAAAACCTTGGGGAAGGCCTTTGTCCAGCAGTGGACGTCTTGCGGCTGACAATGATGATGATGATGATGAATATGTCAATTCCGTACTATTGATAGTTTTCGAAAATCGTTTCCGTCAGGGCACGCGAGCAAGCATATTTATCTATCAAAACCAAATTCGACCTCTTCTAACTTATGCCAGAGCCCAATGTCGCCGGTGAAAGCAGATTGCCGGTCCCCCGGCGATCTATCAACGTCTGAAAACACCGTGTAATCGATAATGCTGGGAAAAATCTACAGCCGAGGCGTTTCTGGAGTGACCTTCATAACTGATGCTCGTTGGGGATAGTGAAACGTAAACGCTAACGTTAGCTGGTTTCCCCTTGTTTTGTCGACTTTAACGTGTCACTTCGCTTAATTTTCACTTCATCGACAGGCTTTTCTAGGTGTAGGATTTTGTGGTAGTTAGATGTTAACTACGATAACATGGTACGCCACTCCAAAATACAAAACGGTTGAATGTATTTGTGAATGTATTTATAAAGTGTGCAGAGATGGCCGTCAAACAAAAGAAAATACTCGGATTAGTTGCTCGACTTGTGGTGTCACCAATAAGCTCATTATTAGCAGCATGACGCTGCACTAGCGCACTCTAATGTGCCTAAATAATGATTAGGTGACCAACAAATCTGGTAATAACTGACATTTTAAGAGTATTGATTGCAAACAAAATATTATTCTAATATTGAAAATGAATTTACTAATATTTGCGTGCTTATTTTTTTCAATATACTTAAACTGAAACCTTTGTTAAATTGGTATAGGTATATTATTTTTTATTGCTAAGACATCACAACTATAAACTAAAATACGTAATCACACTTAGGTAATTTTAAGACAAAAAAGGTTCAAATTCGTAATGCGTTGTAATTGGGAATTAGAATTTTCTTCTTTGCTGTCATAGGAGCTTGATGTGTCATATTCAGAATCGAGTTTTCCTAATTGAATTATAAATGCTTGTCCGTCGTCGTAGTCTTTCCAGTATTTGGATTCCGTCTCCTCTACGTACCTGCAAGTGTTGGTCCACATCGTGTAATCGATCATATCAAGACGCTCATGAAGTCATTTGAAAATCGATGTATAAATTTGGTCTATATTTTTATTTGCCACATATTTTTTCCTCCCAAATTTTTTCAATCCGGTTCTGATCGAGATGATAGGGAGGAAGCCTTAAAATATCGCAGTAATATAGTTTTGCTTTTCCATCAACGGCGTAATTCCTAGAATCATCTTTATTTTTTAAAATTATGTCGTACCGTTCGACATTTTTCATATTTTCCTCGAAGTCGATGTTTTTATTTCATGGCCGCTTTGTTGCTGTTGGAGGCGGGAACTTTTTTTTAAAATGTGTTATGGTAGGAGGCCTTATCCATAACTATTATAGACTTTTGTGGTAAGTTAGGCAGTAGTTGTGTTGTGAACCACTTCTTGTAATTGTCATGATTCAGATTGTCGCGATCGTCGCCTGTCTTTGAACTGGCCTTGTAAATAAGACAAGCATTAGGGACAACCGTTTCTTCCACCGACATGGACAATTATGATACATTCTTCGAAATTTTTCTTTTGGATTTTATACCATCTTTATTTCCCCATGAATTATTTTGTACATGTGTGGTATGGAGCTTTCATCAGTGTATACAAAATATAATACTTCTCGGTATTTTATCAATCGCCTTAAATGTTTATAGCGGAGCATTTTCACGTCATGTTTTTCAACAAGCGCTTCACGAGTATCTTCGGTAGTTTTCCACTCATATCAATATATATCCTAAAATAGATCATATCCTAGAAGTCAAAATGTCTCCAAACACCCATCGAAATTATTTTTTTCAGAGCTTTTAACGTTGGGAACTGTTTATACTCTCTGTGGAAGTTACTGATAGTATGCATTTTTGATTATACGCGGTGATCTCATGCATGTGCCAGTTGCATTACATTTCGCTTTTTCTTTGATAATTCTCGATAAAGTCCTTTCACTAACTCCCACAGCTTTTTAAGTTCTCCAT
This sequence comes from Acleris sparsana, assembly GCA_923062465.1. Lineage (NCBI taxonomy): Eukaryota > Metazoa > Arthropoda > Insecta > Lepidoptera > Tortricidae > Acleris > Acleris sparsana. Next base: position 15,230,624 of record OV281303.1, read on the forward strand.
CTAGCGTCTGTCAATCACTAAACCCCATTTTCAGCCTCATACTTCATGTGTTTGGTATTATTTTGCCTAAAATATATAGAAAATAATTTACACAAATAAAAATAAAAGTCAATTAAAACGTTGTATAGTTATTGTTAATATTTGGCCGTTAGATAGACGAATCTGCGTACTCCTACAAAAAGGTATAGAAAGGTTCGGAATAAAAGAAGCATACTATAAATTTGTTTTAAACGAATACTTCTTGGTAATACAGTCTTTTTAACACAATTTTACATAAAACTTACCTGGCTCCGCATCACTTTTTTACTGAATTTTCCATGACCTTTTTTATTTTGCAATTAGTTCTTTCGTGTCACGAACCTCGTAGTATCAACAACTTGACTGTCCCAGTCCGCTGCCGGACTGCTACTGACGGCGAATACTTACAACTGCATTGAAATAGTGATTTGGAGGGGCGTGCCATGATATCGTAGTTTATCTCTACAAGTCTAACCTAACATAAACTGATTATATTCATATTAAATACATTGTCATTTATTTAACTCTTACGTGGGTGGAGTAACTGCTACTTTTCTCTGTTCTCTGCCAGCTTTTTCACTGGTACGACACGATTTCCGTCTACCGACCTATTTGGCTGAAGTGAGTAAGCCTAGATCTTCCTCTATTTCTTTTTCCTTCAACTTTGCCCTGCAAAATGTACCAAAAGAATTTGTCGTACCGTGTTAACCCCTAAGGATTCAAAATTAAGTATTATGTTGTAGTAATTTTAACGTGATTTTTCTTACCCTAAAAATATAAAATTTAAATCATAGTTAATTATGCTTGTTCTTAATGTCAAGAAAAAGCATAAGTGGGCCATTCTACTTTACGATGCCTAATAAAGTGTACTAACGTGAACATAAATTAAGAGTCACATTTTTCAACAAAACTGGATAATTTTAGAAAAGCATTTAATTTTCAGATTCTGATCTACATGACATAGGTACCTGAATAATATTTTATCCCGAATTGTGTGGCGCTGGGTAAAAAAGGCTATAATAGTAACGCAGGCATTGGTCTTTATTCGCAAAGGGACGCGAGACTGGTAACAAAGTGCTAATTTGATGAAAAAGTTCGTGTTTTATATACAAAAAGAACAAATATAATGGGTAAATTTATAATATAATGTGAGATCAGGTTGAGAATTAATGTGAGTCTGCTGAAAATTATCTCGAGATATCTACAAATTATGAGGCATGGAAAATTGGAAGAAGGTTACTTCCTATCCTATCCTACTGAATATTATAAATGCGAAAGATTTTATGTGTTTGTCATTTATTCCTTCATTTTGCAGAGGAACAAGAAGAAGAGGGATATCTAGGCTTGCATACTTCAGCCAAACGAGACAGAAAGCCAATGTCATGTCGTATCACAGGCAAAAGAGTTGGCTGAAGACTAAGAGAAGTGGCAATTATTCCACCGAAAAGAGCCTAGTTCTTAAGTAAAATGAGGATGAGGGGATGCGTACCATTTACAGTCTTATTGTCTCTTCGTTCGTGTGTCACGTTGGCGCCATTGAAAAGCAGTGTAGTGGTTTACACCATGACATAGTGATGAGTGGCGTGAATTTCGACGTCACAAAATTACCCATGGCAACATTATGCTACATTTTTTTTTCCATTTTTTTTATTTTTTTTATTTCTGTTTTGCGATTGTTTTTATGATAATTTTGTTTTGGTTTTTTCTTGTGATCGTCGAATAAATCCTTGTATTTCTATTTCTAATATAGCAAAATAAGACCATTTACCATCTACCTTCTTATCTACTTACGTTAAGGCTATTTTGCTTCTATATTGACGACGTAGCCTGGTTGGTAGTGAGCCTGCCTATATTAAGCTCCTGGGTTCGATTCTCGGATTCCAGTGATGATGTGTTGAACGCATTTGTTCCCAAGTCTTGGTTGTTTTCTATTATATAAATTAATGTATTGCACAAAAATACAAATTTGAGTACAAAAGGTGAACTGAATAGTTGTTATCTATGTATTTAAGTATACTATTTAAGCAGGTGTAGGTATTTATCGTTGCGTTGAGACTAGGTCAATTTGTGTGAGGTTGTCCCCCGATGGCTATTTATTTTTATTGATAAAGGAACAAATCTGCACTTAACAGGAAACAACGTACAAAGGAAATATGAAATAGATGTAGCCACATTTCTCCGTATTCTCAAACAAAGCTAGGGACGAGCGTAAAGCAACTCGCTTTTGTAATTCCTCGAACGGGTAAACTGTAACTAAACAAAAAACTTCATGGTGCTAATTGTTTAAATAATTACAGCCTTGTAATTTTAAATAAGTTTGTACTAGAAATGGGTGTCAGAGTTTATCACACCCTTACAACTTTTAAACTGTTTTGTAATTAGAAGTTTTTAGGCAGCCATTTATAAACCCCGGACTCAGCTGTCAAAAATATAAAACTGTGATTTCAATGTGACATGTAAATTCAAACTTTCGAATAACGTTTAAAGTAAAAAGTAAAAACTGAACTTTTACTCGACTATATTCAAATAGATTTAACTTTTTTATAAAAGTAAAATAATCACTATTTCTCGAAGCTCGATTAAAAACTTCTAAAACCATCACATTTCGTAAGCTACGGGTACAAATTTAAAGCAAAGTGAACATTAATATACTCAATGAAATGGTTAAAAACTAAATTAAATCTTTAAATTTTTATTGTTCTAATTTTGGGAAAGTGGTTGAGTGTAAATTCGTGCAAAAAAAATGCCTCTTAATTCATTAGGGAACTCTTAATTCATGAAAATAAACGGCAATTGTAGTTGTATGACTAATTTTCATTACACAATGGAAAAAGTTAAAAGTATTGTACGGTTAAAAAATCCGTACAAATAAATGCCATATAATTTCTCACCCCTTCAACCTATTGAGAGTTTTACGATTTTTGAATATGTTGCAGTTATTATGAAAAACTTAGTCTGTACGTTTTCCATTCAAAGATCATAATTCTTGGGAAGAAACAAAGAATGATGGGCAAAAATGTATGGAACCCAGCCCAATCGTCAATATAATTATAACTTATGTAAGATTATTTATCCCACTATTTGCTGTCATTGTTGTAAATAGTAAAATCAGTCAAGCGTGAGTCGGATATACGGGTAAAAGCATTGCAACGCGTGCGGGGCACAGCTAGTGTAGTAATAAACGCTGTGTGTGTGTGTGAACATTTGAAGGCTGATAACTCTCTTTTTCGGGGTTTTTGTAGTTTGTCCCCATATTAGAAAATGATGCTTTTGTAACTAGCTTTCACTTGTATGGGCCAAATTGCCCATCATTCTTTAAAAAGTCTAACAATAACGTAAAGACCTCGTTTTTTTTATAATAACTACAAAATAATTAGGTATTCAATCATGGAAATCAGACTGAATTTAGGGGGTGAGAAACGTTACGACTCGGAGCTAAATTTATACCTAGTTTTTTATACCTACGCGATTAAAGCTATGTTTTTAACAGTCTACATGCTAACAATTATTTTTTAATTGACTCTGTTAGTTTTACTAAAACGTTCAGAGCTTGCCACTAAAATTTACAATAAAATCTTTAAAAAATCTTTTGATTCTTTGGTAACAGCAAAACGACGTAACTCCGGAAGTACATCTTTTAGAAATTCGTCAAATTACCATAACCAAACTATAGCAATACGCAAATAATAAAATATGCAGCGCACGCACCTATCATTACAAAATCAAATATCTACAAGCATCCGTCAACAGGCAAAAGAACGCATCCTCAAATATTGTGATAATGGCGGCCATTTTGGGGTCAAGTGTCTTTTTTTTTCGAACAAATCGACGCTCAGGCACTTTGCAGCCTAAATAAATATTTTTCTATTGAGAAAACAGGCCCATATTAGAATATATTTGACGCTGTTTACCTATTTGCGTAATGGATGGCGTAGCGCAATAGTATTGACTACTGAAAAAAAATTACGTGTGAATTCCGAATAGCAGGTAAATAAATACTCTATGGTCTATTTTTAATAGGGAAAACATTGATGAGTTTGCTTTGCTTCGTGTCTTTACTTTCATTTTACAAAAAGAAAATGTTTTTATAATTTAGTGGCCTGAGTGCTCGTTCGATTTTTCTTGTTCATAATTAATTTAAAAACATTTGAACTCAATAAACTGTCAAAAGATTCACAAGGGCGCGTTAGTACGAAAAACAATACTTCGTTAAAGAATTAATCCAAAATCAATTAAGAGAGGGTCATTTTAAAAAGCGCTTCCTAAAACGCAGCCCTTGATAAGTTCTAACGTCGTTTGTTGGTGTGCGTGCACTGCGCAAGTGTGTGTGCCTCTGCAGGTATTGGGTTGAAGCCTGCTCAGTAAGCTTCGGGCTGCCGCGCTTGAAGCATGTTAGCGTAGCTCCGCGTCGCTTTCAAAAATCCAATGCGATTGGTCGAACGTTCGACGATTAAAAATAATCTCAATTCAAATTTTGACGGTTGATAGTGAATAAATTATAAAGTGTTGTGGGTGATATTGGATCGAACAGTTTGTACGTAAATAAAAATTGTATAAGTGTTCGGTGTTATTTAATTCCGTGAGGACCAGTTAAGTGACAGGTATTGATGTGATCAAGTGATATTTATGGATGGATGAAATTTGGTGAGGTGTAACACGATAAAGGAATACTTACAGTGGATTTCTGTAAGTCATATTCATAAGAAAATCTACGAATTTGTATTAACAAATTAACGTGACATTTTAATACACATTAGTTATGGTTAGATTATAATGGATCGTTTAGATTTTAGGACTTTTAAAAAAAAATCCTAAAACGTACTTATAAGTCTTCTTGTTTAGGTGGTTTATCTCAATTATATTTTATAAGTGATATTTTTTGATGTTAAGAGTGCTTTAAATAAAATAAAAAAATAAGCAAACGGAATAAAATAAATAAAGATATGAAGAATACTTTATAAAATCAAACCTGGTAGTGTAAAGTGTTATTTGATCGATCCTAGCACCATCGGAAATAGTTAACCTACAATTTAGGTAATTTAGTTAAAATTGGTTTAGGGCTTCGTACATTGTTAAAAAGGGCTTGCCTTCGATTTATTAAATACCAACTTATTTTTCTGTTTATTTAAAATGTGTTCATAATCATAAGTGGTAAAACATCAGGAAAATGTGATTTTATTGTTAAGTTTAAAGGTTGTCTTCATTTTAGAAATACGTATACATTGTTTACACAAAAAAAAAAACATACTTTGCTCTATATATAAATTTCAGCTAGGTAAGTGAGAGAGATTGTGTAAAATACCTAAAGTAGGTGAGACTAATGCTTCTAACTAGGTTAATTGCTAGATCTAGAAAATATTCTTTGTATTTTATTTAACATTGGAATCTATGAATCTCAATACAAAACCGATACCTGATCTTACATCGTTTTTCTGTGGTTTAACTTTGACACTTAGCATTCGACGCATGCAAGTGCTTTAAATTATTTTACTATTGAAATTTTACGTGACTATTCTTATTTAAAATAAAGTTATTCTGAGCATTTCAAATAAAATTTAAGGAAAAACAACGAAAAAATAGAAAAATTGTTTGTAATAATGTTTTTTTTATAACAGTTAAATACAATAGGAGAGTCGGTGCTATTGCATTATCTTAGTATTTATTTCGAATTATCTAATGTGAAATGGTTTGTCAAATGTTGTGAGACTGCAATAATAAACCTAAACTTACATAAATATAGCTAGTATTTCATAATACATATTATTATTTCGCCCATAATAATGTCTTTTTAACCGTCAATGATGCTTTAAAAATAAACTAGCATCTTTAATATTTTGTAAAATAGACTATTATGGTCAAAGAATATTACTGATTTAGTAGTTTCCGAGTACTGATTCAGTAAAGTGATTGAAGTAAAACAAATGTTTTTTGCAGTAAAGAAAAAAAACTGTTTTTGGTGATTGTTCAACACTACCTATAGGTACATAGCTGATTTAAAGCTACTAATTTTACATTTTACAAATGCTTAATATTTTTGTCGCTAAAACCAGCTATCGCTTAATTGCTAAACATCAAATACCTATCTAGCAGAGCATTACTTAAAACGACTTTTTTGATATTATAATATTACATAATATAAACAAATAAAGCCCATCAATCAGATTAAACGTTCACCGGAATAGAGATTATCAAAAAGTATACCTATTTTTTACATTTTGCCAAGATGAAAACTAGTGGTACGTTTGAATGTTATGTCTGCTTATGTCCGTTAATATTGCCATCTCATATTAATTATCTAACTAATCACGAAACGGCTCATAAATAAAAAAACGCAGCTTTATATGGCGGCATAAGTCTATCCTTTTTCTGCCAAGACATGATCAATTTTAGTTTTATGTCTTAGTCCCAGTGCCAGTGCTTTAGAAAACGTAACTGTTAAATTCCTTTGTTAATTATTATTATCTCTGTCACTCTCGGGTAAAACGTTTGCTTAATTAAAGAAAAAAAACTAAGTTAAAATGAGTAAGAAACTGTAGAAAAAAAGCTGGACGTAAAATGCCCGCTCTGTTATTATGTAACCAAGTCAAGGCTACAAACTAATTTCCTGTGAGAAAACTTTAATGTATGGATTCGTCATAGCCATTATAATGGCATTTCATAGTTAATGATCTTGTTTGTTGTTGTATTCAAATACATTCAGTTTTGTTGGTTCTACCATTCTAATTTACATTATCAAAAGTAAGTATTATGTGGATTTTTGGCATTTTTAGTATATATTTAACTGTTCACTGTCAGGTTTTATTGGTGTTTATTAAGACATACGTTATATTTGTATGTTTAACCTCAATTAAGTTGATTGTAAATTTTAAATTATAAAAAAATACACTGCTTAATTGTTGGTTTTAGTTTTCACTGGTATTGTTGCTTTTATAAAGTAATAATTTAAGCTGTATTAGAATAATAATATTAGATTAATTCTAATCCAGTAAGTTAGCGTATATATTATCGTCTTACTCGTACTACTTAGGTATAACAATCAACGATTAAATTTAAAATAACGTTTTAAACTCAAATAGCAATGGATGAAAAGTAACATGTTTTTTTATATAAAAGTAATATTATGAAAACTTCTTTTTATATAGTAACGCATAGTTTTGCCAAGAACAGGTATTTTTAGTTGTTTAATGTTTTAAAATTTAATCGAACTTTTAGTCATTAATCATAGTAACACTCAGCCATAATGAAACCCAAACACTGCGTAAAATGCTTCAAGCCTACAATGCCTATTATTTTAAAACCCGCTAATTTGAGCAATAAATTTGCCAAGATTACCTCGAGGGCGCACTAATTGCAATTTTATTATGTTTCCTTGTATAAAGACGTCGCGTATAATCAGCTAAGTATACTTACACGGTTTTACGGCCAATTAAATGGAGAGTGAAAAATGTAACGGCAAAAACAGTTAATGCCAAAAAATATTTATGCTTTTTTTACTCCGTACGAGTAATGATTTGACGGCTTGCGCACGTTTTATGGCTCTTTACTTCATTTAATAAGTAAAGCACTGAGCTGAAAAGTTGTTTTTTTTTTAATTATAATTTATTCAAGATAAAGTATTTTTGTGGTAATTCTTGCTATACGTACGTTGGCAAAAGTACTAAGTCATGTGATTGAACGGTCTTTTTGACATTGAAGTAGCAAAAAACGTCACGTTATTAAATTTTCAATACAGAAAATTTATTTTAATCGTGACTTGTCAACACGTTTGATCTGTAATTTAAGTAATTTAATATTACTTTTCATAGATCACTGATAAGCCATAAAGAATACGTACAATCGCCTAAGAGCGTTCACCAACATCTCTTTAAAATTTCAAAGTAAGTACCAAATATCAAGACACCTTAACATTTTCAAGTCACAGTCGAACAACAGTGTAACTGAACGCATCCTGTCATTGAATAATCCAATTTTAGGATCCTATTGACTTACTTCGGGTGTAGCAAATCTTGTTTTTTTATTATTGTAGGTACACTCTTAATCTAAATAGATTAAATGTAAGGGAATAATTGAAAAAAATGTGATAAAAATGTGTTATGTTATTATTGTTACATGCCGCTACTCAAAACATTTTTTATGGCATACAGAAGGCACACGAGCACACAGGCCACCCTGATGATACGTGACGTGACATCTGAGACCCATAGACATTTGTATTCTTAATACAATAAAAACATTACAATTTTTAGACTGCAAATTCCGGTAACCGGTGAAATTACCAGTATAGAGAACCAGGACAGGATCTTCAAGGTTGCTAATGCATTTTCAGCCTCAACAGAGACAACGTTAGATTACAATCTTACCATCAGGTGGCATGTGTGCTCTTTTGCCATCTCAATGCCATAAAAAACACGTCTCAATATCCTTAAGTTATCCATCCTATCATATTATCATAACATAGAAGGACCCATACTGTATGTACCATCAAGGACTAAATGTTGATACACTATAGAACCTTGTTACAATAACAGCGTCAAGAAGCGAGATAGAAATTACATGGGAATTAATGGTTGGTTTTGAGCAAAGAGGTTCTAATAGTGGTTCATAATTTACATGCGTCACCGTTCAAGATCAGTTGCTCTTTTAAAATATTTAAATTATGGTAAAGTTTAACCAAAACTGTTACGTTTACCTGATAAACATTAGAACCGGTTTTTAATCCTTTAATAGAATCTTAATATTCATAGTTTTTTATTTAATAAAATCTCACTAAATCTGTTTTTTAATTTGTTTTAAGCTTTTGATAATAATGATAAATGAGTATCTCTGTCTATGAAACAAATACTCGTGCTCATCACACAAATATTTGCCTATACCGGGAATCGAACCTGGGGTCACCAGCTTTGTAGGCAGTCACTACTAAGTAGTGCCTTATAGAGTCATTTATGCTAAAATCTTAAAAAAAAAAGCACGAGTAGGTAAGGGTTATTTATAAAATATCCTAACGGGTAAAACAATTTGGATAAGATAAGATAAGGTATATACTCGTGTTTCAGCAAACATTACATTTAGGTATTTTCTCTGTAATAATATTAGCATGAAACAGGCGTCTTATGTCAAAATGTCTACAAAGAGAATTCCTTATTTCTCCCGGAATCTTGGTAGGAGGTCGTATTTGGGTTATTATTTTCTTACGTTTACTGCCGTAACATTTCTTTTATTGCTGGGCTCACTTGACCTAGTGGCCATGTACACTATTATTCGAGTAGTTTTTGCTTATAGGCTGTTTTGTAATTTGTGTCAGTGTTTTTTTTTTACAGATAAATGTTTTTATATGTGATCAAATTAATCTATAGAGTTTTATCTTTATTTTTACATTTAAAAAAGGTTTAATTATGTTACATACCCAAATGTTCCAAAATTTTAAAAATAATAATCAGAAATAAAAACTGCGCATAACATTCAAATTAAACTTAGTCTAAATATAATTGTTACTATTTTATATTTGTAACTAATTTGGAACATGCTATTTTTCTGTTTTTGTTCGTAGCTTGCGAAGAAGAACTTTATTTCACTTGCTGCTTTGTCTGGAATATATCGCTTTATTTAGCTATAAGACTGCTTTTTGTGTATCTGTATATCTTTCTAAATCAAGTAATCTGTAATATTTATGTCTGTTATTCAATATATTGTGTTTACAAACTAACGATGCTTAATTATTTTGTACACAATCAAAACGCAGTAACAGCCAGTGTTACATTACATAACAATTAGAATTAATGATAAGCAAGCTTAATCACAGCATATTAGTATTGAGATTACGTAATACGGGATATGGGAAACTAACGTAATTACGGCAAGGCTATGCGTAAACTGAAGCGTCTCCGCTCCTATTAGAACGACCGGCTTTGGCTGTCAAGTTAAAAGCGAATATGTCTTAGCCAAATAATTTGGTTGATATAAGTTAACCATGTTTGTGCGTAAATACTTTGTTTTGCAAAAGGAAAAGATGAAGAGGAAAGAAGGATGTAAAAGCAATCTCATTCCTTTAAAGGATCTCTTTCAAGCCAACCGTTGACAGGTTGACAAAAAGCTGTACATCAAAGTGCCAGGCAAGGTGTAAAAAGTTAGCCAAGAGAAAAACAAGAGGAGAATTTTCATAGCTGTAAGTAATTATTATTAGACAGATAAAAATAAATCTCTATTTCTCGGACATTATATTAGTTTACGTAAATTTTACACCTTTATTTTACTATGATAGAAGAAAGGGTGTAAAACTGCAACTACATAGAACAATACACCCAAAACCCGAAACTCTATATAGATGAATATTATTATTATTTCAAAACTTGACGAATTTAATTATCATTGAAGGCTGTTAATCAAATTTTAATTTGTTCGGCAGTTCTTAATTTATTTTTAAACACTCGCGATTTTAATTAAAAATATCGATAAACGAACAAATAATTTTGTTTAAACGATGCACGAAAATCGTATTTAGAACAGATACTCGTAGGTGAAATTAGCATGTTAAACACGTTTTTGCATAATACAGTATTAATTTAAATTAACTGTATGGAAAAGGTCAACGATATTATTTAAACTGCACCAATGACGTATGCATTACGTCTCAGAGACATTAAGAATGGAATTACAAATAGTGTTTGTAAAGATGTTACTACCATTTTAAGGTCAAGAGTGAGTTAAAATATCGGGAGCTTAAACATTAAATCGAAAGGTGATCGCGGTCAATATTCTCTTGATTAAATGAAGCCGCAACATCATCTGTTCATTCGTTTAGGATTTACGATATCTCAGACAGACACAAAAATACAGATACAAATACACACAGATTCACAGAATATACATACGTCAAACTTATAACATCCCTGTTTTTTGTCGGATGTTAAACACCGATTCTAATACGCAAGCAATAAGAAACACAGACAAACTCGCGGGGACATTCTAGTTAACTACAATGATTCCTAGCCAAGATATGAGAAACCGTAATGAGAAGATTCAAACACGTTTTACCAATGTCTGTTCTCAATATTCAAAGTTTCAAACCTCGGATAGGGGTCTATATCGAATGGCATACAATTATTAGTCCTATCGTTGTGTCGCATAACGTCTTTTGTCCTAATAACGTGTGGCATAGACTTTGTTCCGCATACTTTTGGTTGTCCGAAATTGTTGCTCCTATTATCGTTTGTCCTAAATATTATTTGTCCTATCGTTTGATGTGGCTAAGATTCAACTGTCGAATGATTGATGTGCATAATTGTAATATTCCTTATATTTAATGTGCTAAAATTGTTTTGACTACATGTCATTACAAACCTAACCTTGTCAAACTTGTTGATTCTGGCGTTTCACTCGCTCGTTAGGGTCACAGTTCTACCTAACACTCCTCCTCGCTTCGCTCGTCGTCGTACCTAACCTGACCGAAATCTGACCTGCCTGAAGGTAGAATACGTAACGATTCTGACTTCACGCCTACCATAGTTTAGTTTAGGTGCTGTAATTGTAGCCAGTGGCCAATAGGCAAAATAATTATTAGGACAATTCATGTTAGGAATATTATGCTTCAGGTAGTTAGACTTTAGAGTTATCAATATTAGGACAAACTTGCTTTAGGACGTTAAATGAGTATGCGCAAAAAATATTAGGACTAACGAGTAGTATGCCATTCAACAGTATGCCAAACATTTTTAGGACCAAAAACGTTATGCAATACGACAGGCACCCCTCGGATAGATTTATACTTCGGGCTAAAATTTTACACCTTTTGTACACTGCGCAAGTCTAACTTTAACCCAATCTCTACATTTTGAATATTAGAAACGGACATGAAACTACAACAACCAACCCTATTTAAAGATGACCCTACAAGCCTCTCCTGACCATCCCTTTGAAAATTATCGTCACGATACACGCACGGCTGGCCCGTCAAGGGTTCTGATTGTTAGGGAACCCTAGAAAAAAGGTTAAGCCAAGCAAGGTCGGGTCATCTGTCAATATTTACTTTTAGACCAAGGCAATCTCTGAGTTTGCTTTGTGTTTTCGGGATCCTTGTTAGGGATGTGCTTGTTGACATCCGGGATGTCAGTTTTATTTTTAATGTAACGTTAAAAAATTTCGTTTCTTTTTTGTCTTCGTCTTAATCTTTTACATAGTAGAAAACAAAATCGCTATCCACGTCGGTCTATCTTCTATCTGTCTGTATATCCGCTAACTCATCCTCAAAATCTGTTTTATGTACGGGTGTTACAGAATTCTTACATAAACCGAAACACGAGCGGGTCGCTAGTAGTAGGTTATATAAAAACCAAAAATCCACGTTATCTTGATTAAAGCTCTGAAACGTTCCTTTCGTTAAAAACGGTTAATATATGACCAGTTTCAACCGTTCCGAACCAGGATCAAATCTTAATGTAACTACCGTAAAACGGGGTGAGTAGGGACACAACCTAAAATGAAGCATATGTCAATAATTATAATAAAATTATTTCCAAATAGACGTAACGTTCTTGTCCATTTAATACTGGTTCTTATTTGTAACAAGTTATGACTTATTTAAAGTTGTGTCCCAACTCACCCCGTTTTACAGTATATAAAATAAAAACTCTGCATTTACTTTCGGTTGAAATTACACAAACATCCACAATCCATGTTCACAAACAACATCCAGAATTGTTTAACAGAACTCATCTCTGTCCTTCAATCCAAGTATTCCCGTATATATGTCCAGCGTTATGGGTTCCGTCCCCTATTTATCTTCTCGACTCCAATTCGGTAACGGTTTTTATTTTTCTTCGTATTCAGAATTTGAATTGTTTGTAATTTTAAAACTTTCTGTGTTTTGCCGAATTTAATTTTAAGTTTTAATGGAATCCTGTTGGGTTTAATTACAATAATATAACTTTCCAGTAATTTGTTAAGGCTCTGTCCTGATAAACATGTTTTGTTAAATACAGCATCATTTTATAATACACTGCATTACTTTGTTGTGTCTACACTGACGTTTATTCTTTGCAATTAGCCTACTATAGTCGATGATTAAATCCGAGATCAAAATCCTAACCTCAACGGGCGCACATTCGCCGTGATTACTGCATTTTGGTTTAAGTGTACTCTTAGATATTTTTATCAATAAAACTTACCCTAATATTACTGGTTACTAGACTCAGTTCATCATTAGTAGTTAATTGTGCGAAATGCGGACGATAATAAATATTTCTGATTTCTTGATGTTCATCTTACGTCTTTGTTGTTATCATATTGATGAGGAAAATGATATCAGCTATTTACTTGTCAAAAGGTTCCTTAGCGTCAACAATTCGAGATAAAGAAGCAATATTAGTTGAAACAAATGGAAGAGCCCCTGCGGATCCATTATAGTCATGTTTATCGATATAAATAAACGTCGATAAAGCATCTGTCACTTTCCGATCAGCATGTAAGAGAGAGAGTAACAGATTTTTTATCCATGGCACATTTTAAACTATGGGTATATTTTAATTTTAACGATACATAGGTACCTATTTTCAACGATTTCGCCTTTATAACAAACTCTCAAAACCTAACAACTTCTATACTGTGAAAGGGACATACATACAAGTCTCGTAGCACTATCTCCTTCACTGACTGGACCTTGGCAGGTCTTGAGACGCTTCAAACTACAATACACCTACAGTATTAATTTTACAACCAAATATACTCATAAGCAATGAAAACAGGTCACTTCCTATGAACATTCAATACAAGGACATTCATTCCTCTCTTGAATATAGTTACTTCACTTAAATTTCACAATACCTCACCGATTTTCCGCCCTATTTGATCTTAATAATAACTGAACCATTTGCAACTTTTACGACCAATCAGATGGCTCGATCGAGAGTTGCCCTGGTCCCCTAGAGACAGGAGTTCGATGCTTTGCGAGTGTAATTGACAGCCGTCTGCTGCTAACAGGGAAGTGTATTACTATATCAGGGAGGGTTTTAGGATCTTAATCTAGATTAATGTATCAGATCTAGACAGAGAAATGACAATGGAATGTATTGATGCTAATATTACGAGTGGAGTCAGAAGGTGGTTACATGATACAATACTTGACGTAGACCTACCAAGTTCGGATAATTTAAGCGAGGTTAAGACTAGTAAAAAAGTCAGAAAAAGACAGCCAAATTGTTCTTCGTGCTCTAGAACTAAAGTAAGTAAGATAGCAATAAACTTGTGCCATTTTTATTGCTAGGATATTTCGCTCTATAGACGATACCGAAATCGTACTTATATGATTGACGTAAGCTGCTGAACGGTCGCGTCGAGCGCTTATGTTAGTTTTATATATTCGGAGAGTTTTCGAAAATCGTCCTCATTAGCGTTGAGCATCTTATGAGCTATACTCGCCTCGGCGAATGATGGGTCCTATGACACTGACACTGACATCTCTGATAGTGATGTGCAAGTACCGACACTATCGGCAAAGTAGTATTTGTCCTGCGGCCAGGGGGGCCGTTTTATAAAGCTGCAAGTCGGCTAACATAAAAAAAAATATTTATAATTATTTTAAATCTAATAACGTTTGAATAGTGCAAATTAGATAAATGTTTCTACATTGATAAATTCACGTTGTTTTATTTTCATCTAACATAAAGACAATCTATCAAAAACCTATTTTATTACACTTAGATCAATTGCTGACATGCTTACGAATGCTTTTCTTTAAATTAGTTTAGCATATTTCTCGTAATGACTGACAGTATGTATTCATTTAATATTTTTATTAATTAAATGCCATATTGCTACAAAAATGGTGAACTATATTCCCAAAAAAACGCTTTTAAACGTTTTTAGGTAACATTACTGTAATTTGTATACTTGTTACCATTATCGACATTTATTTATAGATATTTTTTCACACTAGTCGATATCTTCCAAACGAAGTAAGTTTGGCAAGACGTAAACGTAAAGTCTGATTCAGATAATTTCTTATAAATTTTAAAAATTGTGAAAATTCCAACGGAATATCATTAAAATGGCATATCAATTTTAGACGCCTCCAATTTGATTCTAATGTAACGATGACGCCACTACAAGGTTGTAGCGTCCGAATAACTATCAGTGTTATAGGACCCATCATTCGCCGAGGCGAGTATAGAGTGCAAAAAAAAATGTTGACAGATATTTGTCAAAGTTTGGCCTCTCTACAATTCCCTATTTAGTTCTACTGGGTAAAACCATATTGCCTTTGACGTATTGTCGGTAACCCGGTTTTATTTCATCGATTGTATCATTTCATCGAACACAATTTTATGCTTAAATCATTACGTTTTCAGGAAATAGACATTCTGCGTAATAATACGTACGCTGAAACGTGTCTCGATGGAGTTATCAAATCAAATCAAATCAAATCAAAATCATTTATTTCAGTCATCTTTAGACCATAATATTATTACAAAGTGTTAGTAAATTAAATTGAAAACTTAACCTAATGTTAGTATTACATATTTTTACTGAGCACATAGGTTTTAAACTAAGCTAACCTACTTAGGCTGATATGCCAGTACGTGAACCAGACAACAATGATTCACATACTGACAATCGAACCTCTGGGCGAACGTCGCCAAGATGCTGTTGGAGCTGGCCCGCACCCTGCGCACCAGGGATGTGCAGCGTTTTCGCATGATGGCGTAAAAGCAGTCCACTCTTGCATCCGCGAACATACCTGATGCGCTGCAGAATCGAGGCAGCCCCATCAGCATCCTAAACGCGTTGTTGAACTGCACGCGTAGGGCGCTATACTGCCTTTGTAGGTAGAAAAGTTACTTAACGCTATTGTAAAATATTTTCAAAAACTGACAAAATGTATTGATGTAGGCGCTTGACGCGAACCTCTGACAGCTTACCTCTAACCAATACATTTTTGATAACGATAACACACGCCGATTGCATCATGTCTAGTACCTCTGGCCAATTTTGTACAATCATCTCCTGCTTGGTCTACCCCTCCATCAACAATACATTATTTCACATACGCCAAAAAATATTAACACGAGTTAGTATTCAAAGTAAACACGAAACTTTCATTCTCTTACAAAGTATTGAGTAAAAGTTGAAACATACGTTTCCGAGAGGCAACAAGCCTACAAAATGTTTAAAGGTAACCTAAAACATGTTCCTCAGCGTAAACAAAAACAGGGGCCTTTTGAATTGTATAATTCTACTTAAATTATTACTTATGTTAGAATACTTGCTCGCGAATATTTAATTTGAATGAAAATGATAATGTAAACGTGGATCAGGCTAAGAAAACTTGAAGGAGTTGAGCTCTTGTTTGGAGTTAATATTTCTGTGGCAGAAAATGGTTTGCATTTTTACTGTTTTTCTCTTACAGTAGCATTACTACTCGTTTAATACTCGTGCTAAGGCGACGCGAGGCGCGGCCTCGACATTCAAGCTGTAGATAGATTGGGTTAAAGTTTTACATTTGGCAAAGTAAAAAAGGTGTAAATTTTTAACCCGAAGAATCTAATCTACAGTCGAGATCAATTTATTGGATCTGTGTTGATTACTTCTTAGCATTTTACGTGCTCCAGCTTTTCGCCAGAAAATAGTGCTTGCACAATTGAGTTTTGGAGTGGACGTAACACAGCCGCTAAAATTACTAACATAGAGGCAGATCACCTCATTGTTCAGCGTTGCTAACACACTTGAATTTGACCATGAATTCACAGCCCACTTATAGAGGTCTATGTTATCGCTTGCCTTCTAAATGACCAACACAAAATGGCGGCTTCTATTGAACATTTTTGACCCAACATTTTTAGTCACGCTCATACAAAACGCTCCCAGATTTCAAGCTTTTCACGTGACCAGTGTTCATAGGAGACAAAAAGATTTTTCGAGAACAATATGCTTCAAGAACTTTTTGTGCAAAAAGCAAGCGTGCGTGTTACACAGACCAGTGGGTCAGGCGTTTTGTGGGAAATGGAAAAAAAAGGTAAATTACGCAGTGCTTGTGGTGTCGGGGGAAAAGTCTGTTGCTGAAGTTGCAGTTGTATTTTGTACGAATATTACCGTTGTGTTGCATTTTTTCGCAATATTACTCGTACCTAATGAAATTAAATTAATCAAACATTTTTGATGTGTTTTTACAACCTGTACGTATGTAAAGTACAAGAAAAATGATTCCTAGACCACGTTGGACTATGTCAAAGTGACAATCAATCAAAACGTGTGAGACTTCTTATGAATTTATTTATAGTTTCACTTTGACATAGTCCAAAGTGGTCTAGGAATCAATTTCATTGACTGTTTAAACGGAAGGGATGGCTCGATTTCAATAAGAGAGTGAGGTTAGATTCGTCCTAGCGTCGTGGATGTTACTGGGTAATTAAAAAAAAGTGAAATGGGCTAAACAAGAAATAGATACTGATAAGAAAAAATAAATTTACGAATTATCCAAACATCAGTTACGTTTTTATGAAAGCTTGCTTTTTGTTATACTTACTTATAAAAAGCATAATGGTGACATGAGCACGTTTCAGAGGTACAAACTTTTAATTGTTCCAACCGGTTTTTATTAAATTTTAATTTAAACCACCGTTCAAGCCCTGGGATATGAAAGATAGCCCGATATACTCATAGATAAAATCTTTACACACTTCCTTAAAATTTAAGAAATCATTTTTTTATTCTGGTGATATGACGTCATAGACACGGCGTGCGATATCAACTTTTATACTTTTTCGATTCTCTAACGTTTTACCAAATGATACTCGGAATTTAGCCCACTTTTTTATTTCACAGATTGATAATTCCCAGTGTAGTATTTTTTGCCGTCGGTAGTCTTATTTTATATGTATAATTAGCAAATGTAACATATTATATAAGTTCCCGCTCGGGACTTCGTCCGCATAGATTCAGATTATCGTTATTAAAAAAGTTTAAAATTGTCTAGTGTGAAAACTAGCCTATTTGTTAATCCAGGGTATAAGCTATCTCCATTACAAAATTTTATCCAAATCCATGCAGCTGTTGCACCGTGAAAGAGTAACAAACTAACCCACACGCAAACTTGCACATTTAAAATATTAGTGGAATATAAGTGGTGGTATAAATATTAGTGGTATTGCGGGTGGTAGGACCTTGTGCGGGGTCCGTCCGGATCGCTACCACCATCTTATCCATTAACCTACCGCCAAACAGCAGTGTTCGCATTGTTGTGTTCCGGTTTGGGGATAAGACAGCCGGTGTAATGACTAGCATAGAGGCATTCCATCTTAGTCCTCAGGGTTGGCAGCGCATTTGCAGTCTTAGGCTTGCAGTCTTGTGAATGCGAATGTCTATGGGTCACAGTTTCCACTTACCATCAGGTGGCCTGTGTGCTCGTCAGACTTCCATATGCCAAAAAAAAAAAAAAGTGGTAACGGTTTAAATACAAATATTGTTTAGGTAAATTGAAACTGTAAGGATACGTTTGCCGAAGGTAAATTTAATTACATGATTGGGCCCCAATTTTATCGCATAGATACAGGTGTGCTGCTCTAGAAGAGATGTTTTCAATTTATTCATACAATAAACAACATTTATAAGCCCTCGGCTTTTAAATTATGAATACCGCTTGAATTATTCGTTTGACAACCACTATAACATAATTAAAGGTACAAATTGCTTCATAACTCTACTAAATATCGCATCAATCACAGCAATTTGGTACAATTATGAGTAATTAATACATTCTGGTACATAATGACACTCTTTGATTTAAAATATCTCTTGTTTAAGTTATATCTTTTATCAAATCGCTCTACTATCTGGGTACCTATACCTATACCTATTGAGAAGTTTTTTTTTATTTTGTCTCAAAATGGGTTTTGAATATGGTCACTCCAGGCTACTATCATTCTATCAAAAAGCGTCTTCTGTTTAAGTGTTGACACTGTTGTGTTCTATGACTATGGATTTTTGTTTTAGTGAAATCTGAGACCAAAGACATTGTAATACCTACTTACGAATAAAAAACTTTAATACTAAGATTGCAAATGCGTTGGCAACTCTGAGGACTAAGATGGATGGAATGCCTTATTATGCTAGTAATGTCACCAGTTCTTTTATCCCCGTACCCGGAACACAACAATGCAAACACTGCTAATTGGCAGTAGGTATTCCTACCACTATTAAATCATCACCACTAACTACCACTTTAGAGCTCAATAACCATCAAGTGATGGTAATGTAATGTGTGATCGTTTATACACCATGGCATTTAACACGTTCACGGACACAGCCCATCCTCAAAATTGCGTGATATGGCACAAAACAATTTCATACAACATTTTCTACGGCCATCGAGGACGTGCCACATTTAACGTTGTGTCAAACAATGTGCCACTTTATGACGGAAAATATATAGGTATGTATGTAATTTCGTACAAAAAAAAGCTTAAATATTGTGGCAGCTCGTCCACAGCCGTGATGTATCATAACACGAGTCGTTCCCCTTTAAGGGTAATGCATGAGGTTGAGCTTGCTCTATAGCTTTTTTGCTGTGACACTAGCGGCTTGTGTTAAAGCCTAAAATGGCACAGAGTCTGCGCTTCGTATAAATGCTATGGGATATAGCCGGCCGTGGACGGAGATCCGTTTTTATGTGATTAAAAACACCGGCCACAGCCGTGGTGCCATATCACGAGGGTCTTAGTTAACGTCTCTCGACATACTGTATATGAACGTGTAATTATAATCCCCGAAGAACATAGTTAAGCGCGAATGAAAATATGCGATAAATTTCAAGTAATGTCATTAAACTTGCTCGCCATAGTTCACCTAAAGCCCCTGAAAACGGTCCGCCATTAAAATTATTGTAAAACTAAGCTGCTTAAATATTATCGCACACCTTTGACCCTAATTAATTAGGCAAAGGGGCTGATTAAAAGGTAATGGGGCCCATGAAAGGGGTTTACCACCGGTTTTAGCTGACGGCGTCCCTTGAGCGAGGCTTAGAGAACTCTTAGAATAATTACTACAGGCATGTCATGTGTGCCTGGTACTTTTCAGTTATTTAATTTTCAGCCCATTACAAAAAAGAGGGGTATTTATGTGTGTCTGTATGTATGTCTATGTATCTGTGTGTCAAACGGGTACACGGATTTGCATGTTTTTTTTTTCAAATATTTGAATTTTATATTTTGGTTGGGCAGTTAAATAATCGGCTTCGAAAGTAAGGTTAGTTAGGAAGGGAAGCTAGTCCTGAATATAACTTGTAAGGGCCCAAATAAGCTTAATTGATATCCCATTCATACATACATAAACTCACGCCTTTATTTCCAGAGTGGGGTAGGCAGAGCTACGAATTACCAAGAATTCTAAAAAATTATGCATAATTCTGTAACCACATTTTGCCACTTTCTGTGACAGGTTGCACGCCCATCGCCTAACAGTACTAAAAGGCTTTATTCCCTTAGTTGCCTCTTACGACATCCACGGGAAGACATGCAGTGGCACTATTCTAAACCGGCAACCACACCGAAATTAAAATTGCGAAAACACCTCAAAATGGTGTTTTTTCCGAATATTCATGGAGTGCGGAGTTTGAAATTAGGAAAATTGCGGAAAAATTACCGAATCGGAATACCGAGTTTTATAATCACCTATCAAAACCGCCTCGAAACAAGATGGTTTCGACATCGCTCGTCAGAAGGACCCTCGCTATTAACTCACAATAGCGCATATGTCACAACACGTTCATACTCGTACCATTATCGCTTGTCATGCCATATTTGGAGGGACAGTGGGAAGATTGAGAACAATAGAGCACGAAGATAATTGTTAGATCCGGCTGTTAGACGGTGCAAGGTTGATATTTAAATTATAATAGTTGTTAACAGCTAAAATGTCAGACCATGCTCAGTTTAGGGTTCCGTTGCACTAAAACCGCAAGTATAAGGTTATTTTAGAGTCACTTGGTCTCCTTAGACTAAGATATTAGATGATTTTCGATAAAGTCTACTTGATCGTTATAGCTTTTAATTTGTTATAATTTAGATTTATGATGAGGGTACCTATTTGTATTTACACTATTAGAGTTTAATATTTCCTAAAAGATCCCTTCGATCTAAGAATTGATAAAAACACAAAATATTACTTGCATCTGTCCAAACTCACACGGTGGCTTACGGGGCACCACGGTTTCTTTTTACTTTTCACTTTTCATGCTCCTAAAGTCCTTCTTTATGCTGGGTATAGGCTGCTTAAAATAGCATTTTATCCACTAGTGCATAAAGTGTTGTCGGCATCTAGACTAAGACAATTAAGCCCTACAGCCACATAGACGAGGTGACTGCATTAAATAAACTTGTTATATAAAACATTTATTTTAATTTATTTGCGATGTATGTTGCATCCAACAAAAAATAAATTTAATCCTTAAAAAAAAGCATTATTAACAAAACATTACAAAACCAACGTATGACTTGACTTGGCAGTATTTCGTTCGACCTAGAAACTCGAAACTCCCATACAGAAAATTAAAAAAAGAAGAAAATACAGAGACGGGAAAGAGGTTTTTGTCTTTAGTTTTGGACTATTTATTAGGCAGTTGTTTTCTTCGTAAAACTTGTGGTCTTTGAACACACGAATAGAAAAAAATGCAAAAGAACTTATTGAACAGACATTGCCACCTAATTCCAAGTTTTTTTTTTTAAAAACGTATGAATATTTCAATGTCCGGGTAAGCGGCCATCAAGTCAATACATTCTCATTCATGTAATTTTTTTACAGTATCACTGTTTAATTTCCTCGTAATCGAAGTGATAAGCAGAGTGTAGAACTCGGTCTTAAAACCCATTTTATCCTTGACTTAATTATCCAACCTCGCCTGTTGGCTCGGATGCATACCATAAGTCCAATCTACTATTTCATTATTGGCCTTAATGCACAGTTAAATAATGTGTACAAAAACACAGCTTCGTTGCTTTGAAAGTTTCTGAGCAAAATTTATTATGTTATACGGATACGCAGAGACATGCCAAAATTATAAAGGATTGTAATAAAAACGCTTATCTTAGATCCTAATTCTCGTTTCCTATCCCAAAAACGCACTTCCAACATATGAAAATTTGGAATATGAATACAACTTCTTACTTCTCACCATATAGGTACATTATAAAACATTGCTTACTGTCTACTTGACCTTTACTGTGTCTATACTTGATATTAAAGTGATCGTGACGTAAGACCGGTCATCGAAAGTTTTGACAGTGTTAACTCCTAACGGTTCAGCTGACATGACACATTCCTTTGTGGCGGGTATTAACTCAATTAAATATGACACGTGTTTGATATTATGTTTTGTGTATGGTAATTGTGTTGAGTGTGTTGAAAGTGATTCTTAGTACGTAGTAAACTATACCTGGTTGTGGGTAGTAAACAGCAGGGTCCGTCCGGATCGCTACCACCATCTTATCCATTAACCTACCGCCAAACAGCAGTGTTCGCATTGTTATGTTCCGGTTTGGGGATAAGAATGCCGGTGTAATGATAAGCACAGAGGCATTTCATCTTAGTCCTCAGGGTTGGCAATGCATTTGCAGTCTTAGGCTTGCAGTCTTGTGAATGCAAATGTCTGTCGGTCACAGTTTACATTTACCATAAGGTGGCTACACCATGCCATAAAAAAAAAAAGATTTTGTCACGAGAAACATAGTTTTTGTAATTAGATTATCTTGTCGACTGTTATTTTATATCACTTACTTGCTTATCGAGCTTAATTTGATTCCAAGTCAGTAAATTTACTTTAAGTATACGAACATCCTGTTAACTTTCCAAGTTCATCATCAGATAATCAGTTCTTGGATACCATTAGTTAAATCTAGTTTATTCATATATTTTTTAACTAACAACCCGCCCTCGCTTCGCTTTGGTTTATGTGCGTTTTCTAAAACACCTATGCATAATCTATATATGAATGAAAATAGCAGTCAAATTCGTTGCGTACGTAGTTTAAAAGATCATACATGGGACAGACAGCGAGAAGCGAATTTTTTTTATACTACAGAAAAGTTGCACGGTTTATATAGATATATTAATAATCAGTCAAGTTTCGCGAAGGCAAAACACAAAAAATAATAATTTGTTTTTAAGAATTAAAAAAACACAATAGGTATCTCAAACACCGTGCAACTTAACATAATAGCAATTGGTGTCAAAAGTGTTCAGAATGACCCTAACTATCATCCCCTACACCCGACTGCCACACCCTGTATACTAGCGACCCACCTTCGCTTCAGTTAGTGTGAGTTGTCTGTAACCCTTGTACAAAATCCAGCACTTACTAAACTTAAAAAACTTTTTCTTGAATCACTTCATCTATTGCCGATAGCTGCCTTAAAATCCGTTGCGTATTTTAAAGGACCTTAGCGAAAAGGCTTCATTTTATACTGTGTAAGGTGTGATACTGGAATAAGCTGGTTTTAAATTGCCTAGCAAATTTGAACTAAACATATACAGGCACATGAGAAGATTAATTCGTGTAAGTTAATAGCTGAGGGCTGCGTTTATCGCGTGACAAAGTGTGGATAAGGCATCCGTCACCTTCGGACACGTAAATAAGCAAAAAAGTGACGGATGCGGGCTCTTGTCGGTGGAGTAATTCCCAATTTTTTGTATCAAAGAATAGGTACGGCAAGCTTTTTGACCTCCTAAATACGGCTTTGACCTTTTAGAGGGCAAAATTGAAGAAACAGAAATGATACCACTTGTTTTTTTTTTTTTTTATAATAATAGAAAATAAGTTCTATGCAAAGTTTTTTTTTTATAATAGAAAATAAGTTCTACGCAAAGTTACATGATTTGACTAGTTAACAATAAGGATGTAAGTATTGTATATATAACTATAATGTTGCTCGTAACAGCTCGTCTTTCAATAGCGTGCAATCATAATCACTTTAATGACATTTCTAACCTGTCATGGTGCGCTTACAATGCCGACTGCGCAATAACACTATAGTAAAGAACGAAATTTTCACAGTGCTGTTTGTTCTTGGACGAAACGAAGCTAAAGTAATTCTAAAGTTGTATAAAGAGGTTTATTTAATATTATGGGGCTTCTAAACGGGCCATGTTTTGCTGCAATTTGTGGCCTGCAACTATTGCTGTCTTACTATTACTTCGTATGTTAGAGCAAGACGCCCATAGTTGCCGGCCACAAATTGCAGCTAAACATGGCCCGTTTAGAAGCCACATTAGGCAAATAAAGCACATTATATATAAAAAACAAAGTTAAATAGCGAAAATTTTAAGATAACTAAAGATATTCGCAATAATACAATATTACATCACATAAATACAAAAAGTACAAGACAGAGAACTTGTTGCGAAACGGTCCCAACTCATTCGCTAGCCATAAAGCCAGCACTGATATTTAGTTGGAACCGCATTTAAAGATTAGTAGAAACTTATTGAAGCAGGTTTAGTCGAAGAACTAGTATTGAATAAGATAGCATATTAATGTGATAGAGCACAACGCGTTCATGACAATTTCATACTTACCTATTAATTTGTATGTTGGAAATGACAAATTACTAACTTAACTGGGTTTCAATAATGGAGACAAACATTTAATTGGCTAAGTCATTTGAACCGCAGGTAGCTTAAGTTTGTTACTGAGATAAGTGCACAAACAATGCTTAAAAAAACCGGCCAAGTGCGAGTTGGACTCGCGCACGTAGGGTTCCGTACCACTATACATCTAAATAAATATTTTTCTTTATTCTTTATTATATTGGAGTTGATTGAATGAAAGGTAAAATGCGGTTTAGGATTTATAACGTATTAAAAAAAGACTAATTATTAGATCTCGTTCAAACCAATTTTCGGTGGAAGTTTGCATGGTAATGTACATCATATATTATTTTTACATTTATCATTCCCTTATTTTAGAAGTTACGAGGGGGGGGGGACACACATTTTTCCACTTTGGAAGACCTAGCCATAGATACCCCACACGTATGGGTTTGATGAAAAAAAAAATTGTGTTTCAGTTCTAAGTATGGGGAACCCCAAAAATTTATTGTTTTTTTTCTATTTTTGTATGAAAATCTTAATGCGGTTCACGGAATACATCTACTTACAAAGTTGCCATAGTATAGCTCTTATAGTTACGGAATAAAGTGGCTATGACATACGGACGGACAGGCGGACGGACAGACATGACGAATCTATAAGGGTTCCGTTTTTTGCCATTTGGCTACGGAACCCTAAAAATGGTACGGAACCCTTCGTGTGCGAGTCCGACTCATAATTGGCCGTTCTTTTTCTAAAATTCCCCTTTTATTTTTAAATTTCGAACGGTATGCAGTGTAAGCTTACATAAATTTCGAGGCGACCGACCGCGAAACAGCCTTAACGTTAAACGTCATTATTGTAATGAGGAAAATATTCGACATCAAAGCTATAAGGGTTAGAATAACAAATCAAAATTGTACAGAATCGAATGGCCTATTTACCACCTTGAATTCCTGCAGGCCTAGTATGTTTGCATTTATCGCTAACTGTGGAGAGCATTCGTATAAAAAAAAACATCTAAAAACCTAATTCAGGATAGAAAGTTTGTCTATTACTAATTTTGTCCAAATCCGGCCAGCCTGAAGCGTGATGGAGTAAAAAAACAAACACACCAACTTTCGTATTTATAATATGAGTAGTAGTTTTGCGCGTGACTCCGTCGAAGTCGTTTATTGTTTCCTTTAAGGAATCATTCATGGAATGATTCCTTTTTATATTATACTAGTGACCCGCCAGCGGCTTCGCCCGCTGCAAATTTCCGACGTTCCCGGTGGTTTATTTTTCTTTCATACAAACCTTGCCCTGACAATAACGAATACAACCAAAAAGGAATCAGCCAAATCGGTTCAGCCGTTCTCGAGTTTTAGTGAGACTAACGAACAGCAATTCATTTTTATATATATATAGATTATATCGTTAGATCCGTTCAGCCGTTCTGGTGTGATTGAGTAACAGATATTAAAACTCTCGCATTTATAATATTAGTAAGAAGTAAGATAAAATGTCTCAAAATTAATTAAAACGTGTTATAGGAGACATGCTTGAGTCCGTCAGGAACAAGTAACTAAAAGGAATGAATTCCAGTCACAGACTGGAAGGAACAAATTCTTTGTAAACGACCTTAAGTGCTTTAGGTAAGTAGCAATTGTTAAACGTATGAGCGAAACAGAGCGAACGAGTAAAGCACACGGTACGGTGCTCGTTGTGAACGAGACAATTAGTGCCTGTTAAAAGCATGTCCTGCTCAGATTTTAAAATTTCCTCAGGACCTAAAGACCGAGCGGGCGCAACACTAGTAAAAAAAAACTTTTTTTTTTTTTTTTAAATATATTACAGATACAAAGTAAAGTTTGCAAACTCTTACATGGCTATGAAGACGAATCCTATCCAGTAATTAATTTAATTTAGTGCTATGATCATTAATGTTTTTGTAAAGTATACTCAACTACATGCATAAGAGGCACTTCTTAAGTTTTTAACTATACCTCTTTGTTAAGGTCACCATACTACAACGCCCCGCCACTAGATCAGCACCACCTCACCTCAACATCAAACAATGAAATGTGAGCTTTGGTATGTGTTAGTACGAAACATTTTTCAATGTTTCACTTTGAGCTGAGGCGGTGCTGATGTGGTAGCGGGGCGTTGTACATAATGTTCGATGACCTTGAATCTGATTTTTAACTGGGATGGGTTTTTTGTAAAACTTGTACGAAGAGAATAATCATTATATATAATAAAACATAACATAAAGATGAATAAAAGTACAAAAGATATTTTTTACCTATAAGAAAATCTCATACAGCCAACCTTTAGCGAATATGAAATAAAAATAAATCTCTAAAATTGTTAAATTGTTGTATGTGATAGATTACGTTATTTCTAAGTAAATGTTTTAGTTAGTTATATATATAGTTTAATAGTTACGACCCTACCTACCTAAATTATAAAATGGCGCATGTTCTACCACCATTGCTGTGCCCCTGCGGGTTAACGTTGACGCTAGACTTAAGTACTTTAAGGCCCGTATTAATAAACTGATCTCAACTCTAATGCTCGTCTCGAGATGCGTCAAAAATGACAGTGTTCTATGGTTTGAGGTTTACTTTGACGTATCTTGTGACGGGCCTCACAGTCAAGATGAGTTTATTAATACGGCCCTAAGACCTCATGTACCTACAACGTAAAACGCAATAAAACATTTGAATTTGAATTGGAAAGTATACAAAAATATGAACATACAACAATAAAAGTTACAGCAATGCAGTTTGCTTATATGGTTATCAAGGCCTTGTTTTTAAAACCATCTTCCTTTTATATTGATCACACTGTTAACTTTATGTTAAGTGAATAAAAACCGTCATGACGTCAAAACGATATTATGGCGATCTTAAAGCAAGACAAGCTATTACAATGTGGAATGTGACAGTCGTAATGAATCGCGGCTAGTCTAAGAATTTCTTGGCTCTTGACGTTGACTTCGTAGAACTGTGTATGTTGCGTGTGTAAACTAATTATTTCCCCGAGGCGAAAAGTATTGTATCGTACGTACAATATTATTATTTCTTCGTCTATTTAAGCGTGATTAATAAAAGAAACATCCTATCTTAATATCCAAACAAGCTAATAAGCTTTTGGATTTCGTTATTATTTATAAGTAGGATTTAATCTGTCTTCTACGAGTAGTGTCCATATAAAGCCATATCATGATCAAACTTGAAACTAACATTCTTTGATCCAAAAGCTTACAAATCCAAGGTCTATTCACAACTGACCTTTTGTGTTTTTGGAACACAAAAGAAAATAACGTACTATTTTTATCACTCGATTTAACTTCACCAACATTATAATTTTATTTAGAAACTGGCTTTAGCCCGCAACTTCGTCCGCGTACATTTCAATCATGGATATTCGCTCGGGAACTTTTAATTTTTCCTCCATACCTCCAATTCAAATTTAATCCAAATCCATTTTAGCGTGAACTAGTAACAAAGTGACACACGTACAAACACACAGATACACAAATTTTTCGCATTTATAATATTAGTTTAGAAACTAGAGGTCTCCGAAAAACCCTTGGCTTTGTGCGTACCAAATTTTTTTTAAGAAATCAACACTGTTAAAACTAAGTATTTATAATCAAGATAAAGATTTAATTTTTTTGGTTAAAAACTTTATTTTGATATAAACTCTTTGTTGTATTAATTTATAACGACAAAACTCTTTTTACACGCATAATTTATTTATTGCACTGGTATCATTGACTAGATACATCCGTGTCAACAAGTTGAGGGCCGCTTGATTTATGTAAGACGTCACTTCACTCGCTTCGCTTCATAATTCGTGTTCCCGACGAAATCGTTTTCCAGTGCGATTTTAATATCATTTAAATCTCAAATTTATGTTTAAAATCACGGTTCGAGCAAAATGATAACTTAATATTATATTTCTGATGACTGGTGATGACTTACGGATCTGAGACGTGGGCGCTAACAATGGGCCTCATAAGGAAGCTCAAAGTCACTCAGAGGGCTATGGAGAGGGCTATGCTCAGGGTTTCTTTGCGTGATAGAATCAGAAATGATGATATCCGCAGTAGAACTAAGGTTACCGACATAGCCCTAAGAATAGCTAAACTGAAGTGGCAGTGGGCGGGGCACATTGCTCGCAGGACTGATGGCCGATGGGGTCAGAAGGTTCTGGAGTGACGTCCGCGGACCGGAAGACGAGCTGTAGGCTGTAGGCCTCCAACAAGATGGAGTGACGACCTCGTCAGGATCGCGGGACCGCGGTGGATGCGAAAAGCACAAGACCGGTCTGAGTGGAAAGCCTTGGGGGAGGCCTATGTCCAGCAGTGGACGTCTTTCGGCTGACATGATGATGATGATGATATTTCTTGACGTAACTTTGTTTACAAATTTTCTGTGAGAATAAAAATCCGATCTTACAAGCCTTAATTCCCTTAGTCGCAAACAATATACCTAAGTCTTTGTCAACATGTCCAACTGCATATCACCGGTAAAACAAAGTGAACTCTAAGCGGATTACCGTATAACCGGTAACAAGCGGTTACCGTAAGTAGATTTAAACTTGTAACGTCGTAAATTTTAACTAAACGGAAATTATTTGGAATGGGCGCAAAATATTTTGCGCTCTTATTAGCATAATCCTAACGAGTAAGGGTAAAGTAACTTTGCGATGTTTAGGCATAGGGATGCAGGGATGACCGGGGGCCGAATGAGTGGCCGAATAAGCATAAAGACGAATAAAAAAAAAAAAAACATTTAAGATTTTTTGGGAACCATTTTGAATCAAAGATCGAGATATATTTTTTGTTTTAGCGGAGTACACCAGTTAATAATGTTTCAGATTAAGAGCATTACCTAAGTATGAGATGAGAAATCAATTTTACTTTTTTGTTTTATTTTTGAGACAAGGCTTTTTTTGTCATTAGCTTTTTTTTCTACGCGATGAAACAGTACTGCTTTTAACATGTTTATAGTATTGTTTTAACTCGGCAACTATAACTTTCAAGTGAATAAGAACTATCAAAACGCTGACATATCGATAAAAACGTCAAAAGTACGGCTTTACCGTATATAATCTCAACGTATTGCTGCGTTTAACGCGCGACAAAATGTACTATAAGTGCGAGAGTGACGGATGCTTTATCCACATTTCTTCACTTAAATAATAGGGAATATTCTTGGAATTTTTAAAGCGCATTTCTCAAAAAAACCTTGAAAGAGATCATCAATGGTGAAATTAAAGTTATCATCTGTATATTATAAATGGTAATTAGACAGAGAAATCTGAAATACACAGTCAAGTGATATAACAGGTCGGCCATGTTAATTTCTGTTCGCTATTAAAAGTTAGGAACAAATCTTTGCTGGTTTATAATTATCCTGGCTACTTATTTTTACATAAATCAATTGAAGCTATGAAAAAAAAAGCATGAATCTTCCTTATTCTCAAGTCGCGTACACAACTGAATACTATACCCTGTCAACGATAACTAGCTAGTATAGCGGTCTCTCTTTTGCACTTTTGTATGCAGATGAAAGGAAGGAGAGTGGGCGTGAACGATGGCACCTCACTGTCATGCTCGACTTACATGCTCCGTCGCTCGAAATATTTATTTTAATATCCCTTATGATTTTTCTGGTTTAGTTAAATAATAAAGGACCCAATAAGTATTTACTTATGTATTCATTTATTCAAACAGCCGAAGATAGTCCAGTAAACAAGCCGAGTCACAGATTAAACCGGTAAAAATTGAAAAGAGATCACTATAACGCGTCCGCACCGTGCAAGAGACAGATGTTGACTGAACTTCGACCGCCATGTAAACTCACCCGGTGCACGTGCATCGCCCTTATCGCTGACCAATGACGTGCTGTCAAGTTTTCTAGTACTAGCTCGTTATCGTGGACAGGGTATAGTCTCAGTTTTCGGTAAAATGTGCGTGGCCTTCGAAACGAGTTTCTATAATCCTCAATGCTATTTTACCAACATCTTAGCATCACTAATCCACATCTAACCCGTTAAATTTTCGGGTTGTTTTGGCTACTCCGCAAGTTTCCAGCGTTTTGAATTAAATAATCAGCTACACAAATTCCGGATTGTAAAGGGTTGGGAAGGCCTCTGAAACGTTGTGGTAGCTACTGATATTTTGCTGGTGGAAGAATTTAACAACGTATTAAAGGATACGTTTTTAATCATGAAACTACTGTTTATATTTTATTTTTTAATAAAGTATATTGTAAGATACTCTCATACTGAGATACGTCAGATATAATATCTGATATTAATTAAAACTAACATCATACCGCCGTACTCCAGAGGCATTTTAACCATCTTCAAGAAAGGAGGAGTTTCTCAGTTGTGGCCCGATTTCTAATGTATTTTTTGTTAAATAGAGTAAACTTGACATGATCCTGTTTTCACCAAATGCTGAATCTAAAGAAAATTGAGGGAACTCGTTAAAATGTTGCCATCTCGATTTTGGTATTTTCATTGACAAGTCTGGTACTTTGAAAGTATCATTTCGTGAAGTGGAACTGATGATGAAGACTACACATGGCTACCGGAACTCCTCAAATTTCAAGGTTTGCAAGATAATATTGATTAAGATAGAAAAGCAACTGTGAAGCAAAAAGGGTCTTCCGCAACGTCTCTTTATCTGTTAGACTACATAAGACTTAACAGCATGACTATTGTGATCACTAAAAAGTGTAAATAAAAATTGTTTATTCTTATAAATCACAACAACATGACAGAACATTGAGAGATCTCCTATTTAGTTTGCAAGAAAACCTGTATGGGGATGTTGAAGACCATCTCGTTTCCTTTTTCCAATTATCTATGAAATATCGACTTAATCGTCATTAATTGACTCTGAGAGCGGACGTTACGTTACAAATCTAGTATTTCATTGAGATTCCTATAAAATGCCTATCGGATCCAAATATTGATGGAGAGCATTGATCACATATTCTGCAGAACTCAATCATTTCAGACCACCTTGCGTCATTTTGAAAATAATTATAAATTTCTAGAGGCCATTAAATGAAACTTCTAATGCTCAATCCGCAGTCCCCAGTGTTCAGATGGTAATCTTAAACGAGCACCTAATTAATGGCAGCCTACCCCAGACGGATTAAATGGATTGCGGCGATAAAGGTTCCAGCGTTTTGATTTAGTTTGGTTGGGGATGTTCTTTTCTTATGTTTTTGCGAAGATAATGATCTGATTTGGCATATCTTCTGTAGGTTGCAATGTCTTCTAACACGAAGAATAAAATTATTGAGCTAGCTTGGAGCTCAAGTCGCATCAAATCATAGGATACAACTATAGGAACTCTTTCATTGACTGTTTTAAATGGCGTCAGGGTGGTATGGTGACTAGAACTCCAGAAATCTAAGTACATGTGGCATTTGTAATAATAGGAAGTACTTGGAAGACAGAGCGTCGCTCGGGTTGAAAACGACATTTCCCGAAGATGACAACGTATTTAAAATTTCATTGAGATCCAGATTATATATATGTACAAGAATTGCTCGCTTAAAAGTATTAGATAGATAGATAAGGACTGAATATGACATTAAAAATAACATTAGTAATGTGAGGTGTGTGCGTGCATGAATAATATTCTGATTTGACTATGAAACCCCAAAAACGGCTCTTTGTCCTACGGTCGATTGTGTGAGCGAAGTCATGCGAGCGTGCTCACTCTACGTGTAAGTCGGGTAAGCTCAGAAAACACTCCCTTAAATGTCGATTGTATGCTCTGACGGGACAACTTCAACTCTGGTTGATAATTGGTGCGTCGACTTCTTAGTTATTTAACAGAACACTAGATAAATAAATAAATAAATAAATATCAGGAGACAATGTAACACCAATTGACCTAGTCCCAAACGAAGCTCTAGGCTTATACTATGAGTATCAGACAGCGGTATAAATACTTATATAGAGATATATAAACTTAAATACATAGAAAACATCCATGACTCAGTAACAAATATTCGAGCTCATCACACAAATATTTGCTTTTATCGGGATTTGATCCCAGGACCGCTAGCTTCGTAGGCAGAGTCACTACCAACTAGGCCAGCGTGCCGTGAATCATGATTCATTGTTGTTATCTTTACTACAATATTAGGCGAAAAGATATCTTGTCCCATATGCTTGACACCCAGCGACTTTTTGCAGATATTGAATCACAATGCAGGTTTTTTCGGATAGATACTACCTTTAGTTATGAATTTAAAGACTTGATTCAGTCTGTATTTAAGTAAATAACAATTGCAGTAGTACAGTCGCGATGTAAACACGATACAGCCACGATGCAGGAGATTCTAAATTTTGAAAGCCTAATAGGCAGGTAGGTTCATAAACCTTGCTTAATAGTCGCTTGTCGATCGTCTGATCGACATCCAGCAGCTTTTAAAAGAATAACGCCTCTAAAAGCCTTTTTAATGCAGAGTGTCAACTGCGGTGGTAACCCAGTGCCAACACATGTGCTTTTTTGTTTAGTTTACAAGAGAAAATACTCTTTTACCGAACAATTATTGTTGTCGCGTGTTATATCCATGAAATTAATTTCTAAAATACGTCCATGGGAGTATATGGGATCCCCTTGGGATAATATTTTTAAGGCTATTATTGTTTCGCATAATTGTTTTGGCATAATAGTACTGTCGCATAATAATACTTTGGCATACTACTTTTTAGACATATTACGCTATTAGAATAATTTCAGATGGACTAATTTCTATTAGACTAATACACATTATGCATATTATTGTTTGGGCTAATAATTATTAGTCATATCTGTCATTAACTATACTATCAGTTGTTTAAATGAATGAAACACAGTTAAATTAGGTCACGTGATGTACATTTTGTTAGGTTATGTTAGTATAATATCCAGGCGCAAAGCGCCCAAGCAACGCAGAATAGTCGCCGCGCCGTCGCTTTAGTTCCTAAATATTTTTAAGACAATACTGTTATGCATTTTTTAATGATGCCAATTAAATATTATGTCTTTTATCATTTATGCTATTTGACGTGAGTCTTGGTGACAATTATGGTTACTGTATCCTCATCGTTATTTCGGCTGAAAGCAATTATGCGTAACACTATTATTACAAATAATTTTATGCCTTACAATAGAGAACCTCTATGAATAACCCAACACTGGTGAAATTCACCATAACAGAATTAAATGCCATTGGTGAAATTTAGAATTAAAATGTCTTCCACCAAATTCTATATTGGATGATAATCAAAAGAAAAAGTTTCGGTTTTTCTTCCCATCAAGTAAAACAAAAGCTAATCGTTGTCAGTTCTATAATTAAATTTCACAGATAAACTAAAACTCCACGCTCACGGTTCATGAATCCATTTTTTCCGGATCGATAAAAGGTAGGTGTCATCTAATTGACAATTTCCTGTGTTAGGGGAGTCGGCATAGGCTTTTAATTCGTGTCTGATTGGTTCGATTATTCTCGCTATCTCTGATGAATCGTTTGGATATTTCTTCAGGGGTTTTAAAATGGTATATTCGGGTGTTTTAGAATGATACATAGTGGAGTCACTTCATATAACTATCGTGGAAATGAATCTCGTTGGATAGATAAGCGCATTTTGCTAATGTTAACTATTCCAAAAATCGTAGGATTTGTGAAGGATCGTCCAGAAGCGTAAATTCACTTGACCAATTTACTGATAAATGTTCTGAATTTGAGAATTCAATCAATCTAACTACTCGCTTGTAATATCTCATTCTTAACTACATTTACTAATTTCTCGTGGGAACTATCAAATTTATTGACATCAAAATTAGTGTCTGTTTGTTACAAAAACTTCGTCAGCATCGCGGGACCGCGGTGGATGCGAAAAGCACAAGACCGGTCTGAGTGGAAAGCCTTGGGGGAGGCCTATGTCCAGCAGTGGACGTCTTTCGGCTGACACGATGATGATGATGTTACAAAAATGAAAGATAAAGGAGCTTTAACATCGGAACGACTATTTCAAACGAAATAAAAAAATCGATGTTTAAATATTTTTATTCTCATCTAATTTTTTTCCGAAAAGCCTGAATCAGGCCTTTGCACAATTCCCCCATCTAGTGATTTCTGAGCCTACTCTTTACAGGACTGGTCTTGTTTGTCCTACCATATCCTTCTTGATCTGCTTCTTCATCTCTTATGGCTTTGCTTTTGGCATTGGTTTTGTGGTGTTTTATGGTTTCCAACTTTTGAATGTATTTTATTAAAATATGGCCCAAAAGCTAAATATTTGGCTCTACAATGTTACAGTTAGGAGACAGTTTTAACGTTATAAATATTGGAAAAAATTGGTGGATAAAAATAAAACGTGCGTATCAATAGCTGTGAAACGTTTTAATTAAAAACCGATAAAATGCAAACTGGAACGTTTTATATTTAATTGAATTCATTGCTTTATTGATACTCCCGTCACGTCGACTTTTGGGATGCGATCGACGCAGGATGGCTTGGGGCGGGGGACAAGTGTCAAGGTGGTAGCGATTTCATATCTACCTTTTCTCATTTGTAAGACGAATGTTCTTACTTATTGTAGCTGCATATTTTATTATGTCATCAGTATGATTTATAGACACGTAACGTTCCCAAAATTTGATTCAGGGTAATGTCACAGGCTCTCAAAATACGACAAACATAATTTATGGCACATGTAAAAAATAAAAATAAGGACGACCTTATGTATTAGTATTAGTAATCAATTATACTTTTTTGATCTGTTACGCGAGCTATTTTTAGACCTCCAAAATATTGGTTGGATACAAGATGACTAATCATACCCTGTCTTAAACAATCTCTTCTTAGTTTTTTCACGCAGGGCGCGCAGGTCTATCTATACATCTTTATTTTAATTAAACTTAATTACACTAAAAACAAAGTACAAATGGCTGATTTGACACCCAAAAGCATCTGTTAACGCCAACCTCCACTTCATTCTTTGTAAATGTATATAAATCGTCCAAAGCGGTAGTCAATGCAATTCCAATACATAAATTACTAACATAAAGGAATCCTATCTGAGTTTTTAAGGTTGGAAATACGTTCGCAGTCTTAAAATTATCATTGTGAAATTAAAATCTTCTTCCTACAGATGGCCTTTTAAGCATCGTTTATTTTCTTCATCAAATTAAAAATTCGCTGCCGCTGCCGCTCATGTCTTGGGCCGTTTATCCAGCCAGTTTGCTACTACGACTTGTGCATTTTTTATAGCTTATTAATTTGCTACGCAGGTTAGGAGTGAAACGTTCACGTTTATTGTTTTCTTGCGTTATCTTAGCGAAGATAATAGGGATTAGGTTATCTGTTTAATTGTTTTCAGCTAAGAATTTGAACGTGTTGTGTTTAGAAAAGCTTTTTCCCCTATATACACCGTGGGCCCGAATAACCCGACCAATTTTAACAATCGATACTAGAGCCTATTTGTAGAATATAATGGGTATAATATGTAGTCCAATAACGCATAATTTCCGAGATTTTCATTATTTAAAAAACAATTCCATAGTTAATTTAATTTGAACTCTGTCACCTTAACCTAAAGCATTATTTAATAAGAAATTGATTAATTAATTTATGTTGTATGTGGATGATATTGCTACTTACAACATGAATCTTTCTTAGTAAAGGCCAGGCAAGGGTTATTCGGGCCCACGGTGTATATATATATATATATATATTATATATTTTTTCCTAACGTAACGTTTGGAAGTTTGTGTTGCTTGTACCAACTGAGTTGGATCCTTGGACTAGTAAATACATTTTCGTCATCGTTTTATAACCTAATAATTAAAAGGTCTCTGTACACCAAAGGCCTTGTCACCAAATGGTTTCAGCTCAGCGCTGCTCTTCCGTTGGAACCATTAAGTGAAACCTTGGCAGATTAAACTACGACCCCTAATGATACACAATGTCATATACTATAGTTTTTGTTTTTTTTGTTTCCTTGGTGTTGCCAGCAATATCTGGATGCAAATTTTTGGTTTGTTAACGTTTGATTGTTTCTTAATTCATGTTGTTTTTTGTTAAGTGTGTCACTTTCCGTCTCTTCACCTAGCAGTTCCAACGGAAGATCAGTGCTGGCTTTACGGCTAGCGAATGCTGAGTTGGGACCGTTTCGCAACAATTTCTCTGTCTTGTTCTTTTTTGTATTTATGTGATGTAATATTGTATTGTTGCGAATAAACGTATCTTTATCTTTATCAATGATAATAAAGTGTTTAGAAAGTAATTTACGAACCCAACTTTTAAGCCCATGTAAAAATAAGAAGTTTCAAAACATTCCAAAAAAATACTCAGCAAAAACCAATTGCTCTCTTTTGTTTTCACAAAACAAATCTCACAACTGAAACTTAACAAGATTGTATTCCCGATTCGATCTCTGAACGACGGCGTGAAATCCTAGAACCGTCGGGACTCGGGAGGCAATCGACAGGCTTCTTCGGAATAAGCCCAGCCGTAGCTTAGCGGTTAGACTGACCTAGATAGAGGCTGTTCAGTGTAAATACTTGCCGAATAATTCAATGGTTAAGTGGTTTTGTAAATAGGTAGAACATTATACGGTATGCCTGAGGTTTTTTATTACCAGCGAGCATCTGATGGTAACGGGATCTGAGGCCGCCCTTGGTAAACCGAATTTCCCTTCTTCGAAAGTACTTTTCACTTCATTATATTTTCTCGATGAAACTAATATTCTGCTAAGTGATCTATCATCATCATCATGTCAGCCGAAAGACGTCCACTGCTGGACATAGGCATCCCCCAAGGCTTTCCACTCAGACCGGTCTTGTGCTTTTCGCATCCACCGCGGTCCCGCGTTTTGCTAAGTGATACTTTCTACGAAATAAGTGTTTACAAAGGGTAATGACACAAATATTTGCCCATAATAGGAATCGATCGTGAGCAAGGTTACCAACTAAATGCGTCGTCTTGTTTTGTAAACGGGAGCCTGCCGTTTCGTCAAAATATTTTTGGTCAAATGTATCATTTCCCAAATTTTCATTTGCCAAACTGCTTTGTTTTCTGTAACCGTAAATATTTCAGGATTTTATAAAAACTAACCTAACCTAACCTATAGGGTTCTACACGATGGTACTGAAATAAATTCTGAAAACATTATATAACATTGGTTTGGCAAATGAAAAATTTGGGAAATGATACATTTGACCAAAGATATTTTGACGAAACGGCAGGCTCCCGTTTACAAAACAAGACGACGCATTTAGTTGGTAACCTTGCTTACGATCGATTCCTATTATGGGCAAATATTTGTGTCATTACAGCATGAGTATTTGTGTCCATGTTTGCTATGTATTTAAGATCCTTGATATTAATTAATTTATTACTAGAGGACGCCCGTGACTTTGTACTCGTAGAATTAGTTTCCCGCTACTCCTCTATTTCTTTCTGTTAGGGGTCGGTTTTCGGAAGATCCTTTCTTAGTGTACCTCTAGACCTCATAAGGAACCTACGTGCCAAATTTGGAATCTCTAGACCCAGCGGTTTAGGCTGTATTTTGATAAGTCAGTCAGTTTCTACTTTCATATATTTTATTAGTAGTGATCGGGGAAAATGGTGCAAAACTTTAACAAAACTTGTAAAGCTGACGTAAAGGACTTGCAACCAAGAAAAACAACATTATTATTAAAAAATAAGAATAATATTGGCTGATTAGTGTTCAATTTAACTCCATATCAGATTCTCTGATTTGGTATAAGGATTATTAATAGTTTCGTGGCTGTAATGTAGGTTTTGTTAAAGTTTTGCATCGTTTTCCCCGAGACTGTTTTGGTAACGAGTATCTTAGTCCTCAGGGTTGACAACGCATTTTGAGTCTTGAAACCTTTTAACCATAAGGTGGTCTGCGTATTTGTTACCCTGACATATAATGTTGTTAAATAATTTCTCGATAGTATTATCAATAAATTGACATAAAAATCATTAAAAAACGTGAGAACAACGTTTACTATTGTGTGTTTTAGTAATATATTCAAGCAAACATCTTCAGTTCCATTAGAGCCTAATTCATATCTGCCCCGGAACAAACAGTTAAATTACTGTTAAGTGAGCAGCTGTTGAAGTTTTTTATTTGTTTGGTTAGTGTTAAAGCGGGCTTAAGTTATTATGTTATTTAAGGTGTCCCTTCTCACGCGACAGTTAAGGTTTATTATTCTTTCATATACATTATAGCTAGCTTCACAGTAGGGAATATTCATGGATCGTATTTCACAACAAAATCTAAAAATAGCATGAAAGAGATCACCAAAAGTGAAATTAAAATTAAAACCGGCCAAGAAATATGCATGATGTGATGATGTGCACTGTGACGTCATGTAACAGATCGACAATGTATACTCCGTGTTTAATTCTGTTGTGCTAGAAAGAGATAGGAACCAATCTTTCTTGGCTTATATGTCGGTTATTTTTATAGCTATTCAAAAAATAACTCGTGTCTTTTCAACTCGTAAAAAAAAATATGGCTTTGGAAAATGTCATCGCCAAATTTCTACGCCCCTGATCATCTGACAATAAAGATTCTATTTACAAAATCATACTTTACGCGAAAAGTATACGCTTCCTACGTACGACACGGCAACACATTTTCTAAGCCCTGCAGCTAACACCCGTCACTAACTTCTCCATTATACAATGCTAAACCATACCTGTATATTACACCCTGTATAACTATACAAGTGTATAATTCCAGACACAAACACGGCGTAAATTCGCCGAGATGGGATTCGCCCGTTATCCCATTCGGGTGGCATCCGGATTTCTAATTGTGCCGCTGTTGCCAGGGATTTGATTTTCTATGGAATATAGGGCTGTTATTGAGTCCGAGGCACTGAATGTCCTAATGACGTGTACGGTGTGTAAAAGAAGCATTGCGCTTGGAATGGTATGCTTTTTGGGTACACAGATTTTGGGTTTGATTTTCCTTTTGGGCGTTGATTTGTGAACATATTTCGTGTGTGATCCGAGTTGATTGGGAAAGATATAAAAATAGGTAAGTTTTCGTTTACTAACTAGGAAATTTTCATTTAAGTTTTAAATCAATTTAATATTACAACATGTGATGATGATTTTTAATTAATTAAAAAAGGAAGTAATCATCTTTATTTTATAAATAAACGTACAATAGTAATTTGTACTCGTGTACTAATTCAGTAATAAATTAATCCATAAAATAAAATCTCATGATAAGTAAACAACTATTCCATTAAACCTACACCTCTAAAAGGTTTTCGCTTAAACTAAAATAAACACCCCGTAGGTGTAGACTTAAAGCAAAAGTCGAAAACGAAAGTCTAATAAAGGTTACTTTTCATTTTTCTTTACGTAAATTCGTAATACAGGGTGAGTAATTTTCTAACCGCAATTTGATATCTAGAACGAGTAAAAAGCCCT
Source organism: Acleris sparsana (assembly GCA_923062465.1). NCBI lineage: Eukaryota > Metazoa > Arthropoda > Insecta > Lepidoptera > Tortricidae > Acleris > Acleris sparsana. The sequence continues at coordinate 15,270,682 of OV281303.1, forward strand.
TATCCTTAAATGGTTTCTGAACAAAGGGTATGTTTCTCAACTGAGTTCAATTGCCATTATTAATCGGCTAGCTTTAGTTATTTTTCTTGTTTTTACGCGTATTGTAGAGTTAGATGAGGTTACGTTACTTTAGTCTAGCTACTCCGCCGATACCTACCATTGAATGTCGGCAAGGTAGTCTTAATTTGGCGTAATATCTGTTTACCTTTGGGGATCAACTTGAGCTTACCAATAAAGTATTTATCGGAGAAAAAACATACCTACTTTATGTATCTACAGGTTGATCATTTTTCAAACTAAAAAAAGTTACGAATCCCGTCTGTTGCATCATCATTACTAGTAACGATCCAACTAGTTATCAAAATTGCTGGTATAATTTTAATCTTAAACGTATAATTTAAAGCATCTTGTCTTCAAATTTAAATAAGTACTTATCGCTACTACATTTTTAAGTAAATCAGGTGCAGCGGTCACGCTATCGCATTTAAATTACATTTTTAATTATCAGAATTGTTTTTCAATTCAAATTAATAGTTTTGATATCTGAAGTTTAATCATACTTTATTTCTGGTAGCGATATGACGTCTCATCAAATTAGTACTATTAATTTAGGTCAGAGTGATAACCTTCGCAATTTGTATTCAGATGAGGCAGTCAAAAGTGAAGTGGTTTACGACTGCGGCGAGAGACCAGTGGGTTCCGAAATTTTAAGAATTATACTGACTTTTGGATCTTTTTTGGGGATTTTGTGTCGGTATTTACTATTTTTTGTAGCTTTTAAAGCCTTTGACAACGACATTGATTCAATAAAAGATTATCAATAGCTAAAGAACTGATTAAGATTACACGGTATACGGCAAAACTTTAATATGAGTTGTAAGCCGATTTAAATATGATTTTTGTAATTTTACTTTATTATCTTAAAAACACAGATAAAAGAAATCGTATTTATTTCACGGTGGTCCGAGTTGTTGCGGTGGTCTAATGTAGTTACATTTTATAGGCCGGTTACAACCTAAACTAAAGTTGAAAGACACATAGTAAAATGGAGGTATCTTAAGAATCTCTACATAAAGACTACGTGTCCGAAGATATACAGGCTGCACAGATATCGACTTTGGTCCCATTTGGTCGATTTATGCGCTCAGAATGTGTTCAGGGTCTAAGGGACTTTCAGATAGCTTACAGGATACGAAATCCCGCAGGAAATGAGTTAGATCGAGAAAATACTCTATGAATATTGTAGCTGGAACCAAATTGCCAAATCACGTTGCAAGAATAGAATCTATTCAAATTTGAATTTTAATACGTGTGGAGAAAGATGATAATGTTTTAGGATGGGTTATTGTAAATAGAATGTTAAAAATATGTTGATATAAAGCGTGCTTAAAATCGTGAACTGTTTAATGACATTATTATCTTTGATATGAAACTTTGAAGCCATTTCTTTCTACCATTATATTTTTAATTAAAATTAGTTCGACGTCAGTTTCTCTAAACTTAATTGACTAACCCGGGACCGCATTTAGCATAAATAACAAAAAACTAGAGCCTACTGTTTCTCTGCAAAACGATAAAAATAAAATACAGGTTGATTCGACCAGCGTTTGAAATACATTCAAAATATTGAGTCTATTTCTGTTCTTCATAATGTGTGTTACGATTTGTAAACATAGGTACTCACTTTTTGACCGTTATAATAAGTAGCTCGGCTCAATTCAGTCTCTTGCTTTATACAAATTGTTACTAATACGTTATTTGAATAGGTTACAAAGGTATATTACTATGTCTGGGTATACTTGCACAAAAGCCAAACTAAACATGGGCTTTGTAAGTCTGACTCAATGAATACTAGAACTAAAACAACGCTTGATTCAACACAAAACTTCAGTTAAACGAGTTGAGCTAGCCAGTTGAAACTCACTAGTTATGTTAGTTAAACATATACTTTGTCAAAGTTATTGTGCCGGTAACTCGATATTGGAATCTTTTTCATAATAATGGAGTTTAAATAGGCTGGAAGTGTGTAGGGACTTTTGTAAAACTAAAAAGTTCTTGTTTTAAGTCAATTAAAATACATTTAAATGTATGTAAACTTAATTTTATATTCTTAACTAGGTGCATTATATTTTTTTAATTGATTATGCGTCTCGCTAGTAACGTAGTTTACACATACAAATATTTCATCATCACCAAATACGATTTATTAAATTAATAACATTCCAAAATTAAAAACACGAGCTACAAATCAACTGAAATATTAAAACACGAAACCTCTCACATCAAGTTACAATATTCATATTTTCCCGCCAAGTTCATTGGCTCAACGTAAGAACTAGGGAACTTCTAATTGAACTGGACGGACCTCAGAAAAAACACCCCCTGTACAATTCACGAAAATGCCAGCCTAGTCAGTTTCAGTTACGTTGTTTTTTCGTTCATATTAAGTTATAAAAATTACATTCATGTTTATGTTTCAGTTTATGTTTAATTTATAATGACTTGTTTTCAACCTGAGCAATATTTTAACAAAATTATTCCCTTATATTACTTTATTATATAAATTGAAAAGCGTTACACTGCAATTTCATGTTTCTGTGTTATTTGGCTGAATACAAGTAGAGGTTTTAAATGAAATGAATGGGTATTTTGCACCGGACGTGCTTTTTATGAGATATTAAATTGACCGCATTTATCTTTACACGTTGTGTGCGGTACGGGTACTATTTTCCCGAATTCGACTTTCGCCGGGTGCGGTCAAAAATAGTGTTCTCCCCCCGGTGCGGGAAGGAGTTAACAAGGTCCCCGTGAAGGAAGAGATAACTACTGATTTGTGAACACTACATTTATTTTGAATTCATAGTAAAAGAAACGTCGTACGGGAAAATTGTTCCCGTAACGCACCACCTTGTCAGATTTGCTCTTTGATGCGTTACGGGAAGTATTTTCCAACAGTACAGTCTCATTAGATCATAGAAAGGAGTATTCATCTAATGCGTGTTATCGATAAATTATGAAGCGATCGCGAAGTAAAATTCTATAACAATAATTCTGGACCTTCTACAAGCAAAGACAACTGAAATATCATTATAACTAGTTGAAAATTGGGGTGTAACGTTATTTAAAACGTACAGAGCCAAAGAGAAAATGATATAATATTGGAAAACCTACGGGAATTTGTTTAAGTTAAGATAGAAAAAAAAAAAAGAAAAATACTTTTATTCACTACACACACAAGACACACAGAAAAATAAATAATTGAAAACAGTAACAACAATAAACAAGTAGTGAGTGTGTCTTCGCGGCAGTGAATCGGACACTAGCTCAGCATAATGCTATGCTCAGCATAAGATGAAAAATGCTACTTTTTAGTTTTAATAAAAATATGTATGTTCATTCGATGGTGATTGCTTAATCTTTATTTTTTAACTTTAAATTTGGCAAAAAAACGGAACTGTTCGTGTATTTTTGACGTGTCAGCTTGATGCGTCCTGCATGATATGTGAGTTTAATTTCATATGCGAATATTTCAAATACTGCTAAAATCAAAAGATTGGCGAAAGGTTACGCCTTTCACCTATGTCAATTACATGTAAGTATCGCAGATTACTACTAGTCTAGAGCAGACTCACTGAGCGACTAGAGTGACGTGTATTTTCTCGCTTTTCACTCCAGTCTATACGTCTTTATAGTTACAGATTGTTTGAAAGGAATAGAAGCGGCTGATAAGCCACCAGTAATTTGTTCTAGCCGCCCAGAGTCGGTAAAAGCTTTCTTACGACTGCCATCCCACCATTACCCTGCTGAATCCACCTTATTTCGTCATTTATCTGTACTTATCATATTGTTCTGTTACTGTCTAAATAACAGACGATAAAGCCTAAATTTCGTATTTAGAATTAAATTTAAGTAATAGAGAAGTTTAAGTAATACAAATAGGGTGATTGCAAAAAACGAACCCTTACGTAATTGTGAACATCCTCTAGTTTAAGCATGTTTGTAACTGAGTTCTCTGCGGCAGAATTGGGCGCCTGTTTCATATTCATTAACCTTAACAAATACAGGGGGATGTCGGATTGAGATCAAACGGTGTATTGTGCTAACTTGCTTAGCGAAGTTGCACCACAGGGTCCGGTGCAGTTTGTATTCGGGTTTTGAGATTCTGCGATTGTTTGACAATAAGGAAAAGTTTGGGAATGTTGGGAATTTCGATTGTTTAGGACTGGAAATTGTATTAGGACGTATATGTAGATATAGCAAATGGAATTGCTTTATTTATATTCCAATATAATATATTGAACTTGCTTTGTTAATAATATGTGAGTAATCCACTTTTGACAACTTGCTGTCATTCGATTCAGCAGAAATTTGGAATATGTAAGTATATCAGAGACGGTTTGATATTAAGTTGTACAAGAGCCAATTTCATCAAGTCCATAATTATTAATTTACAGTTTGATTATTTATAAATGCGCTGACAAAGATGTTTTTAAGACATACAATAACGGTCAAAAAATTACTTGATTGTGGTATGGTTTTGATATCCCAACAACGTTTGTATGTATAAAAAAAATCCCCATTGACTTCCACGTCAAGGTGCTAGTCAAAGATTAGATACCTGCCAGTTGCGATTATTATCTACTAGCTTCTGCCTGCGACTTCGTCCGCGTAGAATTAGTAATTTCAGCCATCCCACGAGAACACTGACTTATTTCGTAGTAACTATCGCCAAAAGTAATATTGTTTATTTAACTACCAAAATGAAGAAACTCTCATATAAATTCTACCCCCCCTCTTATCGCTAGGAAAGTTATACATTTTATTTGTAAAAAGAAGCCTATATGCCAATTATCACGTTTGTAACTTCAAAAATGACGTAACTCATACAAATTTCTACACCCTCCTTTTACTCATTAGGGTTTATAATATCAGTAGGATTAGTAGGATACTCGTATTAGAAGGATTAGTGGATGATAGCTTCTGAACGATTAATCGTCCGCTTAGATTTCGATTATAGTTATTCCCTCGAGAAATTTATTTTTTTGGCATGAAAAGTAGCCTATGTGTTAATCTAGGGTATAATCTATTTTCTTTCCAAATTTCATCCAAATCCGTTTAGCCGTTTCAGCGTGATGAAGTAACAAACATACACACACACAAAGTTTCGCATTTATAATATAATATATATGGGATAGGATTTGTGCAATTGGGCCAAATCTGTGGTCTGTGGTAAATTCCGTTAGCAGGTCATACTGCAATGTTGATAAGATACGTCTATCAATTTCAAGAGTGGACTTTAGCGATTTAATTTCATTCCAACCACTTAGTTGACCGACTACATAATAACGCACCATGCATCATTGACGTACCTACAGTGCTACTATTTTCTTAATAGTGATCAGTAATTTTTGTTTTTGTATAAAATGTCAGTTGCGAGAGCAAGCGTGATAGCGATAGCTGGCTGAATGCTGTTAAGAAATTGGGAATAATGTAAAAATCTAGTATGCTCTGTGTAGCTACTTCAGTGGTCCACCTTTAAATAGGGCGATCGTCAGACTACGTATATGCAGATGCAATGTCGTATTATCAATAGTTAAAAAAAAAAATGATTGAACAAACGTTTTTAAATCAACGCAAATTTGCAAATCATTTGACTTTGGTTTATAAACTCCATGATAAGCAAATAGTCTGTTCTACCCGGTCGCAAGTACAGGATGATTTACCGAGGCCCGACACTGTCCGGATAAACCCGGTAAATGGACCGGCCATTAGTCCGGATCCCTTTTTGGGTTAGTTTCTTTTATTTTTTTTATTTTATATTTTTTTGCTCTTTTCGGTCCGAGGGTTGATTAATTCATTGGGTTTATTGAAACACGCATTCACATAAAATTCTCTATTGATTGTCTGGTCTACCCGCATAGAGGAGAAGGAGAAGGGTAGGGGTTAAGAGTTTTTCTGTGGTTTTTCTTGAACTGATTTATCAGCTCATCGTTAAAAAGCCAAATCTAATGTAGTAACCAAACTTACTAATTTGTAACCAAATTAGATTACATATATTTTAGGTACTAGATATATTAACCGGGTGAAAAATTTTTTTTTTATTGAAAGTCGCATTAATTATTTAGTTCTATAGTATGACGATATTTAGTTTTCAATGCACTAAATGTCCATTACTTCTATTTATTCCGCGGATTAAAAAAGAATTCAAACCTATTTCAAACTTCATACAGTCAAAGACATAAATACGCTACATCTTTATGCCACTGGCAATAACGGCCGTGTACATACATAATGTGACGCGATGGCTGTATAGATATTAATGCCCTTTACTGTACATCACACTTATTAACTTGGAAACACTCATTTAAACCTCAGTACTAAGATAGGTAGCAACTACAAATTATGCGCACATGGTTACATAATAAATAAAGTATGTACCTCCACAGTCACCATCAAATATATCAGATAAACAAGGTGTGCAAAAATTTCAGAACTTTCAGAAATAAACACGCTTTATAACGAAATAGTCGGATTAAGGTATTTTTGAACACCCTATTATTCCACTTTATCGCTTCGCTTTTGAACTCTACAAATTAATTATAAGCCGGCCTGTTAAAGATGTTCCGTCACAACATTTAAGGGCGTGCAATTATCGCTCCATCGGCCATTCGACAAAGAGCCGCTTCTTAAGACAATCTGATCGCTTCGCTTCAAAAAAAAAAGGTCTCACTAACTAAGGCGATGCAACGGTGGTATTTCCCACTTTTTTTCGTTTTGCAATCAAACCAGACTACCTTGTTTCCTTCCGTTAAGAGGTTTCTTTTAAAGAAAAACAATCGCTGCTTCAGGATTGAGCGTAAACTTCTATGAAATAGTTATTAAGAATTGCAATTGAAAAAACGGAACCATTTTGTTTTTTTGTACTCGTAGGTTTATCACGATCTTTTCTTTATCGTGGCTGCTGAATATTTTAACTACAATCCTAATGTCTTTACTCCATCACATACATAATTATTTTTACAAATTTACAGAACTCCTTTCCCGCGCTTAAGTAAATTCTCACAAAGTTAAAGGAACCATATCTTATGTCACATAAACTGTCATGACTGAACTCGTAAGGCGCTATGAAAGGTGACACTTCTTGTGTTGGTTTGAGGCATAAGCGACAGCGTTCTCTTAAATATGAAAAGTTATTGTTTTAATTTTATTTAAGTCATTCATAGTAAGGTTATTTTAGTTTGTTAGCAACTGAGACTGTAGCTAAAATGCTTAGAGTTTTGAGTTACAATTACCGTACTCACTAGCGAGTCGAATGCTCTGTCCTTCGCACTGTTCTTGTTCATCCGATCTTTCAATGACGTAGCGTAAGACTCTGGGTCCTCGCCACAATCTCCTTACAAGTGTAATAATTATAAAGATAAGGTTATGTAAAATGCATCAAACGCATTTACAAAATTATAAATAGCATAGACGAACACGGTGGGATGTAGTTTGAAAAGTTTCGTTGTTTAAAGCTTTACCTCGGGATCATTTTTGCCAACTTGCCGAGATTAAGTATTTTTTAGAAAAATAATGATATAAAGAAGTTAGAAATTATCACAAAACTAATCAAGACCAGAGATTAATCAGATATCTAACGGAGAGATCGCCTCCATCACAAACTTTTTAACAAAATGTTAAAAAATGTTGTAGTATTTTTAGTATAAACAAAAGCTACTACAAAATTACAAGCTACTTTCGGCGTATTCAAAACGCTCACGCTACCACCCTACCCCTACACCACTCACACGTCTCTATGAGTGAAAATTCTCCGGAAAATGATAAATTGGACCCATGACGGCCCCCGAATTTTGATGACCCTTTTGTATCATATCGTGTTTCAAAGTGTGTGCTCCGAATTAGAGGGACAACCCTGTTATTTCGGACAAAGAGGTCCGAAATGTGGTCAGGAGGGTCAATGGACTTGGAAAGACTTCTGATTAGGAGGGGTTAGAATGTCTGTCAAAAGTATTCGTGTAGTTTGGACGGTGAGCTGAAATAATTGGGATGGTGGAGATGCTGGGATGAATAGGGATTAAGAAGGATGTGTTAGAAGTTGTTCAATCTATAAACATAGAGGGTGTTTGAGAGGGCTTGTGGTTTGTTATTGGTAAGTTTATACAATAAGTGTGTGGTTCTGATTACCAGTCTTTAGAAGATATAAGGGTATACTTATATTTTATGTTATATCTTCGGTCAACCTAACTTCTATGTATTTTCTATTTGCACTGGGTGTCGCGAAATAGGGATATTTCGCCTCTTGCCTATTTGGATATATTATTATATTGTGCCTGTGCCTTGTACATCTATTTTGTTAGCCCTTCTCCGACCCAGTTTTTGTTTTTTGTGTTTTTATTTCTTGCTGTCCGTCTGTCACTTTGTAGGCTGTTTGATTGTAATTTCACACAATGGTGTAGTTTTTCTAAATGTACAACCAACGAAACGTTTACCTTATTTCTACTAAGGCTACCATTTTTGTTCATAATTGTTAGTATTGTTGCGTTACCTATTTGCTTTGTTTACATTGACGTCATTGACTTAGTTTTTTTGTTTTTTGTTTCCTTGGTGTTGCCAGCACTAACAGGATGCAAATTTTTGGTCGTTCGAGATTATCTCGGACGAATGATGGTTTCTTAATTCATGTGGTTTTTCTTTTGACGTTGTTTTTTGTTAAGTGTGTCACTTTCCGTCTCTTCACCTAGCGGTTCCAAGTTTCCAACGGAAGATCAGTGCTGGCTTTACGGCTAGCGAATGCTGAGTTGGGACCGTTTCGCAACAATTTCTCTGTCTTGTTCGTTTTGCATTTATGTGATGTAATTTTGTATTGTTATCTTATTTTATTAAAATTGGTAGGTTTACTTTTTGCAAAATGTAACTTTAACTTTACAGTTGGTTCTATACAAAAGTTTCTAAGCCGTAAAAATATAAAGTTAAATTAACTCGTGTTCAGACTATTGGCGACCGGCCAACGCAAAACGATGTAACAAATTGCACCGTCGCAAAACTGCATCTTTCCTACATGGGTGGAGTTAGTCACCGATGTTTCCTTAGTTACGAATATCATAAAAAAAGTTAATTCATGTAATGAAATAAATCAATGAGGCTAATGTAAAACTCTAATGTTAGATACTCGATTCTTGTTTAAACGGTTAATTAGATTCGAGCCTTACAGGACAACATTTTGATGTTGCTAGTTGCAAAATTAACTAAAACTGACTCAAACATTAAAATTTGTTCCAAACAAACGTAGTTTTTAAAAGTTTGGAATCGAAAATGGAGGAGATACTAAAAATGCGAGAATATATATATAGTTATATCGTTTCCCTAATAGCAATCGGCTAGCTATCGCTATCACACTCACTCGCGTCTGACAGTATATTCGTCACTTGTGTTTTGTGAAATAAGAACAAAACCGATAGGAACTAACGAATTGGTAGTAATAATAAGCGTTAAATGCTTAGAAAATGAATCATCCTATAAATATAAAAATGTATATGTCTGTGTCCAAATAACGCAAAAATTTATTTGCAATCGGTCACAGTACGATATTTTAAAACGCATATGACATTTTACTGCGTCATGATTAATTTTAGAGATATTAGATTTTAAAGAAATTATCTTTAAATACACTAGTTCAATCTTTTTATTTGATAAATGATTACATTTAATTTTAATATCAAAACGCATCAACAGAACTGCTTTATCCCCGCATAACCTAAAGGGTGATGCAAAAATATTTCACCATATTTTCCAGCCAAATTTCCATAATGGACAAGTCACCAAAGGGCCCTAAACTCAATAAGGGTCCGGAGGGACGACGATAATGCCCTTTGCATTTACACAGCCCTCTGTTTGGTACCCCGGAGATAACTGCCTGATAGTCATTATAGCCGTTTTTTAAGATCCGGAATTTATGTTCAATACCCGGTTATATGACGGCTTTAATATTTTATTTCAAGCCATTAGGCTGGTTTTGTAAGTTGTAAAAATATTAACACCGTTAAAAACTTTATACATACACGATTCGTAGGATATGAAACTGTCATAAAATGGAATTTTAATTTAAAATCCAATAGACGAAAAAAAAACACCCTATGAGTAAAAAGTCTCTGTGCAAAATATTTTTTTATTTATAAAGAAAAGTTCAGGCAAAGTGTGTCATTAGCCTAAGCATAAAAGTAATAAATGTCATGAGTGTCATGACGGCTTCACTTACCCATAAATGTTACTTTATGTATTAAAACGATAAGTTTTTAAAAAGCCGTAGAAGTCTTTCCTTATGAATACCCAGATCATTCCAGAAATGTGTCAGAAATGCCATACATACCTTAATATGCAAATGAATTTCTATGAAATAAAACGCTTACGAATAAAGGGTGAGGCTACACGAGTTAGGTATTCGAATAAATAAGACGTGAGTGACATAAATGGAGAATTTTTTGGAGCACTTAAGATGTTATTTGGATTTTTGTGACAAATGTGTTTTAGCCTTAGGTATAGGGTTACGTGGAGGGATGTTTTTTTTTTTAGTGAAACCTCGCATAATGATGTTTTATTTTTCTTCTTTAAATTTGAATAAAGAAACGAAATTATGTACTTAATGTGCAGGACACAAGAAAATACCAGTCATGATTAGTAGATGGCGCGGATGACCATAAAAACATACCTAATTAGTTTTGTTTTAGGCAAAAAATTAATGATGTTTTTTTTTTGTGAATTTGTGATACTCGTACAGTGCGAAAACAATTGGTACATGGTTTTATTTCTATTTAGTTCATAGCTTACCGCAGCTAATTTAGCTTGCGGCTTGTTTGATATTTCATTGTACACAAAAAATATTAAAAAGAGTTTGTAATATATTTTACGCTTGAATTAACCTTTTTATAGAAGAACATTTTCTTTTTAGAAAACACGATTTCAATGAACTCGACTAAAACAAGGCTGCTACTGCAGTAGGTATCTTAAACCGTATTTTTTTTAATAATAGTAGATACAATATTTTTTATAGCAATAATATAATGGTGAAAATTTTAAAAGTATTGAAGTCGCCTCTTTTTTATTAAAATTTTGTTGCCATATGTCAAGACATAAATTGAATTCGTTTTAACGCGTTAGAACGCGTTCAAAATGTTCCCCCGAATAACTCTCCTAGGCATAAAAAGGACGGCGTTCTTTCATGAAATTCAATCAATCATTTTACGGTGGGATTTTGTCTACATGTAAATAAAATGATTATACACATATCGTGTCAAATAAGATATATATTTCATTAAGGTAGCTGGTGATCGGCCTTTTTGTACTTTGATTTTGGTGTGTTAGTGACCATGATTTGGTTGAAAAAAAAAACAAATATTAATTTTTGATTTTTATTAATTCACATATTTTACGGGTCAGAGCAAATTAGTACTGCGTTAGTCACAGTAAGTGACGGATATGTTCAGGTTTTGTATGTTTTTGTTCGAATTAAATAATAGTGATCTTATTAAGATGGTTTAATTCTTGTCTATTTTTTTTCTAACATGAAAAAGGCTCACAAGCACACAGGCCACCGGATGATAAGAGGGTTCTGTGACCCATAGACATTTGTATTTTCAAGACTACAATCTAAAAACCACAAATTCGATGCCAACCCTGAGGAATAAGATGGCTGATGGATGGCTGTATATTAGTAATCACCAGTTGTCTTATCTCGACACTTAAATCAGATTAAATAATAAGGTGGTGGTAGCGATGCGCAATAAGGCTTGCTTACAGTCCTAACACCACTAAAAAAAATAACTTTTTTTTAAATTATAACTGTAAAATAATACAGTGATGATCACGCGTGAGCCTTCTTTGGAGCATATTAATGAGACAAAGAAAACGCAACACTTTCAGTTAAATTTAAACCAAACATTTCCTCAGAATGTTGAGTCAAAACGTGCTAATTGCCAACTCTGCAACAGCCAAGGAATGAGCTAAAGAATGACACACATAAAAAGCGAAACGAATTTTATTCTTATGACTCAATATTGTAATTATTTATTGCTAGAAAGCTGCTACGTATTAGCTGAATTAAGTACGATGATTTTGCTTCTTAAGTTTGAAAGCTGAGACATTTGTAGTGAAACAACTAACAAATTTAAATGTCTATTAAGTTAATCACACAGAATTCGACAATCGACAAGTAGAAGTATTACCTGATAACTTTTACCTGCCGTAATTTAATATATTATTCTGTAAGAATCTGTAAGAATCACTATTATTCTACAAATTATACTAAAGCAGCAAAAGCAATATTTGGACGTTGTCTTGCCTTAATTTTAGTCTACAGTTGCATTATTGTAAGTGCCTATCGATATTTAAGTAGATTTTTGTACAAAATTTTACTTATCAGAATGAACAATTTATAAAAAAAAAAAAGTTCATAAAAATGTTTTGACCCGTCGTATATTTATCCAATGCAATCGCTTTTCCTGCTTTGTAACTCCACCCTAAGGGCATAAAGACTAAAACTGCCGAAAATGCCAATGTTAACAAAATTTCCTCAAGCCCATAACCTAACCTCACTCATTTGTCTTTATCTCCCTCTTGACAAAACATAATATACAAACATAATTCCGGCTCCAAAAGTGTATACCATTTTAAAAGCAAGAGTCTGTTACGATGTTTTGCCCTCAAATTGTAGGCGGCATCAAGTGTGCGTGTAATTAGGAAAACAGTGTTGCGGTGTCGGCTCCCAGTGCGGAGTGTGCCTAAGGACGCTTTACTCTTTCTCATGTTTTCGCTGATGAGATGTTTTTGCTGGCAACATTTTTTGGTACGAAGTTTTGCTATCTATATTATTTTCTAAGCTTAACTTTTGGGCGAAACTGGAAAATAATAAATCACGGACATCAAAGTTGTAAAGGTTGGCAACGCTAAGGCCGTATTAATAAACTGATCTCAACTTTAATGCAAGTCTCGACATGCGTCAAAATTGACAGTTCTATGGCCATGAAAAATTGACATGAAAAAGGCCAAAAAAATAAAATTTAATAAAAATACTACCTTAGTTACCTATGAAAAGTATCTAGATAACAAACCTGATAAATATTTTAAACCTATATTTAATATGTTTTCTTGACATGCTTGATTTTTTTCAAAGGCATTCATGTTTCAGTTGATTTAAAATTACATAACTTCACCACATTATTAATTTTAATTATGTATTTAATTAAATTACATTTCTTTGTCCGCAGGTCCGGGAGCAGCATGTAAGTTGATTCCTCCAACAAATCACAATAATGACGCCTCGTTAAAATCTTTTCACTCCAATGCGGGCTTTATTCAGGAGTGGGCGTGAAAAGACCTTCTGAATGCGGACGTGGAATGTGCTTATTTTTAGAATTCATGTAAATTGGGCGATAAAATATAGGGAGAAGGGCACATAAAATAATTATATGGATCTTGAGGTAGGTTTTTATTTTTTAAATATTAACACGATTTTTATAATTAAATTCACTTGTATTAATGAAATTTCATAATATTGTATTAAATATTATGGTACCAGTAAGCTGCGCCTCTGTTCTAGGCGGTAATATCTAATCATATTTGATCTATGGTATTGTTCTGACGTCAGCCGCCATTACTGTCAAGTAAATAAGAGCTATCAAAACGGTAACGATACGATAACAAGTCAAACACGATATGGTTTTTGCCGTGTTAAATACAGGCCCCGGGGTATCATAGAGACGGAAGAACAATATAAACTCCTCAATGGATAGTAAGTTATCAGTAATATTTAAGTACGTGACAATAATAATCAGGGCTCGGACAAGTCATCGCAGAAACTGATATGGACATGGGACAAGACTATTATAGAGTCGCGACTTTAGATTATTATTTATTATTATCTAAAGCTGATATATTGTTATCGTAATTTATAATTTAACATTTGACCTTTTTAGTCGCATATCTGTCATCGGTTTGTTCCAGACAATGCCGAAGTTAATGGTTGCGTATGTGCAATGCAAACATAAGCATTAAAAAAAATGTTAATGGAAATACCTTCACACATGTATGGTGAATTTTGGGTTGCAGTAATAAATGTCATTGAAAAATATAATTAAATAATATTGTACATACTGCGATTCTATTGATCTTGTTCTATTGCCGTCTTGCGATTGTTTTGCGATGACTTGTCCGAGCCCTGATAATAATGTATATTTATCGAATTGTGACGTATTCTAAAAAAGCAGTTTATAGTTAATAATATCAAAACTAAAACCGTGGTGAGAAAACAACATAGTCCGGTTTTTACAAAGTCGGCGAGGTGTTAAAAATTCCGTACGAAAGCTCCGTGCAATAATATTGGTCGCCTAAGAAGTTTTTTTTTTTAATTAAGTGAACTTAGTGTTTTGTTAGGTAGCTACTGGGATTGTTAATTAATGCGATGGTTAATATTAATTTTTAATCAAGTTATTTACTCCGTAATTGTGTTGTTTATTAGGAGATATTACTTTATCAGTAATTAGCTTGTAAATGGTTAATATACAGGGCGTCCCACGGCTATGCCACTTGGAAGGAAAGTACCTTGAATATTGTAGATGGAACATTTTACTGAAAGAAGACATTATTTGAATTTAGAAAACAATTTAAACTGCATTCATAGATATTTAAATAATTACATGGTTGTACCGGGAATCGAACCCGTTACACGAGAAAAATAATCACACTGTAGCTTTATCATACCGATCGCAAGGCTTCATCATAAGGATTACTTTTTGCTAAATAACATAGAGTCAGAAACAAAAGGAAGACCATGAATTTTGTCATTTTTGAAACAAAATTAATCAATTAATCAAATGCTCGAAATGAGTCCCTTCGTGTTGAATACAAAATCGCACTCTTTTGATTATTTCGCTCCCTGTCGATTTTTTGATCTTAGTGTGGTGGATATTTGGAATAATATGTCTAAGTTCAGTTTATTACAAAACATTTATTAGTAATAGGTACTTACGATAATATCAGTTGTATTTCCTTACGGCAACGTCAGCTTTTAATTTTTCTGAACAAAATTTCACATTAAATGTTAAAATTTATGGTTTTCCTTTTGTTTCTGACACTGTTATTTAGCAAAAAGTAATCCTTATGATGAAGCCTTGCGATCGGTATAATAAAGCTACAGGGTGATTATTTTTCTCGTTGTACGGGTTCGATTCCCGGTAAAACCATGTCGACGGTTAAAAGGCGAATTGATTCAACCGCCATTTTGGAAACTTTACAGGAGAGCGATTTAAAGTTCATTTTTTTGGAAAAAAAATCATTGCACTCAATTCATCTCCGTAATCGTAAACACACTTTTAAATTATAAAATGTCATTAAGCCGGCTATAATTTGATATATATTTGACAAAGGAATAACGGTTTTTTATAGAGTTAGATGTAACTTAAGCCATTATGCACAATTGTGTGATCAAGGCAAAAATATTCAAGTAAATTTGTTAAAATTTTCTGATCAAGGTTAAATACTTTAAGTGCATGAGTTCAAATTAACTGATCAAAGTAAAAGGATTTAAGTGCATGAGTATGAATTATCTGGTCAAGGCAACAGGATTTAAGGGAATGAGATCAAATTATCTGATCAAGGTATAAGGATTTATGTGCATGAGTATGAAATATCTGGTCAAGGCAACATGATATAAGGGAATGAGTTCAAATTATCTAATCAAGGTAAAAGGATGTAAGTGCAAGAGTAGCCTATGACGGATTTATGAGAAATGATTTACGATGGCAATGTAGTTATAAAGTGTTCACGCAGAAATGACTCAAAATACACATTTGTTATATCAGGTTAAAGGCAAAAAGCTTTAATAGAAATATTTATTGAAATCTGATTAAGGTAAAATACCTTAAAGATAATGAAATAAAATTGGCGAATAAGGAAAAACTACTTAAAAGACATTTCAATTCAAATGCAAATGACTTAATTGATGGAATAACCATACTTTTAAGTACTAAGACTTTTAAATCAGTTTTTCTTAATTATCTAAATAATGAATTATTATATTTTGATCATAGGAATTCAAATAAAACAAAGTTATGTCAATCAACATTTGTTTTATTTATTTATTTTTTCATCTCTTTTTCCCTCCATTGTGCTTTTCGAAGTTATTTACTTTGATAGGGCTGGTCCATCAACACACAATCACAAACAGTAAATAATTAATTAAGTAATTCAACGAAATTGTATGTAGCCAACGTACCACGCGCCTTTATAATTACGTACCTACACAACCAACACGACTCGCGCGTAACCGTTGACTGGCCGACCGCCGCGCCCGCGCCAACACGCGCCTACGACTACGACTAGACTGCCGACCAAATCAAAAAGACGGTATGCGCATAATAACTATTATACTCTTATTATGAACTTTATACTCCTATACTGACTTTTTCTTTTGGACGGAGTGATTCATTTTTAACCGATTTCATGTTACGTGGGTATTTACCTATTTAGATAAAATGATTTAAATACGATGTGGTAGAAATAAAAAGTAGCTCAAAGGAAACTTTTCAATTAAAGAGAATTAATATAAACGAATTAAGCGTGTAAATTTGATTATTCCGCTTTAAGAAAATAGTTTCAATAGGCACACAAAATAAATACTGTTCAAAGAAAAATGCCACAACTCACATCGGTCCATAAAAAGGTTTAAGAAATAATGATTTAAGTTAACGCGATATGTTTAAATGTGCAAAGCAAAAAGATTTAACTGACACCGGACATGTTCGGATGTTCAAAGCAAAATGATTCAAGTGACATCGATACGTTTAAATGCTCAAAGGAAAAAGATTTAAGTCACAGCGATATGTTTGAATGTTCAAAGCAAAAAGATTTAACTGACACCGATATGTTTGGATGTTCAAAGCAAAATGATTCAAGTGACAGCGATACGTTTAAATGTTCAAAGAAAAATGGTTGAAGTGACAGCGATATGTTTAAATATTCAAAGTGAAATGGTTGAAGTGACAGTGATATGTTTGAATGTTCAAAGCAAAAGGATTGAAATGTTGTTTTCGTACCAAACCTATCAGGGAAAAAAGGCTTAAACTACAAGTAGTTTAAAATGATGATTTCTTACGTGGGCACAAAAACCATGGTTTAAAAAAAAAACTAAATTCCTGTCACTTGATACCCAGTAATTAAAAATGATACCTAAATTGGCCATGGATTCAAGCGCCAAAAAAGTGCTCTGATTTATTCCAAACCGAGCTCAAACGACGCAGAAAAAAATGCCGATTCCAATGATATAACTCAATATCGCCCAGGGTGGCGCTTGAATCAATTCGCCTTTTAACCGTCGATGTGATTATTTAAATATCTACGAATGCAGTTTAAATTGTTTTCTAATTTCAAATAATGTCTTCTTTCAGTAAAATGTTCCATCTACAGTATTCAAGGTACTTTCCTTCCAAGTGGCATGGCCGTGGGACGCCCTGTATATAATGTTTACTATTTAATAAATAAATACATTTTCATGATTTTCGAATATAGTGTCATTATTGTGAAAACTATGTTTTTGTTTTTCTTTCCTCCAAAGAAATATTTTCTCGAAAACAAAAACATTGAGCTAGTTTTTCATAATACCTACGACATATGCAAAAATCGTAATAATCGGACCAGGTTTAAAAGATAACGCTATGGCATTATGTATGGAAAATTTCAGGCTCACAATCCTATTAAAACAACTGCAAAATATAATTTCTAGCAATACGTTAATAACTAAATGTTAACACATTATTAATATAGTAAGTTACACGTTTAATATGCAAGTAACATGGCTGCTAATAAATTGAGGTAATTTGGAGCAATTAACTACTTGTAACTTCTATGTAGCAGGCGTTATTTGAAGTGTATCTACTGCTTTACAACATCGTTGTATGAATCGATAGGTAATTATATTCTTCTTTATAAAAAGGTCTTAAGTGAAGGATTAAGTTAGATAGACATTGTATCAAAATGAAACAAAGCAAGCACATAACCTTACAAAAATCTTTTTTTTTTAAAAGTAAGTTGATAAAAAAACCTTTCAAATTTATTGGTATAATCAAAACAATTCTTTAAAACAATACTTACAGTGTTTTTTAGCGGTCTTATGCCCGTGTAAATAAACTGATCTCAACTCTCATGCTCGTCTCGAGATGCGTCAAAAATGACAGTGTTCTATGGTTTGGCGTTTACTTTGACGTATCTTGTGACGGTCACAGTCAAGAGTTTATGAATACGGGCCCTCAGTGTCCCACAGAAGGGAAAAATAAAATACAACTATTTTGTAGTTTTTTAACCTATAACGATGGCTTAAATTATTTAATGAATTTAAATATTTGAATCAATAATAGGTACTCCGAGGAGGCGTAAAGGTCCCTTTTTAATCAAGATGTTCATACTCAGCATAGATATTCTCCACTAATAAGAGGTACTCACAAAAACAATCCCGAATCCATTTGATGTAAGGGCCGACTTACTATGGAAACCCGACTATGGCCTTTCGGGAATCATTCTTCCCTCCAAAAATTAATCATGGGCCACCGTTTACGAGTTATTTACGAAAAACTAAAAAAGGGACCTTTACACCCCCCCTCCATCCGTTACCTCCACCCGCACCCATCAGTACTTTTAGTAATTAGTTTAAAACATTATTCTCTACAACTACACCAACATTCGCTTATACACGAGTGCAGTTTTTGGTCTTCGTTGGATGAGCAGGGTTGGCAACCCATTACGCGTGAACCTGCCAAGAACAGCATTTAGTTGGAAATAAGACTGTGGTCGAAATATACAGCAAAGAGACTTCATCTTAGTCCGTATTAGCTTGATTTAACATGGCGTCCACGAGCCTAGAGGCCCCTTTTACCATTACAGTTATGGCATGTACCTACCCTCAATTATAAATTATCAATGCCAAATTGACTATTATCGGTCACCACTTCCTCTAAAACGTTCCACCATTAAATTGATACAATGACGCATCCCCGTAACCAATGGCCTGAAAACGTATTTTACCACGAACTGTCGACCTCTATAATACGGATTAGTTCAGGTGAGGTCTCACTCATCCGGTCCGTCGGTCATCCATTCAATTGAATGAATGAACGATTCAACGAATCTAACATACCCGATAGAACACCGAGACCGGTTTCGTTCGTTTGTTTCCAAACTTTATAATGCCGCCGACAAACTTATTTTAACAGACGACGCGTTCCAATTTCAACTTTGCTAAATGGGGATTTGGCTTGAATTATTAAAATAGAAATTTGTCCGATGGCAGGATTATGTTTGTTTTTGGAACTTTTGCGGTCTTCGTAGAATTGATTAGGTACGGTGTTTTATTGGTTGACTTTTTGGTGGTCGCTTGGTACCGTTTTTGTTGGGGTAGGTGCACTTTCTAAATTACATTTGTTCCCTTGAAGAATCGGTTGATTTGTAGACAATTAAGTCACGGAACGGAAAAGCGTTACAAGTTACTTATTTTAAATTGTCCGTTTGGGTTTTTTTGCAGTTGTGACTAGCTTATGATTTCTTTCACTTAGGTCTCTAGAATAGTTTCTCTAGAATAACGTAGAAAAAAAATGGACCAAATGATTTATTCAGTAAAAATAATAAGAACATTACACAGCAAAAAATAACAAGTCCATCTTTTTTTTACTAGGTACTCATACAGATTAAACTATCATTTATTATTTTCAAACTATACTTAAATAAATCTAATTAATAAATTGCTTGATATCCTATAGATGTACTTTGTACAGTTAACAAAATATAATAACATCTAAACCTCACACGTACTTACTACTAATTTTTGCTTACTAAATCTTCTAAAAACACTGTGTACCAAAGTAAGTGCTATCAAACCTAATTTGTACCTTAGCATGATATAAACACGTCCCCTACTAGATAACGTGTTTTGTACTCTCTGACGGGACTGCTTAAACTCGCCGGTGCGCCGCGTTCAAAGCCATTTTTAAGACAGTAACACTCCAGTGGGGCTAGACAAGTTGCCATCGAATACAAACGCTAGCGTTTGGTGATCACCTATCGCTTTTCGTTGTCAAAAATGAACAAGCTGGCCAAGTTACCTTTAGATACTGCCCTCAGATACCAACGTTTATATCGTGATGGTGCTCGTGAGACACAGGTCATCACCAGAAGCAGTTACCAGCTTGCTCGTTCACCATCCCCATGCCTTAAAAGAAATAAAATTATTCTTACCTGTAGCTAAGGCAGAATCGATCCTTGTAAAAGAGCAGTAAAACTCAACTTTTTTAATCACTTCGCCGATTTCGTTTAAAACAGCATAAAATTAAACTATTTAAGGAGTTTCCGAGGGGGGAGATAAAGCCAATACCCGTAACTCTAATTCCGCCCTCACTTACAGCTTTTTCCTAAAGCTTTTGTTATGAGCTCAATTCACAAGCTTTAGCGATAACTCAGTTGTTTCAAACTGTCACGCTCGTTTCGCTGTTTGACAAAATTTAAGAAATATATATATAAATGTTAGACGTTCAAGACAGGAACATAACGGAAAACACGCTCGTTTCGCTGTTTGACAAAATTTAAGAAATATATATATAAATGTTAGACGTTCAAGACAGGAACATAACGGAAAACTGATGGCAAGTGGGATCTGAGAACGTTAGACATTTGCATTTTCAAAAGTACAATCTTAAGACTCCAATCCTTAGACTGCAAATGCGTTGCTATCTTATATTGGCGGCAGTGATAATTTTACATCAATGTACTAGATAAGATGCATAACGCTAATTTACCATTTCCAAAAACTGACAAAATATTTGTCAACAAATATTATTAGCGCTCGATGCAATGGATTGTAAGCTTATGTCAATGTCATCTGATAAGTTTTTTTGTTTCCATAAATTGATAACTTCAAACTATCTATTTCCACGTTTGCCTCTTAAAGCATAAAAAATTTTAAGCCTTAACCGTAACTTTTTTGCGGGTGGTAGGACCTTGTGCAGGATCCGTCCGGATCGCTACCACCATCTTATCCATTAACCTACCGCCAAACAGCAGTGTTCCCATTGTTGTGTTCCGGTTTGGGGATAAGACAGCCGGTGTAACGACTAGCATAGAGGCATTCCATCTTAGTCCTCAGGGTAGGCAACGCATTTGCAGTCTTATGCTTGCAGTCTTGTGAATGCGAATGTCTATGGGTCACAGTTTCCACTAACCATCAGGTGGCCTGTGTGCTCGCTTGCCTTCTCTATGCCATAAAAAAAAAAACTTACGTACTTACCCTAGCAAAAAGAAAGAATAATTATGAAACACCCACTTGTCCTTTGCACCCCGTCCAATAATTACTCCATAACTCTACTTTCATTACTTAATTTTGTCAACCCTACGACGTTTAATTTTTAGGTCGCTGATTTAAAAACTGTATTAAATTAAAGGTAAAATCCAACAGTAAATTCTATTTTAATTTTAAACTATGGAGCGGAAATTGCACGAATTTTCGGGACAAAGGCGAAACGAACTCTTTTCATTACGTTTTAATTATTTTCTGTTGTTGAATGAGGTTGTTTCTGTAGTTTTTGGTAGTTGAAATCGAAATAACTGGAAAATGTATTGTTCCTTCGTTATTGTTTAGACTGGAAATTAAAAAAAGAGTTTGGCATTTTTATTACTTACCTACTAGGCCGAACGACATCAAATTAAAAAAAAAAACCTTTAGGAAAGTTACGTGTCTTCGCATTTTTTACGTGAATGTCAAAGAAGGACCGTAATGTTTTTGCTGTATATGTGTATGTATGTTTCTCCAACTGTACGCTTAACGCCTCAACGGATTTTAATACATATAACTTGGTATCAAATAACATTAGAGGCCACGTGCTAATGTTAGTATATCATGTCGTTAGACTTATTTCAATTTTAAAATTCAAATTTCTACAACCATTTTAATGTAACAATCAAAACTGTACCCCAGTTCAAAGTCATACCGCAGACGAAGAAGTTGCACCCGCGGGCAGCCACAACCTTTGCCTGCCGTCTGATTGCCTTGTTCTCTAGAGGATGGAGATTTGAATTTATCATTAGAACGCCTCGGTTCGATGTTCAAATATTCAACTGTTTTAGATGCTGGTTGAATATAGCGTTTTAATATCATAAACAATAGAGAGCTGTTTAAGTTGCTGAAAGGTAATAAGTAAGTTAAACATTTCGGTGTCAATAACTAAACGGCTCAGGTGGAACGTGACAGTGAGGCGGAACGTAACAAAGAGTCCCGCTTTTTCAGCAGACGGCGTTCATCTATTTATAAGACGTTATCATGTGAATAAAAAAAATGACCGTTGCTCCCATGAACCCAATTAGAAGAATAGCAATGCATTGCTGGTTTTTGAGAAAATCTCTAATGCCGCAAACAAAGTACAAAAACACTATACCTAACCTATCAGGAATCTGCAATACATATTTAATTTTAAAAGGAAACTGAAATCTTTCCTTTTTAACCATCAGGTTAGCCAAGGGACGCGTAGAGGAGATAGAGGAAATACTTTTAAATTATTATCTTATATCTATATTTATGTGGCCTCTTCGGTCAACCTACCTTCGCTGTATTTTCTATTTGCACTGGTGTCCGCCTCCTTATTTGCCTTCTTTCCCACCCGGATATAATATAATGTGCGTTATACAAGTTCTACGCCTATTGTGTTTGTACTTCTCCGAGTCTTTGTGTTTTGTATTCCTTTTCTTGCCGTCCGTTATCACTTTGAAGACTTTTTGTTTGTTACGCATTTTCTAAATGCCAACAAAAAAAATATTTATTTTATATCTTGAATTGAAAATCTAACTTTTTTATTATTTTTACGTAACCTATATGCTTGCTTTGTTTACATTTCCATAGACTATAGTTTTTTTTTTTCTTTTTGTTTCTTTGGATTTGCTTACTTTACCAGGCTATAGATTTTATGGTCGTTCGAGATAATCTAGAAGAAATGATTGTATTTGATCCTTGATGTTTTTCTCTCAACGTTGTTTTGTGTTAAGTGTGTCACTTTCCGTCTCTTCACCAAGCGGTTCCAACGGAAGACCAGTGCTGGCTTTACGGCTAGCGAATGCTGAGTTGCGAACGTTTCGCAACAATTTCTCTGTGTGTTGATCTTTTTGTATCTATGTAATGTGGTTTTGTTTTGTTGCGAATAAATATCTCTTTATCTTTATCTATAAAAGTGGAACCAACGCCGCGTTCTCGAAGCGCTTTTTAGGTATCAGTTTCAGAAAAGTTATGAACCTGCTATCCATCGCTAATTAAGATGAAATTACTTTAGGATACAAATGAAAATGGTGGTAGGTCTTGTGCAGTGTCCATTCGGATCATATACCACCATCTTTTTTGCATGTGGGGATAAAACAACGGGTACAATAACTAGCATAGAGGAATTTACTATCTCTTTAGGGTTGGCTACTTACTCTTACTTACTCTTAGATTGCAGCGTTAAGATTGTAGTCTCGACAAACCAAAAGACTATAGATCACAGATTCCACTTACCATCAGTTAGCTCAAAGGATAACCTAGAAAATATAACCCTGCCTTCACTTGAATATACAGTGCGTACGTGTCATTGTCATCATCAGCCGCAAGACGTCCACTTCTCGACCAAGGCTTTCCACAACGATCGGTCCTCAGCTGCTGTCATCCAGCAGCTCCCCGCGAACTTTGTTGGTAGGCGTCCAAGATAATAATATGTATTTATAATTTCAATTTCGGCTTTATTTACTGCTGAAGGCATCAGAACAAAGAACGGAGAAACAACACGGTAATTATCGTCTAACCCATCTGTTCCAATATTTAATTAAATCTGGCTCTAAACCAGCCTTATACAAACTAATTAAAATTTTAACACGCTAATTAACAGCATCGCTTTGTTAATTGATCTGCGCCATCTTGTTGGTTATGTCCTTTCTGGTATTTATAAGTATTTATTAAGTGATCATAATCATAATCGGTATCGGTATCGATAGGTTCACTGTAATTACTCTAGTGTTAGATAAATAATTAGGTATTAACCTAATCTCGTGAGCCCCCACACCTCCCCTCGCTACAAACAAATATTGATTTTGGAAATTGAATCTACCAAGAAGGTAATAAAGTACAACAACAAAGCTTTTTTTCAAATAAATAAATATAAATGATCCTTATAGGTACTACAGAATAGAGCTTAAACTAAATTGCCTTGATTATGTACTCCTAAGGCATACAAGGTTAAATAATACACACTACAGTGGTGTAGTTTTTCTAAATGTACAACCAACAAAATATTTACCTTATTTCTACTAAGTCTACCATTTTTGTTCATAATTGTTAGTATTGTTACGTAACCTATTGCTTTGTTTACATTGACGTCATTGACTTAGCCATAGACTATAGTTGTTTTTTGTTTTTTTTTTCTTTCCTTGGTGTTGCCAGCATAAACTGGATGCAAATTTTTGGTCGTTCGAGATTATCTTAACGAATGATTGTTTCTTAATTCGTGTTGTTTTTTGTTAAGTGTGTCACTTTCCATCTCTTCACCTAGGGGTTCCAACGGAAGATCAGTGCGAATAAACGTTTCTTTATCTTTATCTTGAAATAAAAATAAAATTCCGAGAGTCAGGTACACATATTTTCTATACAAGAGGGTCTAGACTAGCGATGAAAATGGCGAAAGATTCATGTTGTTTCTTTCGAAAGTTTGTATCTTTCCTATAAAATACATGTAACTTTCGAAAAAAACAAAACTGACGTTTGTCTGAAAAATACAATCATACACGTTTAATAAATACCTGTTTAATACTGTGTATTTTACATGTTTATTTAATAATAATGACTTGATTGAATAATTGCCCCATGGTCCCTTGATAAAGCAAGACATACAAATAATAATAATATTTTTGTAATTTACTTTTATAAACATATTGTAAAAAGCCTAGCCTATGTAAAAAAGTAAATTAAATAATAATAATATTAAGAGACTCCGCTCTCGTGGTTTGATCACCGTTGCCGGCTGTACTCTAAGTTAACTTTTTTTTATAATGTTTATAAATATTTCGTCGTCGCATAGATTAACGATTCCAATTTATAAGTGTTTCGTCACTCATAATTGATAATTTCAACCTCTTTAGTTAACTGATATCGAGATATAGTCTGAGCAGAATGAAAAGTCACCTGTTTGTATGAGAGCCAATACATTCTGAGTCACTATTCATAATATAATATAATAAATATAATAATGCGAAAAATACAATGTTTTTTACATGTAAAAAACCTAAACTTGCGAAAGATTCAATCGAAGCTCAGCAAAGAAAAAATACTGTATTTTACTGAAAAATACAGGGGCCTTTGAAAAAGATACATGTATCTTTCATGTAATTTTCATCGCTAGTCTAGACCAGAAGCTTAACGTCAACGGTAAATAAATAAATCTATAGGATTGACGTTAACTGACGACATTACCCGTCGGCCGCTAATTTCAATTCCGTAGGTTTTGTCACTTTTCGGAAATAATTAAAGTAAGCGTTTTAAATCTTATTTATGCCTCCTGGAATCGTACCTGGGTCTGCTTGTTTGTCAGGCAAAGTCACTACCTACTAGGCTATCCGTATAGTCAATTCAATGAACCAATAAAACAAAATAAATATAGTATTTTCTTTCATCCGTATTTACCCCACATTGCATCAGAAATGCTATAAAATTAATAATATATGCTTCGAAATAAAGTGTATATTAATTCCCTATCATGTGTTGTGCCGAAACCAGTTAAATTAACCATTAACTTAATTAACAGAATATATTATTTCGGGCCATGGGAGTTGAACGTGTTTACTGTGAGATTAGGTTCAAAGCTTATGGTCAACTTGAAGGAGAACATGTTTACAAGGAAATGTCTTTTACTTATTCCTAATTTACAATAGTGCTGCCGCCACCCAAAAAAAGGCAATAAGTATATGAGTATGAATGTTTTTTATCTATACTGCCTTTTTGGCAGCTTAAATTCTTACTCTTAGGGTAGAAGTACCAGTTTTGGCAATCTTAAGACCGTTTTAGGCCATCGATGAAATTACAAAAATGTTTTTATATTTTATATTATATTAAATTAATCTTCAATGTTAACTATTAACGAATATAATTTTTAATATTACAGTATTTTTTATACTCATTTCAACCTTGTAAGGGTCAGTTGCCACAAACGGTACTTCTACCCTTTTACATTTAACCTTCATTCAAGCAGCAATATTTGAAATAAAAAAATATTAACTCTTGAAAGAAGTATTAAGTGTCTAAATCCATTAACAATTCTCATTAAAATTTAGAGCTAATGGTATATATTGGTAGCGGTTACGTCTGTTACATAATTTACAAATAAAAGAGAAATATAAATAAAAATAACAGCAACAGAAGAGAACATTATAGTTACGTTATAGAACGTTATAGCGGCAAGAAAAAGACATCATCCTGAAATTTTCAACTATCTAGCTATCACGGTTCATGAGATACAGCCTGGTGACAGTCAGACGGACAGTGAAGCCTTAAATAGTAATAAAAAGGAGAGTGATATCCCAAAATACCACACAGCTGGTCTGACAAATATCTTCTCCAAGATTCTATTCAAGACGTAATTTTTTAACCATTTGTCTACAAATGGCAAATCAACCCAACAAGCTTTAAAACCAGTAAAACCAGAGATTTAAATTCAATAATACTAAAGTTGAATTGGCGATTCCCTTCGAGTCACTGATTTAGAAATTCTTAGAAGACACCGAATGTTACGCAAAATTGTGATGAACTGGAACAAGTTTGTAGATTTGAATGGCATCGTAAATGTGTGAAAGTGGTGGAGTTTAAAAAGGCATACACGTTTAAATGAATCGTTAGTTTCTAGTTCTAGCTACGACTTTGCGTTGGAAAGGTTCAAAGATACTGGTTAATTATGGTTCTTAACAATTTACGTAAACACTCCCTCGAGGCGGAATCCATTCGCGTGCGTTATGATCGCTGGGATCAAGTTCTCTTTTTTTATTCTTGTCTGATCAGATCTTTTTTTTATTCTTCCTGCAGTTAGATAGCGTGGCGATTCAAATGATAAGGCGGCTTGACTTCAAGCTGAACAAGTGAAAATGCAACTAAAGAGCTTACATGGTAGGAACGACGAGAAAAAGATGGCGGTGCGAACGAACTATCGAGTGAAATTAACCGTTATTTCGAGCAGATTTATTTTTCTTTTGATCAGAATTGAAATAATATCGAGTCTGTTCGAGCGGAATCTGCCTGGTGTCTGACGAGTTGGTTAAAAAAAAAAGAGGGTTTTTGAGACCTGGTGGAGACTGGCGGCGAAGGCGCGTGAGCGGTGGTATCGAATTCCTAGACATCCCCTTATTCATAAAGTTTAAGTAGTTAAAGTATGTTTTGTTACTTTCCGTCAGATGTAAATGTCAGAAAGTCAGATAAAGACAAAGATGCGTTTTATAAATAAGAGAGTTAGCCTCATCGAAATAGTCCATACCTTTACATTACGACGGAAGCATTTGTTCCAAATTACATTTTACTGCGTTTAGTTCTTTAGGCATATTTTTTTTTCGTGGTGGAGGATCTTGTGCTTGGTTCAGATCGGTACCAACATCTTATCCATTACCCCACCGCCAAGCAGCCGTGTTCGCATTGCTGTGTTCCGGTGTGTCGATAAGACAACCGGTGAAATTACTAGCATAGAGGCATTCCATCTTAGTAATCAGAATTGGCAATGCATTTGTAGTCTTGAGAGATAAAATGTGTATGGGTCTCAGATACTAACTATCAGGAGGCCTGAGTGTTCGTGTGTAAATGTTACTAACGGAATAGTTTTATAAACATTACTTTTTGAACTCAATAAAAAAACATTCATATTGAGATGATAACTAGTTTGTTATGCGATCATGTTTGTAAAGCTAAACGATAGCCATAAACGCTTTGCGGCGTCGTGTCGTCGCCTGCGCAGACAGAGCGGGACCGATATAGATCTAAAGGCGTGTGCGCACGAAACAGCGATTAAATTAAATTTTGATTTTGTTCGTTTTATGAATTGGTCAAAAACTAGTACTTGCTCTTTTCAATAATTGGGGCCTCACGTGATTTTTGTATGTATGTACAGTTACCTGAAGATAAGATTTTTCGTCATTTGACACTGTCATTATGACACAGTTCTGTGGTTGGTGGCCTAACAATTAAAGGTGTTAATCTGGCCCCCTATTTCACCCTCCTTACAATTACAGATGTGAGGTGACATTTCAGTTCACATGGCACAGCGTATATGAATCCCACTGAAGTACTCGTCATAGCGTGTTAACTTTGCTGTGTATACAGAATGTTCACCTATCATTGTCAGGATGGTGAAATAGGGGGATGGTGTTGACTGATTTTATGTTTGACAATGATTCCTAAAGCACCATGGAACTGTGTCAAAGTAAGGCACTAATTCAGATCTTATCTAATATTGTAATAAAAAACAGTGGTGTACCTAGTAATTATATTTCTTATAGTAAATTATTTATTAGAACTTTAAATAAACACTCAGGTTTTAGCCTAAAGCTGGGAGATCTCAAGCCGCCTATGTTTATCTGAATATGAAGAGTTAAACCTTTGTTCTTCATCTGTTGTATGAATGTTAGTTCATCCTAAACATAGTTAACTGCTATTATTATTTCAACGATAAAAAAATGCCTCTTTTCCATCTCTTAAGTAAGTGTGTACTCGACATTTTTCGTAACACGAAGCAGTAAACGAGGACATCCTGTTTAAAAAAGAGTCTTCCGCGAAGTCTCTCTTGATTAACAAAAAATCTCTAGCGTTATAACTAAGTAAAACACCGTTTTTTTCGCAGTGTGTACCAAACCTGATTTCAAAGTATACTTAATTTCTTAAAAACCGGTATTGATGTTATTTATAATTAAAAGAAGATCTTCATTTATAATGTGGAACGGCGAGGTCGAAGTTGTGACATACGGATCGACCTTTAATTATGCTCGAATATTTAGGGTTCCATGGTAAATAGAGCCCTTCATAAGTTCAAATTAATTATATAAACTGCCGCAGTAATGTCAGAATTTTACTCATGATAGTTAGTATTTTGAATAAAATATTATCTTTAAGCTTCGCTTAAGCTTGTGTGACTTTTCTAATACAGTCTAGTTCATAAATATGACATACACACTTTGGTACCTTGTCTATTTAATATCATGTTTAAACTGCCATACAATAATAGTCACAGCGTTTAAAGTGACGAGGTAATAAAGTTTACACATAATTATGAACTCGACTGTGAATAAAAACGGGAGCGAAACACCTTCAAATTCCGTTTCTTTTCCGTATATTCGTTTAACCGCATTACATTTTTCCCAAGGCTATGATGTTATGCTGGCCTTCTACTCCCGACGGTAAAAAACATATCGTCTTTGACCTGTTACGGTATTGTTTTGACGTCATCCGCCATTACTGTAAAGTAAATAAGAGCTATCAAAACGGTAACGATACGATAACAAGTCAAACACGATATGGTTTTTACTCTGTTGAATAGAGGCCCTTGAGATATTTTAGATTCAATGCATAATTTATTTACTATAATGTAGGTTAGGTTAGGTTTGATTTAGCGAAAAATAATGTGTTCTATCAAAGTATTGTGGGAATTATGTAGTGT
Source organism: Acleris sparsana (assembly GCA_923062465.1). Classification (NCBI taxonomy): domain Eukaryota; kingdom Metazoa; phylum Arthropoda; class Insecta; order Lepidoptera; family Tortricidae; genus Acleris; species Acleris sparsana. The sequence goes on from OV281303.1 coordinate 15,300,405, forward strand.
TCCCGTTTTTCAGACCATCGCGAAGATGCAAACAGACAGGTAGGTGTGAGCTTGAAGATTGATTTACTACTTACGTAACATGAGCCGAAGTTTCATGAAGGAAACAAGAAACCTGTGACTCATATCGGGCTCTTTCTTGACTGTTATTCTTTAATACTTTATAACTTAGGTCGTCGTGCTTATACTTACAAAATAATGAGGTGTAGTCAAGTAACCTGGGCTTCTTTACTTGGCCGTGTATCGTCTTTGACCTTTTATGGTATTGTTTGGAACTCTGCTGCTATTACTGACAAGTAAATAGAACTAAGGTTACCGACAAAGCCCGAAGAATAGCTGAACTTAAGTGGCAGTGGGCGGGGCACATTGCTCGCAGGACTGATGGCCGATGGGGTCAGACGGTTCTGGAGTGGCGTCCACGGACCGGAAGACGAGCTGTAGGTAGGCCTCCAACAAGATGGAGTGACGACCTCGTCAGGATCGCGGGTCCGCGGTGGATGCGAAAAGCACAAGACCGGTCTGAGTGGAAAGCCTTGGGGGAGGCCTAGCAGTGGACGTCATTCGGCTGACATGATGATGATGATGATGAAATAAGAGGTATCAAAACGTTGAGAATACGATAAAATTTAAAAGACGAAACGGTTTTTACAGCCTACAATAGAGGCACTGTTCTGTTTGTTACAATAAGAAGGATTTATATATAATAAATTGTTTGTTTTTCTTGTTAATCCGCGTCAATAATGAGTGGCGTTTTAAATTGTATGTATGTATCTATGTATGTGTGTGTGTCTTTATAATCTGTATATTGCTCCCGAAAGGATTTATTTATGTTAATTCGTTAATTGTGATAAAAAAGAACTACATGATTCCACCGAATGATAAACGGTATAATATGCGACCCATTGACAAACTAATCAAGAGACTGTAATCCTAAGACTGCAAATACAACCAACCCTGAGGACTAAGATGGAATGCCTTTATGCTAGTGATTTCACCGGTTGTCTTATCCCCACACTGGGAAACAGCAATGCCGACACTGGTACCTGGTGGTAGGTTAATGGATGAGATGGTGGTAGCGATCCATAGGGACCCTGCACAGGTCATACCACCATGAAAGTCAGGTTATAAATATCAATCAGTGGGTACTATATGGATATTTCTCATTGATTTTATGGAACTTTGAAGTAATGTTTCCATGTATTTAAAAAGAGATACTACTATTTTTTGAAACAACTTAAAAGTAAAATTAAATATTCCACCAGATTATTTAAGCTGTTATTATACTAATTATATTTCACATCAACGTGATAGATTGCGTAAATAACTTTGATGAGATTCGTGGCCGTAAATATTTTGGTTAAACGTAAAGTTTCTCGGAAATAACGATGTAAATTAACTTAAGATATTTACATAAACAACTTTAATGTACAAAAATAAATCTATAGCCGTGTTATTATGAAATAGATCTCTTAAAAATGACGTATTTGAATCGTTATTTAGGATTAATGCCCAAGGCGCGAGTATGGTCAATGTATAAGGTTTTCCGGATTGACCACGTAGACTTAGTGATGGTGAGACCGTAGACTTAGTGATGGTAAGACCGTAGACTTAGTGATGGTAAGACCGTAGACTTAGTGATGGTAAGACCGTAGACTTAGTGATGGTGAGAACTTGTGCGAGGTCCGTTCGGATCACTACCATCTTGTCCTTTAACCTACCGCTAAACAGCAGTGTTTGCATTGTTGTGTTCTTTAGGTGTGAGGATAAGGGTGAATACCAAAAATACCTAGATAAAGACACAATTAAAAATAGGATTTATTAACCAGAGGTAATGTAGCTTACTGTAAGGAAAAGGTTTTTTCATAAAACCTCGATGTATTTATTACCCCTAGCATAAAAAACGAACATACAATGTGGGTTTATTATAGTATAGTCGATTATTTATATAGTCCAAGAACTGGCAGCTAAAAATCTTACCTAATCGAGTTACCGTTAAAGCTATTCGTAGAAAAAGTAGAGCATTGATCCTAAAATAAGCAGGTTGCCGAGGAGCAACCCGGCACTTTTTCCGCAAGGTTATTTTTGTTATAATTTTTAAAACACATATTTTTAAACAGTATTATCCCGTTACAGTCATAATAAAATCAACCTTTAATAAATGAAATCAACTGAAATCAACGAATATCAATTTCACAGCAAACAGTCGTGAGTGTCATGAATCCGCCCATTCAATCTCAATTCATAATCACAGGCATAAACTAAGGCATCTTCCTCATTCCTCATTATTTATGACGAAATGAACGCATGAGGACGACACTCGGGCTTTTTTGTCACAGCTCTCATCATTCATCTGACGAACAAAGCCTTTAATTGTGACGTGGAGTTGAGGAAGGTCCTCAAAGCGCAAGTGACCATCAGAAATGGTAATGCAAAGACGTCCCTTAATGAGGAGAAGTGTGAACTGGGCTGGGTATGGCGTTTTTTTCGGAAAAAAACATGGAGAATTATTTGGTGTTTTTCTTCCATTACGTAGTTTCTTTGATATTTTTTATTATTATATCTAAAATCGAATATTAAATACGGAAAAAAATACTTATTTACTTGACATTAAATGGCGGCCGCAATACAACAGCATGTCTAAAATAATGTTGTTTTATATTATAGAGACGAGACGAGGGGCTATTGCCTGACGCGCTCGTAATCGCAATTGTTTTCATTTTGAAAATCGAAGGCTTGTCTGCATACTAAATGAAAACAATTGTTACACATTGAAGCCGATTGTCGTTGCGAATGCGTTAGGCAATGACGTTAGGGCTGTAGTACTATCAAATCAAATCAAATCAAATCAAATCAAATCATTTATTGTGTGGAATTTAGGTACAGTACAAAGATAATGTAATATTGCACATATTTTGGAAACACCAAATTCTACCTTTTCAGGTGTCACACATTTCCCTGCCTACATTATTTATACAGGTCAAATTAATTTATAAAAAAAAAAAAAAAATTGTCCATCTAATAAAATTGAGTAAAATTGAGTAGTTATTGATAACAATCATATTAAGAAGTCATTAATAGTATAAAAACATTTATCTGTAAGCCATTCCTTTGTCTTTCTCTTAAATCTACTTAGATTATTTTCTTTCAAAGCGTCAGGTAACTTATTATAAATTTCAATGCACATGATATACGAGTTTTTAGAATTAAGGGCTAGTTTAGTCAAAGGCTTATACAGTTTTTGCTTGTACTGGCTTCGAACTGTGCGACTGCATAAGTCTTGCTTTTTAGTAAAAAGAGTTTTGTGCTTGTGTACAAAAGCACACACTTCTAAAATATACAAACCATTGTTGGAAGTTAAGTAGAAAATGATATAATTTTAATTAAAATCAAGACATTATGAAAAATTACAACAAGGGAACATTTTTTAATTGATGACCCAAGAGACTGGTAAAAGTTTTGGGTGTATATAAAAAAAAATATCTGGGGAATATTTTACACAAATTAACCTGGCCCCAAAGCTCAAAGCTTTTATAATGGCTATTAGAAAACAATAAACGCTTATGTAGAGATATAGATGCCGTCCAAGACGAATATCCAGCTTATCATACAAATATTTTTCCTATACCTACCGGGAATCGAACGCTTCGTGGGCAGGGGCACACCAAGGGTAGCATAAAATCGTGTTTGCTGGTTCTTGCTTATATTGTATGAGTAAACATGTTTGTGCCCGGAACTTGACAGGTCTTAAGACACAATCAACCCTCAGGCCTCTATCCCATATTGTTTTAGATGCTTTGATATCTGTTTCATATTGCAGACATTATGACAGCTTATTCACTTGTCAGTAAGAACAGTCATAACCTAACGATAGCGAAGCAATGTGGACAAAATGAAAGTAGAATTAAAGAACCAAGTGTGTTTCAGAAATGTGGTATTTTGTTGATGAAGTTAGCTTATTTACTTGACAGTAGTGGCGGCCGGGTTAAAACAATACCATAACGGGTCAAATACTTACGATTAGAATGTTACCGCTTAGAATAGAGGCGTACAATATTGCTTTGTTTACATTGACGTCATTGACTTAGCCATAGACTATAGTTTTTTTAGTTTTTTAGTTTTCTTAGTGTTGCCAGCAATAACTGGATGCAAATGATTGTTTCTTAATTCATGTCGTTTTTTGTTAAGTGTGTCACTTTCCGTCTCTTCACCTAGCGGTTCCAACGGATCAGTGCTGGCTTTACGGCTAGCGAATGCTGAGTTGGGACCGATTCGCAACAATTTATCTGTCTTGTTCATTTTGTATTTATGTGATGTAATATTGTGTTGTTGCGAATAAATGTATCTTTATCTTATCAATAAAGACAATTTTTTATTAGTTAAAGTATTAGAAACTGTATGTATTCGTAAATAGCCAGTACCATATTTCAACAAAAATGGGACTGCGGCAGTTTTAGAATTCAGCGAATAGTGTGAATGACTATTTCATTACAATTATGTTTTCTAGCAGATGACGTGATTGGCCTAGTTAATATTGACTCTGCATGCAAAGCTAGCGGCGTTCATCGATTCCCAGAAAGGGTAAATGCTGATGTGATGAGCATGAGTAATTTGTTTCTCGGTCTTGGAGGTTTTTAGTGTTTACAGGTTTTGATTTCTCTATATAAGTTTGTTTATCTCGTTGTTTAGTACAGGCTTAAAGATTAGTTACGGTTAATGTGTGAGAATTGGTATTTTTTTATCTATTATTTATTTGATAAAAGGGGCTTTCGAGATTCGAAAAGTAAAACATCAAACAATGTCTAACATAATTAAACACTTTTCAAAAACTTAAAGTGCCCATGGCGCCACAGGGAGCCGCTTATCATCACAATCGAAGATACCCGGCACTTAAAAAAAGAATAAACGAAACACCGAATCACGCGCATCCGTCATCGATGGATAACGACGTGTCAGTGTCATTAGGCTGTCAAATTAACACGGAACCTGTTAAAACAAAACAAATTAATTATTTATTCGGCGGTAGAATATAAAAGAGTGCGTGGGTGGAGATAATAACTCAATATTTTTTGTTGAAACTATGCATTGAATAAAATTAATAAATAACTATGAATAGTCTTAAATAGCGACTGATGTTCAATCCCACATTAAAAGTCTGTGTCTTATATTATCGTTAAAGTTTTGTGTTGGGTTTAACACGTATACATAATAACCATATATAATCCCCCGATCATCATGTCAGCCTAAAGACGTCCACTGCTGGACGTCTCCCCCAAGGCTTTCCACTCAGACCGGTCTTGTGCTTTTCGCATCCACCGCGGATCTCTCTTCTTAGAGGCCTACCTACAGCTCGCCTCCTGGTCCGCGGACGCCACTCCAGAACCTTCTGACTCCATCGGCGATCAGTCCTGCGAGCAATGTGCCCCGCCCACTGCCACTTCAGTTTAGCTATTCTTCGGGCTATGTCGGTAACCTTAGTTCTACTGCGGATATCATCATTTCTGATTCTATCACGCAGCGAAACCCCGAGCATAGCCCTCTCCATAGCCCTCTGAGTGACTTTGAGCTTCTTTATGAGGCCCATTGTTAGCGCCCACGTCTCAGATCCGTAAGTCATCACCGGCAACACACACTGGTCAAAGACTTTTGACTTCAAACACTGCGGTAATTTAGACGAAAAGGTGCTGCGAAGCTTCCCGAACGCTGCCCAGCCGAGTCGGATACAAAGTTGGATAATCCCCCGATATGTATTAACTATTAAAACTTTTATCCCATTTTCAATAATCTAACTAAACGGACGAAGTCGCGGGTTGAAGCTAGTAAAAAATATAACCACGCCTGAATCATTACGAGTTACGATGTCTCTCTATTTATATTTTTCTTTATAAATATGTCTTTAACTACAACTATAGCTTTTGCCCGTGTCTCCATCTGCGTAGTACTCGTTCACTTGTTTTTCCACAGAAATTGTCAATTTTCTGTAAATAAAAGGACCCTGCGGCATCTCCGGGAAATGAACTATCTTTGCCAAATTTCACGTCAATCGGTTGACTGTGATGTAACAAACAAAAAACCGCATTTAAAAACTGGTAAAAAAATTGTCAGATGGAAAGATCATCAAAATACACTTGTCTTGAGAGCAATAAAAACGGGTCACTTGGCACGTAAACTTGTATGTGCTGTAACCTGTTTTATTTGCTCGTGACTGTATTTAATACTTCTCCCTTTAATGGACCAAATAAAAAACCAAACAAAAACTTGTTCGGACTGCCCTACACGTTATCAAATAATAGCTGCCCATAACAATATATTGTCATTACTGTATCAGTTATTTGTTATAAATAAAAAACCATGTCGAACCTCGATTGCTTAGAAATAGATAAATTGGGTTCATTTGTTTTCTTTTTGTTTTCAAATGGTGATTAGACGAAAGTTTGATTAGAAATACAGGTTGATTCAGTATTTTTTATTTAGATTCCGATTTTGGTCTTGCCATATAAATATTTCGGTTCCACAGGTCCCGCTTACCATCACGCTATATTTCCTATCCTGTCATATTAACTGTTACAGAAAAAATACGTTAAATTTTGCGAAGCACATATGCTTGTTCGCTTCCATATAATTAGATTGGTACAGAATCCGTCCGGCTACCACCATCTTACCCTTTAACCTGCCACCAAACAGCACTGCTCGTTTGTTGTGTTCCGTTGTGGAGATAAGACAACCAATGAAATGACTAACATAGAGGCATTTTATCTAAGTCCTCAGAGCTGGCAACGTAATTGCAGTCTCCAAAAAACAATATGACAGTGTAGCCCTTCCTTAATAGTTTAGTTTAGTTTAGTTTATTTATTTATCAATGTAATGTTACAATATAGATTGCATTGCATGTCAAAAATTACGAAATTACATTGATATCGTCAACAAAACATTAATTCAAATTGATAAAATAATATTAAAATAATACAATAATATAATAACACTCAAATAATCAAAAACAGCAATGATAAACAAGTAATAAATGGTCAGTTTCCGATGTCACTACACAAAACTAATAAAGGTCAAATATCAATAATAATTTTACAATTTAAGTTGCATATATTCGTCGACAGAGTATAATGGTTTCTCAGCTGATGTTTGAATGCTTCGTCGGATGTTACATTTTTAAGTTTAGCGGGTAGACGCTCATAGAATGTGGGAATATTTGTAAGAATGGAGTACCTAACTCATTCGTACATGTAATAAAACAGCATCATCTCTTTCTAACCAGAATGTCAACTTTGAATGAAATTGATACCAACTTATCAGCTCTAAGACATTACTGAGATTGGTTAATGCATTTTGAATTAATGGTGAGATACATAACTGCTTTGAAATTAAGTCCAATACTTAATTTACTGCTTTTAACTTAATTGATCCAGTTTACTTGAGAGTTTTCGGTGAACGACAGTAAAATTCTTGAACCTTATTATTTTTATCTGGTAAATGTGTTAAATATATTTTTAATGCGGCATTATATGGCTGATGCATCATTATGGAAGTATGTTCGAACGTATTAAATAATGTTGTTAATTTTAATGAGGAATACTCAACAACAGAGAAGTTTATAAGTAGATTAATTTTAAATTAATGTAACCCCAGAAATATATATTTTTAACTACAATTAAGTAAGCAGCCAAAGCAGATAGCACCTAAACTTTACACACACAATGTTTTCACAATTATAATTGACTTTGTAGGACCGCAGTTTGTTTTTAATCGCCACTTCTACAAGGTTAGAAAACAATTTATAATTTAAATCCTTGATTTTAAAGACGAAAGATGAGAGATGAAGGCTAAGATGATTTTTGTTCATAACAATTTATTATGTTTTGAACTCGCCATTTTGTATAATGTTTCTTTAAAATTTTAAAAACCAATTTAATAACACGTCATTTAGTGAAATAATAGAGCTTTTCGTTCAGTCTATACAAAACAAAGAACCATTCATATTTTTATATGCGATGTAGAAGACATACAATCACACAGGCCACTTTATGGGTAGTGGGATCTGTGACCCATACACATTTCCAATCTCAAAGCTATAATCTAAAGATTGCAATACTAAAACCGCAAACGCGTTGCCAACCCTGAAGACTAACATGGTAACGTCTATGCTAGTAAGTTCACTTATTGTCTTATCCCCACAACGAAACACATCAATACATACAAACACCAAACAGCATTACCCTTCCAGGATAAGGTAAAAAGTACTCCAAACCATAACCCATCTCAACCAAATTTTACACACCCTTTACCCAAACAAATTCCGTCATCTCGTGCATATTTACATCAAATCAAGTCGCATATTTCACGTGACATACGAATAAAGATTCGAATCTTACGTACCCAGAATCCTGTATTAAAAGTGTATTTCGATGTACATACATACCTACGTTTGTAAGCCGGGTAGGCCCCGCCGATTTTCCATTCAGGGATCGAAGGTTAAACGAAGCGTTTTGGTAGCTTCCTCGCCTCGATTTTGTTGGGCCAGGGAAAACGCTGAGTTTTTTTCTAATATTGGGATAGCGTTTAGTTTCAAAATTGAATGGTGTAAATTAATGTGTGTGTAATCTGTCGTGGTTTGACTGGATGGATGGAAGACCAGCGCTGGCTTTAATACCAACATAACGCTGAGTTGAAACCATTTTGTTACAACAAGCTACTTGTCTATTATAATATTTTGTGTCTTTTTTGTATGTCTGTTTGTCACGAATAAATGTTATTTTTTTCTTCTTTCAAATTAAGATAAGACCTTGCTGACAGTCAGCTTGCTTTGGAAAGCTATGTAATACCTCGTCCCAGACGAGTACTTTCCTAAATACCCCACAAATTACATAAAATTGTAACATACTGCGTAGAAAACTGTCAAGTTAGGGTTCAATAATGTACAATACAATACAATACAATACAAATACTCTTTATTGAACACCAAAAAACAAAAAACACGGAACAGTACATTTTAAACTATAGGTATACAACAGGCGGTCTTACCGCTAAATAGCGATCTCTTCCAGACAACCTTGGACAGAGAAATCATGAAAGACAAAGATACATGGCAGGTGGTGTAAAATGTATTTTGTGGCAATAAATTGGTTTGGCCAGCCACAACTGAAGCGCCAGACTTAACCTTTCTATGTATTAAAGTACTTATTACGATTGTTTGTGGTGGCGTAAAAATTGCTTTTAAAAACTCGCTCTCTTGGTTTTCTGGCATCCGCGAACTTTCTGGCCCAATTATAATGCCCGTTGAAGAAAATTTTGTCCCATAATTCTATAGAAAGCCCGGTGTAATCTTCCCGCGGTGAATCTTAACTTGCCTGATTGGATCGCCTTTGGCGCTATCTCCAAATTCCATTTTGATAACAATACTACCGCATTTTTCATGCTAACAGGAGGAATCGGTTTTCTAACAAGTTTTTTTTTTGTAATAGTGTTATGTAATTTTTACAGGTTTAGGGGACGTTTTCTTATGCTTTTGGTTTAATGTTTAATGTTTAATGTTTACTTGGGCACAAACGGTACAAGTAAAAAAAAATATTACAGAAAAGCTTACATAATACATAGACCAGTGAAGTTTCCACAATTAACTAATGCAGTAACACGTCAAAAATGTGTGTTTACATAGTATTCAATTCTAGTTCAAGTATTAAATTCAGGTACAGACAATATTTAACGTTTAAACAATGCAATTTTAAATCCACGAAGGGAACGACTAAATATCTAAGTGAGAAAATTAGCTAGGTAAAAATTATAGTTTTTAAAAGTTCTGTCTTGTTACGAGTAAAGGTTACATGAAACAAATTGTTATTAATTGTTTAACTGTATTGAACATGAAAATACCTCATTGTTTTATGGAAATTTATGGATCGTAGTAGGTGGAAAGAAGTGAAATGGTCTCTGCCTAGCCCTCTGGGAAACTGGCGTGATTTAATGTAATATTTATGTATGATTTGATGATGATGATGATGAAAGGTCAGTTCCCATAAGGCATCAACAACTTAACCTTGTTAATACTTTACTCCTTTTCAGTATGTCGGACCTACCGCTTCTAACTTTCTGTATTTAGTTGTATTTTTTTTAATAAATTAAATTAAATACGTAACTATAATAAGGGGGCTCCTAAATAATGGTACGGAACCCTTCGTGCGCGAGTCTGACTCGCACTTGGCCGATTTTTTCAGTGTAAACAAACATTTCGACACGATTTGTCTGTCTAAGGTATCAAAGAGACCAAATGACGCAAGCGTAGAGTCCCAATTACCGGCCGATCTCCGCCGACTCATTAGAGCTTGTATTAGTGCAGTTGTTTGTTGGATTGGAGCGGGATTTGCAACTGGTCGGGCGGATTTGTGGCTTGTCATATGTGTTTGAAGTTGCGATGTGTTAGGTGTAATAACTGAATACTTGGTTTATTTTTAATGAGAGAAGGTTAATTTACTAGCATAGATTCTATCTTAGGATTGCAGTCTTGCGATCTTAGTGTTACTATCGCTGGGCTGACGTGTGCTGGTTTGCCTTTTTCTTGCTATAAGAAACACTTTAAACGTTGACATTTTTTTTACAAAAGTTGACCTTTGCCGTGAGCGTCCTAAATCTACCTACTGAATGAAGAATTCCGCCCCAGACTCTCAAGACTTCAACGTGTCCAACCCTGAAGACTAACAAGGAAAGGTACTCAACTGTCCGGCTCCGATTTGGTTTATTTTGATATAATGTTAGAGTGCAGTCTAAAATAACCGACTCGTCTTTCTTTTTAGCTGCCCAATCTCAACCTCTTGTTAGAAATCGCTAAAAATAGAGAATTCTAAAATAAAAATTACTAGTTTCGTACTGGTTTGATTATATGTTTGAGAACATGAAAAAAGAATGAGCATGTGTTTTGTTATTTCGCCTCAAACTCAAACTAAAAAAAAAAAGTTATCTTTTTTTTAAATATGAGACCCAGGCCAAACCATTTTTCTCTGTAGAAGTTAGAGGGTTTAGTCACTTTTCAGTACCTTAGAAGACAATTTCTCCCAAAAGGTTGAGATTGGGCAGCTAAAAAACATACTTTTTTGTTATTTTAGACTACTCTTTAACATATATCAAAATAAATCAAATCGGAGCCAGACAGTTGTAATTTTAGATTGCCTTGTAAGATGGAAAGCCTCTATGCTAGTCATATCACCGGCTAAAAATCCCCACACCGAAACACAACAATGTGAACACTGCTTGGCCGATCACTTACTTACAAGACCAATAACCTGTGCTCAAAAAAAACACCCCTACGAGCGCTCGAACCAGATACTAAGAATAAAGATAGTATCCAACTAAGTATCCTTTATTATCATACAACAAACAAACAAACGATCCCTTTTCAAGCCTTTTCAATATTCAAATACCACCATTTATTATTATCATTTGCATGTTCTACTTCAAACCTTACACCGTTAAAGTAAACGTTCACTATTTTCTAGTGTTGATTCTAGGTGGTCTTCCACATGCAGAAGAAAAAGGCAGTATAATACTACAAATACCATATGCTCGTATTACCTTTCGGTTTTGGACGGCAGAAGAAAAAGGGATTACAAGACTACAAACTTCATATGCTCATGTTGCCTTTTGGTTTTAGATGGTGGCATTGTTCACCTTTCCGCGGACGGCTAAGCCTTACCAACACAACATTAATTATTTCCCTACACGCATTGACACACGGACACGCGTATATAGGGGATCATTAATGAATAGGGTTGCCAGTCGTTCTAATCGCATGATATATTTGTTTGGAATTATTTAGTACGTCATTATTGTGTGGTAAATAATATTTCATATCAAGATTAAATTCTAGATGAATAAATAAGACACAGAAGTGACAAAGTATTGATATTAAAATTTGACAAATGTTATAGATTTTTGTCCGTAATTAAATTCCAAGTAAGCTTGAGTCAGGATCGCGGGACCGCGGTGGATGCGAAAAGCACAAGACCGGTCTGAGTGGAAAGCCTTGGGGGAGGCCTATGTCCAGCACTGGACGTCTTTCGGCTGACATGACGATGATGATGATGAAGCTTGAGTGATCTATGTGGTTTTTTTGTAATATTTTTTACGTAAGTGAATCATTATTCTGAACCTATTTTTATTCGGTTTACCCTTGTTTTATAGACACTCATTTTATAGAACGTATCACTTCGCAGAGTTTTCGTTTCATCGTAAACTATTTTCCTCCGAACCCGTGTTGATTTCAGTTTATCTTGTGAAGTCTAACCTTACTTAACCTACGTAAATCATATTTAAGATAACCTAAAATCCACACAGATTCAGCAGAGCTTTCTATGAAATGAACAGCGAAGAGATACATTCTATGAAATAAGTGTCTATAAAACAAGAAACACCGCTTTTTATTCAATAGAAAACTTTTTTTGTTATTGCTAAAGTTTAATCCGATTGTTCTTATAATTACATATTGTGTAGATTTTAATCATAAAGTCTTATAAATGTTTTAAATGTATTTTTTTAATTATATTACATATAGCTTAAACAACATCGTTCCCGATCCTTTTTCACATAATTATTCAACTCTTTCTAGAGCACTGCAGCACTAACACAAGATAACAATAATTGATTTTCTCAACACTGTCAACCCTAGGCCCCGTATACAGCCGGACGAACCGTTATCACTAATTTGTATCGGCCGGACGGACGGACAAACGGACTGATTGACAGCCTTCATTAGTACGCGCACGTATTGTTTGCTGCCCCGTTTTTGGATAGTTTGGTTAAGGTCAAATGAAAAAAGCAAATTGAAATTTAAAAAATACCGCATGTTCACAAGGATTCTTTATTTTTATTTACTTAAGCTGGTTCTGGGGATTTATTTTTGGAATATTTAAAAATATTGATTATGTTCCCTTTACTAAACTAGCTGTTCCCGTGCCCACTCCGTTCGGCAATCACAATTTTTGGGTTAATAAACAGCCTATAATACTCACAAATAACGTGGCTTTCGATTGGTAAAAGAACTTTTAACATCGGTTCAGCAGATCCACGCGTTACCCCTTACAACGTCACAAACTTTACCTTTTTATAATATTAGTAAAGACAAGCCAACCCGGTAAACTTAGTACCGCCTCGGAATGTTTTTCTCGTATTTTTTTCCTTTTTTTTTTAGTTATTTTGCTATTTGGGGCAGAGACAAGTCATGACAAGTCCAACAAATCAAAGATCATGAAAATCGGTCAAGCCATTGAGTTATAAAATGGTGTACGTAACCCAACTTCGATCTGTAGTTTATATAGATATTTTAATATACATATTTTTTGAGTAACCTACAATTTCTCATGAGACAGTTTCTAATTAAAGATGTTTCTAGTCATTACAATGCGAATCATACCACATTAAATTTGAGAATTCCCTCGACCCTAACGATTCTGACGTGGATACGAAGAACAGAGCATAAAGAAAAAAAAAACAATGCGTATGTCCAGCAGTGAAAGGAGAAGAAACAGAGGGAAATAAAGAGGGTACGATAGCGCAATCAACTACACCATAGTGGTCAAATACCCACAAACCCTGACATTTTGGGCACTGGAAATATCCAGTTGCGTTTTTCTGACGAGATTGTTGACGAGTTATTCAAGAGAATAACACTGCCAGGTAGCGCTAACTGATAAAACTTAATTAGAAGTTTGTTTTGTTTTACTAGGCTTCAATTTGTCACGAACGACACTGATTGGAATGACTTGATTTGCTTACATGACCTAGTCACGTGCTGTATTGGACGCATTGATCAAAATAACTACAAAGTTTGTTTTTAAATACAGATGTAATTTAAATAAACACTCGTGTTTGTGTTTTTTAATTTACTATCCAAAGTTTTCAAAAAGAAACTGTTGTGCCATTTCAGGAGTCCCATCTCTCTTCTACATTCTTATAAGCCCAATTAACGAGAGAAAAAGGAACACCGACAAAAGATTAGCTCTTAAGTCAAATGATTATGAATAGTCTTTTTATGATTCCAAATTTCTTGGCTTTGGTTATGTTAAGAGAAACATACGAGTGTATGTTCCTCTTTGTTTCGGCCCATCTTGATTTGTTGACAGTAAGAGCTGACACCACGCCACAGTGTGATGACACTGATGACAATATCAAAGCAAGACGGGCTAATCCAAGGCAGAATATAGGCCCTGTAGTCTTAGACAAGATGCATTGAGAGATCGTTATTGTTATCGTAAATGTGTAATTGACGTAAGTTGCCGGACGTTTGCGTCGAACGCTTATGTCAATAGGGAATATGCATGTATTTTTTAAATCGCATTTCTGAACTAAACATTAAAAAACCGTATAAGAGATCACCTAAAGTGAGTTTAAAATTAAAGTCGGCCAAGAAATACGGATTATACAAGCATTTTTAACTGCTCATTAGACTGCGATAGACAAAGATCCGATGTGCACTGTGACGTCATGGTCGGCCATACAAACTCCATATTTTATTTTTGCGGGTGGTAATACCTTGTGCAGGATCCGTCCGGATCGCTACCACTATCTTATCCATTAACCTACCGCCAAACAGCAGTGTTCGCATTGTTGTGTTCCGGTTTGGGGATAAGACAGCCGGTGTAATGACTAGCATAGAGGCATTCCATCTTAGTCCTCAGGGTTGGCAACGCGTTTGCAGTCTTAGGCTTGCAGTCTTGTGAATGCGAGTGGGTCACAGTTAACACTTACCATCCGGTGGCCTGTGTGCTCGTTTGCCATCTCTGTGCCACAAAAAAAAAACTGTTTTGCTAGAAATAGAGGAAAAAATATTTGTTGGCTAACATCTTAGTATATTTTTATAGCTATTCATAAAAAATATCTCAGCTTTTTGTTACAAATTTCCACTTTATATTGGAGCTGTGAAAAAGAAGCGTGAATATTATTCATTTTGACAGGTTTCGAAAATCGAAAAAATATATAGTTAATAATCCTTTACTATCGTTTTTTGTCGGATAAGATCTTATTTATCTTGCTTTCTCAACAAGCTTGAGTACTCATCAATAAGACAACCTGAAAAGACCAATTAGGATGGGAAAGAATTTTTCTCAAACATGCTCGGAAAAAACGGTTTTCCGATTGAAAGATAAGGACGGAAAGGGCCTCATTTTACTCCTAGGAGTGAAAAAACCATATGAAAACACTTTCCGTCAATTTTTTTATTTTTCTTAAAAATGCTGTCACTTTGCATACAAAATCAAAAGGACCAAGACAAAAAATCCAAACAGCCAAGGTAACTGCTCGCTTTTTTAGCACAGTGCGTGTGTTTCTTTTTGAATTTGCATTCCAATTTCTATGGTTAGTATTTAAAAACAATTGACAGTCGGTAAAATTCGTTCATTCTGCATAATTAAATTACTTGCTTTTTAAAAATGTATTCGTATTATTTCCTCACATGTTTGAGAAAAGCATTATGTATGCCTCGGCGGAAACGAGGATTTCCTGACTCGTATTTTAGCCACCTCGTCAGGAAAACCCTTACTTTCCGCGCCTAGGCAACAATGTACTAATTCACGACATCTGTATGCATCTTCTCTAGGGGCTCTGAACGTTATATTGACAATAACACGTCACTGTGTCTGTAAATGTGTTTGACATGTATTTAAATGTTTACACAAACCAACAAGCAAGGCTGTTAATTTAGTTTAATTTTGAACAAGTAATTTAGCGGGGTATAAACCCGAAGTTCAAGAAGGCACACGTTTAAGCCTTATTCAAACTCAGACTATCAATATTTGTAAGTAAATTAATATTTGAATATTCATGATAGCTGCAAGCGATCCAAGATTATCTTAGGTAGATGTATCGATAATTATAGATACATAGACGTAGTTTCAGTGATTTAAAGATTCTCAATATTTACTATAAGTAGATAACGAGAAACATATTTGAAATGAGAAATAGGTAAGTAAATACATACCTATTATAGAAAACAACCAAGACTCAGGAAGAAATACTCGCAGTAATAAATATTTTCTGATACCGGGAATTGGAGTTAGGACCGCTATAAATAAAATATACGTTCCCAAGGCTGATAAAATCTATCCTACTAATATTACAAATGCAAAAGTTTGTGTGTTTATTTGTTTCTTCTTCACGCTGGACGGACTGGGATGAAAGAAATGGAGATAACTTATTTGTACCTGGATTAACATAATTATATAATCCTGAAAATTGTATAAGTTACCGAGGGTTTAACGATGATTCAGGTCTACGCTGATGAAATCGCGGGTCAAAGCTAGTGTTTGGCATTATGGCCGTATAGATTAGAACTGTACACTAATACAAATCACGGAATTAAGACTAAAGGCATAGAAACCGTAGTAAAAAAGCAGAAAATACATTATAGTTGAGTTCTTTTTACTTACTTTACAAAAAATACTTATAGTAGTAAGTTGGAAAGAGATGCATCTATAGCTGTTATTTCGTTATTTGGTACATCGTCACAAGGCGTGATGGGCCTATAAGCACAGCTACTAAATGAAATAGCCATCATCATGTCAGCCGAAAGACGTCCACTGCTGGACATAGGCCTCCCCCAAGGCTTTCCACTCAGACCGGTCTTGTGCTTTTCGCATCCACCGCGGTCCCGCGATCCTGACGAGGTCGTCACTCCATCTTGTTGGAGGCCTACCTACAGCTCGTCTTCCGGTCCGCGGACGCCACTCCAGAACCTTCTGACCCCATCGGCCATCAGTCCTGCGAGCAATGTGCCCCGCCCACTGCCACTTCAGTTTAGCTATTCTTAGGGCTATGTCGGTAACCTTAGTTCTACTGCGAATATCATCATTTCTGATTCTATCACGCAGAGAAACCCCGAGCATAGCCCTCTCCGTAGCCCTTTGAGTGACTTTGAGCTTCCTTATGAGGCCCATTGTTAGCGCCCACGTCTCAGATCCATAAGTCATCACCGGCAACACACACTGGTCACAGACTTTTGACTTCAAACACTGCGGTAATTTGGACGTAAAGGTGCTGCGAAGCTTCCCGAACGCTGCCCAGCCGAGTCGGATACGACGAGTGACCTCTGAGTGAACATTAAGTAAGTCATTATATTGACTATTTCATTTTATAGTATTGGAAGCCTAAAGAAGTCTAGTCTATGAGTCCAGTCTAATTTGAAGTTTTTTCACCTTCTGACCATGAGAGATTAAAGAAGAAAAGACACTTAGTTTTTGTTTCGTTTCCTCTTATTAATATGTAATCTATAAAGTAGAGACAAATAGCTGGTGCAACGTTCATCTTATTGCACGGTTTCTATTAGTCTGTGATACAAACTATTGACTTACGGAATGGCTAGCAAATACGTTGACCCTAGTTACAGACATACATAATATGATTATGTAGCGTTATAGCGTAGGCTTGGCTAGCTTTTCGGTTGATTGATTTATTCAAATGGTGATGTATATGTATTAGGGCGTGTAATGTTCCAGTAACTAATTAATTAGATGAAAAATTTAGAAGCGTTTTTTGTCGTGAAAGTTGAGTTTGTTGTAGTTGTCAACACTGGTAGATTCACTACATTACCGACGTGTAAAAGAGCCCTCATGTGGATTTTTTACTGAATAAATATTTTGAATTTGAATTTGGATTCTGTTAATTTTAAGTAACAATTTTAACTTTCATATTTAGAAGCAGATTACTTAGAACCGAGTTAAACGTTGTAAATTAACACGATTATATTATTAGTAATAAATATTTAATAAAATATTTGTTGTTTTAATAATAGGGTCATCCTCTTATTAATTTTCACTTTTCAACACATATTCAATAAAAAAATACGCTATCAACACAGATAGATTACAGCATTTTACAAGGAAAAAAAAAGTTAGACTTTTTTATTAACATAGGTTGTACGAGTATACATATATTTTTGTAATTGTCTTTTAAAACCCTTTATTTTGATACCCCACTTGATAGGTTTTTTACATAGCCTTTGTTACTTGGGATGACGTAAGGATTCTAACGATACCTCACACATCTAAAACAAGGGGCTATTCCCAGTAGTCCGCACCCCGTAGTTTGCACTGCGAACTACTGGGAATTTTTTCCCAGTAGTCCGCACCTCCGGCAAGTGGTGCGAAGTAAAGGGAAAAAAAATCCCAATAGTTTGCACTGTTTAATTCAACATAACTGTGTTCAATTTCATATGGTATTATAGGAGCAGGAATTTAAAAAAGTAATTTTAATTTTACACATTTATTTAAAACTAGACTGACAATTTAAAAAAAAAAAATACGAAAAATTTAACAAATCAACATAGTAAAGCATTTTTATGCTATATATATATATATATATATATATATATATATATATCTACATAATATTTATTAAGTCACATATAAAATATGTATAAAGGTCATCAGAAATATGTACAAATATTAACACGTATGAAAACTTAATCAACTCAATCTTATAATACCATATGAAATTAAACACATTTATGTTGAATTAAACAGTGCGAACTACTGGGAATTTTTATTCCCAGTAGTTCGCACCACTTGCCGGAGGTGCGGACTAGTGGGAATTTTTATTCCCAGTAGTTCGCAGTGCGAACTACGGGGTGCTGACTACTGGGAATAGCCCAAAACAAGGGATTTAGAAGTTATAGTAGAATAAACAAACTCACATACCTACATACATACCTACAAACATGAACCATGAAAAAATTACAGTCCTTTTTTGGGGCAGTCGTGTAAAAAGTAGGGCAGATGGACAGACGGCCAGCAGAGGCCGCGTATACACATCAAAAGTGACACATCAAAATGAGTTATATTATTGAATTATGATTCTGGTCTAACCACGTCTTCAAACTAATGTAACAAAACGAATCTAGACTTTAAGTAGGTACACTCAGTGTTTTGTATTATAACTTACTTGATAGCATAACTTCACACCAACTTCATACGAACGTGTCAGCCAACTTAGAAGCGGTAATTTTGTAATTAAAATGTTCTCTGATATTATGAACAGAGGGGAACTTTTCAAACTAACTAGATAATGTTTAGCTCACTTAACTAACTTAACATGTTGCGGTTTTTTAATACGTTATCTGTGTTGGTTGCCCGGGCGCTAGTAGGCACGTAAAAATAAATGCACGGACTAAAGTAGTATTAATGCTTTGATGGAACAACTGAGTTTTGTCGGTTAATATTTTGTTAGAGCAGTTAAACCCTTAAACTAACTCATTAAAAAAAAATGACACTATGCTACGTCATATTTCTTTCTCTTGCTTGCTGAAAATCTGTAGGTAAAAAAATGTTTTTGGGTAGAAAAATAATATTGAAGCATTAAAACATAATGATGCGAGTTGCCCAACGAAATGACACCGTGTCGGACATCAATAATTGTTTTATTGAAGAATGAATGCGTTTATCTTCTGATTTATACTTAAATTTCGCACACAAAACTGTGAATTACGGATTCATTACGCGTTTTTTTTGTATTTCGTCCGGTGTGACGGACATATATACTAGATTCTTTCAACATTTTTTCTGTACCCCGAAGCTTCAACATATCAACATATTTAATGAAATTTGTAATTTTACGGTATCGAAGTCTCTGCTAAATGAAGGGTTAAGATTAGCGTTTTTTGCTGCGCGATTCTCGCTTGTTTTGACATGCGCGTTTACACGCGCGCTACATTTCGCGCTTCAATAAGCCGAACGTGCGTATACGCGCTTTTTCCAGGGTGTTCGCTTGAATCAGTGTGGCAGTGTGGCTTGCGCGTCTGTCTATGCTCGTACACAATCCACGTGTAACAAATTTGCGCGTTGGCGAGCGTACATAAACGAGCCTATACGCGCTGAAAAACCGCTTGTCTGAAACCGCCCTTAACGATTAGAATAGTAAATTGGAGTCAAGTCTCCTTGGAGGAATCCAGTTCGTCAAGCTGTTCTAATTTGACAATCATTCAGATGAGGGTGTTGTCATCCTATTACCAGGAGTGTAGAACCTGTAAGGGTCTGCTCCAAACTGCCTGGCCTACGGGTCAAACAGAATGTTAATTGAAAAAAAAAAAAAAAAAGAACTTAATATCCACCTCCACCTGTATATAAAATACAGGTTGATTTTGATCATAACATAACTGAATTATGAAAATACAACATTAATTTTCATAACTAATATTGTAGTCAGATTTAATTAAATTTTACGCTACATTGCCTTACTTAGCCCGTAAGATGAAAATGAAACAATATAACGAGAATAGCTTCTACTTAAATAAAATTAGTCCTAATGAAAGACATTTTCAACAATTTAAGCACTAATTTACGTGTCAAAGAATTTATGCTTGAACGATGTAATTTTGTTTTACCCAACTTTTAGACTAATGTATACATACATATTAGGTAATTAAAAGACCTTTAATAATGTTTTAATAATTCTTATTAAATGTCATCATTAAAGTAAATAAAAGTTTAACTTACTTACTAAACATCAATATTAACCTAAACGTGACCTTTCAGGATTCCAAACCCAACTAAATAATGGTTTGACTGATATTACAATAGTGTAAATGAATTTACTTTTAGCAGTAATTAAATAATAAAAAGCGGCCAAGTGTGAGTCGGACTCGCGCACGTAGGGTTCCGTACCACTATACATCTAAATAAATGTTTTTCTTTATTCTTTATTATATTGGAGTTGATTGAATGAAAGGTAAAATGCGGTTTACGATTTATAACGTATTAAAAAAAAACTAATTATTAGATCTCGTTCAAACCAATTTTCGGTGGAAGTTTGCAGAGTAATGTACATCATATATTATCTTTACATTTATCATTCCCTTATTTTAGAAGTTACGGGGGGGGGACACACATTTTTCCACTTTGGAAGCGTCTCTCGCGCAAACTATTCAGTTTAGGAAAAAAATATATTAGAAACCTCAATATCATTTTTGAAGACCTATCCATAGATACCCCACACGTATGGGTTTGATGAAAAAAATAAAATTGAGTTTCAGTTCTAAGTATGGGGAACCCCAAAAATTTATTGTTTTTTTTTCTATTTTTGTATGAAAATCTTAATGCGGTTTACCGAATACATCTACTTACAAAGTTTCCATAGTATAGTTCTTATAGTTACGGAATAAAGTGGCTGTGACATACGGACGGACAGACGGACGGACAGACATGATGAATCTATAAGGGTTCCGTTATTTGCCATTTGGCTACGGAACCCTAATAAAACGTCGAAGTTTAATTGATGTACAAATCTACTCCATATTTTTTTTAGTCTAAAACTAAATTAGCTATACATGGTGTTCTAAAACCGATTTTTCTTTTAAAAACCAACAATCGAATAACAACAAAACATACAAACGTAAAATATAGCGGACAAATTGGGGCTCAGGTTGTGTTTTGATTGTGTAGCCGCAATGCCGATTTTTAGCTTGTACGCAGGCATACCACGTATACGGCGGAATGAAAACTTTGTTAATATATAAGAGAGAAGCTCATACCACTGCAATATTTTTAATGTATAGGAATGTGGTCCGGCATCGTAGAGAAAATAATACAATAAATAAGCAATATAAGTTACAATACTGTATTGTATCTTTTGAAAAGAAATTAATTAATTATTTGTGGTTATGAGCAGGGATCGGAGAAAATCAAGTTAATTTGGCTGCTTTTAAAAATATTATTTTAATAATATA
Source organism: Acleris sparsana (assembly GCA_923062465.1). Classification (NCBI taxonomy): domain Eukaryota; kingdom Metazoa; phylum Arthropoda; class Insecta; order Lepidoptera; family Tortricidae; genus Acleris; species Acleris sparsana. The sequence continues at coordinate 15,322,108 of OV281303.1, forward strand.
AATTCCGGGATTCCAGGATTCTATAACAAGTTTATATTAATTATTTTACATGTAGGGTAGGATAAAACGTTCCGTCAATTTGCTCTTCAAACTTCGTTAGGTTAGATGAGTTACCGGTACATGAAATAACATTTTTGGTAAATCTATAATTAATATAAAATAACTTTAAATAGTTACTGTAAATATTTAATTATGAATTTATGTGTGTATGTATTTCTTCAGTAATCCCGGGATTAGGTAAATATCGAACTGAATTTCCAATACCTGGTCTGGAAGAGACTGGTCCTTTATATCCACAGCAGAATAACTTCGTGGTAGGAAGCACTCGAACCATTTGCAGGTGTTGTTTACATCAAAATGTTACTTAAAATATCCTCAATTTAACACGTTACGACGTCGCCGCCGTCAGATACGAAAGCCTGTTTGTGACTTTACGCCGAAATGTCTAGACGAATTCAAATAATACTTTGAATCGAGATTTAAACGTATAATAAACGTTATATAATAATGGCTACCTATTAACGGTAAAAGACACAGCTCCAGTAGATCAACGCGGACAAAGTACCAGGCAGAATCTAGTGTTGTATATTTTTACTTATATTATAAAATATATATCTCAGTTTTAACGCTTTCACGGATAGCGCTGAACCGAGTCTTATCGAATTGTTAATGGAATTAGGATACTTTATATTATTATAGACGAAAAACTACTGTAATATCCATGTTCTAGATAAGATAAATTTAATAAATGAACGCAGTATAACAACAATCGCAGTGCTTCTCGACAAACAAGACAGAATAAGTTAATTAAACCCCCATAGTAAAACAAGCAATCCCCTGAAAGTGCACAGTGGACTGTTCTTCAGAGAAATTAAACTTTTATTTTTCCGCACTAGTAGCCTATAAAACGAGGTTAGACCGAGAGGTCACTGCGGTGCAGCGTACGTCACAGGTTAAGGACAATAAAAGAGAAGCTAATATTATAATCTCGTATAATACGGGTAAAATTTGCAGGAAATTTATGCAAAATTTTCAAATTTTGAATTTAAATTCTCAGAATTTCTCACCAGTGGAAAATATAAAGTTTTGGCGGTGCAACTCAATTCGTGTGAGATTGAGAATATCTCATGATATACATTTATTTATTTAAATTGGTTGCTAGCTCTAGCAAAACCAATCTTTAAAAAAAACACGGAAAAAAAGGACTAATATAAAAAAGCGTGCGGATAAATTTCTGTCCTATTATTATACGCGTGTGCGGATAACATTGCGTGCAACGGTTCACCAATGTCGTTTTGAAGCAAAATGACTATCTATGTGGTAGTAAGGTCATATTTCCAAAATCTATCATTGAGTTGAGCTGAATTGAACATACAGGGTACTCTACTTGAGGAAGTCAAGGGTTTTTTTTTGCGAAACATCACCTTCAGCCACCGCCCCTCGTCAAAAATCGACCGCAACGTGCACGGAACGCGTCACAAACGAGTTTCTCACGTGCCCCAAAATTAGTCGTAAGTCAATAAAAAGTTCTAGCGAGTTCTGAAAGCTTTTACTCCTTATCGGACAACAGATCGGGTGACGGCGCGCTTTTTCGAAATTCAGGGGTGTTGCGTAATCTTATTTACATTGGTTTTTTATGGTGAGGTGAACAAGAGTGGTCGATAATTTCCGTGAATCGGTGGAAGTTGGTTTTTGATTAATGCTGCTGTGTCTTTGAATAATTGTTGTCTGTATTCTATTCATTGTAAAAACATTACAACTAACAAATTGATTACAAACCTTTAATAAAAAATGTTACTACCAACAATATACTGAGATCTTGCTTCATTATTGATTACATCGTGATATAATATTTTATCATGCTTTTTTTTTATTGAAGTTAAAATCATGAAACGTGACTGCAGTTTCCGAGAACTTATTAATGTTATATATCCGTGTACTCAGAGGAATGGAGTGAAAATTATTGTGTATACATTACAAATTATTATGTTGCAAACAAGAAACAAACGGATTTAGGTATTTTACTGAACGTATGCTTCGAGTTGCATTTAAAATAACACGCATAGTCAATCCCTTATCCAGAGTTTTTAGACATTGTCTCATGATATTTATTTTAAACATTAGTATGACATGCTATCTCCCTTTCTCAGGTCATGCCTTTCATACGTGTTTACCATTCGGTCGATATTTGTTCAATATACAAAGTCTCTAATCTTCAAAGGAGCCAGTCACAAGATCGTAATAAATATTTGCGGTAGCAACATTTCGCGCGAAGGTCAGAAAGGGTCAGCAAACATTGACAACAGGGTTGCCAACTTACCATCGCACAAGATAGTAAGAAATCTGAACTTGCATTTTATATGGAGCGTAAAATTTTTATATTTCTGTTATTGCCTCGCAGAAAATACTATCGTTACGTTACAATGTTTCTCTCTGATATTTTATTAAAGCCTGGGATGCTCGGTATATCGGTTTTAGTTCTGCGTTGTTTGTTTTATGTTGCCATTGCATGTGGTGTTATACAGATCGTTGGGTTATACTGTGTAATAAATACAACTGGGCACGTACACAACAAAAGTATCTGAGCTTCACTTTAATGTGAGGAGTATTATACACGTCTAAGTATTTTCAACTTCATAATATGACATTGCTTGTATGTTGTCCGTTTCGAGCAAAAAAACATTTAAGAAACTAATATGACTCAGTTTTAATTTTTTTTCGAAAACATTTATAGAGTTGGATTAGATAAATTACCAGAAAGTACACTTCTTATTTTATTCTACTTAGAGAGCTTTGCAAATAAAACGAAGCAAGTTTAGGTTCGCAGAAAGCTTTTAAAACTTTCCAATTCAATATAATAATTTAGTTATACACCACTAAAGCTGGAGTGAAAATAAATTTTCCAATATTCATAACATTCATAGACTTCGCTAAAGTTTTAATTTTTCCCATAAATAATTTTACTAACGTCATTTTAATTTGAGTTTCAAGGTGACTTTTCAACCTTAAAGCGATGTACACATTTCAAGCAGTATCTACCCAATACGTTATTAATTATCATCATCATTAAACTTATGAAAATAAGTTAATGTTACAGAAATCCTCTAATGTCAACATGTTTTTTTTTTTAATAAAAAGTTGTAGCTACGTCACTTTATTAATTAAAACTTATTTAAATAAATGAATACTAACTAATTATTCCAATAGTTCGTGTCTTATTGAATCATATTGAAATTCTATACCAAATTAAATTTAAATGGTTGCCTATCGACCGTAATTGCTCCGACCACCCTGTAAGGGAGGTTGGCCAACACGGCCATACTGACAGGCATACCGTCCCCATTAACTAGTTGATTGGCGATCGTAAACAAAGATTAACCGAGTGTTTGATCTGTTTTTATTGTGCTTTTTAATTGCGATGGAAACTCGTTGAGGAGTCAAACAAAATGTCACTTAATTTGAACTGAATTATTAATTTACTGAAGCAGCGGTTCGCTTTTTTTTGTTCCAGTGTGAAGATTAAGATTACCTAAGAAATTGAAAGAGACATGCCACTTTAGTTCTCTGGGTTGGAAGGCATTTGGTAGTCTTAAGATTGCAGTCTTGACATTGTAGTCTTGAGGATTCGAATATTTATGGGTCTCCGATCCTACTTACCATCGGGTGGCCTATGTATTCACTGCTCGCGTCCCTTATTCTGGCCAAAACAGAGTTAACTTTTAAATGGATGTATATATCATTTCTAAAGTTTCTGAATAATACCAATTCAGCCTTGGTTTTATTTTTAGTTATTCAAATAATAATTGTTAAACCGCCTCACAAATACGAAAAAGGTTTTCGAAAAGGTTTCGCGAGGGACGGGTTTCGTGCTAAAGTGGATCTATTTGTTTTGCATTTGACAAAGTTATATTTCAGGACTTATAAATCTCTTAACGGTCGTTGTGTGTGGTAAAATCAACAAAATTATGATTTAGAACACATATTTGACATATTTGGCAGTAGTTAAAGTGTGCTTGAAATATAATCTGTCCTTATCTATCATTATGACATTTGATTTGGACGGAAAGGGGCAAAGGATACTTTAACTAAAATAGGTTTATAGTGTGTCCATAAAAATTGGGTATAAGTGGTAAAGGGTTTCCTTAATTGACTTTACATACAACCTATCTCTAAAAGCTCTATTATCTTCACCTTTGGTTATGAAATTTCCAAGAAGTTTCAAGTTGATACACGGTGGGTTTATCAAACATTGGACTATTAATAGTTAAAATAGCCAGTGTTAGTAACCCGAGGGGAATGAAACAATATGTTAAGGATATTACTATTAAGTCCCTCTACACTTAACAAGGGTCTAGCGTGTTTGAATAGCGTTACGCCTTCAGGGGAGTTATTCTCTTAAGACTCTCTCAAACGGTCAATCAGGCGAGTCATACGAGCGGGTTCACTCGACGGGTTAAGTTACCTAATTGAGAATGCTCGCCGGTAAATAATATCTTCATGCTCTGTCAGGACATTATCAACTCGCTAGTTAATAATTGGTTCGCCGAGTTTCAAAACGAGTTGCTTAAGCGAGTCGCCTACCAGGCTCCCATACGTTTATATGTAATATTATTGAGGTGAACCTTACGTTGATGGAGGTTTTGTTTAGATAATGTTACGAAAACTGTTGTTTGGGAATTAGTGGAAGTTCCCCAAGGCTATTTCACTATCCTGACTAATTATTGTAAATGTAAAGGGTATTTTGTTGGTATTCCTCATTTGATGCAGCAATGAAATAAAAACTGGGCACGAGCATGTCATGCTCAGGTTGGGCTCCGTCATCGTTTTTACAGACAAAAAACTATAAGAATAAAATGTTTAAAGAACTTTTTATTTCTCATAAAGAATTACAGGATTCAATTTATTTATTTATTTATTTATTTATAAAGTTTTGTAAGTAGGCCCTGTAGGCACTTTTACAAGTCTGAGTCTACCAGCGCTTCCAAAGAGACCACTGTTGAGAAGAAGCGCCGCAAGAAACTCAACAGTAAGCCTTTTTTCTAAATAAATCACTTATTACAATATGAAACTTAAGCTACACAATTTAAATGTCACAGGGATGTACAGGTCCCAGTAGTAATAATAATTAAATATATCCAAATGTCGGATTAAAATAAATAATACAATTTCGGAGATGTAAACAGTCTCCAAATGTCAAATTAAAATTAAGAATTAAACATAATTAAAAAAAAAAAAACACAAAACAAGGGAGATGTAGAAAGTCTCCACAATTACATGAGAAAGGTTACAGGTTAAGACTAAAACTAAGCATACAGTGTTTAATTATATACGAAAGTAACATGATATAAAAATCATAGAGGGTAGAAATTCATTACAAAAATATTACTAATGTTCGAGTAAGCATGCGTCACCAACTGCACCTCAGGCACAGCGATGTAGGAATAAGATAAGAACGGTGCGCCATAGCGCGTGGTTGGATGTGGCATATTTAGGTGTGCTCACGGTTTTTTCATTTCAAAGGTTTTTAATTCGTCCAAACCCCCCTCCCAGGTACAAATAATTATGTGTGAAGGTATTCACTAAATTGGCTGTTGAAATTCTTAACTCTAACGAAAGAGACACCTTTTAAGCCCAATATTCTACATCAAAATCAACCAAAGACAGTACGATTTTCACTAGATAAGTAATTTACGCAAATTGAATTAGAATCCAGGATAGAGATAATTACAACATTGAAATTTAATTACACATCACATAAGTAGGTAAGCTGCCAGAGATATATGTACAATTAGGAACGGTTTACCGCAATGTCTATTCAGTTGATAATTTGATGCGGTGGGGCATTATCGCGGTACTGATGGACAAACAGACTTGCTTGGTTAGTGTTTATAAATACGTATAATGAAGATCGTCTAAGATCCAAAAAGGAGACGATTTGCACTGAGCTGTTTATTCGATTATAAGTATTTTATATCAAATATAGGCTTCATGCTTTCGATTGGTATGTAATTTGTAGAATAACAAGCAATTGCAATTTAAAAAAAAAATCATTTTTAATTAAAAAAAATGATATACGAGGGCTGTTTGATAAGTCCTTTTAAAAACTATTTGTAAAACCTTTTTTCTGGTAAATGGCATTAACACTGGCAGGCACAATCTTTCAAATGAAGACTGTCAAAAATTCAGCTAAAAAATCAAGTTTTTGTCAGTATAACCATTGTTTAACTGTGATCACTCGTAAATTTTCAACAACTATGGAAAAAACTGAATTTCGTGCCGTTATAAAACATTTTTTTATGAAGGGTTGCAGTGCTGCCACAATAAAAACTGAACTTGATTCTGTAAGTAGGTACTGGCCTGATTTTTTTCAGCCTACCATTTATAACTTGGCGTATACAATTTGATATAAAATACTTTTTATCGAATAATCAGCCCGGTGCACATCGTCGCAATTTTCTTAGGCCAAAGCTTTTATGGTCACCGACATTGTCCTTTATGTATGTTTGTATTAAAACCACAATCAGATATTTATTTAAGGGATAACCATGGAAATTAAATACCTTCTTCTTGCATTTGTCCTAAAACTAAGCATAATTTTTAAAAAAGAAAGAAGAAATAAATTTAGAGACAATATTGGATACAAAACATTATTTAAAAAAAGGAGGTCCAAAAAAGTGAAGAAAGAACAAGTTTAATTAGTATCACGAGCCACTTAATGGTTTGTTTCACACCTCCCTAAATTAGTAACTAACAAGAGGGATGCCGCAATACGTTAGATAAGTATAGAGATATTATCTTCGTACGTATCTTACGTATTACTGCGTCCCTCTTATTAGTGACTAATTTAGGATAGTGTCATATGCCCTTTAATAAGGAACCCTAAAATCAGCGTTTAATAAATCCAATGTAACATTTAACTCCTTAAAATACCTTTCAGTTTAGGAGTTGTAAAGAAATTAACTAATTGTTAGGATTTATGAACTATTGAAGTAAATTGCCGCAATGACCGAATATAACATTCAAAGTGTTGTTGTAGCTTTTAATTCGCCACCTGCTATATGATTCAACGATGAAACAGGAATACTTTACGATAGACAGTCTTTAGAACCGCTGTGTACTTTGTTTTACGACCTTTACTGAGTTAACATACCCACAGGGGTACCGTATTTCTCTAATATCCTTCAAGTCCTTCCACAGTAAACTTACAAACGCTTACAGAAAACATTAATCCTTTAAGAACTCGATCAGTCCAACTGGAGCGCAAACAGTATTTGTACAAAGTATAATGAAGAGTTAGTTATCCGAGTCCTAACTCGAAGTCTCTGGGGAAAAGTGGTCTGAGTTAGGAAAGGCAAGATATAGATTTTTTATGAATTGGTTATTTAAGAATGATATATTACTATTGACGATCTCAATGTTATACGCCTAGGCGAATAGGTAAGACTTTTGACTAGGGTAAACGCTACATTTCATGGAAGGTAGACAGTCTGTTAAGTTAGTTCAGGGACAAACCAAGTAGTTTTATATTTTAAAGGAACTTAACTCTCTGATGGCCGTTGGAGCGGAAAGGTTCTAGAGTGGCGACCGCGAACCGGGAGACGAAGTGTTGGCAGACCTTCCACAAGGTGGACTGACGATCTGATAAAGGTCGCGGGAAACCGCTGGATGACAGCAGCAGAGGACCGATCGTTGTGGAAAACCTTGGGGAAGGCCTTTGTCCAGCAGTGGACGTCTTGCGGCTGATAATGATGATGATGAACTCTATGTTTATGAGTTTCTGTCAACCCAGTGATTTTGTTTGCGTTAAATGTTTAAAAAATAGTTAATACTACATTGGTACAAAGTACATATTCATACATACCTACAGGTCAAATTATTTCAATTTTTTCACAGTCACCTAAATATGGTTCTTCTTAGGAGTTCAAACCGCTATTAGTCCCTACCTTGTTAACAGTACCAAGATCACCTCCGGATAAGTCAAAGATGAATCAATGTTGAATTTTTAACGCTGAATCGGGGATTCTGGATCAGCTGTTTTACCAGCAATCTCTTGTTTGCAGCTGTTCTTGATTAAAGGCATTAATGTTGAATAGGAAATCTGTTTAATCTGAAATAGCAACAATGAAAGACATCATTGCATTTAAGTAAATAATTATGTATGCTGTAATCCGGAAATTGAATGATGCTACTGAAGAAGGGCTTGCTTGCTAACTTGTTTTATACCAGCAGTAAAAAAGCATTTGCTCTATGCATGCATAAAATAAACGCTAGACAAGTGGTTGGTCAATATCTAATTAAAATTCGTTCAGTTCAAAAAAAAAGTACTTTCAAACTTTGTTGCAGACAGACAAATGTAACCTGTATAATTATAATCAACGTTCTATCAGTTCACATCAAAAAAACACATTCAAATCCTAAACACATTTTTTTCTATTAAAAAGCATTTATTACTACAACGCCGTTCAAGCAAAAAAATATTCCTGCTCGCTCCCCGGAATTGCTCATTAGTTCATTTTCAAATTTTCCGTTTCATTTACCAATCACATCGGCCCGTTAATAACAGTTATTTGCCGACCACTTCCTATTAGAATATCGTTTGGCACACATGCCAATTTTCCAATAAGCAAAATTTTGCATACTGGATTAGTTATTAGAGCTACGGCTGACTGACTGTTTTTTGCTGTGCTGGCTTTATTTGTGGGTAATTCGTTTGTTTGTTATATATTTTAATCGTTGAACTAGGACTCAGTTGAATTGGATCGGTTTAATTCATTTTACCGTCATTACCTCCGTCAACTCTTTGTGAACTTACTATACAAATAAATTGTTTTAGAATGGTCACTTGACTTGATTTTTGAATTTACAAGTAGTGTCTCAGAAATCTGAAAATCATATTCAGTGTTTCTAGTTAATCTTGATATATCGAGATGGTTTTCTATCGTCAAAGGACTAAAATGAGGATATTTTGTCATGTTTAAATAATTAAAATCATCGAGCAGAGTTGAGTATACACTAGATTTATATTTATTCGTGCAGTGCGCGACAAAGGTTTGCTTAATAACATGGTTCAATTTTTAATTATGCTTTTTCATATTACATTATAATCGTTGTTCGGTGAAACAAGTTCCGAAAAACATCGATATGTTTTTAAATATAATTGAAGCGTTGTAATATTTGCTCTGATTTTACGCAATGATATTAATTTCAATCAAATGTTTATAATATTTACTATATTACTTCAGTTAAAATATTTAACTTATTATAATTTTGGAATCTATTTAAGGATTATTAATTTTAAGTGACCAAAAAATTCTACTTCTTACTGTTTCCTTTTGTCTCCAGAAACAGTTGCCAATATAGTATTTTTCAAAGGCAACGTTTCAAAATGCTCAATAATTTCCTAAACCTTCCAACCCGCGCTTTTCGCAATCTTCAATTCAATTGTACTCCTCATTCCTTATTGACGATACTTTGTAGAATCCGCGTACAATGCGGAACGCTGAGAAACATGACCTGTATATGGATGATAGAATATTCATTCGAAGTTAAGGAGGCATGAGAGAAATTGAGTCGTACAATAAACCCGATAGTTTTATATCTGACAGTGACAGGTGAGTTGGAACGTTTCAATATTTCAAATGTGTGGCTATGTCCCATATCGCGTACACGTTTACGTTTCACTTGGGGATTCAGGCGATAAAACATCGTACACTTTTATTTAGATGTAAAGAGATAGCTCGGGATACGCGAAAATAAAGATTCTTGTGATAATTTGAACTCTTAGTAAGAACAGGAATAGACAATTGTAGTAAATGAAGAAAATATAGTAAAATATGAAAGGGCATATGTTGTTAGGGTAGATCTTGAAGATTTAGAAAAAGAATCAAAAGAAAATGTAAATATATTGAAACGAGCCTGTAACGATCAGAATAATAACATAAAGGGTAAACGGCTTAACCCCAATATGATACCAAATAAGGAGAACTCAAAACATCTAACCAATATATAAAAGAGGGATATGGCAATAAATAAGAATTTACTGCCGGTTTCAGCAACATATAAATTGGATAAAGATATTCCAAATCGGGCTAGAAGAAATACGATGTTGCTAGGGAATCCGAGCCGGTCTGATGTTAAATTGTAAATTGTAGCGAGATGAAACAGCACTCTTTATGCTTGCCGAGGGGCGTCTCTGGTGCATCAAAGTAGAACAAATTTAAGTTGGATTACTTTTGGATGATTGAGTTTTCAAAAGCATGTGTGCAAGGATCTGCAAGTTATTTGAATGAAGTAGGTTTATAGTGAATATTTAAGCAGTTGTTGATTGCGTAGAAAATTTTCGTTCCTTTTTAATGTCAAATAAATTGGTATACTACATAATTCCAAGTCCATTCAAATCTGGAATTTATTTTTTGATATCATTTATTAATTAAACCTTACCTAACCTACGAATAGCAGTTAAATTATGCATTTAATCATAAATAGATAGTTGCAGTTAAAGCTTACGGAAAAAGTTAAATTCGGACAAATGAATACTCTGAATTCTAAGGTGTTTCCCAAATTAACAAGTGTTATCGATCGCGGTGTCCTACTACTCAATCAGTTTTTTTTTTCGTTCATGCGAATACTTATTTTATTAAGTATTCAGTAATTAAATCGATATCCATTCAACATTAATTACCGGTAATTAACATCAGTGGTTTTTTTCCTACCTAGTGAATTATTCAAAAGCTGTCCTTTGCCACGTCAACAAAATATGAATATTCCATCGTTTCGAAAGGTTATTATGATACTTTAAAAGGTTGGGAGCTATTAATGAAAGATGCCTCGGGTATTAAACTTCCAATATCGGGTATCTTGAGACAAAATGTTTTACATTTTTGGTAATATTATAGCAATTAAAAGTTTCATAATATTTTTTATTAAAAGTTTACCTATTGACGTTACATCCTTTTGTTATGACTTCACTGTATTCGAACGAGAAAAATACATTTATTTTTACAAGAGTGTCAACACTGCTGCCAAACAACACTATTCGCAATGTTGTGTGTAAGACTAGTGGTAAAATAACATTGCCCTGTGCCCTGGGGACGCAAATGGAAAATGAACACACACATTCTCAGTCTTGGGATAAACCGTAAGATTGAAGTCATGAGACTGAAAATGTCCACGGGCTTCAAAGAGGCTTGTGTTCGTTTGCCTTCCATGCCTACGCTATAAAAAACAAAAAAACAAAAGTAATTATAAAATCCTTGGGGGTCCGAATCCAAAGAGACTTAATTCAAAAGACCCATCCCAAAACCCATCTCTTTCGGTCAGCTAAGCAACACAGCGTTAGAATGAGAGAGATTATCCCATCTTTTCAATCCCACTGTGGTCACGTGCCCATCAATTTGTGCGATTGTGAGTTTAATTTAGTTTACCCTGAGCGTCTGTTATCAGATGGGAACGGAATAGACCACACACAGTTTGTGTCGATCTCTATCACACTTACACATCTAGTACGATTAAGATCTCTTCACAGCTTCCTGTGACAACATTTATTATGTTGCGGCTGTTTATTAATTAATACAGGTTGTAAAAGTTACAGTGTTAATATGACTTTAAGTGTTACTTCTTTTAACTTCTCCTATCATTGTGTTGTTGTTTGAAGTGCTCGGCTGTTCTGTAGCTTTAGACAATATGCATTGCCAGAACGTTATCGCATCGAACGCTTAAGTCAGTTCCAAAATCTGAGTAGGCTCAAAGTTATTAAAATATGTAGAGTTATTAGTTTTCTACCATTTATATAGTTTTAGTTCCATTTTGTATGTGTGTAATTTTTTTTAAATTATTATTCATTATTAAATTGTTACATACATTTTTATAAAATTTGAATGTAATTATTAGTGCACAAAAAAAAAACTTATGTGTGAGAATTCAAAAAACAAGGGGACATTCGTTCACACGTTAATCTAATCCAAATTCTACTAAGCTCTATAAGCCCTGGAGCTTAGTTTGAATTTTGAATATAAAAACATACTTATTTAAATATAAAAAAAACATACTAGTAAATAAATAAATAATTTAAACTTTAAGTATTTATAACTCAAGCTCATCACGAAAATATTTACCCATACCGGCACCACTGGCTTCGTAAGCAGACACACTAACATCTACGCTAACCACATAATCGTGCACTCAGTTACAGATTGATTAAGAATTTAACGATCATTTAATGTACATTACACAATTGTGCAAAATGTGCCCAGTGGGGCGTTTTAGACCTATTAAAAAAATACCCTTCCTCTTCCCCTCGCGCACATTATGTCTTCAATTAGAGTCTTCATTACGATAACCACCACCCTTTGACACCCTAAATAGTTCTGGCCATATATGGGTTAATGTAGTAAAACCACTGTTATCAGTTTCTGTTATTCATTTTCTTCAAAATCGTCATCAGCCATAAACATTAATTTTCATGCCCCCGGCAACTTAACCGTAATAGCCCTCCGGTATTACCGGTAAGTGGTGTTTTAATACCGATCTTTATCTCAGCGGTTAATTTACGATCCCATCCCTTCGGGTTCATTAATCGATTATTTGTATAATCGTATTAATGGAGGTATATCCGATATTGAATGTTCACGTTAAACATGTTAATTTGCGTAAAGGATAAACATAATTTGCAGTTAATTTTCGATTTAGTTATTAATTCTGTATTGAGTATTTATTTATAAATATTTAATAGATAATTCATTAGTTATTTCCGTGTATAAGAAAGTGACCACAGTCTTTGTGCAACTTGGTGATTCTTTTTCTGTCAAAGTAACCTTCTATTACTGATAATTGTAGGCTTTTACATGAAAACCAGACATCAATCGCACGCTTCGTAGATTTCCTCCTGATTCCCGTTCAGCTTTTGGATTCAATACAACCGAACCCGATCAAATTGTAAATCCTTTCTAATTGGACCCGGTGAATGTTCCCGTTTTCCGAGCCCTACAGTTTAAAAAACGAAGCATAAAACTTAACTGAAATGGACCTAACGTTTTCTTCGACTGTAGTCGCAAAATTGGTGTAGTTTTTGACGATTTGCAATCGTTCGGTTGGCAAACTTTGAATCTTTTCATCGCCTAATTCTATCGTTTTTAGGGTTACCAAGTCAAACAAGGAACCCTTATAGTTTCGCCATGTCCGTCTCTCCGTCTGTTCGCGGTCTAGCTCAGAAACTCTTGGTACTACAAATCTGTAATTTGGCATATTTATACATTTAAATAGGAAACGCCGACGAAAGCACATAAACGCAATACTAAGTGGTTGATTGGTTCCTGAGATACGGCTGTTTAAGTGTTTATAACCAGTGAAAATCATCTAAGACAGTATCATTTGTTCCTTCAATCAAGTAGTTATTGAGATAGGTTTTTGTTTTTGTATGACGGCTTCGGAACTTTACACGGAGCATGTTCCAACATGCTCCTGCTCGGTTTTTTTATTTATTTCTGATGTGGTTGAATGAACTTTTTCTTTTTTCTTTTAGTATTATACAAACTTGAATAAAAACAAAGAAACAAAACTAGCTTTAGCTTGACTTTCATGTATCTTAGTTCCGCGCAGAGGACGTAGACAAATGAGGCTCCGAATAAAATTCCGTTCGTTACTTTGTCTTCATTTGTAGAGTTTACCGAAATGACATTTAGTTCATTAGCTTTTTGTAGTTCTTTCTTGTTCCTATTTTCAATACAATTGTTTTTGTCAGTAACGACGCTAGATTTCTAAGCTTCGCATACTTCTTTGTATCTAAACGATTTTCTTTGCGTGTGTTTTGTATTTGTGTTTAATCATTATAGACAAATAATAATACGACGAATTTCAGTTATCAACAGTTTCGATTATTTGAATTTTTCATTTTTTTTTCTGAAATTGTTTTGCTTTGCTTGATTTTTATAGAGCAAAGCTAACCTAAAGGTTCTGCTTTATCTTTAAAAAGATTAAGGGTTCAGAAAATAAACTAACCTATTACTTTCGAACAAATGAAACAATTGCGAAACAAAACTTCGCACTTACTATAGGATTCCCTTTACAATAGAAACTCGTCAAAAGGGTTAAAAAAACACTGGCCTTAAATAAAAAAATCTTCATAATCATGGCCATTAACACTTGATAATTGTCCGAAACCTTCAAGATAATAGAATTAAACCAGCTGGCGAATTCCAACGGCGTCTACTGCGTTTTTTCTTCGTTTAAATTCTTTATTACCACCCCCCCTAATGTTTCCGGGGCGCTGAGTGCCTTTATTATTTTTCATGCTACCAAACCTTTTTGTTTATTTTGACCGTTGTCTGCCTCTTGCTGGAGAATAAACAACCTTTTCGCTGGAAACGTGATCAGTGAATAGCTGCGGTGAGTGCGTAGGTTTAATGGAACTTAAAAAAGGTTTCAAGAGGCTTCTGGTCCATGGTTATTTTGTGAGATGCAGCATACTGCTGTTGCTTTAGTTGAAGCGGTTTAACTTTAAGTGTGTTTGAATTTTTCATCTACTTTATTTATACTTTCTAGGAATTGGCCTAGAGAGGTTCTTGATCTTTGTTGATTTCTATATTTGTTTTGAACTCATGTATCTCATTAGAATCTGTTTAGCACACTATGTGTAATTTGTTGAAAAATTGTAAAGCAGTTAAGTTTTAAAGATATTCCAAAAATATTTTGTTCGTTAAAAACGAATCGTTGTTCAAACAGTCCTTATAACGAATGTGTCATCTACTCAGTAGACTTACTTGTTCACGTGTAAGCAGTCAAAAGACAAGTATTAAAAGAGGTTTAGTTATAATGCCCTCATACCTAAGAAGGTGGCTTACTGCATAGTTTAAATTTTTTTTTTTTACCAATACGGTATAGAATGCTTTGACTACTACATTGTAGTTGGACTGCACTTTCCATGGTATTATAGTGTTTTTAAATCCGTGATGTCTTGCCTGTATAATTAATCATACAAACATATCCCAACTTGAGTAACGGGATAAGCCTTCGTGGCTAGAAAATACCAGTTTAAAATGGTCGTTTTAAGGGTTCTGTCTATTCGACCATCTTTCTGTCAGTGACCTGTACTGCCCTCCTTAGCCAATAGGTACTATCTCAGATATAACTCTTGTAGCAATATCAACCTTTTTTTTTTATGTCATAGAGAAGGCAAACGAGCACACAGGCCACCTGATGGTAAGTGGAAACTGTGACCCATAGACATTCGAATTCACAAGACTGCAAGGCTAAGACTGCAAATGCGCTGCCAACTCTGAGGACTAAGATGGAATGCCTCTATGCTAGTCATTACACCGGCTGTTTCATCCCCAAACCGGAACACAACAATGCGAACACTGCTGTTTGGCGGTAGGTTAATGGATAAGATGGTGGTAGCGATTCGGACGGACCCTGCACAAGGTCCTACCACCTGCATTAGTAACTTCAGAAAGTTCAATCTGCTTTGATTATAGAATTTGGGATACTGCTTATTGGCTTAGGATGGCAGTGTATCTCTGAAACCGTAATAGACAGTAGACATATTTTTTTTACGGTATGTGTATTTTTGCCCAACAACTAAAGACGAAAACACGGCAGACCTCGTCGGCGATGGCGGGATGACTTGGATTCCCTTTTGAAGGACTGGCAAGAGACTGCTAAGAATAGGGAAATATGGAAAAAGTGGGGGGGGGGGGGCTTTGCCCAGCAGTGAGACACATCTCTTAATAATAACAACCAATAAAATAATAAAATAAACAGAAAACTTATGCGGACCTCATACAAGAAACGCGTTCCTTTCAGAATGTTACAGAACCCTTCGTGTGCAAGTACGATTCGCATTTGACCACTTTTAAAACCATCGCTACATCCAAAACAACGTCTTCAAATAAAAAAGCACGCATTAAAATAAATTCTCTAAAAATCCGAATCCCAATCACGTACTTACTAACTTTCTGCAATTTGAAAATCACCGTCTCACAGCATCTAACCGAATTAAGTCTAAATTAGTTATGAGTTTTCCCTCTTTTTTACTCAGTTATCGTAACAAAGGCTGTCGCGAGGGTCGGCTCTTATCAAAATTTACTTAATCTCATTTTCATTTTGTTTTTTAGTGGTTCTTAGGGAGACGATACGATACCACGCTTGGAATTTGTTAAACTTATTACAAGTCTTTTACTACTGAACTTGGTTACAACTAAATTTGCATATTTGTTTTTGAATTATTAAAGCTTACTACATTTATTTGAGCAAAATATTTAAAGATATTTTCACTTACAGCATTTTGACGGCGCAATTCGCCCCGGTTTTGATTCCCGGTCAAGGGAAATATTGACTTGATGAGCAGGGGATTTTTTTCTGAGTCTGGGTTGTTTTCTATGTATATAAGTATTTATTAATTATTATAGGTATGTTTAACGTTGTCTAGTACCCATAGTACAAGCCTAGGAGCTTAGTTTGGAACTAGGCCAATTGGTATGGAGTTATACTCTCGTTACTTAAACACTCACGTGTTTTTTGTATCCAGAGATTCCAGAGTTCCCAGTGATAGTTGCCATTATTTGCTTAGTAAAAAAAGCACTCATGTGGTTTTTTATTTTGAGCAAAACACATAAAAATCTGTTTCTTAATAGACACTAAAGTAATAAAACCTCTTTCAAACCTTTTAACAACTGAACGTATTGCAAATACCTCTCACTCTTCATTTACTACTGTTTTATGAGCAGGAGATAAATCAATTTCTGCTTTTAGTTCGAAAATGCTCAGTTTAAATTGACAAACGTCATCATCCATTCCAGTCAGCTCGTCCACGCCGTCATGCATTATGTTAAAAGCCGTTTAGTAATTTATCGAAATTATTCGTTTCCCCCTCCCTAGGTGAGGGAACTAATGTTAATACCATTTAGTCCACGTCACGGCTTTATGCCAAGTTGATATAAAAAGTCTACCTCCATAATTCAATTAAAAAAAGGTTTCATGATGAAGCCGAATGATTGATGAATTGGCTTTTCATTTAAGTTGAAAGTAACCTTTAAGCTTTTAAATATGAATTCGGGAATGTTGGCGATGAAGTGTTTGAAAATATTGGTCTCATTTGAGAAACTTTTTTTTCAAATAGTTATCAATCGCACATTAAAATATACGGTTAAACTTAATAACAATATTATTGTGGCGGTGACAAACAAGGGAACTTTTCGAACTTTTACTGTTAATTAACCAATTACGAGTTTGATGCACTTCATGATACTCTTCTGATTAATCCCGATATGATAATAAGATGTTAAGTAATGTTTAGTTTCGTATTAAGAACCAAATAAGCATTAAACTGTGTCAGATTCAATATTAACAAAACAAAAAATACTAGAAATTTCTGGTCATTTAAAATACACTCAGGAGCAAAAATACCGGGTCAGAGTGCGTTTTTCATACAAACGAGACTATTTCGAAGCCTTCGTTCCTCGCCTGGGGTTGTTTTGAGTGAGGTTTAATGGTGGATACTGCGAGGTTCAATAGAGGAGGTCAAAAGTTCTTAAGATACCTAACTGATGGCACAACCAGTTAACACCACAGGGGTAGAGTTTAGTTTAGTTTAGTTTAGTTTATTTATTTATCAATGTAATGTTACAATATAGATTGCATTGCATGTCAAAAAATACGAAATTACATTGATATCGTCAACAAAACATTAATACAAATTGATAAAATAATATTAAAATAATACAATAATATAATAACACTCAAATAATCAAAAACAACAATGATAAACAAGTAATAAATGGTCAGTTTCCGATGTCAATACACAAAACTAATAAAGGTCAAATATCAATAATAATTTTACAATTCAATAATTCGATTTCAATTCAATTTCAATTTTTTGGGTCAGCACTTGGATTTCCTTACATTTTATTGCCATTTAAGATGGTTTTCTGAACATGCTCAATTCCGGCGTTAACCGCAGATTTATTCAGTTGGGTATCCTAGGCGCTCTGGAAGTCCTGTATCGATGCTCGAGGCTCGAGGTATTCATCATCAGATTTCACTAAAAGCATTCCCTGGCGAGGAACCAACGCTTAAAATAGCCTCTTTAGCATGAGAAACGCACTCTGACCCGTTATTTTTGCTCCTGAGTGTAGAATCTCCTTTATTCACTGATTCGAAAATGTCCTTGAAGCATTTCAAATAGTCAGTGTCCTCGACCCTTAAGTATTCGAAACAAACAAAACTTTCTCGCATTTTCGGGATCGTGTAATACCAACGCTGTTTACAGATTCAAACACAATCCATGCCGAGCCAACAACGAGCCGTCGACGAAACTGTAAGCAATCTCGATACAAAAAAAATACAAGCGAAAACGTAAAATAAATTCCACAACATAGCTGACGCAGAAGCGGACTCCGCGATTTCTATATTGCTTGAAAAACGAATGACCTCGGGTGATATTTTGGACGAAAGCTAGCAATAAGTTGGTAGCCCCGTTTGGTGGATTGAATAGGGTAACTGGATCAGGTACGCTCTGTAATTCGCGATTGAAAGGGAAAGAAACATTTTAGGTGAATTTGTTTCGTATATGTTTTTAGTATGCTCTTTGGGGGTTGGATTGTGTGGCAAAGACCAGATTGAGATGTGAAGAAAGCGAATCAGATTTTTGATAGATTTCTTTTGTTTGTTGTTGCGCTTGGTACTTGTTTTTACCGTATTTGCTGAATAAAAAGCTTGAAAATGCTTTAGTGACACTAAATTCTGCATGTAATGCTTTTGAAATAACAATATTTTTTAAAGCGTTGCCTTTCATCCATTAGGCACTAAGTTCACCTTTTGTACTCAAATTTATATTTTTGTGCAATAATTATTAAATTAGTATATTTAATTGAGTTTTCCATGTGTTTCCATTGAAAAATGCAATACCTTTACCACAGCCTTTGCTACGAATATGTTCCTGCAAAATTTAATTAATTGTAAAAAATGGGCTGTCCCTTATGCAAGGGCCTCGTTCTACTTTTTCTTTACACGTATTGTTATCGTATTGTTTTTAACTCTGCCGTCACTTTCTAGTAAATAAGAGCCATTTGGTTTAATCCGAGTAGAGGATATAGCCCTTATTAAAAAGATTTTAAAATGCTCCATTGAATTTTGTCATGTCACGACATTATAATCTCATCATGTCTTGATACTAGCTATTCACGAGTGCATCTACTAGCATGTTTGACTTTATCTGCATTTATGATGTGCTTGGAACCTTTTCTAGTCGTTGAGATATCATACTGAAGCAGATTATCGTTTTCATGCACATAGCATTTGAGAAGCATTTTTGTAGAGTTGACGAGAGATAGGGACAATACGTATATTAATTTTATGATTAGTACAGTTTTCGTGAAGTAATAAGTCCAGAAAATTAAGAGTATTGGCACTGACTACTCCATAGTTTTCTTCACTAAGTTGCAATAACAAACTAACTGAAGATACGAGGTCATGACTAAAATGTTTGCCTTTACTTGATGTAGAGATTAAACATTGCTTTTCAACGAGGCATTGCTGCCAGCTCTTTGGGAACGAATCCCACGGATAGCGGTTTATTAGTAAAGTGCAGTTTAAGCTAATATAGGTATAATGTTTCCTTTCTTTTTTACTTTATTAATCGTGAACTTTAGTTTTGGTTACTCAACTCTTGGATACTGGACACGAGATGTACAAATGTGGATTTGAACGTATAGACTCATAACCGACATTTTTATAGTAATTACACTAAAATTCTTTACATTTTATGTAGACATTTTTCATACATACGTTGCATAGTCTGTGGCTGAATTTGAGCTCACCAGTGGTCAGTCATGGTGAGATTAGGTACATAATGTCGACGTGATAGTTGGTAGTAATTCTGCCTACGGAGCTAGAGGTCCCGGGATCGATTCCCGGTATGGGCAAACACTTGTGTGATGAGCACGAGAATTTGTTTCTGGGTCTTGGGCGTTTTCTATATATTAAAGTATTTACTTCTCTATATGAATATTTATATCGTTGTCTAGTACCCATAGTACATATAAGCCTAGAGTTCAGTTTAGGGAAACTAAAGTTATTTATAAGTAGTGTACTAATAGTATTATTATTCAGTTAATAAATTTAATATTAATTTTAGCTGGTACATAGCATTAATTGACATCTACTAATTGCTTTTGGTAACCTATTATAGAATATTCTAAGCTTGAACTTGATATTATTATTATGGTATTTTTCCAGCAATGTCTCCCCTAGCCCTATCCAGCCTTCACAAGCAGGGCAAATGATTTTTCCCCATTGCCAAAATACACGACCCCGAATAAATCATACGAGCGTTGGTAAAGCGTCGGCTCGCGGCGTTATATTATTGGAAAGCGCCAAATCAAAAAATGCCCTACGTCGAATGGCGTTTACGCTATTCTTGGCATTGTCTTTCACACTTATAAAATCTATACAATAATAAAAACAGCTTAAACGCCATTCGTTATAAGGACGCTTTTGATTTGATTTGGATAGTCACATACTCGTATTATTAGAGAGTGCCGAATCGGAATTTATGTCGAGTTGATTTTGATGTAAACGCGCTGTACGCATTGACATGACATTAGGTGACGTCAGCATGTCAATTATCTATTAATGACGGGTTTACATGAAGTTACGCAGGTTAGAATCGAAATAAATATCAATGAACTAGTAATATTTACTGCTTAGAAACACAAAGAGATAAAACATTATTTTTTTCCGTTTCAGGGTGTGTGCGGGACTTCTAATGGAAATGTAAGTTGATTACCCATTTCAACACTGTCATTATCATAAACGTGGTAAAGACTTGAGGATGAGAATCTGTTTGTCAAAGGTTTTTCAAGGAAATTCCTCCTGTGCTCTTTGTATCCTCACTTAGGTACCATTCTCACGTTTGTTACAAGAGCGTTCGTTCCATCATCATCATCATCATGTCAGCCGAAAGACGTCCACTGCTGGACATAGGCCTCCCCCAAGGCTTTCCACTCAGACCGGTCTTGTGCTTTTCGCATCCACCGCGGTCCCGCGATCCTGACGAGGTCGTCACTCCATCTTGTTGGAGGCCTACCTACAGCTCGTCTTCTGGTCCACGGACGCCACTCTAGAACCTTCTGACCCCATTAGCCATCAGTCCTACGAGCAATGTGCCCCGCCCACTGCCACTTCAGTTTAGCTATTCTTCGGGCTATGTCGGTAACCTTAGTTCTACTGCGGATATCATCATTTCTGAGCGTTCGTTCACAGAAATTATATTAAATTAATATACAAATGTATTTAATGTATGTAGAAATCAAGTTATATTGAACCATTTGAAACAAATGCTTGATAAAACAATTAACTAATTTGCCTTAAAGAAAATGCTTTTTATATTTAGATTAAACGCGTTGCACCAAACAATGGTCTCCAACATGTAGGTTAACAGTCTTTTTGAAATGGTGATAAACCACTTTGTATCCTACCGTTTGATCTTAAACGAGCCAATTAAGTTAACAATGTTGTTCATAAACTCAAACGCGTACTCAATGAAACCGTACGTTCGAAACAGATGAAAACCCAACAAGATGTTTTCAAGAAAACAAGCTTGAACAAGATTTCCAGATAAAATAAGAATCGAACTACTGCCGTCAAAGAAGCGGTATCGTTAACTTTTTATTGCTCCATTACTAGTTTATAATATAACGAAGAATACCAGGAGAGCATCGAGTAGCTATAAAATAAGGGTTTGCTCTAAGCGAACCTCTTTCAATGTACCTATGTTTTCCTCGTTAATGATATTTCAGTGAATATTATAAGCCTTGATACTTTAGCTAAGCCATTTGTCATGATGATACAACATGTGAGCGAGGAAGTTATTATAATAAATGCATTTTTCTACCATTCTTATTACTAAAGACAGCTGTCTGCTATTGGGGACGTATTTTGCAAAGACATTTAGGCATTTGTAAAAATCTTCGTTTGAATCTGATTGCTTCCTTGTGCATATTATAAACACGGAAGTCTGTTCGGTTATTGGTTCCGTCTTCCTAGTTTAACTTCTGAACCGCTGCATTCAATTCAACTTTTTTTTCACAACATTGAATCCAACGCGGACGGAGTCGCGGGAAAAAAACAAGTTTTACATAAATTGACTGCATTTCAAATAAACGTCTAGTCATAGCATAGTTCAGTTTTTAGAATATCTTACACTAAAAGTCAGATTGGGAATAGGTGAATGAGGTGAGAAAGCAGAACAAAAACGACACTCCGTACCAAGCTACTAAAACAGTTTCGCTCCCTTTGAACAGTTCGGTGGTGCAATTGAATGGAATAAATAAAACTTCCATCGTCATTAGTACACGGAGCGACGTCAATACGGTTCATTTTCTGTTTCTTTGTTTTCTGTGTTCTGCTTTGTTTTTGTTTAAAACTAGGTGAGTGGAGCAGTTTATTTCAAGCCATTTTGCATCTCTGTTGCATGGGATTTCAACGTTTCTATTCTTGCTATTAAAGTGACATTTGAGTTAGTAAAAATAAAAGCGATTCAACCATTGATTGACATTTAATCTACCTACTCATAAAACTCTTCCTAATCTAGGGCGTTGAAATTTGGAGACAAGATTTTTTTGGTACGTAACCGATCTTGGACCGATGAAATAGGAGTGAACCAAGTTACTGGTAGATGACGTGATACGAAAAGTCACGTGATCTATTAGTGCGCGATTGCTTGAAAACGAAATGAATAGAAACGCTAGTTCGCGTAGTGCATCTTGACAGGGCCCTCAGGAAACTAATTCCACGTGTATGCAATTGCGTCTTTGACGAGTAAATATATAGTAGATAGAGTACAGCACCTTACTTAAGGAACTTAAGGTCCAGCAGGCTTATTGCGTAACGCACTCGCAGTTGTATCGCGAGTCTGCTTTCAAAATGAAAACAATTGTTATACTTTGAAGTCGATGGCGATTGCGAGTGCGTTGGGCAATACACAGCTGGCTGTTTGAAAACCAAAGTAATGTTTTTTTGAATGTAGCCTTAATTCTATGTTATTTATATATAATTTATGTTTTTACGGCAGAGATTCGCTCCTATGTTCGCCCTCTTACGCGTACCATTGTGTAGCAAACATGTAATAAATGTATCGTGCTCTTCCATAAATAATGAGTGTGTCCAATGCTGTGTTTACTTATTAAACAGCCAGCCAACCTACGGTACAATACTAGCTTCTGTCACGTAAGACGTTTATCGAACGTAAACAATTCTTACTTTTTGATTCTAGTGAAACGTTTCAATTTAAAAAGTATTATCTGTTATTTCTGACACTGACATAGTCAAACATCATCGAAATAGATACCTGAAACAATCAGTGAAATTACTAGAAGAGAGGCATTCCGTCTTAGTTCTCAGGGCTATGAATGTGAAATGACGGGATTATTTAATGGAATCTTAATTACATGACCAAATCAAATAAGTTTTAAACGAGTTTTTTATAGCCCACTACTAAACCATACTTCTACGTTTGGAAGGTGCCGAGTATCAAAATAAAATTGAATAGTGTAAAATATTTAATAAGACACTGTTTTATACGGAGGGAGGGAGAGCAAACGAGCACACAGGCCACCTGATGGTAAGTGGGTTCTGTGATCCATACACATTATCATTATTATCCACAATGCATCCACAGGCTTTTTCCAAAGACCTCCACCGAATTCTCTCTTAGAATAAAACACAAATTGATTCCTAATGAAAATGTTACACAAAACAATTAAATCACATTAAAGGTTAGAATTGGAATCTCTTGACAACGGTCTGACCAAAACCACAGAATTGGCGAATGAGTTTCGCAGCCAAATCATTTAATAGACATTATGTATATTATGTATCAAGAATAAAGCATTTGAAAAGAGTTTTTGTGAAAAAAAATCTTAGTAATAAATGAAATGAATTAACGTCTGGGGGACAATGTCACACAAATTGACCTAGTCCTGAAGTAAGCACTAGATTTGTACTAATAAGAGTACTAGACAACGATAAACTTAATTATAATAGAAAAATACATAGTTGAATGCATAGAAAATATCCAAGACTCAGGAACAATAGTAGCCGCACTCATCACACAAATATCTGGATTGAACCCGGGACTAGCTTCGTAGGCAGGGTCATTATATATATATATATATTACCGACTAAGCTAACGTATTGTCAAACACAACACAGCAGATTGTATTGTTAACTAACGCAAAAACTGATTCCTGCAATGACCAGATTGATATTTATTCAAAAGAAATGAATATTATAAAACAAATACGATCCTAGAAATGATTTAAGACCGCATATTTGCCGACTGCATCGGCAGTTCAAAACAAACCTTTACAAAAAATAGTTAGCGAAATTTGGTAAATTTCACGTAACGTCTATGTACTGTATAAGAAATTAAAATTAAAGTTTTCAATTCCAAATTCAATGTTGAAAACAAATACGTTCTAGAAAACAAGCGTGCATGAAAAACTTTACAGTGACAGCTGTTGGGGTTGGCCCGCAAAGTCCTCTGACCTCTCTTTTACAATAATCCAAAGTTCGCAAACACTTTTTATTATCATCCAATTCCATTATTAAAACCCATTTTCAAACTAATTCTAACTAAAAATTATATTTTGAATATTAAAATATTAATCGTGGATAAGTCTCGTTGGTGTTTCAAGTTTCAACAAGTATAATTAAAAGTGACATTTAAAAATTGCCGCGACTAGAAAATATCTTGACTAATATTTTTAGCTGGATAATCTTGAAGATCTAATTTTTAACATCAAGCAAAACCGATGGATGCAAGTGGCAGAAATATGATGATAGTGGATATCCTTGAGTGCTCATGTGGTAGTTGACATCTTGCCAATGATAGGACGATGATGATGGTGATGAAATTACCTGCCATAAAACTAAGGAAATTGGCTTGGAATGTTGGCAGGTTGAAGTGGGAGTAGGCTGGTCGGATTTGGATTTAAAAAATATGACAAAGAACTAATGATATCAGGACCAGATCGGTATGGCGGTGGGGCCCAGGATCGAGCCAGTTGGCAAGTCTTTATAGACCTATATGCAATAGCAGACTAATGACGGGCTGATGATCATGATGGTGATGAATCAATTGAAGCTCTTTAGTTGTAGTTATAAAGCCAAGACAACTAAGTATTATTCAGAATATCATCACGGCCCACAATCATCAAAAATCAAGTTATTATCATCTTTATTTGACACAAAAATGAATAGTCAAGGTAGGAGAGATTTAGCTGTTGACTTTGATAAAATATAAACAGGTAATCGGAATGTTAGTAAAGAAAGCCCTTTTTATCATTTTATTAATGTTTAGAAACTTGAATTTGTTATCTATGGTAATCAAACGTGTTTTAATAAGAACGACATTCTCATCGTTCCTACACGATCCGACCTTTGACACTCAAATTGCAAATTGTCTGTAAAATCGTTATATCGAATGTAAATAGGCAATTTGGCTAACACATCGATTTTCCGAGGCGTAATTAATTCATCTGTTCAATATTCAGTGGGTATCTCATCATCATAGTTTATTAGGAGAAAAATGGGTATTAATACTTCACTGCTATTAGTAACTTCTTGTTTGGTTATGGTCACACCTGGTCTGGCTTTTATAATGTAACTTTGAAAGTGTGATAATATCGCAAATAAGTTTTTTTTTACACTGACGGCATACATTGATTATTTTGTACGTGCTAATGAATGTTTTTATGCTTCTGATTCTGATTACTTTAATGATATTTATGGCTTTGAACTATGCTTTGGAAATGATAATATTATAGTTACTAATAATGTCTTTACTAAACATTTTGCATCAGAAATCTTATAACTAAGCCTAAGTGGTGCTTATAACGTTCACCATCATCATCATTTTACCCAACACCCACAGCACTCACTGCAGAGTAAAAGCCTCTTCATTTTCACGCTTCTCTATTCGTGCTAAAGTCATTCATCTTTTCCCAACTGTCTACCAAAATATCATCAAACCAACCGGTTGATGGTCTGTCAATGATCTAATCTTGACCTTGCATTGGCCAAGTCTCAGGAGACTTAAATTCTTTCGGTGATTTAAGTACTAGATTATTATGTACTTTACTTATCTAATTTAAAATAACGCGATTAAGATTCCAAGTCTATGGAGTTTTCGGTGGAGGGCACGTTATTTTAACTCAGACAATCTCCTGCTTACGTGTATTTGGATAAAAGCACCGTAATAAAACCAAGTTCTGTATTCTGTATGAATTCCTAATACTTTTATAAAACTTTATATTTATTGTTTTAAAATCCTCTTTTATAGACAGCGTTCTTAGGTAAAAAGTAATTTTAATGATGACGTGACAAAATTCTCTTAAAGTAATTCACTTTTAGGTAGCTTTACAATGAACAACGCGTTGTGAAGGCTTATAGCAGCTGAAATGAATACCTTCATAGACTTCAGGAATGCTTCGGTAACAAAGGCGAGGAAAGAGCCGAGCGCAGTTTTTCTTATTAAATTTTCATGTTTTGCCATAAATAATATAGTAGTCCCATCTCGCGCTGCGGTTCGCGTAAAGGCGAAACTTTTTACTGATTCTTGAGTTGAATTACAAATCAGTTATAAATCTTGAAATGAATTTAATGAAACTGGGGGAAATTTAAATGTTGAATAATGCAAGTTAGCAACCTCTGGCTGCGCGAGTTTTGTACACCGGGTACAATGTAGTATTAAAACCGTTAAAAAACCGTTCAAGCGTGTCCTTTAAAAGAACTTGGAATATTTTTACGTCCAAATGCGAAATGCTTTCTTCGATTTGACTAAGGTTTTACAGCGGTGTTTATTCAACAAACGTCCTCGGACCAGCTTAAGACTGTATAGGAATTGCTTACTGCATAATGAACATAAAACCTACTGCGTTCCAGCGCGCTGTTTGAATATTTTCGTCTCCGCTTCGAGGTTTTTCTTCATTTATATTCTCAATTGCCATTCTCTTCGTCTGAATTTCCTTTGCGGGAAAATATTTAAGTTTTCATAACCCAACTGAACTCTGTTGAAAAGACCTATTGTTTCAAAGTACAGGTTGGGTGGTAATGTCCCTTGTAAATGGAGAATACTTATGCACAACTCCTGGCCGCGATGGAAATTTGAATTTTACATTTTTCTCCGCTGTCTTGTGATATGTTGCAAAGGTGACATACATTTGGAATATTATTCGCAGTTTCTCCGCAATGGCTTAAACGACTGCAGTGGTTGTTATTTGGCTGGTTTATGGAAACACAGTATCTTTCGTATATTATTGTTTGTATTTTTTATACTTAACGACTGCACTTTTTTTTTTTAAATAAATAGAGGTTGCAGAATTTAATACTTTGAAGTGATAAAGTAAGAGTTCCTTTTCCCCTGTATTATCATTTTCCTTGTCATGTCAGCTGTAAGGTATCCATTATCAAATTATCATACTGGGACTCTCTTGGAACTTCTTGCCAAGCAAGAAAAATCGATTTCTTCAAATATAATTGTTTACTTGGATTTGATTCATTTTTCTGTTGTTTCAGTACAAGATTGGTTTCAGTGCTTTCAATGTTTAAAATGGTAATCATAGTGTTATATCATATTTAAGTTCACATAACATGATTCCTACTTATTGTTAGGTAAAAATTGATTTAAAATTTCATCTGTAGTCCTTGAAGTAACACTTAAAGAATAGGCTAAGCTCAGATTTGGGAGATGTTAATTAAACTCGACTTACCAAATAAACTTAATTTGCTGGGTTAAGTCAACTCTATTTAACTGTTTGGGTTCAGGACGGTCGTTTAAAGTCAAACTATCTGCAATCTGTATTCCAATGATGGAAAATTTATTACAAGATATAATTTAAAAGCTAAAAAGATTTTTTCGAAAATAAAATGCAGCAGACTTTAATTCAAGAGAATAACATTAATTTGTGTCTCATATTGCAATGATAATATGACATAAAAAAACTTTCAAATGGCTTAATCAAAATAATTTATTACAATATTTCAAACGAGTTATATTTTTACCTACGTAATATTATGGTTGTAATAAGTCGGAATCGATATGAAATAATATTTTGTCCCTTCAAATAAATTATAAGTCATCTGTCAATCGCGAATATTTATACAAAAATAAATTAAAACAAGTAGGTG
Source organism: Acleris sparsana (assembly GCA_923062465.1). Taxonomy (NCBI): domain Eukaryota; kingdom Metazoa; phylum Arthropoda; class Insecta; order Lepidoptera; family Tortricidae; genus Acleris; species Acleris sparsana. The sequence continues at coordinate 15,350,290 of OV281303.1, forward strand.
TGGGTTAATAACTTTGTATTTATTTATTTATAAAATGTTGAACACCAAGCATTCAACATTAAGGTTATACACAAGACACCTTAATGGTAACAACACAATAATGATTTCAATTCATAATCAAACATTAATATGCAAAATTAGAAATGTGGCTGTATCATTCATTTGTATCTTAATTTGTTCGCGCTGTCAGAGAATAATACAGATGTAGTGCATAATTGTTTTCCATCGTATTTTCTCAGAAATGTTCGTATTTGTCATTCTACTTCAGTCAACTTCCGTACTTTTTGTACTGTGACCGACTGCAATAGCAAGACGTTCGTACGTTTTCGTGAAAATACGATGGAAAACCATTATGCACTACATCTGTATATCTATGTCTATGTCTAAGATATTGTATCTATGACACATCCTTAAGAGTTGCACGTTAAATGAGAGGTGGTTGCTCGTAAAAGGTATGCTAAATATCTTCTGATTAATTGTTATATATCTTGGCAATAAAGGATATAAATAAATAAATAAATAAATAAATATCAGGGGACAATGTCACACCAATTGACCTAGTCCCAAACTAAGCTCTAGGCTTGTACTATGGGTACTAGACAACGATATAAATACTTATATAGAGAAATATATACTTAAATACATAGAAAACATCCATGACTCAGAAACAAATATTCTTGCTCATCACACAAACATCTGCCCTTACCGGGATTTGAACCCAGGACCGCTAGCTTCGTAGGCAGGGTCACTACCAACTAGGCCAGCGCGTCGTCAAATATGTAGCTAATAAAATCAGTATCATATGAACACCATTCAAAACCCTATGTTGCGTCATTAAATCGTTCACATCACGTGTGTATTCCAAAGATGATAGGCGGAAATTAACTAACCTGGTGCCATATTGAGGAATAGAACGTCGCACATCAGTTAACCTGCTGAGATTTCGTATGAATTTCGGCTTGAGTGGATAAGTACTAATAGATTGGTACCAAACATTGCTACAGTATTCCAGAATAGGTCTAACTAAAGAGGTGTATAAAATTACGAGACTTTGTACTTTCTTGAAAGGTTTAGTAGTTCGTAGCATAAAATCCAACATACGACTCGCCTTAGATATAATAAGCTGTGGTTAAATGAACTAAATGAGTCGTGAGTGTTGTTCCTTAGCTGTGTTTTAGGTTTTAATTGCTGTTTACGTATGTGGTGGTTTATATTAGTATATTTTATTACCTATGTATGTATTTTATTAAAGCAAATATTATTACTTTTTAATGTCTGTTTTCGGATGTACGTTTTTTTTTTTTGTTGCATTGTCCTTGCTTATTCTACTCCAAGGTTAAAAAAGAAGAGATCCCATATGTTCCATACGAGATAAGTTCGCCTATGTACATTGTCTATAGTGATGCAAAGTGTTTTGTAATTGTTTATGAGCAATAAAGAGTTTACATACATACATACATATAACATCATAATGGCCGCGGAATGACAATTGACCGTCAAAAATTATCCCACGATCCCAAATTGCTGTCCCAAGGGAATTCCATCAATATTTTGTTTAAAATTAATGGCATTAAGTTTTTTAGTAAAAGAAATGCATGAGCATATTTGTTATCACTTAAAGTTTTAGGTGTGTAATAAATGATGACAATCACTTGCTTTGTGCTTTGCCTGCAAAAAATATTATATACAGTTTGATGCTAGATTAAAACTGCTTGGACCACAGTCGGGTGTCACGTACATTTAAAATTTTAAAATGAAGACCACGTCACAATGTGCGTTTTTTTTTCGGCGTTGTACGGAACATTTTTTGTTGTGAGTACAACTCGCGATAGGCCTTTTTTTTTACAAAATCAATTAATACTTATTATATTACCTATCCCCGCTGGAATAAACACATTATAATAATGTAAGTCTAACTCCTGCTTATCAAGTTACTGGTAGGCTCCTTTTGAATTAGTCGAGCTAACTTCTTCGATCCCCCTTAATTTGGTGCTGGCTATTTTTGGATGCGTTGTATTAAACGCTACAATTAAGGGTTGTTCATCTAAAGCTTTACCGTCTTGATTAAATTTCCTTAGATGAGCAAAGAAAGACGTATTTGGAATAAACAATTTTTGTTTCTTCAATTCTGTAATATTTACTTTCATTGATTTGATTTGATTTGATTATTTTATTGATAAATATAAATTTACACGTCATTTTACAGTACATAAGTAGTTATTAGAAATTTATACATTTGTTATTAATTATTTATAACTAACATTACAGTAGCTTTTAACTAACAATTGGTTTACCAAGTATTGACAATCATTGAGACACATATTGTAGCTCGATAACAGAAGTTAATCTTTGTAGTAAGTGACAAAGTCATACACTACCAGTAGGTATTAAATTTGCATATTTTATTCTTAAACATTCTAAACGTCCGACTTCCCATCATAGTTAAGCCTAGAGTAGCGAGACATATTTGTAAAAAAGTCCTCAACCGAATAACACGCCATGTCAATCAGTAGGTGTTTTAGTTGCTTGCGAAATACACTATCACTGGCGACACCCCTAATAGCACTAGGAAGGATGTTGTATAATTTTGGACCTATCACTCTTAGACACTTTTTAGATTTGGCTAACCTAACAGCAGGTACGTATAGATCGAGGCGCCGCCTTGTGTTGAAGTTAAAGTGGTCCGCATTTGTGGGCATTTTACTTAGGTTAGTTCGAACGTACTTACAGATCTCCATGATGTATACGCTAGGGAGAGTAAGTATTTTCAATTTTTTAAATAACTCTTGAGCAGGGTAGTCCCATTTCACTCCAGCTAGTATTCTTACAGCACGCTTTTGCATCTTAAATGCCCTCTCACGGTCGGCTGCTGTTCCCCACAAGTCGATCCCAAGACTCATAATACTATGAAAATAGCCGTAATAGGCTTTTAGTACATTGACTGCAGAGAGACTAGGTTGCAGCCTTGCTAGAGCGTGGCACGCTGCAGACAGTCGCCCACACGAGTAATCAATGTGGTCCGCCCATGTTAGGCCAGCGTCAATTTTATAACCCAGGTACTTAACGACGTCAACCTGGGGCACTTTAACGCCATTACAGATTACGTTGAGCTCGTGCTCGTGTGTTTTCCGCAATTGGAAGTGCATTAGAAATGTTTTTTCAACATTAAGTTTCATTCCGTTTATTGAAAACCAGTGAGCAAGGTCTGTCATCACACGGGACAATTTACATTGGAGCTGGGAATAGGTCCTGTCCGCGACGATAACACAGGTATCGTCTGCAAACATAACAAAGTCAGCGTCGGTTGATGCAGTCGTGATATCGTTCACAAGGATCAAAAACAGGTTGTTTCCCATTACCGACCCCTGTGGAACGCCATTTTTACCTATCGGTTGTAATTTAGAGCTTGAACCGTTGATATGAGTACTTTGATAGCGATCACTAAGAAAGGACGATATCAAACTTGTGATCATTGTTAGCAGTATACTAACTAGGTATCTGTTATTATCTTTCTTGGTTTTATTATGGTCATTAATTAGAATTTCTACACTAATATTGTAATTATAAAGATGAGATTTTATTGTTTGTTTATTTGCATTGAATAGGCTCCAAAACAACTGAACCGATTTCGAAATTTATTTCAACATTAGAATGTTACATTATTCCTGAGTAACGTAGGCTATGTTTTATTTTTCTGCGCGGACGGAGTCGCGGGCAACAGATAGTAATACATAGTATTCCCTATTACCTTTTAGCTAAGGCCCATCCGATTAAGCTAGCTGTCTTTATATCCGTTTGGGAGATATAGTCCCATAGATAAATAGATAGATATACAGGCACACCTAAACACAGATACACAGTTGTACACGTCAAACTTATAAACCCCTCTTTTTTCGTAGTATTTATAGCATATTTTATTTTTTAACTACATAATTAATCTTTAAAGGTTTCCTTCAGAAGAACTCCTCAAAAAATACTCTAATAAAAAAACGAGTCACTTTACTGACGTGTTTATCTCGTTTTCACAACAAACAAAGGTTTATACTATCCATGCTCACTCTTTAATAAGGATCAAGCACCAGATAAATCGCAAATGGAAGCGAATGCATATAATTAATTAACATGTTCGTTATTATGCATTAAAATATAATTTGCCTAGTGAGAAGTCAGTTCAGTAGACAGTTGCTATGGCTGCCAAAACCTTACTCTGATTAAAATTGCACGATGCAACGACTAAAATAGAATGCCAATTCATTTAACTCATGCATAAGTCATTACCAAATACGAGTAGTCTACATTAAGTCGAATGTGTGCAGAATTTGTGTGTTATGGCCGGGTCATGCGTCAATCTTAAAATTGTCCTGAAATGCAGATAAGGTATTTTTAATGAACTCTAAAATGGTCTTTGTATTTACGTCATCGCTATTTATATTTCACACAATGCTGTAAATAGTCTGTTTTTAAGAAAAACATTTATAATCTTATATTTTTAAATGTCATTTCCATTATTGTTAAATCATCGTAATTATCAGCCAAAAGACAAAGTATTTCATTCTTTGAAATAGTAATATAACAAATTTCTTATACAATTAATTAAAATAAACATCTGTTATACAAATCACGGATATTTATTTTATTTATTGACGAAACTAGAAAACTAACTGACTTGTAAAATAACGCAGTGTAAAACCTAGAAAAATAAAATGAAGTAAATAAGATTTTGACCGAGAAGTCACAAATAAAAATGAATTTACTGTTGGTCTACCAACTAATAAGAAAATACTAGAAAAATATCCACTTAAAACTAATACCGGGGCAGTAACACTAAACAAAGCCCCGTGCAAGTAATAAAATATTTCAGAAACTGTTCCGTTGCGCCCACAATAACAACGTCGCTACAAAAGACAGGTTCACAAAGATCCTCGTCAACTTAAACCTAGCATCAGTAAAGCAGCAGGCATTTTCCATTTGACTAAAAGAATAACTAAAGGCCTTTATAAGCTAAGTGGAGGACAAATCCGGCTTCAGCTGGCGCCGCGGTATTAATATAAATTTTAGCTGCTACCCCAACTGAGAAATCGTTCCCATTGAAAACATCCAGAGCGAAACCCAGTAACAAAGGCGGTCAAAACAAAAGCCTCACTATAAAGAACCCTCGGATCTTTGCCTCCTTACCTTTTTTTATTGTTGCCTAACCTTTTCCCGCTGATCCACTCTCATTTAATAACCTTTTTTGCTATGTAACACATAAAATAGGATTTTACAACTCGCTGCGCACCAATTTTGCCTGAAAAGATGCTCTTTTCAAAGCTTTCAAGGGATGATGTTTATTGTTTGCAAAGTTACGGCATTTGCGGTTTGATAGTCAGCCGGAGTTTGCACATTTTTAACTGACTTCAAAGGGTTCATGGTTCAATGATTTTATAGTATCAGGGCGTTAAACCACGTTGTATTTATCTTTCTAAAGGCCAGTAACCTTTAAATTGCTATTTTTAATCAAACCCTTAAAAGAATCTTAAACAAGTCAATTTAAACTTTCTCCACACAAATAATTTCTCAAAAAGCCGAAACTCATCGCAGTTGTAAATGAAATAAAAAAAACAAACTCAACCGTCCGTAAGTGGTCCCAACGTCAACCGCAAACCATTTACTAATCCTGACACTCGTGGAGAGCAAATAACTGGCAAATAAAACTTCCCGAGATTCGCCTCTCGACACTCCTCAGAGTGTCTCTGCATTAGTGTCCGAAATTTATGCCCACGTGGTTTTAGTGGCACTCGAATTTCAATGAAATGGCGGACGCTTCCCGGCAGTATCTGTGGTAATAAACGAATTGATCCTCTCAATCCTTTCGGTTCGGCTACACGGTACATTGACGGCCTTTTTGCCGGAGCATCTTTGAGTGTGTCATAATATTTAGCGAGCTCCATTTTGGTGGAGGTTTTTATTAATACTTCTGGTAAAACATATTTTTTTGCAGACTGTCATATTTGGGTAGTGTATTTTTTCATTAGGTTGGAAGGCATCATTTGATGAATGTGCTAACGGATTTAAACATAAGTATATTTTATTGTAGAAGTTATATTGAGTTGCTAATCCAATAGAAATGGTAATTTTTTTCTTAAATTCAGTTCTAACGTCAGGTACAGTCACGTGTTTATAAGAAACGTTATTTCGTGCCTTTATTGGTTAAACTTTTTGGTGATATAAATTTGAAAACAAACTTCTTTATTGACTCTGTAATGAGACAACGTCTTGTTAAAAAACTGTTATAGAGAAAAGTGTGTTATAATAGATCACAAACGGGACCCAAAGATGTTGTAACTTTTTACCCAAGCTGGGATTATTGTTATCTTGCTCTTTATCCTACTGATAAGCCAAGTATTGTTCGATTTTTGTGATCCGTTGTGGGGATAAGACAACCGGTGAAATTACTACCATGTAATCCATCTTAATCCTCAGGTTCGGCAACGCATAGTCAGGGTTCGGATTGCGATTTTAAGATTGTAGTCTTGAGGATGAAAATAATTATTGGTCTCAGATTCCTCTCACTATCACATGACCTGTGTGCTCGTATGCTTTCAATATAAAGATAATTAAAAAACGCAAGGATACATATTTTGATGGTGTTGGTGATGGTGGTAGTCTGGTATATAGTTATGAACTAGGTTTATCTAATAAAAGCACACCAATGCTAATCATCACTTATTTGATAATAGGAAATGTCGTTACTCATCGTCCCTCCCATTGGCTACCAATGGGAGGCTTTCCTGCGAAAGCTGAGATGGAAGCATACGTCTAACCTCAGCTAAACTACGTAAAAATATAAATATATCAACGAACAATGTCACACCAGTCCACGTAGTCCCAAACTAAACTCTAAGCTTGTGCTATGGGTACTAGACAATGATATAAATTCGTAAATAACACAGTAACAAATATTCGCGCTTATCACACAAATATCTGCCCTTACTTTGATTTGAACCCAGGAACGCTAGCTTCGTAGGCACGGTCACTACCAACTAGGCCAGCGCGTCATCAAATAACCCCTAAGGTTACCCTATGTTTAGTCAATCAATCAATAGCCTTTTTATTCAAAATTAAGAAGTTTTACATATATATATTTTTTAAGTTATATAAGTTTGTATTAAATTAAATCTCTTAATTCCGCGTGCCTCATGGCAAAGGCCTCCTCTAACGATTTCCATTGCTGTCTATCCTTAGCGACTCTCCTCCAATTGGGGCCAGCCGTAAGTTTGATTTCGTCCTCCCATCTTTTGTTTTGTCTTCCTCTGCTTCTTTTTCCTTTTCTCGGGTACCATTCTATCACAGTTTTGCTCCATTTGTCCTGTTTGCTTCGCAACATGTGACCTGTCCATCTCCATTTTTGCTGGTCAATTTTGGCAAGCACATCCGTCACTCTTGTTTTTTCCCTTATCTTTGCACTTTGTATTCTATCTCTTTTCTTTATGCCTATGTTTAGTAAGACAACCTAAAAATAAAAGGTTTCAGCTCAAATTAGCTTAAGGTAGATTAAATGATACATTCGATCAAATTATTTTGGGGGATTCAAGGGAATCCTGTAAATAATACGAGTATCTCATCCCAAACAAAATTGTAAACCCATAGGTTTACTTGTATCTGACAACCAACATCCTTACTTGCCGATTGTGATTAAAAAACTTTTCGGCCGGCGGTGGATCAAAAAAATATTAATGAAAATTTCAGAAAACCACCGATACCCGAAGTGGGGTTCATCAAAGCGATTCCACTGTTGTGGATAGCTAATTAAGAATTTCAATCTGTTTTGGCAACTTCTGTGGTCCTCGGCAATGTCCATAATTAATGGTGCAACAAGTATTTTGTGATTTGCGGTTTAGTAATTTGTTACTTTGTAGGATGTAACTGGTATTTTGTGTACCGGTTAAAATGCGGTTTTACCGGTTGCTATTGCATTTCACTTGGATTGCTAGTTTTCAATAATATGTTAAATTTAACGATACTCAAAAGGCAAATATAAAATTAAATTAAAGGCTTGTGGTTTTGTTAGGCGATGGGCTTGCAACCTGTCACTAATATACACTGGTAAACATCTTACTTACCTCTACAGAATAAGCAACTAATTGTCAGAGTTGTTGGTAATTCTGTAGCTCTGCCTACCCCACTCTGGGATGAAGGCGTGACGGTGTATGTATGTATATATAAAAGGCAAACCTGACTCACTGACTTATATATCAACGTACCGCCGAAACTCCTGTACCTAGAAACTTGAAATTTGGTACATGGATTTCTTTCATGATGTTAGAGAGCACTAAGAAAGTATTTTTGGAAATTCACCCCCTAAGGGGTTAAAATAGAGGGAGTAACGGGAAACTAATTCTACGCGTACGAAGTCCCCATTTCAACTAAGTAAAACCATATATCATTAGTCTTAGTTTCGTATTGTCAACCTCATGATAGCTCCTATTTACATAATTAATGGCGGCCAAGTTTAAAACACTACCGTAACTCGTCAAAGTTAATACGATTTTACTGTGGTGCTGGATAGAGGCTGTATAAGTGGGATTATCAGAAGTGGCCCTAGACAAGGTGCATTCGGAAAATTCAGGTCACGTCAATGCTTATGTCAATTCCACACATTATGACCGCTTTCGAAAATTGTTTACGTTAGCGTGAAGCATTCTGTCTAGGGCCCACATTGCCAGTCATCATATCGTTCAGTAGGTATACTGTTTATCCGCTTAATTTAAAGCATAGAGTAGTCTTCTTAAATTTAAGAGCAAAAAAATAATAAAAGAATTCGTCTTAGGTCTAAAGTTTTAGGCGTGATTCGAACCTACATCTCCTGTGGCTACCGGGCTAATGCAGGCGCATTACCACTTATGCCACCAAGACCCTACGTAAAACCCACGAAATTAGTGATCGCTCGCTTTTTCATACTCGGAGGGTTAATATTTTGAAGTTTGAATTTTGAATTTTGCTCTTGTCGGTGGAGCAATTTGCATGACTCTCGTTCTAGAGCCTTTTCTTTTAGGGTATGATAGGAATTGAATAGTCAGTAATATTTGTTGAGTAATGACAACATACTTGTATAATTTAGTCCAATTTTATACAGGTAAGCTTAAGGACAGCTTTTATAGAGGTAAGTATCGATACATCGCTTATGGGTAATGTAAGTTTTCTGTTTTTCAAATCAAAACCTGATGGTAAAAAAATCGCAACAGTTAACGCATGTACAGACGTATGGAAAGACAGAAAGACACGTGGACATGTATTTTTTTCATATGAAAAGAAGAAAAAACAAAACTTTCCGGTGGATTTTTTGCTGCCATATCTGCTATTTTAATATGAAAAAAATATAACGTAAAATTAATACCATTTCACAACCAGGCTGTTACAATAACTCCAAGACCCACTTAAACAATTAGAAATTCAGAAACAAACGAACATCTGTTTTCTGTATCCTTTCAGGCCCATATTTAAAGGGAACCGGTAAATAATTTCCAAGATTACAAGACAATAACGTCATTTGGATGATTAACGACTATATCAGATACAGAAGAGGCTATTTCTCTCGCTCCAGTAGCCGGTAAGTGGGGTATAATTGAAACAGCATGATTTATTCGTCCACCTCCCCATGTTTTCACTTGCTATTCGTTTACAGGGAGCACAGTACACAAATTAAAACAGTAAATCACGTTTTCTTCCTAATGTCCACTAGATAATCAGATGTTTACTGTTCAAAATTAATATAAACCACCGCTTTCATTGACACGCCGAGTTGCGAGCGCGCTGATTAGCTGAAATATTTTTGCATGAATGCAAATGCATGCATCATTTCCTAAAAAACTAATAGTTTTATAAGTTAGACGTGTGACTAAATAAAAAATAAATTAACCAGTCTTGGCAAATCAATATTTAGGCCATGGTCCATTCAGCAAAAATCATTTCGCCCAAAAGTAATACACATTTAAGTACAGTCGAGTTCATAAATATGTATTCACTTTATTACCTTGTCTATTTAATGTCATATTCAAACTGCCGTATACGAATTATCACAGTGATTAAAGTGATAAGGAACTAAAGTGTATACATATTTTTATGAACTCGACTGTACTTACACTGCAGCCAAACACGCAGGTGTTAATAGACAATTTCGTGCATATAAAAACGTTGCCAGTATACATTTAAGAGTATTTGCAGCAAACTTTAAAAACTTTTAGTAACACTGTAGTGCTAAAGTTGTTCATATTAATTTTATCGCAAAAATAATAACGTCAAAACTAAACGCTACCACTGTCAATAGAAATGGTGAATTTAAGTAGAATTTAGTACAAGCGTTGTGTGGTAATAGGACAATTAGACCTAATTGATTGTATCAGCGGAGTTAGTGATGACTTCCCGCACGTAACTTTTTAAATAATGGTGTTTTCATAATTACGTAACGTCGGCGTACTGAATTTTCTAAGTACTGTGCCGAAAGGCTTTCTTACAATTTCGCCTCCACCCTTTCTGTGAATTATTGCCTTTTAAATTTTTATTCTTTGTTATCGCGCTTAGTTTTTTTTTTCGACGCAATAAAGAGGATTACCCCATTAATTTTAGCTTGTTTTCGTAACTGAGTTTGATTCTTAAGTGCTTGGTTGTTTTAGAGATTCGCTTATAAAACAACTTAATCCGATTCGATACTTAATATTGCAATGCAAAACTGTTCGTGGTTTATTTGCTTATTATAGGTATGACAGATAATGATTAGTTTTTGATCCAATAACGTTCAACCAATCAACTAATTAAATGTTTAAAACACAATAAACCGACCCATACCATGAATGTATCTTGACGAAATTTAAATTTAGATTGGTCATTAAAATCAGTTGATCAAGAACCTCCCCTTTTTTGATATCGATTAATAAACCGACGTCACTAAAACAAATGAAAATTAACCCAGAAATCTAAATCCTACTGCTCAACAAGTCGTCCCATTACAGTCAAGCTTCCAAAGGGAAAATATCGGCTTAAGCACTATCCACAAAGACAAAAAAGGTCATAGGAGCATTATCTAAAAAGATGAGTTGGGACCTTATGTCGCGGAGCGTGACAAATGGGGGTAATACAATCGGAGATAAGTGGGGAGGGGAGGCAATATTCAACAATATGGGATTATCGGGACTCCTTTGTTTTGTAGCTATGTCAAGTGATTATGTGATTTAATATATTTCTGAGTGACTTTTCTTTGAGTTTTCGTCAACGTAAAAATGCATGTAGCAACATTTCTTCACGAACCAATTTCCTGGAGGGTTCTGTAGCCAAATTCGATTACTATGATTAAACTTTCTTAGAATTGAAAGGCTCTTTATAGAAAAGAACGCAAAGTAACATTTGCAAGCGCAGAGACGCAATGTAACGCTAGCGAAATATTTTCAGTTTTCAGCTTCTTTGAGCTAAACCTAGATTTTCGCCCCACGAACGACCTTGACATTTCCACCATATACATTCATACATTAAATCACGCCTGTAGGCCGAGACTTCTTTCAACCTGCTACGATCCTGAAAAATCTCCTTAGCTTCTTCCACATTCAAACATCGAGTCATGCACGCACGTCGGTTTCGGGTACGACTTCCTCCATGTCTAACTTCAAAATCTCTTGACCAATCCTGCTTATAAGTATTTAATCTAAAGAACCGTACTTGCTTTTCTTTATTTGTATCAAATGTCATTCATTACCCGAGTTATTGTAGTATCCCTGTTGACTTTAGAAGTCACTTTTCGGTCGGTTATATTCGCTAGTACTATTGAGGAATTTAAAATGTTAAGCAGGTTGATATCAGACGTAAATTTACCGGGTTATACATTTTCTACGTATTATCAGAGCGATGTCACACGGGCGTTGCCGCAAAGTTGTGTCGCAGCAAAGCTGTGATTTCAGCAAAGAGGCGACGTACGCGTTTTAACGCATCGTGTGGCATGTAGTTCTAATACATATTTAGAACAACGCAGCGGCGACGACGCAACGCACAAGCAACGCTCGTGTGACATTTTTCTTAATCGGGTCCCGTTGGGAAATGTATAACACGGCAAGTTTACGAAATAATGTCAATCTGTTAAACATTAAAATTGTTTGATGGTACGCAGCTGCGCATGCGCCATTTTAATACCTTTTTTGCTCCAATAGTAATTTCCTCTTCGGATATAATTATATTGTCATTCAAAATAGTCTGATTCCATTTTGTCAAATTGAAATCAGACGTGGTTAAAAACAGGCTTAAAGCTTTTTTTGCATTCCTAACAGACACCTACAAAACCAATATAAAACTAAATGGACTTATAAAGTTCTATCATTCGAGCATTATTCAATTCCAGATTTTTCTCAACCGTGAAATTTCTCAGCGTAATGCGTGAACATGAATATTAAACAGTCTATGTTGATCGTGCTGGGAACTGTTAGGTAAATTAGCATTATGTTGAGCGTCTATCATCTCTTCTGCAAGAAAATACTTGAGATGAAATGTTGCATTAATAATGAATTCAGAAAATACTGTTGTTGCGAAAGTCAAGGTTGGTAAACGTACTTTTGCTATTAATAAATAAAAAATAATAACTTCAAAAGCAAAAACCTGTTTTGAATATTTAAAAAAAGAAAGTGCCAAATGGTAAAACCTGTAAAATATTGTTAAAGTGTTAAAATAATTAAAATGGCGCTGGTTTTTTAGGAAAATGAAAACATTGATTGAAGCATAGTAACGAGGAAATTGCACTTTTTAAAATTCAGTAAAAACGTTTTGCTTTCAATGTATAATTATGAAAACTAGTATGATCATAGTAATTCTTTTTTACTATATTTTGTTGCATCAAATCGTTTTAAGACTGAGAAGTTTAGCCAGAAAATAGTGACAAACCTTTCTCAATTAGTTATGACACTAGCTTCAAGTAGCATTGTACCCATAAGAAACCTCAAGAATTGAGAAACTATTGTATGTGTAATGTATGTACGTATGTATGTAAACACTTTATTCTATTAAAACAATAACATTAAATACATGTTAAAATTACAGAAAAAAATTACCCTTAATCTTAGAAATTTAGATTCTTATTCCAATTTTTTTTATACGAGGTACAATCTTTATGCTCTCAAATGTTTTCTAGAATGTTCTACAACTTCATCATAAAAGAAATTCCTATAGTATCTACCTAATAGATGTTGTAATGGCTATTAATTTTCGGCCACATACAATAATTATTTTTCCCCAGAACCCAAATTCTCCCCAAATACAAAACAGAACGGAAACTCTTGCTTGTTTTAGATTTTTGTCTGATAGTAATTTTGACTAATTGCCCTTTTTTTACAAAAAAGGAAGAAATATAATAACACGCTATTGCATTTTGACGGTTATTGGCTTTATATTGAAATTGAAATACGATTGTGCTTGTTTTAGACTTAATTCAGTTAGCTTTTTAATATGTAACCTTTTTGTATATTATTGATAAAGTTGACCCAAATGTTTGTTTATCGTTAACATGATTTTACGTAGTTATAGCTTAGAGTAAAAAGCTGGTTTAAGTAATTTAGGTAAGTTGACTTGGTTTTAGTTTCGAAAAGAGAACGCGTTTGTAAAGCTAGTATTTGTTTCTTTCATTTTATCGACGAGGATTGAAAAAAAAACTTGTCTTTTAAAAATAAAAATAAAATAAAAAATCAGGCCTCTCAACTACTCAAGTATCAAATAACAGGAAGAGATAGATAGAAAGATAGCGCACACATGCAAAGTGCGCCAACTTGACTGAGAAAGACATAACCTGAACTTATAGCACATAAATGTATGGTAGAAGAAGAAGAAGAAGAAATACATTTATTCACTAACCATAAGACACACTAATATACAAATAATTCAAGAAAACAAAGGTTAACAGGCATAGCACATACAGGTACGTACAGGTAGGTTAGAGACATGTTAATAAAATGTTGATTTATACAGGTTCTTTGATGGTTTGGCGCTAAACTTAATACTTTTAAATCTTGAATAAATTAAATAGATCATTGATTTTGATGTATTTCAAAAATTTGTATAAATTAACTAGACCAATATGTCCAGGTGACACAAATTATAAATTCACGACGTGCTGGCCTAGTTCTTACCCTGCCTAAGTAAGGTAAGGGCAGATATTTGTGTGATGAGCGCGAATATTTGTTCCGGAGTCATGAATGTTTTCTATGTATTTTAGTATAATATTTCTCTAAAAAAGTATTTAATCATTTTCTAGTACCCATACGAGTGGTATAATGTAGAGCTTTTGTCCCCTGATATTTATTTATATGTTGATCGGGTCGCCACCTTCCCGAACACGTGGTTGAGGGAGGCGAAGGCTGAGATACGCGTCATACTCGTGAACTCGGGGTGTCTGTGGGGTCCGGTCTGTTCACGCTTGCAAGGACTTGTTTTTCAGTTAGTTATTTCGATTATCGTTCCTGACGTAGAGACCTCGTAATGTTGTTCTCCTAGTCACTATTTTGAATTTAATGATATTGAGCTTATATTTGTAATGATTTTAATGGTGTTAGTTTTAAAATAATTATTTATTACTTTATTACCTTGTAATGTTACTTTTAAGTAATATTATATTTTATTATGGGAAAAAATGACGTTCTGCTGGAGTTTCTTGCGGCGCTTCTTCTTCGCAATGATGGTCTTGTCTGAAGCGCTAGTAGATTCACTCCATATTACCGACGTGTAAAAGAGCCCTCTTGTGGCCAATTTAGTGAATAAATATTTTGAATTTTGAATTTACAAATTTGTTCTGATATTTGGTTTATTAACGTCATTTTTTTTACCGTTACTGATTAAAGAGGTAGCACAATTAGACTCAACTTAATGCATTTAATACACTGGTCCCCTTTTTTTAAATTTTGTAAAAAAAAATGTCACCAAAGAATGCCTTAATCTTCATTGGCTTCGATTTTGAGTGCGGCAGTTAGTTTTTTAGTCCTTTTTACAATCACAACTAACAGGGTTTTTTTTTATAAATTTGAACTAACATAAAAATAGCCTACTAACTAATAATAGCTACTGGCCAAATTATGAATTTTCTAATTAGTCTTAATTTTTGCACAATTATTGACTTCTCGTCTCATCATCATCATGTCAGCCGAAAGACGTCCACTGCTGGACATAGGCCTGCCCCAAGGCTTTCCACTCAGACCGGTCTTGTGCTTTTCGCATCCACCGCGTTCCCGCGATCCTGACGAGGTCGTCACTCCATCTTGTTGGAGGCCTACCTACAGCTCGTCGTCCGGTCCGCGGACGCCACTCCAGAAACTTCTCGTCTAGATCAATCTAATGAAAAAACTAGATAGTACATCAAATAATGTATTATAAGCTGTCAAAATCTGACAAGTACCACGCAGGGAGAGAGATATTATACATGACTTATACCTATATCCTATAAACATAACTGGTTTTTAACCTGTTGGATAGGAAAATCTTGGAAAATATTAACTTTTGCGAATAATCGCATCGTTATATAAGTGTCGACCTCTTTTGCCGCTTGATATGCCAGTTACTTGCTCAGCCAAGTACTTGTCTAAAACTAGGACAAGTATTAACATAATGTTAAGTAAATTTAGACCGCGCAGCTTATCGTGTGTTAAGTTACTCAGAATAAATCAATCTCATAACTATAAACTTTGGTTTAAAGGTTGTAATTGAACTATTCAACAAGAAAATAGGCTCTAAAAGTGAAACTTACAAGGTAAAATAACATTATCTGACTGAAAGGTGAATAAATTGCTATTAATATTTGAATTGAGTAAAGTGGATGAAGATTAATACTATACTTCAGGTACTATTTTATGGTCTTTCTAGCAGTTTTAGCTCGTTTTCTTATGGACATAATAATATATTTTAACGCTTTCTGATCGCCAAACGTAAATAAAAAGCAGCCATTATTCTCGCTTTACGATAAACATTAATAATAGATAGTCATCAAAAGAAAAGCAATCAACACCAATGATGTGGTTATATTTACAACTATTCAAATGAGATTTGATCAAAGTGGCATAGAAACCGACATTGGAAGTGTCGAAGAGAAATTAGGGGAAATATTACGTGTGAACATTCAAGATAGAAATGTTTGGTATGCATATTTATAAGAAAAATGCGCCGGAGCAGAGACAAAACATTGTGTCCATAGGGGTCGGTGGATCTACAGGAACATTCTTCTTCGAAGGAACACACTTATTGACACAGAAAATCGACTGAATTGAGGTCCTGACCACCACTCCCCCCTACCCACTGATATTTACTTTTCGTGAGCCACCACTGCGATATCGAAAGCAAAATCTTTCCAGAAATAATGCCACACAGCATTATGCATTATTGTGGTAGATAGCGTTGAAAATTCCGGAAAAAAACTAACGTTTTTTTATCTTCAGTATTTGAAATTTTAAGAAAAATAACAAGTGAATAATGAAAATTTATTAAGAGTTAATCACTGTCACTCATTGCTTCTGCCTTCATCTCGTCGATTAAAAATGAAGAAAACAAGTTGTTTGGTAAAAAAACGGGATTGTTTCAGGACTTTTTTAACGCTCGGTAGGACCTTAAGCAGGCTCCGTCACACACGATACTATTACACGAAGTGTTACAGGACACGTTTAGCGTAGTCGGTAGAGACCCTGGCTACGAAACTGGCGGTCTCGTGTTCGAATCTCGGGTTCAAATCCCAGTAAGGGCAAATATTTTTGTGACGAGTGCGAGTATTTGTTCCAGGGTCTTAAAGTAATAACTTCTCTGTAGTTATAAACAAGTTTACCGGGGTCTAGAACCCATATTACAAGCCTAGAGCTTTGTATCGGATTAAGTCAGTTGTGTGACAGTTGTGTTTGAAACCAGAAGTATTCAGTTCACATAATTATGTTCGGGTGTGAAAACAAGACAACCAATAAAATTACTAGTACATTCCACATTAGTCTAAAGCTTATGCAGTCTAGAGATTGCTAGGGTATCAGATCCTACTTACCACATCAAGTGGCCATCTTATCTTATCTTATCTTTTTGAACACTTCGACCCTGTGGGATCTTTTATGTAATTATCCCTCTTTTAGCGCTTAGCGCTTTTAGTGGGTAAGCAATGCAGTTCACGGTGAGAGAACGAGACAGAGCCTTGCAACTAATAGTTCTGTCCCTTATACTCATCCTAAACTAAACTTAGCCATGTCATGGTAACCCCCCAGCGGGGCTAGATAAGTTGCCATCGAATACGAACGCTAGCGTTTGGTGATCACCTGTTCTAGAAAAATGTATGTAATTGACGTAACTCACGTGATATGTCACTCGTTAAAACTGACACGCTGTAATGTGATCACTATCACTCGCGCTAATCGAATAGTGATGGTTTTGACGTTTTGTCCGTCGCTACGCGGTACTATTTTGACAGGTTGAATTCAACACGGCAACTTAGCTAGCTTATTCATTTTTTGACAACGCAAAGCGATAGGTGATCACCAAACGCTAGCGTTTGTATTCAATGGCAACTTGTCTAGCCCCACTGTATAGTATTTTAAACAAGCATAGCTTTGTGGCATGACATGAGATTTTGCCGTTTTATAGAATCATAATAACAGGACTTGATTATAATTTGTTTGTATATTTTCTTCCTCCAACCATTACAGTTCAGGGTTCAGAATAAATTGTATCAAAACTCTAGTCAGCTGCATTTCAGAATGAGCTTGCTCTGAATATGAAGGGTGTTCAGGTGCAATTGTACTGCACTTTTAGTACTGAACTCACGTCTCAGAATTGCCCTAAACTTAGTACGTGACGTTTTGAACCTAGATTTACTTTATGGTCTGAAGCTACACGAGCATTATCTTTTGTTGGGCTTTATTATAAACAAACGTAAGCCAGTATTTCTGAGATTAAAGTATCCTTTTGATTCAACAACTTTCTGCAGATCATTTTTTGTTGTTAAAAAAATAGACAATGTAGTACCCTTATTAATATTAGGTGGTAGTAAGGTTAACTGTCACGGAAACTACTCAATTGATTTTGGTAAAGTTTAGAATGAAGATAGTTTGAACAACGATAAATGGGTTTTAATTAGGGGAATTTTCGTTTCCTAGAGAAAACAATTAAAAAGTTCTATGTTCAAAATTACAATCAATTTTTTTTATTCTAGGTTCCTATTTTATTATGTGTGTAGGGTAGAGAGTAAATGTTAAAAGATTCAGTTAAGCATTGTAATTTTTTTGCAGGATATAAAAACCACAAGTGTAATAAAACCGGCCAAGTGCGAGTCGGGCTCGCGCACGAAGGGTTATCCATAATCATTTTATCTATACTACATTAGCAAAAAACGGTAAAAAAATCACGGTTGTTGTTTGTTAGCCACCTTAAATATTTAATTCATTCTGTTTTTCGTATTTTTTGTTATAGCGGCAAAAGAAATACATATTTTGCGAAAATTTCAACTGTCTAGCTATCACAGTTCATGAGATGCAACCTGGTGTCAAACAGACGGACAGCAGAGTCTTAGTAACAGGGTCCCGTTTTTACCGTTTGCGTACGGAACCCTAAAAACATGCACGCAACACACGTGATTTATTTTTTTGGCCAATAAGTGATTTTTAAATACACGTCCGGGCGTTTATCCAACTTGGAATTTATTATACCACTCTACCTAGTTCACATATTGCCAATGAGCGCTAGTCAAGTTACTTTCAGGAAAATAAAAGACTAAGTAAACGACAGAGTTCCAAAGAAAATAGCAACCGTGAATGCGAAAGAACTTTTTCCACCCGAGTGTAACCCGTTTCGTATTTCGCCCGTTCGTGGAGAAAATTTAATACTTCAGAGGGTCGCATTAAAATTACTTGCTTAAGTGAAGGTCGATGTGCTTACCCACCAAGTACCAGCAGCAGAAACTGAACCAACCAGCGAAACCAATTTTAAATACAACTCTATTCTCAAGAGCGTAAGTGTGATACAGCTAAATGTACTCTTGGCCGTTATGTCACTAAGCAAAGTCCGTTAGGTGTTTAAAACTGACTGAGTAAAAGAAATGAAGCCAAAGATAAATGAGTCGTATTGCTCTAGGCTTCTAGAACTCATTTAAAATATGACAGTGGAACAATAACTTGAAACTTAGACGATCATTTCTGTAACCCTATCAAGGCTTCTATTCTACTTGGTTTTTACCCATATTGCCATCGTTTTTTTATGACTTGGCTGCCTTTACTGTTAAGTTAATAAGAGCTGTCACAACGTTAACAATATGATAACAATAGGGGTAAAGACAATGTATAAAGGAGTACGATGAAAACTGTAATATGGACTATACTCGTAGTTCTACCGTCAATATAATTTGACGACGCGCTGGCCTTGTTGGTTAAAACCGGGTGGTAAGGGCAGATATTTGTGTAATGAGCGCGAATATTTTGTACCTGAGTCATGGATGTTTTCTATGTATTTAAGTATATATTTCTCTATGTAAGTATTTATATCGTTGTCTAGTTCTCATAGTACAAGCCTAGAGCAAAGTTTGGAACTAGGTAAATTGTTGAGACATTGTCCACTGATATTTATTTATTTAATTATATTTTAATCATATAATCAATCCCATAGTTGGTGTGAAACTTCTTGTCCCTAATTAGATTCCCTTTTTTTTTCTTAGTTTTCCCTTAAAACTACAATTTTCAAGCTGTTTAGTGGTGTATAGCATCTTTCGCTATGATAATACACATTTACATCCAAAACGATAATCTTCATCAATTGTTATTTCTTTAATACAGATCTAATCAAAAAGTATTAACTCTATTCGATAATACCTAGCGATTACTTAATACCAACTTCATAATAATTGTAATCCTCAATTTGCTGCCGTTTTCTTCCCATCTTTAACATTTTAAGGAAAACCTTCTGTAAACGCTCCCTCAATGATATCCCTTAGCATGCATTCCAGAATATTTACCCTCACATCCGTTGTCTTTTTTACCCCAAATTCGCTGGGGCAAGGCTAATAAATCGCAAAACCAATGCCCTAGGGGCGGAAAGTACTTAAGTATTTTTATTTCACTCACACAATGGGGTAGTCGAGGGTTTTCGCCAATTTCTGGAGTCTATTATGAAGAGTAATAAGCATTTTGAGGTTATTACGTGTCAGTCTAGCTTTAAGAATGGATTTCTTGTGTCTTTTCATGCCTTTCTTACATGAATTTTCTTCGAAATTTACTTTGACAGATACGATATTATATTATATCGTTTTTTGTTGTTGATCTGTATTGAGAACCTATAGAAATAAGAAACGAGAATAATACGTAATTTTCTAAACGTGTTTGCATGTCTTTTCGTATTGATCTTGAATATTAATTGTGTTACTCGGATGAATATAATATAAAGGCTGTTCCTGTTCACGAGATTATTAAAAATAAGCTAAATACGCAAGAAAAACCCTTAGATACTCATCTTTAACTTACCGCCAAGCAGCATTGTTAGCGTTGTCGTGTTCCAGTGATAAGACAACCGTTGAAATTAATAGCATTTCATCTTAGTCCTTAGAATCGGCAACGCATTAGCAGTCTTGCCGTTCTATGGGTTTCAGATCCTTACCATCAAGTATCTTGCGTTCTCGTTTGTCATATACCATAAAAAAACAAAATGGTCGTATTTTTTTTCTTGCCGTTACGTTTTTAAAACCCAATTCAAATCATTGGTCAAAGGTTAACACTTTTTATTAAATATAATTTTTGTCCTGTAAATTTATTTTCTCATACAGATATTTAACAGAGATTCTAAAACTATTTTTCCTTGCTTAGTAGAACTCAAGTTGCCCAAACAAAAGGACTAGCTCCATTAGTTGTTTATTGCTGTTTGCACTCCAGCATCGTTTGTATCTCGTCGTTAGCCTCTACAACGCTCTGATTCATAGCACTTATAGGGAGGTCTCTGTCATATTGTAACTTGAGAATATAAGGGATAGCAGAAAATTATAAAATATTGTCATAATGCGAGTTAAATTATGCGTTGAAACGTTCTGTTGATGAGATAAAAGCTGTTCACCTAGCAGTTGTTTTTCTTAATTAATGGCTTTTACTACACTTTGATACAAGATTTCACTTTTTTCTTTTGAGCTACGGTTAACAATAAAAAGTAGGAAAAAATCAACAAATAATTGCGTGTTTTTGTTACACTTTGAATTAATTAGTTAAATTTAAATTCATATTTGCCTAATATTTCCACAATTTTTTGTGGAAATTTTCAGACGAAAAGACTTCCGAGAAAAAAATCTTTCAAACTGTATCACGTTCCCAATTTTAGGATATCATAATAAGTTTTAAAAAGATAAAAGGTTATTTGTAGAGGCAAGGCTCAGATAAAACCGTACTAATGAATGGGTCAAACACACAAGGCTCAAGCATGACAAAGAAAAGAACAGTGAAGTAGAAGGAACGAAAGTTAATTGCTCAAATTACTTTCCTATCCTATTTATATCTTTATTTTTATACTATAATGAGGATTTTGTTATACAATTTTAACGAACGTGGTTTTTGAAAACATTATAATAATGTTAGCATCTTTTGTTGTGTGTATTATTTTAGATTCATTACAGTATGTGTGAACGTCGCGAAAGTTTAAAAACTATTGATTAACCAATTTAATTATTTTATTTCTAATAACACAGATGATTTTTAATCTAATAGGTAAAAAAACTATATACACTGTACAGTAATAATAATTAGAAAAAAAAAACTAGTTAAGTGTAACCTATTATCTACTTAAAACTAGAATTACAACTAAAACTTTTGTATTGTTTCCTCGTTGTCATCAGGTGTGAAGATAAGACAGTCAGTTAAATGGCTAACATTAGGCAATCCACCTTATTCCATAGAGTTGGCAACACATTTGCAGTTTTAAGATCGCAATCTTGAGATTATGTCCTAGATATTGCAATTTTTTTCTGGGTATCAGATCCTACTTATTATTAGGTTTCCTGTGTGCTTGATTGTCTTCTTCGGGATTATTTTAACCAACCCAAAAAATTACCTAGAAACGTGGTCAACCTCCTAATTTTATGAACTCAAAATCACTCATAAGGAAAGTACACGTATGAAATCCAAAAATTAATTCAACCGTACGAAAACACACCAAAATATGCTAATTTAGCCTCATTACAATATCACATAAATATTCAGACTTCTTTACATATAACAACAGTCGAATTGAAAATTTTATGCTTCCCGAGTCTCTTGCAACGTTTAAGAAAACATGAAAACAAGATTTATTTAGGAAAGGGAAAAGTACTAAAACAATGTTTTTGCTCAACAAGTTAGTTAAGAGTAGGGTTATTTTTGGAAAGGGATTTGCTTTGAACAACTTTCACATAATTTTCTCATTATTCCATTGCAAATTAAAAAAAGTATTAGACATGCAACGATTTGAGAATTTATATCCTTCTGCATCTATAACATTGTTAGCCGAAACACTATAACATCTTGCATATTCCATAAACACAGCGTGTTTTTCCCAAATACCGTCATAATCGAACAAGCGCCCATGCGTAAAACAAGGAAAATCTTCAATAACTTGTCAAACAAGATCCCGACAAAACACCCTTGAGAAAAACGCCATGAAACTAAAAACAGTCATTGGCCGTAGGAATTGCCACAATGAGCGTAACCATAAAGCCAATGTGCGACAAGATATCTCATAGAAGGTTTGTAGGGATGCGAAACGAGAGATGAATAAATTTTTCGCGGAAGGTAGCATGTACCAACAAAAACCATATTAAATTGTGAAATTCCTAGCACATATTATAATTTTGTTTGAGAACATACTGAATCCTCTTAAACGTTTTGGAGTCTTTTCTTTGAGGGATTTCTTAAATTTTGGAAATGTTCAGGTTGAAAGTATTTTGAAATTCATTACACTTAAACAAGGGCACATGCAAATAGACTGGTGATAGAAGTTAACCTTGGGGTAGACCATTGTTTAGCATTGGATGTGTTTAAGCTGACATGAGTTTTATCACATACGTAATCTACTGTTTACTTTCTTGTTACAAATAATGTTTATCATTGTTGAGTTTATCAAACGCTTTCAAGTCAAGATGAAGTCTCATACAAAAAACTTATAATATAATTATGACTAATGTTCATTTTCTCTAATGCCTTATATATAAATGAATAAACAAAAAACAATAAAGTAAGATGTTTTCTATCTTAGAAAAACAAGGTTTAAAAAAATTTTTACTTATGCTCAGCCTAAACAAAAAAATCTATGTTCAATCAAATTATGTCATTTATTTGTATCGAAACGCTTTGGGAAAGGTGGCGCATTTTCACACGCTTCCTTTATTCTCCAAAGGTATATTTCCATGTTCTATTCCCTTACCCGTTCCACCCGTACGTCTCGTCCCTTCTCCCATCCCTAACAGTGACGTTTATCCACACAATTTGTATTCTGCTCCGCGACCGCGTTGATTCGGGTATACCCCTGTCACTGGCCGCCTGTCACACGCCTCTACTGTATTTTTATTTAGATACTGTTCCCATTAAGTGGTTGAGAATGACTCTGCTTTTGCCAAGTTCGAACAGGTGAATCCTGCTCCTTAATACCTTTGGCGATTTTTGAATGGTGTTATAAATTTAAATTACATCAAATTTAATAATCTTAATAGCTTTACATAGGATGTATACTTAGATGGCAATTTAGAACTCCTGCAACTACATTGCCCATCAAGGTTTCCCATTCTTAACGTTATTATTTTCTTCTAAGCCTTGTTTTATGGCCCACTATTAGGCCAAAGTTTCCCTTCTGTTTCTTGAATCGCATCTAATCAGAGCGTACTTATGTTGATCCCATGCAAACGCGTCTAGGTCTTCCGTCATCTCTTTTTGGGCCTACCTTGCTACGATGTCCATCGCGTGGAGACCAATCTGTAGTCATCGACAGATGGAATAAAAATATTATCGCGTCGTAGTGCCGCATCTACGCTTATTGGCATAAAACATACCAGTCTTTGTTACTTCAATTTATAATAAACCAAATGGTAACATTTATAGTATTCTCATTTTCTTTGTCTTCCTAATTTACCATAAACAATTGTGACATAAATATTTATTGGATACAAATTACTCATACTTCTTTAGTAATATTGTGAGAATTATTATTTTGTTATCTGATATTATATTATCATTAGCTATTGACAGATAGACAGCCATTACTCGTATGACAGCGCCACTACCCTCCTACACGTGGATTGAAATCTGACAATCTCATTTCACTAACATGTTAATTATTGTTGATACTTCTGTAAGCCAAAGTTGTATTGTTTCTTTATAATTCTAGTGATTTTCATTCATGAAGCCGCACCGTATGCCTTAATAAATTGCCGTTGCACAGTTGCATCAATGTACTTTAAATTGAGGCCTATGTGTGTATGATACTGGCGGAACTTTATGGATTAAGAGCACTATACAAACATCTTACTTCAAAATATTTCTTTTTAATCCTTAGAGAACAGTTTTATCGCTGCGTCATTATTGGCAGTCTTTTATTTACGAACAAAAGATCTGCCATCTCGTACTTCGTAATTGCCTGCCTGATCTTCGAGAGAGCTGACTCAAAAGTATTGGAAACGATGTGTCTATAGAAATGTAAGGAAGTGGCACAAGTAAGATTTTATTTCAAATAATCTATATAAGAAATATAATATTGAATATTCTTTTTGTTTAATGTACTTAAGACAACGCAATTTTAGTTACTAAGATTGAATCTTTAAATACACGAATAATAAACATTTCATCATAGTTTCAGCCTAAAGACGTCCACTGACGTTTTCTTAAAGTCAAAGTCAAAGTCAAAGTTTTTTATTCTTCAATTTAGGCATAATATAATGCACCTATGAATGTCAAAAAGCATTACCACCGGTTCGAAAAATAAAACCTTTGCCCCGAGAAGAACCGGCGTAAGAAACTCGGCAAGGTATATTTTTTTCAAGAAAAAGGTTTACATCATTACATTATAATTATAAATAGTTTACAATATCACGGTATTTTTGTACAGTAGGTGCACCTTTTTTAAGCGTAGGTAAATTTATGCTTAGATTACTCTTAAACAAATTAGTACAAAAGAGTAAAAGAGTGAGCTTTAAAATCTGCTATTGTTGGGTCAATTAAAAAACCAAAATCATTCGACTTATTATTAGAAGAAAAGTTTCCCATTTTACTGTTATATAGTGTGTTCTAAAAACATGCTTGTTTTATGAAAAAAAAACTCTATTCTAGGACGATAGTTCCCGAATCTTTTAAGCCCGCAACAATAAATAGTTCAGTCGAATTATGTTCTTCGACATAGAAAAACCTCTTTATTTTTGATTATTTGCCGATGTTCAAAGGGATGGATGTTGACAATAAATACAAGAAATCTTCGAGTACGTGCGACTGAAAGGACTTTTGTAGGGGCCTCCAATTTGTCAGGTTTTTCGTATTCGTACGTGATAAACGTTAAAAAGAAGTAAAATATTATGAACATCCTGAAAGGAAATAACGTGTTGCTAAAAATTCTGACGAATGGAAAATTAGGAGTAACATTTCTGAAGAAGTGTATGCGATGTTCAGCAATCCGGAATAATTAGAAAGAGTACAAAGACATGATGTAAGTATTATGTGATGCTGTAATTGGAGATATTCTTATTATGCGTCATCTTTTTCACAGGCTTCTTAAGCTCGTGCCGCACAAGAAAAAAAACGCGAAAGAGATCATCTAAATGCCCAGTGTGCAATGACGTATAAGCCAAAACATTTTTATGTCCAAACTGTCCAATGAGTACAGTATCATGTTCACTGGGCGTTTTGTTCAATTTTTTTTATCAGTCTTGGCGGTTATGCTCCGTGTCACTTTGTACAATGTGATGTACATTGAGCGGCACGAGGTTGTTAATAAAGTGGACATAAAAATGCAGAAGAATAAACTAAAGATGCAAGTTTTAAAGAAGTGAATTCCAGTTCAAAACTTTGCACAATCGAACTATTACAATAAAAACATACATTTTACTCAAAGTGAGTTAAAAAGAAAGCTCGAAGCTCGAGGCGAAGCGGTTTGTAAAAAAAACAGTGGCTGAGGGGAGCTTTGGAAGTTTGGAACAACGGTATTCACAGTTATAATACTTTGTTAAAAAAGATGTTAAATTGATTTTTCGTGTCCAAGTTTGCTTATTTGGGTCGCTTTTTATTTCCGAGGTCGAGGTTTCAATTAAGATTTTTAATCTTGGGGACTTGTAATGATGGTCTTAGCTGATTTTAAGTTTTTAAAGGAAAAAAGAATATACAGTGAGTTGAAAGCCTTATACGTAATGGAAACATTTGATCTCTGTCAACAACATTGTTAATTTGTGATTCTTATCGCAGACTAATGTGTCTAACGCTGCTTTTCCTTTGAGTTTTTTGTGAGTTTTTCCAATAACCGTGTCAAGAGAAGTTTTAAGTCAAACTTGCACCAACAAGCGCGGGGAATACAATATCTTTAGGTTTACTTTTTTTGTCCAATATGGGTTCGCGTTTGACCTCAGTTTTATTGTTATTAAAAAATATTTTACAGTGGTAAAGCTATATAATCTACAGTTATGGTCTATCAATTAACATAATTAAGATTGTGTTTTTTAAATTTTAAACAATATAAATATATTTTTAAATAACTGCTGATTTTCTGCTGCATTAGCTGACAGAATTTAAAATTAAAGAAAAATATGAATGATATACAATTACTTCTTCATAGTATTTTTATATTATTAGCCTGTGTACCACTGTTGGGCAAAGGTCCTCTTCCGCCTCTTAACTGGCGCCCAACTAGTCACTGCTACTATTTTTGGTCGGTCTTCATCCTGCATCGCCCGAATGGATCCTCCATCTCAAGTTTGGGTGTGTCCCACAATTCACAAAACATAAAAGTAACTAGGTACTTCATATGGCTTAAATTCAACGACCGTTTTTTTTTGTTTCAGGTAAACTAAAGTGTCAGAAAGTGTCAAAAAGTGCAGTGTTAGTGCAGTGTTGATGCGCCGGAGTCGGCCCAGGCCCAGGCCATGAGGTGGGTCGGTCCCGCGCGCGTCTGGGCATGGCTGGCGGTTCTCGCTGCGCTGGGAAACACCACCGCCTACACCGACACTCGGGATTTCTTGAACGATTTGGACAAGCCAGGTGAGCTCATCTTTTTCTATGATTTCTTTATTATTAATTGTATTATCACTTAACTTGCTCCTGCAGGCAGAATTGGTTAATGATAAAAACTGTTTCTATACAAAAAATTATGCAGCGTTTACTGAGTTAAAAATGTTAGTTTATCACTCTTTTCCTTGTTGTGTATTCTTAGTACCTTTGAGTACCTTAATAAATTCTTGTTGGATAAATCGAAAGCCTATATAATAAGCATACACATTCCCTTTTCTTGAGTAGCTTAGTCAATTGAGCATGTATAAATATTTTCCACGGTTTCAAATTTAAGATAAATTAATAATATTAGTTTTTTGTGTAAGAAATAAACATTTTTTTTTTAAATCACGATTTACGCATTATGCCATCTTTTTTCGGCTCTTTTCACTCACGTTACTGTCTATTATCATCATCATTTTAAATGGAACATTGTTTTCAGACTAGATCTAGGTCAAGCTTTAAACACAGTACAATATTAAATCACAATTTCTGCAATTTTATCGAAACAATATCTTTTATTGTTTGCGTCCCAGCCGCCTCGCGACCGTTCGATTTATTTACACCGAAAACAATAACATGGCGAGCTAATTAATTAATTATGTAAATTTGCGGGCTATCAGATATTTGATAGTATACTTTTCCGGATAAATTCCAATCCGGTTATGATATGACATTGTATTACAAAGGCTGTTTATTTATGAAGGTATCTCTGTTACGGTAAATAATGTTTGTATGACATAAGTAGGTATCATCATCAATCATGGTTTCAGCCCACATCCACCCAGCATCCACCCATCCACCCACTGCAGCGTAAAGGCTTCTTCATTTTCACGCCACTTTGCTCGCCATCAATCTTTTCCCAATTGTCTGCCAATTGTCATCAGACCAACGAGCTGACGGTCTGCCCACCGATCTATGACCTAATCTCGACCACCACTCTGTTACCGCCCTTGACTACCTACCAACGTATCGCCTAGCCAAGTGTCCCGCCCATCTCCATTTCAGATGCGTAAGTTTAGTCCTGCGCCTAATACCAAAATTCAGTACGAAGTGAAATTCCCAACATGGACCGCTCCATTAGTTGGTAAAGTACCAGAATTTTCAATTATATAACCATTTAAAAATATCTGACACGCTCTTATACTTCTAGGTAATATAGGCGTATCTGGCATTATTTTTGAGCTCAATGTTGAAAAACAGTTATTGCTAATAAGTTACTTATTTCCGTAGATATTTTTGCAGGCTCTGTGAAGACTAAGACCCTTATTATAAACATAAACATACAATAAACCCACTTTAGTAAAAGTATCATTTTTTCCTTTCCGTCAAATTCAAATGACATAATAACAGTTAAGTACAGAGTATGAATTTATACTATACTCTAGGTATTGTGGGGATATGAATAAGAGTCATAATAGGACAAGAACATACATACAAAAAACTAAAAATACATAATATTTTCTAATTTTCAAAATACCGCAGATGTCCAAAAGTTTTAGATCCATTTAAGCCAGTAACTTCTCGACACGTTCTTGTTTATTGTTTTAATAAAAATAAAAAAAAGACGTCAGGAATCTAATACCAAAATGTAACAATCACCAGATAAGGGAATGTTAACTCATTATAATAATTTAACATTAAAATTAAAAAATCATTCTACTCGTAAACCTCCGTGTTCTGATTGGGAAGACGCCATTTTGATTTCGAGTTGTCTTTTTAAAAGGAACCATATTCTTGGTGCTTATGGTTGACTCTTGGTTAATTCCCTAACAATGAATATTGCCATGGTATGCCCATTATAATTAAGAGCATCGTCGTTTTCAATTAGTGTAACCATTTGAACGTAAATATTGAATTTCTATTGAATAACCGGTTCTGCTTGAGAAACGGTAAAAACAATATTTTTTGTTTGAAACACAAGCCTTACTCCTGGCATAAAATGTGATTGAAAATTAGAGAAATCTATTTTCATCAACTTTAATCTACTTTTGTTATAGAAAGTAAATAAAACGTTCAGCAAAAATGTCAATAGCAAACTCAAAAGTTAAGTCTTCAGGCGACTTAAAGAAAAAGGAACTCACGATAACAATATCCACGCAGACATACAATAAAACAAAAAGGAAAACAAGTATTTTTAAACTACACAAGTTAAATTAGCAGATCGAGTCGAAGAAACATTTTCAGAGGCAGGCACTAACTTAAATTTCTTTCGCACTGCAAATGAAACTCTAAATAGCCTTTTTTAGAACAGCTGAGATTCAGCGTAGCGTCGAGTAATTACGAAGCATTTAGAAGAGGAAATTTTATGCAAATTGTTCATATAAATGTGTAAATGGGTGTAAGTCGGTGCAATGGTCAAAGGATCTAGACAATGGCTTTCTGTGATACGGTTCTATAATGGCTCGACTGTTAAAGTTGCCAACCGCATGAGGAGAATGGAACTGTTTGCGTATGGTCACACTGCAGCACTGTCTTAATAGAGTTATATATGCGTTTCTTATTTTTTGAGTAAAATAACGATTATTTTGCAAAAATAGGCTTCTGTGGTAAGAACAGTCGAGGGTATTAACCATCAATTTTTATGAGGAGTAAGTCTGTGAAATGATCAAAGAATCTTGATACACAGCAAATCGACGGATGCAAATAGGTTGAGGTCATAAAAATAGCGTTAAATCAGAAATAATAATTAACGTCAAAATAATTAATTGAAATTTTGCTACAGACTTTTACAATAATGGCGTAAGAATTAAAATTGGTACTTGGACGCCAACTGCGTGAGGGTTACTCAGTTGCAACAGAATTTAGGGTGAATCCACCAGAGCTGCTGTGCGAGGAAACAATCCACCAATAGGAACACTACATTTTCCTAGCCCCGCTCAGCGCTGCTCAGCTCCGGTATACACTTACGATTTTTTTAAATTTTTATTTATTAAGTAAATAAAGTATGTTCTGTATTTTATTTACAAATAACTACATTTAGTGTCATTAAATTCAAACAAACCTCACAGTAAACCGCGTTATCCTCAAAAATAAACAAAAGCTAACAACTCAATATCCGGAATCGGAATGGGCACTAAAAGCCATTTCTTCCAGTCTACTTCAGTTTTAGTGGTATGAACAAGGCTTGGCGCATTCATTTTAACGGTTAGGAACTTTTAGCAGGCAAGCGGCTAAAGTATTACCAGATTTATGTAAGCTTGAAGGTAGAAAAAAAAATGATAGAGGTATTCTCAATCTAAGAGTAAAAAGTGTCTGTTTCGTAAGTTTCATTAGTCATTTGCCCGTATGCTTGTAAGAATCCATTGATAAGTGGCTCTGTTATAATTTTATTATTTTATTATTGTTTTACACCGGATTTACTAACAAATATAAAAAAATACGGAATACGCTTTTTTATTAATGTTCTTTTATTTTTGCTGTATGATAACACATACAGCGTCAAAGGGTGACGGGCCATTTTGTATGCACCCCATCCTCACCCTCCAACAACGGGATGCATGGCAAAGACTTATTTTAGTAGCAAAATCAATGGGATTATTTTAATGAAAACAAGGGCCCAGCAAGGC
Organism: Acleris sparsana; assembly: GCA_923062465.1. Taxonomy (NCBI): domain Eukaryota; kingdom Metazoa; phylum Arthropoda; class Insecta; order Lepidoptera; family Tortricidae; genus Acleris; species Acleris sparsana. Next base: position 15,381,056 of record OV281303.1, read on the forward strand.
AAATCATCCATATATGTGTTCATTTCGAACAAATTCCATACGATACGATTTTGATTTACCAAGATATGGTGATCGTCGCCATAGTGAAAATACATACCTGTTTTTCAGTTAGTTATTCCGATTATCGTTCCTGACGTAGAGACCTCGTAAAGTTGTTCTCCTAGTCACTATTTTTAATTTAATGATATTGAACTTACATTTCTAATGATTTTATTGGTGTTAGTTTTAAAATGTATTAATTACTTTATTACCTTGTAATGTTACTTTTAACTATTGTATTTAATTATGGGAAAAAATTGCTTCTGCTGGAGTTTCTTGCGGCGCTTCTTCTTCGCAATGATGGTCTTGTCCGAAGCGCTAGTAGATTCACTCTATATTATCGACGCGTAAAAGAGCCCTCATGTCGCCAATTTACTGAATAAATATTTTGAATTTGAATTTGAATTTTGGCACACGTTTCATCTCCGTTGGTCGGAGGGGACATTTTTGCTCATCGTCCTTTGAAATGACTAATAAGTACATACCCTGAAGAAAAACAGTTTTAATACTTAAAAACGGTCGAGTGTAAGTTAGGCTCGATTCGAAATCAAAAGCAAATCGAAATAAAGTAATGCCTACTGTGCGGCGATACGGAACCCTCGGTGCACAGGTCCAACTCGCACTTAGACCGTTTTTTATAATAATTACAACCATTGTTTAAAATTACACATTTTTCAAATTCCAATATACAATTCCACCCTGTCAGTGTAAAGTCATCAATATAAATCATCGGACATTGTAGTCGCAGGCTGCTAATGATCCATCATAATTTACCTACCTACGCTCAGGTGTGTCACAGCTGTTATTGACGGCGGGATCACTTGGGCTTTGTGTTATTATTGTGTAATCAAATAACGTGTTCGATGCGACATTTACAGATAAACTGTTGTATTTAGATGAAAACTGTTGACCCTACCTGATCGAACGTCAGCAAACCAAATTTGTTCCGTACCAAGTTCTCTTACGTAGAAGGTAAACATCGTGATAACACCTTCAGCTGCAAACTTTCCAATAATCAAGAGTGTAAAAAAACCAGCCAGGTGCAAGACGGACTCGAGTAACGAGAGTGTGCTGGCTGAGCTGCCCATCTCAAGATACGTCAGAAATGACAGCGTTCTATGATTTGACTTAAAACAAAATGGGACGAAATTTTATTCGACGTCTTTAGCTATCAAAATATAAGTGACAGACGCCTTAAGGCCAATTTAATACATACATACATACCTTCACGCCTGTAATCCTAGAGTGGGGTAGGCAGAGCTACAGAATAACCTTCATCTCTAAAAACATGTTGATAATTCTGTAACCACATTTTTGCATAAATGTGGAAGAATTCAAAGAGGTTTGTTAGGATCGTAACAGGCGAAAAAAACTGTTCTCTGCCTATTCCTCTGGGAAACAGGCGTAATTTTAATGTATTTATGTAGGCTAAGGTGATTACCAACTTATTAGTGACGGGTCGCAGGCCCATCGACTAACACTACTACAAGTTATTACTCGCAATAGAGTAAATTCTTTAAAAAACAGCTTGTTGTCAAGGGTCAATTTAACCTTGCCGGTTAATAATTCGTCCGTCGAGTTAAAAGCGATTTGTTAAAAATAATCACCATACCAAAAAATTTAATTAAAATTAAAATTAAATTAAAAACCATTTACTTCAGATATACACATCCATATTGTTAGTAACATGCCTATTCTATGTTAGTTAGTTAATTATTATTATTTTTTTAAATCAAATGCTGGTCACTGGCGTGACACATGTATTTGTGACCACCGCCGCAATAGTACGGAGTCCCATCGGTCCACGAACACACTCAGGACACTATTGCTGCTGCCTCGGAGCCGGGCCTGTAATGCTGCGCAACGCTTGCGCATGATGGCGGGGAAGCCGTCCGTGCACGCGTCCGCGAACATTCCCGACGCGCTGCAGCGCCAAGGCAGCCCCAATAGCATCCTGAACGCGTTATTATATTGGACACGCAAGTCGCTGTATGTCCGCCGTGTGAAATCGGCCCACAAGCCGCACGTGTAGAATGATTGACAGTACGCTCTAAAAAGGGTTATTTTTACTGGGACTGTACAACGTGCGAACCTGCGAGCCAACATGTAAAATAAAGTAAAAAAATATTTACACAGATAGTATTGTAATTGAACGGTTATGAAACAATCACACCGAAATAATAACATTAAAGCAGTTACAGTACTCAGTACAATTCTGCTTATAACAATTAAAACAAGTGTAAACACTACATAGTAACTCAACAATCACACAAATGGACAATGATATGCATGCATCCATTTTGAGCGGCTTGTATTACAAATACATTAACAAGCATTGCATTATTAATAAAAGTGGAGTAACCGTGGAGTAGCTACTCGTACGCCATGTTTTGTCTTCACCTGTTATTGTGAAATTTGCATTTGACAGATAAGAACAAAGCATGAGTTAGACACTCCACGGTTAATCAATAGGGGCAATAGACATAGCTTTGCTCGATGCTTATATCACTTCAAATTCCTGCGATTTGTTTTTGTTTTAAAAATAATCAGTAAAGACGCATTCAAATTCAAAATTCAAACCATGTATTCAAATCAGTTACTCAGTAAATTGGTCACATTAGGGCTATTTGATTATATTACCATTATTACTAGAGTCCAGAGTGAATCTGTTAAAGTTTCGGACCATACCATTATCGCTGAGAAACGCTGCAAGAAACTAGTAAATAAAAGCTATACAATACGATTACTATAAGTGTAAAGTCAATGTAGAATACGCCTCAGATCATTTTTAATAATTCTTCAAAATAAGTATCATCATAAGTGGTAATGTGTCATAAATAATAATTGCAAATATAAAACGTAATAAAAGCATTAAAAACAACACAACAGACGCTTAAGCCAGCTTAAATATTACATTAAGTTTTTTTGCCAAACCCCACGTGAATAATAAATATATTTTTAAAAACATTGCCTGGCTTTGAGGCTAGCGCGCGAGCAATGCATTTTATGCCACATCGAAAACCATTGCATGAAATAAACATTCTTCTTCCTAAGTTGTCTGTATTCAACACCCATTCGCTTTTAAATGCAGTAATACCTACACATATCATAAAACTGATATTTATGACTTTTATGGGTTTAAAGCGGAAATATAAACAAAAGAATTAATTTATTCATATTGGTCTTCATAATTCTATTCGGAATTTTAGTTTGTTCTTGTTTAACATTTAGTGGTCATTATCTTCGCTGTAATTACAAAGAATGTTTGTTTTTTCTTTACCTTTTAAATTATAATAATGAGAGTTTAGATGAGTAATTATTATCATTATGTCAGTAGAAATAAGTACTGTTGAATTAAAGTAACCGTGACTCATCGAACCGATAAGGTATGGCGATAATGTCCCAGCTAATATTTTTTTTGTTGAAGTTAGTGTCCGTCCAGTACGTAACAGTATTTTTAATTAAATATCATTCAAACGACACATAAATATCGCCTCGATTGAAACTATTGGTTAATTTAATATAATTCCATGCACAAAAGGCATAACGGTTTCCTATTGCTGAAAATACGTCGTACGTCCGTCCACCCGCCGATCCATATGTCAGGCTCAAAAGCGGTACCTATAAATAAAAGACATTTCTTTCGTTAAGTTGTCATAAAAACAGTTTCCATGTAAATGGAACTCTAAGAGACCGTGGCAATTCATAAAAGACCGGTTTTGTTCAAACTGTCACAACTGCCACGTTCCACGCAGCAAAAACTTACTAAGCCATTTCAGTTATAAGCAGTGGCCTCCACACTCTCTAGGTTTGAACAGCTAAGAATAAGGTTCTAAAATGAACTCTAAACAGACGCTATTTATAACGTCACAGTACGCCCGAATATCATGTTTATAACAAATAAAACTCAAGCAAGGTAAATTACAGCCGTAATCTCATCGAATCGTGTTATCGGTCTGTCCGTAAGCCTTTGATGTATTATTATCTTTTGGTATAAAATACGCGTATGACGGATTTAGGGGCACGTGGGCGGTTTGGGATAGGTTTTATTACAGAGCCGTTTCTTGTGTCTATAGGAATAGGGCACAATTTTGTTAAATCGGTGACAAAAGTTACAAGAAGGTCTCATAGACTACAACAGAAACTCTCTTACACAAGAATTTTTTAAACTGACCTTATTAATTTAACAAAAAAATAATTGCTAATCAAATAGAATATGCAACGCAAATAAAACAGTACTTGTAGTACATGACTCACATGAACTTTAATTACTTTTTAGTTTAAAAAAAGCTCCAGAACCCATTAAATTTAACTCAAATCACGTCAAACAGAATACCAGCAAGTACTATGCGTGACAACGTCCCATAAAAACTAACCATGAAAGAATATATGTTTAACTCATGTGTACCATGCCTTTCTTACTTAAAGACACATCTTTTACGAGCAGTCTACAGGAATGAGACTTAATTTGACAAGCCACAAGGCAAAGTTTTCTTTAGCTATTGAATGGCAGATGTTCTGTTTTAGCAACCAGGGTAGAATACTTTCCAAGGTCCCTTTATTTTTTGTACAACCCTGTCCTCAGTATAACAAACATCGTTGTAATTCATTATTTGTATTATAGGGTTGTCAACAACTGTGTTTGGATGATTTAATGCGTTCTTTGTTTTTAATTCACCGATTTATGTAAACGGATCCGTTGTTTATTTTTAAACGTTATTTATTGGTGTGAGTTGATTAATTGCTGTGTTTTATTGTTTTGTAAAGGAATTTAATCCTTGTTCATATGGGGAACGATATAAAGTGGAATACAGTTTTAGTTGATAAAACCGTATCCCAATAATTAATATAAAGGTAATATTTAAACATTATTGTTGGAGAGGATCGGTACCGAAAAATGGTAACCTAAATTACAGTATTTATTTAAATTTTTGAATACAATTATTGAAAAATGGTACTTTTGTACAATATTTTTATCAGATTTCTATTAATCCAATTATTCATCCTATCAATTTGCGTTAAAACAATCATGAGTCCGAAAGTCTAATTTTTAAGCTACAATCTGATTCGAATGAACTAAGGGAAAACAAATAATTACAGTAAAATAAAATCTTACATAGATAACATAATAAAAAAAAAGCGCAAAGAAAAATTGCAATAAGAACTCGAAGGTGGCTCAATTTTCTTTAGCAACTAATGGTTTTGGCACTTAACGTGTTTCTGTTACTACCGCCAATAATAACTTTCAGTAAAATTCCAGGCAGTGAAAAGGACACAGATATACGATACCTCTAGCTCTATTTCCTTCTCTGGCTGGAATTTAAAGCGCATAATGCAACCTCTGAACCAATTATATTGAATTAGTTTCATTAAATAACGAAAGATCGTGGCGCAATTTAGTTTGGTCTTAAACAAGAATTTTTATTCACCACAGATAATATGGAGAACTTTACCGATTCTCATTTATAACTCTTTTTATGGTTCTTTGTGGGTGGGGGGTGAAAAAGGGGGGTAGTTAGGTAACATTGTCGTCGAAATGTGCCGTTTTGTGATAATATCACGGTAATGACCGAATTTGGGTTATCGTTTTCGTTCTTGCGTCTTATTCTTGCGTTTTTCACACTAATTTTGGAAGTTTTTTCCGCCAGCTGTGTTTTTCTTTTGGAGTTTTATCTTTGGAGTATTTAGGCTCGGTGAGTGTTTTTTGCGGAAATGTTTAAGGATTTGCGGAGTATGAATGACGTTATCTTCGATGCGGGAAACTGAAATAGAAATAATTCTGAATTAACCAAGACAATCCACTCAGTGTGGTCTATTTAAAGTACAATAGTACATTGTGCATCAAGGGTAGTATGAAGGGAATTACTAACGAGAGTGTTAGATGCCCGACGCCGAAGGCGGAGGGCTTTTAATGACTCGAGTTAGTAATCCCCTTACTGCCTGTGATACACACAATGGTTTTCATCACATTTGCGAGGAAAAAAAACAATGAGAAAACACTTTAACTCTGCAAAATATAAAGAAATAACTTTTGACGAACAGGAACGTAAATGGAAACGATTTTTTTTTGTGACCTCTACCACAGATAATAACTGCGTTTAGTTTCGACCTGGATTCGAGCCAGATTTAGCCAATTTGATAAAAATGTATAATTACTAAAATTAATGATAAATGTTGATATAAACTTGAAATAGGTATAAAAATAATGAAGTTTAATGAAGCGTATAGGTTTTGTGTAATGTAAGTTAGTCTATAGCTAATTTTTAAAGATGAAATTAGAAACCGATTTAATTTTTGGCTGAAAATTAAACCTCCTTAGTCAGAAATGATGTACGAAAGAGTTGCAAATTTTAAAAAGAAAGTCATTACTCCCTAGGGATGACAAACTCGCCATAATTCCCGCGGGAACAATTTAGGCCATTGTCCTTCTGTATACAGGCATGGAATAACACCATTTACGAGCAAGTGTGATGAAAAGGTTCTTAAATCCTGCCAGGATCTAGTCAGTGAAATAGATAGAGCTAGGAGTCGGAAGACGAGCTGTAGGTAGGCCTCCAACAAGATGGAGTGACGACCTCGTCAGGAGCGCGGGACCGCGGTGGATGCGAAAAGCACAAGACCGGTCTGAGTGGAAAGCCTTGGGGGAGGCCTATGTCCAGCAGTGGGCGTCTTTCGGCTGACATGAATGAATGAATGAGGAGTCAAATTACTTTATCTTTTTCACTGCTTATTCTCAGCTTTTGGCGCTCATAAATACAACCTCAGATTGTAAGAAAATGAGAAGTAGTAAGTAAATCATTAAGAGAAAACGTAGTATGGATGGAACGATGATATACGCCGATGGGCGGGTGTAGATGGGATGTATTTTATGTTTGAAAAAATTACCTTCTGCTGGAATTTCTTGCAGCGCTTCTTCTCCGCAATGATGGTCTTGTCCGAAACGCTGGTAGATCACTCTATATGTCTAAAGTGTAAAAGAGCCCGTACGTGGCCAATTTACTGAATAAATATTTTGATTTTAATGAGGGAATCTGAAGATCGGGAGTATTATCGTACTTTGGGAGAGGACTTTGTCCAGCAATGGAATGACGCGGGCTGATAATGATGATGATGAACATAGTGATGGTAGGTCCTTGGGCAGGCTCCGTCCGGGTTACCACCACAATGTTACCCTTACCCTACCACCACACGGCAGTGTTCGGACTATTTTACCCGGTGTGGGGGAAAAGACCATTAACGTTCCGTCTTGTTCTTTAGATTTAGATCTTGGGAATGACCATGGGAGGCTTTTTACCACCAGGTGGTATGTGTGCTCGTTTGCCTTCTATAATCTAAATGCCATAAATTAAATGTTAAAAATCATCACAATAATCATAATTATCTTGTTACAGTTTAAAATAATATATTTACAGTCGAGTTCACTTTAGTACGGTTGGTCAAGAAAGTGCTCTACTTTTGAAAAAAGTTTCTGTGAGTTCTAATTATCGCTAAGGTTGACAGTTGTCACTGTCAATATTATTGCATGGGAACATCGAACTTGTTTTATCATTACGTGCAAATGAACTTCAACCGTCGAGTGGTATACCACCGTTTTCTCCGACTGTATCGTGTCTATTTAATGTCATGTTTCATGTGTTTAAATTGCCACAACTGAAAATGAATTGTCACAAGTGGCAAGGTAGTAAAGTGTACAAATATTTATAAACTCGACTGTACATTAGTTATTTCTAGTAACTGGCTATCAATTAACTGATTCCGCTAACTGAATTAACGCTTGGAAAATTTTCAAGCGAAATAGTTTATTTCATGATTCCGCTGCGTTCTTTTATTATTATCTTAATTGGGTTGCGACATATTTTAAAATGTGTCATCATCCAAAAACTATATCTATCTATTATAAAGATTATTAATTATAAAAAAAATATTTAATAGGAATAAACTTACTGATCTACAGCATTTTTTTATACAAATAACTATGAATACATTTTTTCTGTTTTTTTGTGACGTAATATTCTAATGCAAATTTAGTTTTCAAGTTTTTTTTGCTTTGAAACTTGCTTTTCTTTAGCATAGTTAATAAAATAACAATAAAAATACATTATTATTTGTAAATACTTACTTTTTAACACTTTTTCATGTCGTACTTCTTATCTAAGTTAATGCGGAGTAGTCTATAAAATCCTTTTTGATGTTTTCTCTTGTACAAAAAGAAAATAAACGTTCATCTTGACACAGCCTCCCGGCTTAGCTGGATCTACTTCAAGCACGATCTCAGTTCTTTCATACTAGTCTGTTAATATACGATCTCCACGGCTCCACAAACTTGTTTTCTTATCTACGTCCTTTAATAATATGTATGATTAAGGTGGACTGACCATAAGCAATAACTTGACTGTTTGTACTCAAATTTGTATTTTTGCGCAATAAAGGTAAATAAATAATAAATAAATTAGTTAATTAATATTGTCTATTCTGGGATTTTCCTTAGAAAACTAGAACGTCAGCTCATTTAAACACTTATTACGCTTATTTATTTAACTGTCATCATTTATCGATTATAAGCATCCCAAGCTAGAGAAATAAACGTATTTTATGCATAATTCGTTTTATAAAGGGGTACGTGAAATACCTTTTTTTTTGTGGAAATCACGGTTCGGACAACGTAAATTGATCTTATTTGAGTTATTATTTAAAAAAAATAACAACTTAAAATGGTCTCTTATATACGACGTCGAGATGGTAATGAACGTACACTTATCGCCTAAAAATAATAATAATGGCCTATTATTTTGTAATTAATTGCCTATTTTTGAACACATCGCCTGTGAGTATAGTGAGTGAGTGAGTGATCTAAGGAAAATCCCGGTACAGGTAGATAGAGATACTGGCCTTTATTACAAACAGGCCCGAATCGTCAATGTTAACTATAAGTTAACATGTAGATGTTAGTAAAGTCTTATATGTCACCATTATTTTTATTATATGGCTTATTTCTTGTAAGGGCCCCCTTTTTATTATTTATTGTTACCTATATAACGGCAATAGAGATACAAACTGTGTATAAACTTCGTTTTATAAGTTACAGCCCGCTGTCAAACAAACAGACAGACGGACAGTAGAGGCTTAGTATTACGTTCGCAATGGCAACCTTTGGGTAAGGAACTCTAAAAAGGATGTGCATTTTGATGATAATTATGATAATTATATTATTTATTTATTTTTATTTATTTATAAAGTTTTGTAAGTAGGCCCTGTAGGCACTTTTACAAGTCTGAGTCTACCAGCGCTTCCAAAGAGACCACTGTTGAGAAGAAGCGCCGCAAGAAACTCAACAGTAAGCCTTTTTTCTAAATAAATGACTTATTACAATATGAAACTTAAGCTACACAATTTAAATGTCACAGGGATGTACAGGTCCCAGTAGTAATAATAATTAAATATATCCAAATGTCGGATTAAAATAAATAATACAATTTCGGAGATGTAAACAGTCTCCAAATGTCAAATTAAAATTAAGAATTAAATATAATTAAAAAAAAAAAACACAAAACAAGGGAGATGTAGAAAGTCTCCACGGTCAATTTTGGAGCTGTAAAGAATCTCCAGATGTCAAATTAAAATTAAATACAATTATAAAAATAAAAAAAAAAACAAAAAATGAAAAAATAAGGGAGATGTAGAAAGTCTCCACGGTCAATTTTGGAGATGTAAAGTCTCCAGATGTCATATTGACATGGCGTCCCTATTGGGTTCAAATAAATGTCAGTAAATGCTTCAGTATTTATAATTATGCTCTTATATAAAAAATAATAATAATATTGTGTGTATCTATGGATTAAGGTTTTAATTAGTAAGTTTTGAAATTATTTTTTATTTAATTCTATCCTAAGTACAAAATAAATTATGTAAGTTAAACATCTTTCGATTTAAAAATAGGTTAATTACTTGGGCTTGATTCTGCAAGAATAAACACAAACATGTAGCTGCAAACTTAAATAAACATTAAAATGTCGCCGAAATCCGCCTAAAAGGTTTAGCTATGACACTAGAAAAATACTTGGCTAAATTGACAATTTCTGAGCTATGTTTTCAAACATATTTTCCGCTGGGCGGCCGCAAATTCTCCGTGCCTCAATTAGGTCCACAACTTAGGTAGATGTTTTATCAAATTCTTGACGAATAACAGTTTAGTATGGAGACAACAACAGTAGAAATTGTATTTTTATTAAAACTCATGAGAAAAAAAATGGGCTGGTAGCGTTTACCTTTCATTTTCGAAGTATTTTTATAAATCGAGAAGATCAAAGTTTAACTAAATAAATAAATAAATAAATTAATTAATTAATATCAGGGGACAATGTCACACCAATTGCCCTAGTCTTTTTTTATTATTATAATTATAATTAAGCTCTAGGCTTGTACTATGGGTTCTAGACAACGATATAAATACTTATATACTTAAATACATAGAAAACATCCATGACTTAGAAACAAATATTCGTGCTCATCACACAAATATCTGCCCTTACCGGGATTTGAACCCTGGACCACTCGCTTCGTAGGCAGGGTCACTACCAACTAGGCCAGCGCGTCGTCATACTAGATATTATATATGACGAAGTTTTTATTTGTACTCATAGAGCTAAAGAACGTATCCAAGGTCCGTATTATAAAATGATCTCGCTTGTAATGCTCGTCTCAAAACGTTTGACGTTTACTTTGATGTATCTTGTGAGGGGTATCTAAGCTAAGATGAGTTTAGAGGCCATTTGCAACGTCAAAAGATGGCGGATGTGTAATTTGTTTTAGTTTTTATTTTTGTGTATTTAGGTGTTCAAAGTTCTTTTTTGTTAGTGATTTGTACTTTTAATGCCTTTGTGTTGCACAGTGATAGAAGACTTGGACTTATTTCGTGTATCCTGGCATCTTACTTCTCGTTTCAAGTGGACTCGCAGTGGTACAGAGGTTAAAACTATCTTGGCCTCTGTCCTACATATCACCGTACAACGTTGCCACCAATAACCTAGAGAAGATTGGATTGTGTTTTATTACTATATTGATTTATAAGTACTTATATATACTTGACACTGGCGAAATCACTTCATAGTGGAAACGCCACATTCCCGTAGCTGTACAAGTCGCCGCGGGGCAAAGAAAAAAAAAAGATGAGTTTATTAATACGTCCCAAAATAGTCAGATCCCAGTTGTTGTGGCTGAAATTGGTCAGGATCGGATTGGGTCGATCGATTATTTGCACTCTTTATTCAAAATATTATAGCGTTGTCATTATGTCTATACTTATTTTTACTTATAGCGACCTATTCGCCCTTGCTTCGGTTTGCGTGAGTCTTCTTTAACACCGGTACATAATCAACAATATATTATTATACATAAAACCTTTCACCTAAATCACTATATCTATTGGTGAATCAAGATCTAAGCGTACGTACAAAGGAATCTGACGACTGCGGGTAGCAACTTTGTTTTATTCTATGTATGTATTTTTTCACAAACACCTAATTTACTGGCCTAATTAATAAATTATCGTTTTCTTAAGTTAAACTTCATGGGCCAATACTTGGGAGGTGACCAAAACAATAGAGAAGTTCACCCTATTTCACTAACTGTTTGTTTGTAATATTTATTTATTTGTTTAAACTTTGTTACGCAATACAAACACATATAAAAAGTAAGACGTATTTAATGTCTAAAGGCATAATCTGCAGGTCAGCCACGTGACAATTTACATACAACCACGTGTGAAAAGTACAAAGTTTAAAAAATATTCCTGCTCTCCTTTGCAAGCTGAACTCTCAAGTGTAATAAAATAGCCAACCTACTCCGTGTACATCTTTTATGTCACCAGGGACGAAGGGTGGTCGGCATGCTGAGTATTTGGGCTCAGGGTCACGGTGAATTGCGGGTAGGAATCACTTTAAGCACAGCCTTGATAGCTACATTGATTTTATATCCACACGTGGATTTACCTTTAGCTTTCATTACCATAGTTGGTCTAGTTTACCTGTACCTTGGACTTTAACTCGGTAATGCTTTTAAGAATAAAAAGAAGACATATATGTATACACAAAACCTTAAGACTAGTCTATAAATATAAAAGAAAACAATGAAGGCAACATGAAATGAGTGTCCTCGCGGCAGAAAAACGGACACTGTCTGAGAACAGGGACACCGATCAGCACTGATTTTCAGCCAGTACCCACTACCACGGCACTAAACCAGTTCTTGTGGCAAACGTTGGGGGAGGCCTATATCTAGTAGTGGACGTCTTAGGACCAAAATGATGACGATTATTATTTCATATTTTCTTGTGTTTCGATGTGGGTGTAAACAAAGGGTGAAATAACCATCATAGAGGCAGTATATCAAACTAGAGTACGAAAAGGTGATTGATAACAATAATTGAAGTAGGTAGTGATATAAAAATATGACAGTAATTTTCTTTAGCATCTATAACAACTGGCTGTAGTAGAATTATTTGATAAAGACGACATGATTTTCATTGCCACATTCACAAAAGCAATATTTACTAATATTTGAAACGGAAAATCGTTAGGACATGTTATAACGTCTAACACAAAATATACTTAACAATGTGACAACCCAAAACAAGTACAACGATGAACATTTTCAATTTTAATATCTAAATTCCCGAGGGATAGAGAATAGTTTTGGGTTCCCAAACGGGTATTTCAATCTAAATTTCTGAACTATCACACATTCCCTGGCGGAGTTAATTTCGTGTAAAAATTACGTATTAACCTTTCCATCTTTCTCTTTGAAGCGGTAACTTTAGAAAAGGAAAACTTTAAAATGATCAAGTTTCATAAAATATTTTAAATTGCGATTCCTTTGATATAAAACATGAGAGAATAATATAAGAGTTTATGAATTAAGCTGTATTTACTTTGGATCTATCATTCTTATTTTAATATTTTGAATACCACGTAAATTCAAGGGACAAACACTCTTTGATATTAGCAGGGTCGCATTTCCATCTATCATTGTTTTTTGACCTGTACTTCTAAATTGTACTTTAACATATTTTGTTTTTGTGTACAATAAATAAATAATTAAATATCAGAGGATAATGTCACAAATCGACTTATACTAAGCCTTAGACTTGTACTATGAGTACACGACAATTATAAACTTACTTTTTACTATTTAGAGAAATACATAGCAATCACCAGACTCAAAGACGTACTTTTACACGCGCTTATCACAAATATCTTTGCCCTTACCGGGATTTGAACCTGCGTAGGCAGGGCCTCTACAAAGTTAGCTAACGTGGCATTCAATAAAAAAATTTTTTTATAAGTATGCGAACTCTTTTTTGCACATACAACCTATTACAAGTAAATTTGTGCATAAATTTAAGATTAACATGTACCTATACAATGGCGAACTTATCTCTTCCAGTTAGCCTGACCATGGCTGAGGAAACTGGAATAGGATAGGCAAGATTAGATATACAAGGATGTGAACAAAAAGTAAACAAACGAATATGTCTACAGCTAATAAACTAGTCTAGTAGCTATAACTACCTCTTTTTCAAGTCATATAACTACAACGGAACCCATATTAACCTTTTAGAGTTCCCTTCATTAACAATATATCAAAAACATGTCACAAACACATCCCATAATTCTACCCATGTAAATAGCGCCCTATGTCGGTAATTTGCAATGCGAAGTAAGTGGTCATACATCATACGTAAGCACCATACATTGTGGATCTGTTGAATATGTATGAAGGCACTATTTTTAAAAGGGTCTTATGTCTGGCTGCCTTACAGGCGTACTAAGTACATTTAAAAGACAAAATTAAATCGTTACTTTTTTAAACTTGTGTGTAACGGAATTAAGCACGAGTTAGGGCGTCTTCACACCAATCGATGAAGAATCGGCTTTCGCCGAGTGTTACACCGCACTATTTCCGTTTAGTGATTAGTTTAGTCGAATTTAATTTTAAGTAAAATTTAGTTGACGAATTATTGTTTGGTGTAATTTTATTTCATGAGCAGATCATTTAAATATTTGTTATTTCGTAGAATAACTGTTCAGGGAATAACATTTGGCAAATTATTCATTTTGTATGATTTTAAATGCAGCGCAACCAAACTACTATTTTTATTTGTTAGACGTTTCATTACATTTGTTTTTAAATAATCGATTACACATAGCGCCACAACTACGCGGAATACCTACTAGGTTTCAATTGTGTCAAGGCGCGAAGCGCCACAACTACGTGGAATAGGAGCTCAGCGAAGCGGAGTTCCGTCGACTTCGTGTCACGGTCTATTGAAATGAAAGTAAGTGGTTTTTTTAGTGTTTTTAACTTTAAAATAATAAATTACAATTAAACAAATTAAAATAATCAAAAAATGTGTATGCCAACTATCTTAAATTTAAAGAATATTCCTTGTAATAATTTGTATGTTAATTAAATACTTGAAATAATAAATCACGAAACCTTTTCCATGACATACTTCAACTATTATAATTAAAATACACGATTTAAAATTACGTGCAATGACCATTCCACGAACTTATGTAAAAGTAAGGGTCACCCCACACCTATCGACGCTGAACGGCTGTTGCCAGCTCTAATCCGCTCTCATCGTAGGACGTGGTCGGAACTGTTCAGCCCTCTCCGGCGCCGATCGGTGGTACTCAGAGTTGTAAGAATGCTAACGCGTGCGGTTGGCTGCTAACAGCGTGTCGTACGGATGCGAAAAGCTTTACGGCAAATGGTCATTTTCCGGTCGAGATGACGTTTAGCGTCGGCCGACCCGATCGATGTATTGTTCGCTCATATCATACTGCGTAGACATAAAGAGTTTTTTGATCAGCTAGCGCCAATTTCCGCGTCGATAAGTGTGGGAAGACCGTAAATCCTCATTTAGTGCGGCTAGCGTCTGCTGGTTCTGGAGTGGCGTCCGCGGACCGGAAGACGAGCTGTAGGTGGGCCTCCAACAAGATGGAGTGACGACCTCGTCAGGATCGCGGGACCGCGGCGGATGCGAAAAGCACAAGACCGGTCTGAGTGGAAAGCCTTGGGGGAGGCCTATGTCCAGCAGTGGACGTCTTCGGCTGACATGATGATGATGATGATGAGCAGCTGCTAGAGACTTCGCTGCTCCAATATTATAGGATTCTATGTTGCACTTTTATCAACTTGAAATTTGAAGTTTGTCAGAGTGACAATGTAACATAGAACCCTATAATAGTGGGGCAGCGACTTGTTTACATGATGTTATATCCTAATTCATATTATAAATGAGAAGTTGGGTGGTTGCTCGGTACTTCTTGACACTGCAATGGCTGGATGGATTTGGCTACTTTCAACCCGGAAAATGTAAATAACGATAATAATCAAAATCTACACGGACGAAGTTACGGGCAGAAGCTAGTTTCTTATACAGCGTGCTGTTTTCTGAGAAAACGGTGTATTAGTCTGAAATTCATTAAGGATTAGATCTTGTTCAGACTTAGGCAATCTTCGTTTTCAAGTTGAAACCGAAGTAGAATTTGGTTAACCATGTCAATTACAACAATTGACACTGTTTCACTCTAAATTTATTACTTTTCGTAATCACACATTAATCTTACAGTGTAAGCAAATTCACACCTTTATAGTCTTGGGTTTTTGAATTTACAACAATAATGTTATCCTAATAAAGATAAATATTAATAACCTACACAAATTATCAGCTTACAATAGTACAATTTTAGCTAAAATTAGCTTTTTTATGGCATAGAAGGCCAATGAGCTCACAAAGACATTTGCATTCTTAATGTATACATATAACACTACAAATACCTTGCCAACTGTAACCTGGAAGCCCTGAAATAAACCTAAGAAAACCTTTAAAATCACAATATGACATTGGTATTGTATTGGACAATTTATCCTAAGACCAGTCGGAGATCAGTCTAGAAATAATCCATCCATCCATGTCAGCCGAAAGACGTCCACTGCTGGACATAGGCCTCCCCCAAGGCTTTCCACTCAGACCGGTCTTGTGCTTTTCGCATCCACCGCGGTCCCGCGATCCTGACGAGGTCGTCACTCCATCTTGTTGGAGGCCTACCTACAGCTCGTCTTCTGGTCCGCGGACGCCACTCCAGAATAATAATAATAATAGGAATAATAGAAAACTAAAATCACAAACTTGAATTTAGGACCTTTTTTTTTTTTTATGGCATATAGAAGGCAAACGAGCACACAGGCCACCTGATGGTAAGTGGAAACTGTGACCCATAGACATTCGCAAGCCTAAGACTGCAAATGCGTTGCCAACCCTGAGGACTAAGATCGAATGCCTCTATGCTAGTCATTAAACCGGCTGTCTTATCCCCAAACCGGAACACAACAATGCGAAAACTGCTGTTTGGCGGTAGGTTAATGGATAAGATGGTGGTAGCGATCTGGACGGACCCTGCACAGGGTCCTACCACCCGCAAAAACCGCAGGGACCTACCTTAGGCCTAAAGTCAATCTGGCATACAACAATAAGGTTGAGTTTCCTATAAGTGACAAATGACTTGACATCTCTAGTGACCTTGACGTCTTCAAGCATATTTTTCTAAGAGTAGGTCACAAGTTAACGTTTGTGATGGTACGGTATGATCCCAGTAACAGTGGCTTTTAGAAAGACAGCGAGTTGATTTCTGAATGGAAATCTGCGTGAGGTAGGACCTTGTGCGGGGTCCGTCCGGATCGCTACCACCATCTTATCCATTAACCTACCGCCAAACAGCAGTGTTCGCATTGTCGTGTCCCGATTTGGGGATAAGACTGCCGGTGTAATGACTAGGCATTCCATCTTAGTCCTCAGGGTTGGCAACGCATTTGCAGTCTTAAGCTTGCAGTCTTGTGAATGCGAATGTCTATGGGTCACAGTTTCCACTTACCATCAGGTGGCCTGTGTGCTCGTCAGCCTTCCCTAAGCCATAAAAAAAAATAAAAAAATAGAGGCTAATGTTTATTCCAGGAAGAAATCTAAGGAAGTGCCAGAAAGCATTACAGTTAGGGCCTAAGGTTGGAGCTCCTCCACCGCTTGGCTTATATTACTTTTGTGTTTAAATAAAATAAACACACAATACAATAAGATTCGCAGGAGAACTAAAGTAACCGATATAGCTCACCGGATTGCAAACCTTAAGTGGCAGTGGGCGGGGCACATTGCTCGTAGAACTGATGGCCGTTGGAGCGGAAAGGTTCTAGAGTGGCGACCGCGAACCGGGAGACGAAGTGTTGGCAGACCTTCCACAAGGTGGACTGACGATCTGATAAAGGTCGCGGGAAACCGCTGGATGACAGCAGCAGAGGACCGATCGTTGTGGAAAACCTTGGGGAAGGCCTTTGTCCAGCAGTGGACGTCTTGCGGCTGATAATGATGATGATGATGACAATAAGATTGTCATTTTATTGCACCTACCTACTTTTTTATTACTGTATCACCTTAAGATTGACTGGTAGAGAATGCTTGTAGCATTAAGTTCGGCTTTTGTACACTATTTTAATTTTGTGCAATGAAGTATTAATTAATTAGTAATTGTGTGCAAGTCACTTATTTTTTTGTCAAGTTGATAATTTTCTATAAATAACCACTTAATTACCTACTACTTACTTTTAAAATTACTAATATAACCTCCTTATCTACCTGTTTATATTCTAATTTTGTGTTGTTTATATTTTCTAAAAGGTTAATATAATTCCATAACTGGATATTTCCATCAACACCGTACCCACCTACGTATAATGTAACCAGTTCAGCGCCAGTAAACGTAAAACGTATAGGTTTATGAGGTAAAGGTGGGTCATGGGCTTTGAATGCATTCACATGTTATATCTAGCTGTTATCTAGTAGATAACAGTAACGCTGCGCATGAGCATAGAATGTGTTCTAACAAGATCACACACGAAGTTCGAGGTTTATGTTGTAAGGATTGTTTTGTAGCTAAAGCTATCTTGAGCGATAAATACGAGTAGATGAACTGTTTCTACAGTTTATTTTCAAGGTTAGAAATCGTATTTTTTTTTATTGGGTTTCTTAATTACTTTACTTTTAATATCAAGACGTTTTTCATCATTATTAAAGGTCGATACATTATGAACGACTTGATACGAAGAGTAAATTACATATTTAAAATAATAAGAGGTATTTTGTCGTCATTTTATTAACAAAAAATGTTTTAACACATATTTTTCTTCTAAAGTTTTTAAATTATAATAGAAAAGCAAGGATACAACAAATTGGTTTGCTTTTAGAACCTACGCTATATTTAGACACCAATGTTGCCTTTTAGTGGAAGACCGGGCCGGCTCTAAAACTTTCGATACGAGATCTTAGATACGATAAGATAAGCTTGTTTCTCGAACAGAAGTCATTAACGATCCATTGAGACCTTGAGACGGACGGACGGACACTTTTATTAATATATTATTTTGAGTTTTAATCGCAAGAGAGCGTTAAATTTGCTGGATTAAAAAAAAAAAGCTTTTTTGAGTTCTACCCCAATTAGTAGAATACGATGAATCTTGATTACTAGAATAAGAATAGTTAGTTAATAGTTAGTTAAAAACGTTACAAACTTAAAACATAAAATGAAACAATGTTTACCAAATATCCAATTAGCCAACACTTAGCAGACGTCCTGTATTCAAAACTACACACTCGCGCGCGGACTCACACACAAACACACACACAAACACACACACACATACACGCAATCATTCAGAAGTCTGGAATAAACAGTTGTTTATAATTAATTTTATATATAGTAGTGAAATGGATTTGGAGTGTGTCTCTTCAATCCGGTGGGCCTGAAAACCAGCGTCAAGGCTAGTAAGCCTGACGCCATGTTGAGTGGCAACCTTTTCGGTGTTAATTTTAGACTGTGTTATTTTATTTTTAGCACCGAATAAACCATTTCTATTATATTCTAGTTATTACAAAACATGCCTGAGCATTAAAAAAAAAAGATAAAAGATGTTTATTCAGTAAGTAGGCCACTTAGTAGTAGATAGCCAAGTAGGCACGGGCACTTTTACACGTCAAAATCTACCAGCGCTTCGCAAGAGACCACTGCTGAGAAGAAACGCCGCAAGAAACTCAACAGTCAGTCGTTTTTTTTTAAATACTACTTATGATATTATACAATTATAAAGCTTAACCTAGCATTATATAAAACAATGAATTTAACATAAAATTAAAAATTCAAAAAACATTCAAGCGTAGCTTGAGCAGGAAAATGTGTCAAAACTAAGAATTTTCATAAGTAGTAGTAATAAAAAATATATATAAATATATATTTAAAAAATATATATACTTCCTATGACAGTGCAAGACAACCACCACATACAAAGTTTCGATACATTCTCCTACAGAAACCGTGTCCCGTGTACCGTGTGTCGTGTTATTTTTCAAGATAACATAGATGGTACAAAGTCACAAACATACTGCTAACTAACTCCTAAACTACATCAAGCTTGCGTTAAAGGAGTTAGTGGTCTTCCTCTCAAGTTATCCTACTTCGTTATGTAAATTAAAGTTTATAAACAGTTTTACTACGAACTAACCCGCGATTTCGCATAGATTTCTATTATCCAATGCCAAAATAGTTGTAAGAGTAATTAAGATACAACTTTTAAGGTACAATTAAATTGTTATTAGGCTAGATATTTTTTTTATTTCGATCAATTTCTTTCTTCTTCTTCTACCAAATTATCTCTGTTTAAATTAAAACTCATTTTAAAAGTTACGATTTAATTTAGTTTTTCTAGTCTCGTTAGTGAAAATTGTTATTTCTACTGTTTGACCTAGTTCTATTATGAATGTTGTTGCACTCCTGTTATTGAAGTACAGGTCAGATGTGATCCTTATTCACTAAGTTACAAAATGTATAGCCTTGTACTTTGTTGGTGTGCCAATTATTAAATAAATAAATTATCGTCGAACATTAAAATTTCCAGGAAAAATAGACTTCGTTTTAATTTAGGGTATAAGATATTTCCATTGTTATAGTTGCAGACACAAACACACACAAAGTTTCGCATTTATATTATAATTCATTTGCAGAACTTATGTTTTTATAAATAAAACCTATGCCGACTTATAAAAATACGTGGCGACAAACTATAGGGATTTAACAATATTGCAAAAAATAACAATCAAACCTTTAGCAAAAATAGCAGTTTTTTTCTTTAATGCAATGAGTGGTTTCGCGAGCACTCTATTTAAACTCTTGAAATTCATAAATCAGTAAAAAATAAATAAAAGGAATATTATTATATCTCTAATAACAGTTGCCGCACTGCGTCAAATTGCTTCCTTTAGTTCTATCAAGTTATAGAGGAAATTTCGTACAATTTGAACTAAACTGGTTTAAGATGCAAATTAAAGAATTTTAAAATACGCTACGTTCTTTGATACTTGCTATATTATCAAGTTTCATTAAAGTTATGAATACTTTTGACGATATGATAAACTTTTTAACCCCCAACGCAATCAAAGGGAGGGGATAAGTTTTATGTGTGTATCTGTATATCTGACTAGTACCGTAGTCTAAATCATTTTTAATCATTTACAGTTTCACTATCAATAATCTTTTGAATTTAAGCCTAGTTGGTAGTAACCCTGCCTACGTAGCTAGCGGTCTAGCGTTCGATTCCCGGTATGGGAAAATATGTGTGTGATTAGGCCGAGTATTTAATTCTGAGTGTTGGATATTTTGTGTGTTTGAACCTTTTTTTCATTTTATAAGTATTTATATTTTGGTCTAGGGCTTAGTGATATTTATTTATCAAAAACACGAGGGTGAAAATAACTTTTAAACACATCCCCTGCCTTTTTCTCGTAATAAACATCTTTTAAAATCTACTGCACAAATAAGCGATTTAATTTCGACCCATGGAACCCTCCAATTTACAGGTTAATCCTTTTAAATCCCGATTCAAAATAGCACACCCTGTTATGTTTCCAAAAATAAAGACAGCTGTTGATATAAGGGACGCTAATAATAGATAAATTTTTAAGTCCGCAATGCAAAAAAATACGTTTGCCATCTGTAAGGGCCTAATGACATCTGCTTAGGATATTCGAGTGTCAACCGATCAAGATGTTGGAAAGGAGTCGTAGGAGACGTTTAAATCAAGTTGTATTTCGCACAGAAAAAAAACACGGTTTTAGTTGTTAACTTTCGTTTTTAGGGTTCCGTAGTCAGACTAGGAACCCTTATAGTTTCGCCATGTCTGTCCGTCCGTCCGCAGTCTAGCTCAGAGACTCTTAGTACGAGAAAGCTGTTATTTGGCATGAATATACATACATATTAGTCACGCTACCAAAGAGGTCAAACTAAATATTGAAAAAAAAAAAAGTTCACCCGAAATGTGGGGATGATTTTTTTATTCTACCCCATAGTGTGGGTTGTTGTTGGATAGGTCTTTCAAAAATATTGCGGGTTTGGGAAAACATTTTTCGATTCAGGGATCTGTTTATAAAATATTAAGCTTTAAAGCGCTAATTTTTGTTTGCGACGACACAAAACGTTTTGAAATTGGGGTAGACGAGAAAAAAATACATCCCAGTATTACGTGTACGGGAGGTACACTAAAAAAAACGTAGTTCCAGATTTTATTATACCACTTTGTTGGCATGACTAATATGTATATGCATGCCGAATTACAGCATTCTAGTAGTAAGTATCTGAGCTAGGCTGCAGACGGACGGACATGCCGAAACAATATGGTATATGGTTCCTAGTTTGACTACGGCATCCTAAAAACCAGAAACCCATCATTTAAAAAATTCACTCATCAATTGTACCGTTTCATCGAATTTCATTTCATCGTGCAATATTTTCTGCTCAAACCATGATGTTTTCAGGATATCTTAAGCATTTATTACGTAGGTTAGGTTACCTGTGACTACCAAAAGAAATGAACTCATGCGGCGAGAAATGCCTAACGATAAAATGAAAATTCTTGAAAAGTGAAAAGTGTTTAGATATAATAATAGGTACCCCCAAAAACTATCTTCGACTTCAGGCGACACTAATATCACACTTTTATAAAAGCCAACGAAAAAACCAACTTTATAACTAACAAAATTATTAGACTTAAAATATTATATCTTGGCACTCAAGCTGCCCCAATTATGAGTCTATCTTCTATGATAATAAAGTCTTTACAAAGGGCTTCATGGCTAATTAATAAACAGTACACTATCTAAAATTAATTAAACATAATCCACGTGTCAGAAGTTCCAAGGCAATCAACGCTATTCTCTATCGTTAAGTTTGAAATCGATTTTAGTATCGAACTATTTTTTTTACCCGACCCGAGGGTTATGTGTTTGACCTGTATATATGTATATATCTCAATGTCTGCTTGTAAAAGCTGAACGGATAGCCCGTTAAATTTAAATGCGAACGAAATAGAAACGTTATTGCAACTCTTATTCAAGAGGCTGTATCGCGGAAAAGCAATATGAGTCAAGACAAAAGAATATGATTCCACCCGGTTACATAACAAGTAGAATCATCATCATCATGTCAGCCGGAAGACGTCCACTGCTGGACATTGGCCTCCCCCAAGTTTATGGGGGGGCAATGCCGTAGTCGCCACGCTTGGCAGGCGGGTTGGCGACCGCAGTTATACCATGTAGTCCGCGGAGGACGCTGCTGCCCATCCTCCGGTTTATCCCTTAGTCGCTTCTTACGACACCCACGGGAAGAGACGGGGTGGTGCTATTCTCGGCCGGCACCAACACAGCAAACCGGCACCAACACAGCAATTTGACGACGCGCTGGCCTAGTTGGTAGTGACCCTGCTTACGAAGCTAGCGGTCCTGGGTTCAAATCCCGGTAAGGGCAGATATTTGTGTGATGAGCAAGAATATTTGTTTCTGAGTCATGGATGTTTTCTATGTATTTAAGTATATATTTCTCTATATAAGTATTTATATCGTTGTCTAGTACCCATAGTACAAGCCTAGAGCTTAGTTTGGGACTAGGTCAATTGGTGTGACATTGTCCCCTGATATTTATTATTATTATTATTATTATAATTAGAATAACCCCAACCAAAACAACGTTTTCTATCTTAAACTTAACGTAAACCTGAATATTCATGTAACACCTAAGTTTACTTAGCAACTTGCGTCAATATGCTTTCGAAACGGACCTGACATTCAAACCCAAGTTAAGGTAAATGGCACGAGTTGTTATCAAGATTGAGATGATAAATTGGTGTTAGGAAATGTTTATAAGAAGGCACGATAAAAATTAAATAAATATTAAATAAAAATCTCGTACAAACTTAGCGGCTTTAGGCTCTGGCAAGTTTATGCTGAACTAAATTGTGACACGATTTTAGCCGATTATACCCGATGAAACTCGAACGTGATGGATTGTGCCGTCGTGCGTTATAGTTAGAAGGTACTATGTAACGACAAACATATCTAAATATATAAAAGGAGAAACTGACTGGCTGACTGACTGACATATCAACGCACAGCCGAAACTACTGTACCTAGAAACTTGAAATTTGGTACAGGTGTTCCTTTCATGATGTAAGTGAGCACTAAGAAAGGATTTTCCGAAAATCGACCCCCAACGGGAAAAAAGGGGGAGTACTGGGAAACTAATTCTTCGCGTACGAAGTCGCGGGCGTCCGCTAGTTTAAATATATAGAAACCGTCCAAGACTCAGGAATACATGAAGGGTCCACGGAAAGATCATGTCTAGTCACATTAGTAATCTCTCTTAGAGACATCGCGATTTGAAATTTAGGAGCCATGTCATTTTGTACGTAATTTCCGTGTAGGCGTTTTTTATGAGTAAAAAAATTCAAGTTATATCAAGATTTATATTTGAAACTGAGTGGTAAATAATAGTTCATTTCGTCCTCTACATTTCGAGAGTCAAAATTCATTTTTTTTAAAAAGTGAATAGACATGTTCTTTCCATGGATCCTTCATATACACGCGCTCATCACATTCGAACCAGAGACAATTCAACACGGTAATAAAAACTATATCTTATTTGAGCTGTAATCGTATTGTCAACGTTTTGATACCTCTTTTTTTTTTCTTTGCCCCACGGCGAATTGAACAGCTACTACCAAGGGAATATGGCGTTTCCACTATGAAGTGATTTCGCCAGTGTCAAGTATATATGAGTATAAATCAATATAGTAATAAAACACAATCCAATCTTCTCTAGGAATATTGGTAGCAACGTTGTACGGTGATATGTAGGACAGAGGCCAAGATAGTTTTAACCTCTGTACCACTGCGAATCCACTTGAACCGAGAAGTAAGATGCCAGGATACAAGAAATAAGTCCAAGTCTTCTATCACTGTGCAACACAAAGGCATTAAAAGTACAAATCACTAACAAAAAAGAACTTTGAACACCTAAATACACAAAAATAAAAAATAAAACAAATTACACATCCGCCATCTTTTGACGTTGCAAATGGCCTCCTGATAGCTCTTATTTACTTGTCAGTAATGGCGGATGACGTCAAAACAATACCATAACAGGTCAAAGACGATACGTTTTTTACCGTCGGGGATAGAGGCCCAGCTATGCTTACAGCGTCATCTGAGATTTAAAACTTATTTTGTGAAGATCTTAGGTCCAAAGTCAATTGTCAAACTTCTTGGCATATTCTGCAACTTATTGGTGGTTTGTAGCCCAACGCCAAGCAGCAGTGTTCGCATTGTTTTGTTCCGGTGTGGGGAGGAGACAACCGGTGAAATTATTAGCATAGAGTCAGTCCATCGCCGTCCTCAGGGTTGTTGAATTTGAGTCTCAGGATTGCAGTCTTGAGATTGGAATCTTGGGAATCCAAATATCTATGGGTCTCAGATCCCAGTTACCATCAGTGGCCTTAATGGTCGTGTGCCTTCTCCTTGCCATAAAAACCAACATTTTACATTGTTATACAACTGCCACCTAATTAGAAATATCTTAAATTTTGTATTTAAGAAAGGCTTTATATAATAAATTTCATTGGATGATAATTACAAAACTAAAATTTCATTTTTAAAACTAATTCTATTTTAAAACTAAAAAGCTATGTCTATGTATTTAAGTATCAAACCGACAATGTGAAGTCAAATTTTATTTCTGTTTATGCTCACGTTTCCCAATACGTAATAACAAACAAAACGTTAATTTAACAAATCGGGACAAACAAATAAACGTGTTTTGTGTCCCAATTCGCTATCAGGGTCCGATCACAACATATTGACGGCGTCACAGATTAAAATATAGAATGTCCATTTGTTTTAAAACTGCAGCGTTTTATTCGCATTCAATCATAAGTAAATTTTAATTCTTTCCACATTGCTTTTTAGTCATTAATAAAAATGTGCAAAATGAACCATTGAAATGTTATTCCGTTCTGGAAATTAATAAAATAAAAAGTCAAATGATTAATTTTCACATTCCATGCAATTTTATTATGAAGCGTGAAATACTACCTTGAAAAAGTAAACGCACATAAAACCAATTGGATGGTATTTTTCATCTGGTCACATAATGTTTCGTCGGTGAAGCAAGCAAGCAAGCTGGTTCCATTCCCAGTAGAGGCAAATATTTTTGAGATGAACGCGAGTATTTGTCCCGAAGTCTTGGATGTTTTCTAAGTATTTGGGTATGTATTTATCTAAATAAATATGTTTATCGTCGTCTAGTACCACTAGAACAAGCCTTGAGCTTTGTTTGGGACTAGATGAACTGGTGTGAGATTGTTCCTTGATATTTATTATGTCTCATCCTCTACTTGATAATTCGGCTGGGTCGTACCTGCCGATAGTCAATCAAATACCCCTTACTATCAGGTAGTCTGTGTGTTCGTTTGCCGTCCCACTGACATAAAAAAAAACGACGTTGCAACAGTATTGTTTGTTTTGAGCATGCTATTTAAAAAACTAAAGATATAGAAAACAGCGTTTATTTCGTAGTAACCAAGCTGTTGTGAGCTCTGACTGACAGTACAGTGACATGGATAGGAATATTTGTTCTGCGACACGTCGGCGAAATTAAACAGATTAAATCGAAATTGCGAGGGTCGCGGTTCGATGGATTCAATTTTTATAACAAAGAAAATCACGTGTATCTGGAATGTTGCAAAAACCAACTCTATGTAGAAGAGTTATGAAATATTGATGCCATACAAAATTTAACAAAAATGACTATGAGAATATTAAACTGTCACATGTTAATATTTTTTTCATCACACTTGCTCGTATATGGTGTTATTCCATGCCTGTATACAGAAGGACAATGGCCTAAATTGTTCCCGCGGGAATAATGGCGAGTTTGTCATTACTCCCAAGGGAGTAATGACTTTCTTTTTAAAATTTGCAACTCTTTCGTACATCATTTCTGACTAAGGAGGTTTAATTTTCAGCCAAAAATTAAATCGGTTTCTAATTTCATCTTTAAAAATTAGCTATAGACTAACTTACATTACACAAAACCTACACGCTTCATTAAACTTCATTATTTTTATACCTATTTCAAGTTTATATCAACATTTATCATTAATTTTAGTAATTATACATTTTTATCAAATTGGCTAAATCTGGCTCGAATCCAGGTCGAAACTAAACGCAGTTATTATCTGTGGTAGAGGTCAGTAAAAAAATATCGTTTCCATTTACGTTCCCGTTCGTCAAAAGTTATTTCTTTGTATTTTGCAGAGTTAAAGTGTTTTCTCTTTGTTTTTTTTCCTCGCAAATGTGATGAAAACCATTGTGTGTATCACAGGTAGTAAGGGGATTACTAACTCGAGTCATTAAAAGCCCTCCGCCTTCGGCGTCGGGCTTCTAACACTCTCGTTAGTAATTCCCTTCATACTACCCTTGATGCACAATGTACTATTAAACCCCTTGTAATACCTATGTTGTTTAACTGCAGGTAAATAGTTTTATTAGTTAGTTTGACATAAGGGAGGGACCGTTTGTATGGAATTATAAACAATAAATATTAATAATAAAATAATGAATATCATGGGACAATGTCACACCAATTGACCTAGTCCCAAACTAAGCTCTAGGCTTGTACTATGGGAACTAGAAATATATACTTAAATACAAAAAAAAACATCCATGACTCAGAAACAAATATTCGCGCTCATTACACAAATATCTGCCCTTACCGGGATTTGTGACCAGGATTGCAAGCTTTCTAGGCAGGGGCTCTACCAACTAGGTCAAATATGTATGGATATTTTTGATGAGTGTAATAACTAACGTTATTTTGACGTTGTTTTATTTCAAAGATCGTTTTCGTAGAAGTCGTTTACCGCTTTTCCCTCGGAACTTATCAAATTTTCCAAAACAAAACAATCCTACGTATCAATGCAAAATTAATCAATTTACAACAAACTTCCACTGTTCGTTTATTTTTAATATAACCGTCACATTATACAATTAATCATAGTTCAACAACTAAGATACCTTTACTGTTAAATATGGAATAAAAGCCACAGAACACGCCGATACCGGGGGCGATAATGTCAAAAATACCGCCGCGTTTACCCACTTAATTAGTCCACTAATTTTGTAAATTAGACGCCATCAATCTGTGTTGTGGTCGGCCGAGTATTTTAATTTAATTACTACAGGACTAAAGTCACCGTCAGCTCTAAAGGTAGCACATACCCTTACAACACAATATTTCATTTATTACATAGTGTTTCGGCCATCCAGTGTTGTGGCGAAAAGCTAGTGCCGAGTCATGATTTCAGCAGAGCCTCTATTCGACACGGTAAAAGCCATATCGTGTTTAATCTGTTACCGTATTGTCATCGTTTTGATAGCTCTTATTTACTTGACAGTAATGGCGACTGACGTCAGAACAATACAGATCAAAGACGATTCCCAACTGATGAGTCAGCATCTGTTTCTGGAAAAACATTTCTACCGATCACGTGTAACTTCCAACCTTGACACTGGCAGAATTGTCCCACTGGACAGTAGCCATTTAACAAAGAATTGAATTGAATTAGATCAAAGACGATATGGGAGGCCATTTGCAACGTCAAAAGATGGCGGATGTGTAATTTGTTGTAGTTTTTATTTTTGTGTATTTAGGTGTTCAGAGTTATTTTTTGTTAGTGATTTATACTTTTAATGCTTTTGTGTTGCACAGTGATAGAAGACTTGGACTTATTTCGTGTATCCTGGCATCTTAATTCTCGTTTCAAGAGGACTCGCTGTGGTACAGAGGTTAAAAGTTAAAACTATCTTGGCCTCTGTCCTACATATCACCGTACAACGTTGCCACCAATCTTCCTAGAGAAGATTGGATTGTGTTTTATTACTATATTGATTTATACTTATATATACTTGACACTGGCGAAATCACCTCATAGTGGAAACGCCATATTCCCGCGGTAGTAGCTGTTCAAGTCGCCGCGGGGCAAAGTAAAAAAAAAAAAGACGATTTTTTTTTTACCGTCGGGGATAGAGGCCCAGTATTACTGTCATCCTGAATGTACAGTCGTGTACTTATTTCATGTCAGTAGGTATAGTGTTTGCGTGTGACTTATGACGTAACGTTTGATTATCATAATTTTCTTCGATTTTTTTTTAATTTTCCGGAATGGAAAGTAGCCCAGGGTCCTTAACGGTGAAAACCCCTTAGTTCTGTATTGTTAATGATATTATTCGTCTTGCTGATGACTTTTTATTTTGAACTTTTTATGCTGACGTGTGAAAATAAATTCATTCATTCATTCAAAAAGCATTTCAGTCATGCTTTGCTGTGAATAAATACCAAAAGTTTTTCGTTTCTATTTTCATGTGGGTTTTATTAAATCCCTTTGTTGTTTTTTGCTTTGTCGTGAGCTTTTGTATATTTAACTGGTCTATTGGTGTGATAGCTAATATTTTTAGGGTCCCGTAACTAAAGCTTACCAACAAGACCGTATTAATTCCGCTGTCCATCTATCCGTTTGTCTATCAGCGGACTATTTTTCTTGAACCGTAATGGGTAAGTAGATAGTTTAAAATTTAATATTAAATTGCCACTATAAAAACAATTCATACAAATAAAACAGTTCAAAGTAGACTGTCCCTGTTCAATCAACTTGGCCAAAGCGGTTAATAACTGCATGACTGATTTACATTAGTCTAGAATATAGCATGACAGTAGACGTACATTGCGTCGTTACAATAGCCCTCGCCTCAAACGTGAAAACAAACTCGTCAATGGATTTCTACTGGCATGTAACCAAACAATCATTTCCAATGTAAAGCAGCCATAACTGTATGTTACATGCCTACGAGCGCGTGGGCAACTTCAGTTGTTAGCTTGTTAATATTTCGTCGATGAACTGAAATGTAAGTTGTTTAGTTCGTTTATTTATTTATTTATTGCGTATAGATTAAGGTTACAGTTTGCAGGTACATTCGCTTATAATTATGTTTCACTTAACCCTACCCTTACAGGTGTACACGCCTTAGAAAAATTAAAACTATAACTAACAATAAAACATAAACCAAATAACACGAAATTATAAATTGAAACTACAAACAATTTTAAAATCGGACTAGAACTTTTGTAACTATATTATATTATTGGGTAGGTAGTAGCATTAATATTAACTTAACATGTTCTATCAATCAATATTATTATTCTATATTATATAATTATCACAAAGAAAGTCTCTCACACTGTAATAACACTTATCTATCAACAATTGTTTCGTCAAATGAATAAATTGCTTGAGGCTCTTCTCTTTAAATGCGTCCGGCAGTTTATTAAATAATATGTCTATACACATCAGATAAGTGTTGTTTAGAACGATGACATCTATTTTGCTCAAATTTTTAGCGCGATAATCTCAACTACAAAACAATTCTCACCCTTTATTCTAGCCACAACCCTCATATAAATAGAAACGCAGCGAAAGACGCAAAAAGCGCAAATTTATTCAAACCTTACCTGTCCGGGGCAGAAGTAATTTCGTTGCAGTTTAAAAAAAGCCTTTCGAAACCGCGCCGTAAAGGGTTCGCGCTAAAGTAATCGAGTGTCATTACTCGACTATGAATAAATTACACAAGTTCCCGGCACCGCTTTGGGTAGTGGCTTGGGTGACGGGAGTGAGCGGGATGACAAGAGGTTGCTCATAGACGTAAAGATGGCAAGGCATTATAAGCATTATGACTACAAGGATTGTATTCGTTGGTATTTTAAAATAACGACTATTATTTTGAATGTAAGTACAAATACTAAGGCTAATTTTTACTTGGTGAACTGATTGCCAAATATGAAAAAAAAAAAAAACGAAACACGTTCAGAAGTGCGTAACGTATTTTATTTTTTTTGTTTAATTTTTGACGTAATTACATTTGATTGACTACAATTTGACCACATTTATTTGCCGTCAATGGAAATAATCGCAAATGTGCAGCTTAAACGGCCCTAACGTTTTCCATTGTGTTTCTAACAATTCTAACCATACCGCGGATCCTTTTTTATCTACACCACACCCTTATGCACAGTCGACGCGCTCTCGGAGTGAAATTCGTTATTATATCGCATTTTGAGTGCGACCCGCGCGTTAAAATTGAGAGAGGTTGCGTTGCGACAAATTTACTTTGTAAGGTGTGGCTTTGCCGTTCGAGATTATTGTTTGGTGTGGTAGCATGTTTATAGTAGTTTCGTGGTGGTGCTAAATTTAGAAAAGGTCCAGGAAACAAAGTGGAGGGTCATGTTGAGTTCAATAATTTACTGCTTCCAAAACTAAATTTACTAAGCGGCATTACATGTTAGTCTTTAAGGTTGGTAACGCATTTGTGGTCTTAGAATTGCAGTCTTTAGATTGAAATCTTGAGATAACTGGGTTTCTTGCGGCGCTTCTTCTCCGCAATGATGGTTTTGTCCGAGGCACTGCTGGTGGATTCACTTTATGTTGCCGAAGTGTTAATGAGCCCTCATGTGGCCTATTTGTTGTTTTTTTTTATGTCTACAGTTTGCAGATCACACTTATCATAAGGTGGCCTGTGTCGTAGTTTTTTTTAGTTTAATTGCCTTCCGATAATCCGAAATATCGTAGCCATACGTGTGCACATAGATTTTGTAAATAACTTTTTAATATTAACAGTTATCCTATCAGTTCTGAAAGTGTAAGTCGCAATTCCGTTATCTATTTAAAAGTTATATTTATGAACCATTATAGCTACCCTATCGCCTCGCTTCGGGTTATGAAAGTTTTCAATAACGACCCGTAAATAAACTATACTCCGTTTCTTTAGGTACTGAAAAAAATGTAAACAAAACAACCACATGATAAAGTTCGTAAGTTCGATAAAACAGTTTTGATTGGCTGTTTAACAATGCCACGTGGTTTGGAATGTTTACATTTTTTAAGCACCTATTCAGACGGAGTGTATTTTTTTTTTTTTATGGGTTAGAGAAGGCAACCGAGCACACAGGCCACCTGATGGTAAGTGGAAACTGTGACCCATAGACATTAGCATAAGACTGCAAATGCGTTGCCAACCCTGAGGACTAAGATAGAATGCCTCTACACCGGCTGTCTTATCCCCAAACCGGAACACAACAATGCGAACACTGCTGTTTGGCGGTAGGTTAATGGATAAGATGGTGGTAGCGATCCGGACGGACCCTGCACAGTGTCCTACCACCCGCAAAAAGAATAGAAGTGTAGAAATAAATACACTTAAAAAACCTTCCATGGTTATTTGCCATGGGTTTTACGGATCGCTATGGATGGTCTAAGATCTGAATTGGAGACGATTAAAGCACCGGGCTGTTTATTCGATGAAAAGTATTTTATATCAAATTGAAAGCGCAAAATAATATAATTATGGTAGGCTGAAAAAATTCAGTCCAGTGCTTATATCATTAAAAAAAAACTTGCTAATGCTTGTTTAATATACAAATTACATACTATTGGAAAGTATGAAGCCTATAGAATATGTAAACGTTAGGATTGGTGCAAATTATTAGTACCGACTTACGTTACGTTACTTAACGTTTGCATATTCTATAGGCTTCATACTTTTGATTGGGATGTAGTTTGTCTAATAAAGAAGCAATTATCGCCATATATAACTTAGAACTAAGGTTAACGACATAGCCCGAAGAATAGCTAAACTGAAGTGGCAGTGGGCGGGGCACATTGCTCGCAGGACTGATGGCCGATGGGGTCAGAAGGTTCTGGAGTGGCGTTCGCGGACCGGAAGACGAGCTGTAGGCCTCCAACAAGATGGAGTGACGACCTCGTCAGGATCGCGGGACCGCGGTGGATGCGAAAAGCACAAGACCGGTCTGAGTGGAAAGCCTTGGGGGAGGCCTATGTCGAGCAGTGGACGTCTTTCGGCTGACATGATGATGATGATTACTTAACATATTAAATTTGATATAAAATACTTTTTATCGAATAAACAGCCAGGTGCAAATCATCTCCTATTCGGATCTCCTACTGGAATGCATACAAGCTAATCAGAGGACCTATGCCCTAGACAAGACGCAATCGGCGTTATCGTTTTTCAAAATTTATAGCATTGACGTAAGCTGTCACGTCGTGTCGAGCGCCGACGTCAACTCCATACATTTTGTCAGTTATTGAAAATCGTTTACAATAATTTTAAGCAGCTTGTGTAGCCTCACTAAGTATCAGCCGTCTATCACAACATTACGTATTCAATTTGGGTACCGGATGTTATCCCTAGATAAGCAAACCGAAGCAATGCGAAAGGGTCTTATCAAGAAATAGACAAATAGAGTGCTTAGTGGGTTAAAACAAAGATATAATATAGTTGATCTCCCAATCCGTAACCCCCTGACCTATCTACCACATGGTTACAAATATGAACTTACTAAATTAATTTTGTCTCTGTAAAAATTAAGTTGATGCAATAAAAAAATATGATTATACTATCTAAGAGTAGGTACTATTATACCAATATTATAAAACCGGTCAAGGGCGAGTCGAACTCGCGCATCGAATATTTTGTTCCGATTTCAATGATGGAATCGATAGCAATCTATTACAGTTCAAAAGGTATAGCTCTTTAAAGTTAGGATGAAGGGACGGACGGACAAAGTTAGCATTTTAATAAGTTCCCGTTGGACCCCTTCGGACACGGAACCCTAAAAACGAAAGAACCATTATTATAATCAAACACCACAGAACAGAAAAACAGTAGAAGTGTGAAGTTAGCGTGTCACGTGTGGCATAGTTATGCGGAGTTCCGCGCAACCTACACTGCCTAAGCCAAAAAGAAGTATCCCAGATTCAATTGACAAAGTAGATTAAATCCTCTCATCATAGTAATTAGGTCGTGATTGCTACAGGAGTTTTATTTGAGATGCTGCTATTCGGCTTAGCAGGGCAGTACAGTTTGCCGCAACCGCTATTGAGTGACAGTTGTGAGAATAATATTTCTAAAATAGGAAATAAATCAAGAAGCATGATTTATTGTGCTATTTTGGAATGTAAAAACAAAAGCCGCACCAAAAAAACCATGATGGCGTATTGTTTTCATGATAGTTTGAGTTTTAACGACGTGGTGTATTGGTGGCGAGTGGTCTGATACTTAGCGAAGCTCACTTCCACTGTTTCTTCTTTTCCATGTCAAACAAGAAACTAATAATTTTAATAAGCTTAAATATTAAAAGAGACGTGTTAGATTACAATATTGTCCAAAAGCTTCAGAGACTAAGACCCGTATTTTTTTTTATTTTTTTTTATGGCATAGGGAAGGCTGACGAGCACACAGGCCACCTGATGGTAAGTGGAAACTGTGACCCATAGACATTCGCATTCACAAGACTGCAAGCCTAAGACTGCAAATGCGCTGCCAACCCTGAGGACTAAGATGGAATGCCTCTATGCTAGTCATTACACCGGCTGTCTTATCCCCAAACCGGAACACAACAATGCGAACACTAGGTAGGTACACGCGGTAGGTTAATGGATAAGATGGTGGTAGCGATCCGGACGGACCCCGCACAAGGTCCTACCACCCGCAAACTAAACTAATAAACTGATATCAACTCGTCTCGAGATGCGTCAAAAATGACACTGTTCTATGGCTTAGCGTTTACTTTGACGTATCTTGTGACGGGCCTCACAGTCAAGATGAGTTTATTAATACGGCCCTAAGAGATCTGAGATCTGAGATCACGGAGGTACTTCTAATCTTAATTTGACCCCGACCTGTCACCTCCAGGCCGTCAAATGTCCAAAGTTGGGGCCCCTAATTTTAGAAGTTTTGTTACCCACGCTAAGTCTTCTAGACGTTTCATTGGGGAAGTTTGTAGTAAAATGCTGTACTTGAAGACAAGATAAAAAGGCGTGGGTAGTTGAAACTTGCGGTTGAATGATTTAACGTGATCTTTTAAAATTAAACGCAAGACGGCAGTTTTCTTTAACTTCGAATAACGTATCGTATATTGTTGTCGTCTGTACGGTTTTGCAAAATGAGTTTCTGTTTGTCAAGACCAAATTAACTAACCAATACGGTGGATCAACGTTAAGTGTAACGGAGATCCTGTCAATTAGTGAGAATAGACAATTTGCTAACGTTAACGTAAACGATTTTCGATAACTGACAAAATTTATGGAAATGACGCAGGCGCAGCTTATGACAAAAATATTTATTTTTGATATCGATCACAAACGCTGAATGCGTTTAGGGCCTCAGCTCTTTGAAACCATATTATTGCTTTATCATTGGATTTACATATGTGTGATCCTTTCAGCCCATTCCATTAACGGGAACTGGTTCAAAATTGACTTTGAACGTTTTGAAAATTTTAAAAACAACACAACAACAACAACAACAACAACCACAACAACAAACACAAAGACAACAACAACAACAACAACACAAACAACACACAGCAACTCGGGACAACTGACGCCTAGTATAAGTTAAGTAAAGTTTGTAAAAATATAAATAGAATGGGTTAAAATTAAACCACTATAATTATGAAACATAACACAAGGATAACACTACGATAATCAGCGCTTCTATTCTACTAGTTAAAACCATCCATCATCATCATCTTATCCATTAACCTACCGCCAAACAAACAAAGCAGTGTTCGCATTGTTGTGTTCCGGTTTGGGGATAAGACAGCCGGTGCAATGACTAGCATAGAGGCATTCCATCTTAGTCCTCATGGTTGGCAACGCATTTGCAGTCTTAGGCGTGCAGTCTTGTGAATGCGAATGTCTATGGGTCACAGTTTCCACTTACCATCAGGTGGCCTGTGTGCTCGTCTGCCTTCACTATGCCATAAAAAAATATAAAAAAAACATTCCTTTTGACATGTTATCGTTCTGTCAACGTTACGATACAAGTAATGGCGGCCGAGGTAAAAACAATGACTTGTCAAAGGCATCAATTTTTTACCGAGCAGAAAGAATGGAGCCCACGGAGGCCAGTGGGCCCGTTGGTCTGTATTATGATGAAAACAAACCCAATTCAAAAGCGACTTCACTTTAATGGTTTCATTTTCAAACGCGAGTGTAACAATTAAATTCCCCTCAATTAACAGCTTGCTAAATAATAAAAGATTGTTTTCTTCGAAATTATAATGGGAAGCCTAAAGCGGGGTTTCGACTGCGAGCGGAGCGGGCTCCGAACGGACTCGGTTTAGCGTACATTGGTGACTTCAAGTGTTTTCAACGCTTTTGAAAGCACCGTTGTATGATGGTGCCCGTTTCGCTCCCAGTGGTAACCCAGTTTAAGGGTGAGTATCCACCGGAGTTATGCGAAGTAGCGTAGCGTAGGATACGAATCAGCTGAAGCGAGGCTAAGATTCAAGTGGTCCCAGCCAGTATTTGTTTCTGAGTATTTAAGTATACATGTATTTCTTTGTATAAGTAAGTTTATCGTTGTCTAGTACCCATAAAGCAAGCTTAGAGCTCAGTTTGGGACAAGGTCACTTTGTATGACATTGTTCCTGATGTCATTGATGGCTTTTGTCGTCGCACATCGCTCTGTTACCAGTCCCACTTCACCATATAGTAATTTTCATAAGCAAATGCACGAGTTACAGTGAAAAATACCGTAATCGCCTATAATCATTGAGGAGTTTCCTTGATTTATCCATGATCCCATCATCAGATCCTGACATGTTGACAATGGGACTAACTATAAACTTTACCTATTCAAACAACGAAAAGCTTTACCTATACATAAAAAAAAGGTCGCGTCTAATTCAAAACCTCCTCCTTCTTTTGAACTCGGTTAAAAATAATATGATTCAAGACCTTATCCAATTTTGAATCCGTCTTCAATCTTTAATAAACCATTATACCCATAAATGTCTCTATTTCATACAAACGCGTGAGTAAAACAATTAAAAGCCCACTCAATTAACAGCTGTTGAAACAAACACAATTATAAAAAATAAGGAAAGCGTCAAACGCGAGAAGTATTTTGAAGAGAATTATGAAACTCCCAGGATTTGCACTACCTTAATTAACTGAGACGTAATTAGATGGAGGAGGAAAATATGAAACTGGCAAGCTTAAGTCTTTCATATTTTCAGGGGTTTTTTGAAATTATATCGCATTCCTAAATCGAAAACGTACGACTACTATGCACTTGAAGTCAAAGTAGCATATATTTTGTTTCATTATCTGTCGAATTCTAATGTCACAATCACAGAATCAGATGAGGACAAAACATGGTAAAACAATAATTATACCACTCATACTCTATTATTAATAAAGCTGTTAGACTCATGCATAATCTTAGGGTCGTGCTCAAAATCGTGTCTTGAGTAAGATGCTCAAGATACCTTAAAGTAAATTTCAAGTTACAGAAAACTGTCATCCATGAAGCGTCTTCAGACAGACATTTCAATAACGATTAGAAATCAATCAATCGAATTATATACTGAAGACAGAACCCGAAAAAGTGTATAAGTCGACTTAGCTCGTGATAATTACATAATTTGTTAATATTTCTTAATTACTAATATAGAATAAGAATTGATGTTACTAACAACATATGGAACTTGTTCTGAAATAAATTTGAAAATAAATAAATAAGTATAGAGTGTACTAGACTCATACTCTTTCTCACTTGATCTTCAGAAGACTTATATACCCTTTTCACTTGATCTTCAGAAGACGTATAACCTTTCTCACTACGACTAAATGCGTAATTAAACGGGACTTACTTAATCGCGTAAACTCAGTTACTACCGAGCTGTACCTGTAACAGTTACAGTAACGAGCTTCTAGTAGAGAACAGGTTCGCGAGCCGCGTACACATCACGATTTTTTTTTTATGCCAAGGTCTCATGAGCACTCAGGCCTCCTGATGATAAGTAGGATCTGAGACCCACATACATTTCAATTCTCCAGACTACAATCTCAAGACTGCAATCTTAAGATAACAAATGGAATGCATCTATGCTAGTAATTTCACCGGTTATCTTATTCCCACAATGCAAACACTGTTGCTTGGCGTTGGGTTAGTGGATAAGATGGTGGACGTAGCCAGCACAAGGTCTTACCACTGGTAAAGAGTTACAGTTACATTTCACTAGTAGGTACTCAGCTTAAAAAAATGTTAGCTCGATGTTCCGATCGTAATGCAACGACCGTGGTCACAAGAAGACTGAAGAGGCAGGTATCAATGTCTGTTGGTAGTAGGAGTTTTCAGAACTGCCATACGATACCCACTAAATTTCATTAAAATCTGTATAGCCGTTTAGCTTTACAAATAGTAAAAATTGATATAAAAATGAGTTTTAATTGATAAAAAAACACTAGTTAAACTTATTGTTATGTTTCTTAAACTTATTGAAATGTTTACTGGTAGTAATTCTGATGATTTTTTTTTTCCTAGCCTGTGTGAGTGTCCCACTGCTGGGCAAAGGCCTCTCCCCTTGATCTCCATGAGTCCCTATTTGGTGCCTCTTCCGGCCAGTTGTTGAGGAATGCGTCCAAGTCGTCCCGCCATCTCCGTCATTCTGATGATACCTGAACAAAAACAACGCGCTTCGGATTAAATTCCACTTTGCTTTTAATACGAAGGAGGCAAAACTTAAAACCACATTTTATTAAATATTCATATTTTAATATAACTTTTTCATTTTCCATCGTAACCAAAGCCACATAACGTCCAACTTAAACTAAGAACCCATGAAATATATTATTCCGCAAAGCGTAAAACTTAAAGGATCTCTAAAATACAAGGAAAAACAAAAGCACAATTTGATATTTTTTTAATGTTTTCCTCCGTGAAAAATCTCAGGTTAACGGGAAAATTGTGCCTCCTCGAGTGAGGTGGCCATGATACCATGTTTTTACAGGGACATTTTATCAAAACTCAGAAATTTAGAACAGGTTATTCTGTATTTTCCTATACAATACAAAAGACTTGAACAGCACAAAAATATGTCAAGTTTTTCGCTTGAAGTTATTTCCTCTGAAATGTCTTAAAGGTTATCTAATACAGACGGAAGGTAGCAACCGTAGACCCACTGAGTTTTGTTTTCGTTACTTATCAATTGATCTAGTCCGAAGCGTTAGTAGATTCACTATCTATCACCAAGTGAAATTTGTCCTTAGAAGTACAGTATCATAGCAGATGACTGTTTTAAAAATAAATAAACGGCCAAGCGTGAATCTGACTCGCACACGAAAAGTTCCCTGTCATTCTTGTTTGCCCCTTTAATATTTAATTTTATTTTCTTAATTGATGGTATAGTGGCAATAGTGTACATTTCAACGATATGAGAAACAGCCTACTGACAGACGGATAGCGGAGTTAGCAGGGTCCCGTCGAACCTTTTGGGTACGAAACCCTAAAAAAGTACAGCCGGAAGCAGCTTGTCCAAAAATGTTTTTTTTGAGAAAGTTTATTCTCTCCTAAACTAGAATATATCACGCCTCCTTCAAATTGTTCCCATTCACTGTGACCATGCAGCTGTCAGGATTCAGGAAACTCACGGGTAAAATGATGTCGTTTTTCGGCCTCACATGAATTAGGATCCGGTTTCATAGTTAAAACGCGTATCAAGCCTTCTCATATCATAATAATGTTCCTAAGGAGATTTCCCGGGAGAAATTCTCCTTTGGATAAAAATATGTGGCTTGGCAAGGCCGTTGTATTATATTTATTACATACTCGTAGCTTGTTGTGAAGCCACTTGATACAGATTTGATGTTTTTTCTAAAAGTTTAAGTAAGCATACTTTTTTATTATGTATTAGAAGAATTTGATTACATAATTTTCAAACAAAATAAAACAAAGAAGTTAACATTTATTACACTTTAATATTAATTTTATAAAAGTTAAACAACAATAAAATGGTAGAATAATTGGATAAAGTCTGAAATTTGTAGATCTACACCCGTGCGAAAACATTTGGTAATCACATTCTAATGTTATTAAAAATCTTTTCCCTATTTTTCTGATTAAGAATTAATAATAACTTTATACTAAAAATAAAAGTCAACAATAATAATAAAAATTACTCCTTCATTTCCCGTAAACTATTTATCTCAATTCAAATCAAGTAATTAAATCTTCTTAACGAAAATATGACAGATTACTTTTCACTAAACGTGTCGAGAAATTCCTACTGATTAAATTATCGGAGTGTAAAATATTTTTAATTTGGTCTGTACTAAAATATATATAAAAAAACAAGTTTATTAAACATTACACTAAGCTGGACACCCTAGTAGAGTGACGTGCTCACTCGTAACAATATTCTTTCAAAGCGGCCGGAAATGAATCCATTCTACGCTGACTCTCTGATTTCCTCAAAAAATAGACCATCCAACCCTCTTCCAAAGAATATCCGCAATTTGTGAACTTATGTTATAAAATAAGTTTACTAGTGAAATTATTAGGATACCATGGGCCTATTAAGCTACCGGTCCCGGGTTCGTTTCCTTGCGTGGACAATTAATTGTGTGATGAGCGCTTGTTACTTCAGATTTTTTACGTTTAAGTATCTATATATATCCCTCTGTATTATCGTCGACATAATAAAAGCCTAGAGCTTAGTTTGTTGCTTTACTTCAGTTTATGTGAGTTGTCTGAACAACCCGTAAATAATTCAGAATTTATTATACATAAAAACCTTTGTCTTGAATCACTCTATCTATTAAAAAAAACCGCATCAAAATCCGTTGCGTATTTTTAAAGATCTAAGCATACATAGGGACAGACAGCGGGAAGCAACTTTGTTTTATACTATGTAGTGAAGACGTTTGTTTACTTGCTCCGTTTTAACGGTACAGTCACGAAATTTAATTGATATACAACTATAGAACCTTGTCGTACAAAACCTATGATTAATTCCCATGTAATTTCTATCTCGTCACTTGACGCTGTGTTAGGACAGGGTCCCATAGTGGCATAACAATAAAAGTGCT
This sequence comes from Acleris sparsana, assembly GCA_923062465.1. Classification (NCBI taxonomy): domain Eukaryota; kingdom Metazoa; phylum Arthropoda; class Insecta; order Lepidoptera; family Tortricidae; genus Acleris; species Acleris sparsana. The sequence goes on from OV281303.1 coordinate 15,421,532, forward strand.
TGACTGTACAACAAAGAGATGATTAGGCACTTGGTACCTTGCTCATCTTAACCATGCGTGTTTGTTCTACGCCATAAAAAAGTCTAATACATTTTCCAACCATTTAAGCTGGCATACGACTTAATTCTTCTCCCACTGCATTACCAAGTTAAATTCCGACTCGTCTTGTCTATCTCCAATTTAAATGCTTAGCACCGATCCGAATGCTCAAAAAGAACATTAACAATCTTTTGGACCGTTTGAACTCATCCGTATTGTTAACAAAAACTCAGCAACTTCACAAGCGAGGGTTCCGTGTTATGAATAAATTAGAAAAGTTTGCCGTTTCTGGGGCCATTAAGTCTTGAAGAGTTATCGGTGCTAAGTTTTGCATTCGCTCAGTGAGTTGCAATTTTAAGGTGTAGTGAGCTACTGGGTAAAAAACGGAAGCGTACTGCTCTTTGACTGTTGACCACAACAATCCCTGTATTACCAGTTGTTATAATAATGTTCTGTCGAAAAAAAAACACTTTTCCCGCCCAGACACCATCTGTTTATTAAGACGAAACTAACGAACCCCAACTCGACGGGGATACTTCCGACTCCATCATCAGATCAGCGCGATGGTACCATAATGTTGAATTGTCATCGAGTTAACACATGAATTCCCAATTTCAGCAAATTTCATTGAAAGAAAGAGCTCTAAGAAGTATGTGTGGAGTTAGGATAATAGATAGAGTAAGAAATAGCGAGGTCCGAGAACGATGTGGATTGAAAGAAGATGTAGTGACTAAGATCGAAAAGGGTATGCTAAGATGGTTTGGTCATTTAGAAAGGATGGATGACAGAAGAGTTACGACAGTGATATGGCGAGAGAGAGTGAGCGGAGATGTCGGTAGGGGACGTCCTAGACGGACGTACGGTGATCAGATTCGCGATGTGCTGATTAAGGGCCAAATCAAAAGCACCCGAAACCGACGTACGTGCATGAAAAGATTGATAAATGTAGAGGTGGCGAAGTGTATATGTTTGGACCGATGCACCTGGCGTTCCATAACCTCTGCCTACCCCATTGGGAGACAGGCGTGAAGATATATATGTATGTATGTTCATTGAAAAATTGGTTCAAAATGACCAGCAAGATTTGACCCAAACAAAAAAACACTAAAAATTGTTAAGACCGTCTAAAATATAAAAGTTCTCAAAGCAGGGCCAGAGGTCTGCCTCTTTTCTGTGTCATATGAATGAAAAGGGCAGATGTAAATTTCATCTATTTTTTATTCTACATGGTTAATGCATATGTCTTTTAACATGTTATTGTATTGTTTATAACTTGGCTGCCTTTACAGTCAAATAAATAAGAGCTAGCGTAACAATACGATAACAAGGCCAAAGACAATATCGCTTTATGGTGTAGAATAGAGTCCCTGAAGATTGAACGATCAATAAATGACGTCGTTGAAAAGAAGGCTTGTGTTTTTACATGGATATAAAAACTATTTATGATCACGTTTTGCCGTGAATGTCTGATTTTAGTTTTTTAAATGTTAATACCAGATATCTTATTTAATGTTTTCCTTGTGGTTTCCATAATTATAAAAATCATCAATATCAATTGATTAAGTAAAAATGTAAAAAAAAAACCGCTTACGCTAACCCTCCCCGCTCCTCTCATGGCCGCAAAAACGCCAGTTTACGATGTCTTTGCTATCGCAGTCGTAATGGTTACATCGCTAGGCACACTGGTACAGCTCAACTTTGTTGCCCCAAACTGTACTTTACAACGCAACTGTACTTTACAGCGGCGATGTTTTCGCCCCCGACTGTACTTTTACGGTGGTGATGTTTCCAAAGAAATTTCAATGTCGGAAACTTTTTATTTCATATTTTTTGGTAACGTTCGTCGCGAATTATGTTCAGAGCGGTTTTAAACTTGAATACTGTTTTGATGTACTGGAGCAAAAAGTTCAGTAAAAAGCCTTTGTTTTTTTTACATGAGCCTTCTAAAATTTATAAGTACATAAGTAGTATAAAAAAAGTCCCTTGCCGCCATTGGTCCCTCTCACGCAACTGATTTGATTCCAGTTTTCACCATCAGTTAGGTAATGTATCACAGAATGTTACAAATTCTACGTGTACGGATGTTACAAAATACTCACATAGCTTAAGTGAAGCAAATTAAGGCGGGTTGGTAATTGATGTAAAATTTTGCTGTCGTGAAAATACCCTCACAATATCTTAAACAGGTTACATTTGTTTCCCCGAAATATGTTTGCCAAATGTATCATTTCCTAAATTTTCATTTGCCAACCCATTTCATTTTATGTAACCTTAAATATGTCAGAATGTTACAAAAACTTACCTGACCTGTATAAGGTTCTGGTTCATCATGGTACTAAAATAAAAATCTGAAAAATGTATATAACATTGGGTTGGCAAATGAAACAGTTGGGAAATGATACATTTGGCGAACATATTTTTGCCAAGCGGCAGGCTCCCGGCGCGGGCATTTAGTAGTTCATAAAATAATAAAGTTTAATAAGCGATTTATTATTAGTTTTTGCAAACGCATCGTCTATATACAGCTGGATCTTGGAGTTCTAAATACAGGTCACCCTAGATATACAGTCAAGGAAATCGAAAGACGTACCATTCTCGCTCTTGTCATAATGTGAATAAGACATGAAAAGGTACCTCGTTTAGTTTCCATTACTGTATGTAAAATAGGTATGAGCCCGCACAGAATAATTTTAATCAAACCCAACTTTGACTAAAAATAACTTAATTTCCAATCAAGTCCTACCATTTTTAATCTTACCAATTTTTTATAACAACTTCAAAAACGTCGTTTCATTTTTGTATGAAATATCTTTCCAATCTCAGTCGGGTTACCGCCGTCACCAGCGCCACAAATTGCCTTTGTAGATGATCCTTTGGCACATTTATGAAGTTAGCTGCGCTCTGCAAAGACGATTTTTGTGATAATTTTACGGCATCGTGGATTTTTGGATTACTTCACTGTTGTTTATGAAATTGGCAAGGTTCTAGAAAACAAGCAGCTTTGGAAAGTTTAGATAGTGTGATTTGTTTTAAACGAAAACGAAAAGTCAATACGGTTTACGGAATAGCTAAAACATTCGAGGTTATAAAAAACTGTAACTTTAATTTATATACTGTTTAAGTAGATATATAAACTCGTTTTGGTGATATAAAACCACTGCAAGTAAGGTTTAATTAATGTAACTGACAAAATTAGTATGGCAATTGGAATCAGAGCCTCCTTTTCCGTTGACGTTACTATCGCCATCGAGTAATAAGGTAAGCCTTTTATTTCATATGACAAAAAAAAGCAAAGTCAAAACTTTATTTTTAAGGATTATAAACGCTGCCCTCGTTCTTAATTCTGCAGGTTTCTATATGTCAGGGAGAATATCCCATGCGACGAAGAAGAAATGGCCGTAATAGAATTACGAGAAACGGCAATTAGCTCGCTGCGGACGAACGGAATTTACAACAGGCTGGATAGGCCCTATAGACAAGATGCATTCAGCGTTCGTTATCATTATCCAAAATGAATAGGATTAACGTAAGCTGTTAGACGGTCGCGTCTAGCGACTAACTCAATTCTAAACATTTTGTCAGTTTTCGAAAATCGTTTACTTTAGCGTTAAATAACTTGACTAGCCTCAACCTAACTGACACTTCTAGCGTGAAAAGGGAAATCTTCAAAAATTGATGATCCAGAAATCCTTACATACATAATAATGTATTTTTGCGAAAAGACCTAATAAAGTATTTTCTTAGTCATTTCTATTCAATAAATTTATATGGAAGCAAGGTTAAGTATGACTTGTAATGAAATGATTATAGACATACCATATCTTCACGAAAACATACAACTATCGCTTCCTCTATGTTCATCACCCTCGTCATGCACGTACGTCCAAAATTAAAACGTAAGCTGAAATTTTATTTGATAGATACTTTTATCTGTCTATTTGAAACACCGACCATATAAACAAAGCCTCATTGCCTATCGGATGTAGACTCTACAACAAGCACCAACATTTGCCGAGTGGAATATCTTCACGCTGTCAAGTAAAAAGGTCGAGGATTATGTAAACCGTCTTGCCTTTGAGCTATCACGTGCAATCTCGGGTAATCCGTGCAAATTGCATCTTGCACGTGAACCGTGAGGCTTGTTTCGCGCACGGTTTGAAAACTGTCTTGGAAAGACTTGGAGTCTTTGTGGTGATGGTAAACTGGTGGTGTTAGGTTTTTGTCTGTGCGGTGGTAATTTTTGGTGTAAGATATGTTAGTGGTAACGTATCATTATATCGAATTACACTTCATCGATTTTTCTGCTGAAACCTGCTGTTTTCAGCATATCTTTAACATGATTAATGTATGTTAGGTTAGGTTAGATTTTTGTGACTACCAAAAAAAAAACTCGTTCGGCAAGAAGTACTTTTCGATCAAATGAAAATTCTTTGTAGTGATACGTTCGTGGTAAGATGTCTCGATAAAAAATAGGTACCATATTTTACTCAAATGTAAAAGAGGAGGAGTGATTATAGTCACATGTTTACATTCAAAAAGCAAAAAAAAGACCAATGAGACTAAGTATGCAAGAATATATTTAAAAAATTGATAAAGTAAATATATTGAAATAAAATATAAATTATTAATTGCGTCGGTTAGATAAACTTAAGATGATTGTTTAACTGAATATTTCCATACAAAATGCAATAACGTTTTTTCCCCCTTAAACCTAGCGCGATTCTTCCGGTTTTTGAACATGTTGTAGATATTCAATATTCAAGAAAATATTCCTTGGATAAAAACGAAAAAAAAAGGAAACGTACAGACCTCTTTTTTTAATAGCTATAACATATTCAAAAATTGTAAATTTTGGACTTGATTTACTTCCGAACCCTGTATTCAAACCGCGGATAGAGAGGCTTTCTTTGGATTAAATTTTAACACATTTTGTATGGGCAAATGTCAAATTTTAACCCAAAGTAAGCCTCATCTGGGAGGCCATTTGCAAAGTCAAAAGATGGCGGATGTGTAATTTGTTGTAGTTTTTATTTTTGTGTATTTAGGTGTTCAAAGTTCTTTTTTCTTAGTGATTTGTAGGTACTTTTAATGCCTTTGTGTTGCACAGTAATAGAAGACTTGGACTTATTTCGTGTATCCTGGCATCTTACTTCTCGTTTCAAGTGGACTCGCAGTGGTACAGAGGTTAAAACTATCTTGGCCTCTGTCCTTCACCGTACAATTGGATTGTGTTTTTTTTACTATATTGATTTATACTCAAATATACTTACTTGACACTGGCGATATCACTTAATAGTGGAAACGCCATATTCCCGCGGTAGTAGCTGTTCAAGTCGCCGCGGGGCAAAGAAAAAAAAAAAGCCTCATCTGTCTGCGGATTGACTTTAGGGTTCGGCCGTTACTAAATTAACCAATCAAGGTATAGTTACATTGGTATTTAGTAATGGGATTTCTTAAGCTGAGTTTGTTAACTCATTTATTTTGACCTTTAATGTGAATTACAGTAATGTACAAATTCTAACCACGACACAGGGCGTCAAGCGGCACCGCTAGCCTATAATGGATTTGGATTTCGTGTTGAACATTTATCAAGTTTACACTTTTCTGCAAAACTTTACTTCGTTCCCTCATTTCTGATGCTGCCATGTTTAATGTCCGCATTTCACGAAGAGGTATTCAAACGTCAAAAAAATCATTTACATTTTATTCTTTGAACGATGTTTTTCCAGTGGAAATCTTGAGTCGCTTGTTCGGCCAATCTTACCTACCTCTGCCCGCAAACAATTTCGTGATTGTTTTTCGGTCGATTCGAATTGAACGATCTCATTTTGCGAGACGAAAATAGCTAATTTTCAAATCCTTAATAAGAAAAAAAAAGAAAAAAATTTACGTCGTTTAAATTATGTGAAAGTGTGGCAAGCTTATCTTATTATTTGTTGTTATTTTCCATATTTTCGTCTTGTTGTAAGTCCCCTTCTTACCTTATTTCTTTAACATGTTTTCTCGTTTGCGTTTTACCCTCAACATTTTTATATGAACCTGTTCGTTTTATTTGATTTTGGCCGAGTCCATTTAATTAAATCATCCTTTGTTTCGATCCCTATTACGGTGGAGCCTAAACAAGCATTAAATGTGTTTAATTATCCAAAATCAATTCGGAGCAGCCGGCAGTTGTTAGCGCGGCAAACGATAAATTTATCGACGATACCCTTTAACACAGTCACTAGGGCTCCAGTATTTAAAAGCGTTTTTTTTATGGCATAGCGAAGGCGAAGGCAAACGATCACACAGGCCACCTGATAGTAAGTAGAAACTGTGACCCATACACATTCGCATTCACAAGACTGCAAGCCTAAGACTGCAAATGCGTTGCCAACCCTGAGGACTAAGATGGAATGCCTCTATGCTAGTCATTACACCGGCTGTCTTATCCCCAAACCGGAACACAACAATGCGAACACTGCTGTTTGGCGGTAGGTTAATGGATAAGATGGTGGTAGCGATCCGGACGGAGCCTGCACAAGATACAAGAATAAGATTTTTGTCAAAAAAGATACGCTCAGACAAAAACTTTTAACACAGTTATCCTTATGAATTACAGCGTCGTTCTGCCATGTGAAAGGCAAACGAGAAAAAGTCAAAGTCAAAGTTCTTTATTCTTCAATTTAGGCATAATATAATGCACCTATGAATGTCAAAAAGCATTACCACCGGTTCGAAAAATAAAACCTTTGCCCCGAGAAGAACCGGCGTAAGAAACCCGGCAAGGTATATTTTTTTCAGGAAAAAGGTTTACATCATTACATAATAATTATAAATAGTTTACAATATCACAGTATTTTTGCACAGTAGGTGCACCTTTTTTAAGCGTAGGTAAATCTATGCGTAGATTACTCATGCAGGACGGACGACTCACTGCCAAACATCCCTATCCATGATATAATCGTTTACTTTATAATATGCTCGGGAAATTAGTTTTTGTTTTACGTCAGATTTAAATTTAGAGTCAGTAAGTTCAGTAATAATTTTTGGAATTTTGTTGTAGAATTTTATACAATTTCCTAACAATGATTTTGAAGTTTTGTCCAGTCTATAAAATGTGGTTTTGAGCTTTCCTGTGCTCCTGGTGGTAAGTGGGATTTGTTTAAGTCTTTAATCATTAGACTACTATCCTATGACTGCGAAAGCATTGCCAACCTAAGACTCAGATGGAATGTCTCTATGCTTTTGGTAATGGCAATCTAATGTGGTCTGACCGGTCTGAGTGGAAAGCCTTGGGGAAGGCCAATGTCCAGCAGTGGACGTCTTTCGGCTGACATGATGATGATGATGATGAATCTAATGTGACTCTGCATCCTTCGGCGACAACTCCTATTTTTATTCGACTATCAATAATATCATTATTTATTATCCTGTAATAAATTTTAGATACTCAAGTTCAGAAGAAATAAACATGCTTTATGACAAGTTAGCTTAGTTGGTACTTGGTAGTGATCCTGACTACGAAGCTAGCGGTCCCAGGCATAAATCCCGGTAAGGTCAGACATTTCTGTGATGAACGTGAGTATTTTTTCCTGAGTCCTGGATGTTTTCTTTGTATTCAAGTATATTGTATTGCTTTATGTAAGTATATCGTTATCTATTTTCATAGTACAAGCCTAGAGCTTAGTTTGGGATTAAGTCAATTTATTCCCTGATATTTTTTTCAATGTAGGCACGTACAGTTAACGATACCTAAGAGTCTTTGTCAAAATCTGAAGTAAGATTGTGATTCCCAATAAAACTAACCTCAATAACCTTTGATGCGCGCAATTATATTTCTACTCATAAACAACATTCACCAATAAACATCAGACAATATTTTACTACTAGCTCACAAATGTGAGTGGCTTTATAAGCACAGAAGTCCCGACCACTATACTGTGCCGAACAATACAATCTGATCAAAATTTATGAAATAGAACAGGATCCATTGAGGCTCTTCGTTTCAAATTGATACAAGAATTCCTGGAACCAACCGAAGGAATATTATAAATGCCAATGCTCTGAAGTGGGAATTGAAATATTTCAGACATTGTTGCTTACAATATTGTACTGTGAACAATATTGTGGGTAAAGATGGTATTTGAGATGAAATTGTAATGCTTTATAAAATTACATTGAAGGTGAATTTGGTTTTGTTAGTTGATCTTTATCTAAGATCATCAGCCATCGCTTTAAAGCAGCTTGATATTCTCACACTCACATACATTCGTATTTACAATACATAAAAATGTGATACTCTGTTTCATTTGTCCGAATTTCCATATGTTGTTTTTATTTGCCGTTTAACTTTTGTTATAAAACAAACGTCACCGCACCTTTGGGTTCTTCATGTTTATCTCCTTAAACATTTCAAAAATTTAATATGTTCTGTAAAAAAGGATTTTCTAACATAATACATTTAGGAAAATTAAACAATTTGAAAAATACAGAGTATAAACATACGTACATACCCTTAAGCCTTCATTCCCAGAGTGGGGTAGGCAGAGCTGCAAAATTACAAACCACTCTAAAAATTGTAGTTAATGTTGTGTAATTCGTAACAAGGATAAACCTAATATATTAAAAATTTAATAATCTACTACCTTAGCTTTAAATTCTCCAATACCTACCGCAGTAACAATCTACAGGAACATTAATACTATCTCAAAGGGACAGGATCTGAGACAATCACCCGCTTCGCTGAGTCGTGCGCTTGAGACTTGAGACTTGAGATACAGACCCGGTCTGATTGCGAATGTAGAATTTTAAGAGCATTAACGTTTTTAATGTAATGAGACAATTTAATTTGATGCTTTGGATATCCTCGTACATTACTGAGAACATCATTAAGGTATTTGTGTCTTGAGAAATTAGAATGCTATAATACCTATCAGGGGGACGTAATCCGCAATAAACTAATTAACCCGGTTTTAGTTTAATTATTATTATATTATGTAGAGCGAGAGAATGAATTTTTAAATTTATTTATATGTAAACGGTCATCTCCGTATTTTTTTTTGAATGTTACTTAATTCAAAATTGACATTATGTTACATTCCTGCCTTCTTGCCTTTTAGATAATTTCTCAACCCAAGCAAAGTTGGGACGGGACTAGGGTTGTAGGTACTATTGGTACCAAAATAAGAAAACAGAAAATAAAAGTAGATAAATTATTGTAATAATTATGAACATGAGTCGCTGATTCTAATCGCCATTATATTTTTTCTCTATAACGTTACGTTATCAACGTTATTTACTTGATAACGTTAAAAAAAATGTGCTCGAGGTACTGTGGTCATAGTATACGTAATTTCTATCGTGTCAATCTTATTTAGCTTATAAAAACAAACTCTGTTTTTGAATCGAAGTTATACAGAGGTAGGTATAGCTGAACTTTAAAAGGTTCCTAGTAATTTCATTATGATCGCTCCCAATTTTGAAATGAATAATAAATTATAACTTCAATTATATCGGTTTAACAATTTATTGTTTTCCACAAAATAATTATGTTAAATTTTAACCTGAGGTATGTAACATCTGTCCATTTAATATTGTTGCTAGGCAACATATATTTGTCTAATTATCATAATATAAAATATGTTGGTGATAACAAAGTAGTACCTTTGGACCGTATTAAGGACCTCATTGATCTAGAAAATGTGTCTATAATTCAAATGTGAGTTGGACTAACACACGAAAGTTTGTTCCGACCCTTTCTTGTATGGGGGATAGTTTTGGTAACGGAATCTTAAAAAATATGGCATCTTAATGATCATTCCAATGTCTCTTAAGACGATCGACTCAATCAGTAAGTTTCTCCATACGGCCCTTCGCTGCCACCATCTTATCCTTTAACCTACCGCCAAGCATTAGTATTCACATTATTGTGTTAAGGTGTAGGGATACAACTGGTAAAATTATTAGTATAGAAGCATTCCATATTAGTAGTCAGGATTGTGTTAGTTTTGAAATTATAGTTTTAAGTATGCATAAGTGTATTGATGTTGGATCCCTCTTACAATCAAGTCGCTCGTGAGCTGGTGTCCCTTCTGCTGGCCATAAATAAACATATAAATATCTCCGTTCTCTATACTTCTATAGTCCAAATAAACGAACTTACTATGCCATTAAAATTATAAATACCAATGTATACATTAAAAATATCTCTGTTTATACATGTTAACTTGAAACTTCGTTAGTTAAATTTGATAAACAAGAACGTTTTAATGCAACAAACTCGAGACGCCATGATGGATTAACCTGCTTATGATTCTGTGTGTAACGTTCAGAGGTGATGTTCTATTTATGTTTCATTTCGACTTAATAAAGTTGCAGCATTTTGTTGTTTCTTTTCATAAGGAGAATGGTTTTTTAACAAGGATGAATATGGCTACGGATATTGTATTATATTAAAAATACTGATGTGTAAAAAAAAAAGGTGTCTTTATAATATATAAAAAGAAAGTATATTTAATTAACGAAAACCGAATTCCTCCTCACTCTATCCTCTCAATAAACATAATAATCACTGAATAATACTGAGTCATTACTATCAAGTAAATATTATTTTTCACAATGTTTTTTTTTATGGCATATAGGAAGCAAACAAGCACACAGGCCACCTGATGGTAAGTGGAAACTGTGACCCATAGACATTTGCATTCACAAGACTGCTAGCCTAAGACTGCAAATGCGTTGCCAACCCCGCGGACTAAGATGGAATGCCTCTATGCTAGTAATTACACCGGCTGTCTTATCCCCAAACCGTAACAACAATGCGAACACTGCTGTTTGGCGGTAGGTTAATAGATAAGATGGTGGTAGCGACCCGGACGGACCCTGCACAAGGTGCACCTGCCAAAAAATGTAAATGTTGACTTAACACGACGACACGATACGATAACATGTCAAAAACAATGTTGTTTTACCGACTAGAACAGGCCCCGACTATTTGTTCAAATACTTCTTCAAAACAAAGGATGTTCACATTTCCCAACCAACGTTTAAACGCCACACCGTCTCCCCTAAACATTATCTCCGAAACATTTTCGGAAACAATAAAACGGTTGGACGATTTTAAACGATCTTCCTTCTCCGTCGGTGTTTATGTTTGATAAATGCAATCGCTCATCAGATTAAGGAAGTTGAAGTTTACGCCCGTTTTGTATTAAAACCTGGTGAGTTTTTAATCAGAATACGGATTTGAAGGGGAATTGATGTGTAATTCTTGAAGATATAACAACAATAATTATGTCGTCGATGATAAATGTCGAGTTGATTCAATAGTAGATTGTGTCACGATGTAGCAAAATGACATATTTACGGCGAGGGCGTAAAGTGAGGGATTTAAGCGTTAACGCCCAAGGTGGAAATATTTTTGTTACTGTGTGACACATACTGCTTTTCACATCACCTATGAGGAAAATAAAAGGTGCTGAAATTATCAAATTAAACAAGAATAAATGCGTTTCATTTCGTTTATATTTTATATTGGCTACAAAATGTCCTTGAACAGAAAAGTGCCACTTTGATCCCTCCTAGTAGGAAAAAAAAGTCTCATTTCCGAATAGGTCATGTGAAAAAGTAATTACCTACTTCTTTACTAACCGATACTGGAACTATTAAGTAATGGCGCCATCTTATCACTTAAACTACCGCCAAGCACTGATTCACAATGTTCAGGTGTGGTGATTAGACAACTGGTGAAAAGACTAGCGTGGAGGCATTCCATTTTAGCCGCCAGAGTTGTCAAGGCATTTGCTTTCTTAAGATTGTCTTGAGAATGCAAATTTTGTCTATGGTCACAGATCCCACTTACCTTCAGGTGGACTGTGGGCTCGTTTTAACTATTTTTGATCTTTTTTTTTTTTTATATCAGAGTTCGTCACGTAAATATACCCCTGTTCCTATCACAGACATTTCCCTTACCCTTGCAAATTTCAATCCCTAAATCTTTCACCATAGCAACTTGAAAGCCCATCTTCACAAACAAGAGGCCCTGAAATTTACTGTTACTATGCCGACCCCACTTCGTGGAGCTATCAAACTCAAAAACGCGTCGACCCCCACTAAGTTAGAGGGTAAGCTATTGGTTAAAATAAAAAATAACGCCGAACTACGCAGCGGTAAACCATAAACTGGACCCTTTTGAGAGTCTCGAGATTCAGGCGCGAAGTTGCAAGTGGGAGCGAGATTCCAAACTTAAGCTACTTAATTATAGTTAAGCATTTATTTTGAGGAAATTACATTGTATCAATGGGTTCACTAATGTGAATGGGTTCCAAATCATCATTCATGATACTATATTATTTTACAAAGTTTCATTTCGCAAAGAGATACTTCCCGCAACATAAATAAAAAAAAGAAAACTGGTCAAAATCTAACCTTATTCTAACTTATTTATAGCACAAACACGTTTTGCGAAATGAAAGTTTGTAAAAGAATGGTTTGGTAAAAAGTCAGGATACCGTATCAGTGACTAAGTTAAACATTAAAATATAAACTTACAAATTAATAAGCAAATTTACTAATTTATACAGATAGAATGCAACTGACAAGGCGTTCAGCGCCGCTGCCATCTGGGCGCGAATTAGAAAACTATCAACACGATAAGAAGACTACACAATAAAATAAATAAACAATAGTATCTAAATTGGCCTTGGTTGGTAAAAAAATGTTAATAGTTAGTTACATTTAGCTACAAATAATAATTATTAATAAACGGTTGGATGCCAGTAGCACAAAACCGACCGTCTCGTGGAAATCCTAAAGGAAGGAATCTTACAAGGATAAGTTCGCCTTTGTACTGGTTTTTTTTGTTATATTACCTTTGTTTGTATTATACAATAGATACATACAAACTAAAATATGTCCAGCATTCAAGGACGTCCCTTCGCTTGATATTTACATGATGAATTGTATTTTTTTTAAATTTGCTTGAAAGTAACACATCTCGATGTGGGGAAGAATATAATGTGCATTGAAATCGCTGCTGACAGAGCATGTATGGAAAAGGAAACTGGATAGCCTAAAATTAATGATACGAATTGTATGAGAATGTTTTTGACATAAATAACAAAAGAAGTCACGTCAAAACGTGCATACATTGACGTTTTGACGTGACTTCTTTCTATACCGTTACAATTATGTACGTACGTATTATGTTTCATTTCATAATTTTAATAAAAAAAACTGCGAACATTGTTGGACATTGTTAAAATAAAAATAAAAATTGGAGGCTTAAGAACTTTTAATTGGCAGTTATTTCATAATTATAATGGACCAAAAACAATTTGATCTTCTTGATATTTAGTAATTTTAATTCAAACCAATTATCAAAGTATCTTGATAAATATTCGTTTCTTATGAAATAGGTATTAACTGTTGCCTGTGACTCCGTCCGCGTCGAAGTTGATAAATGCTATTCCCTCAAGAATTATTCAATTTTCTTAGAGAAAAGTATCCTATAGTATGCCGTTCCCTGGTTTCAAGCTATCAAATCGAATGACATCGGTTCACCAATTTAAAGTAAAAGCGTGACAATCAGACAGACAGACAATGTGGAAGTATAGATTGAATCCTAATTAAACTAAATAACAAAAAAAACTGTCGTACATTTTTTGCTCTCGGACTTAGACGAAACCAAATAGTAATAACGTTATACATCCAAAGAATTGAACTTGGTTATTGTCTTAAAAAAGTGTTTATATAATATATATCTGCCGACTCAAAATCGTTGTGAAAATACACCATGGGATGACGCACGATTTTTAAAATGTCCGATTTCATATATACGTATACATGCGTATGGCGTTCCAATTTACTTGTAAAGTACAGTAATTGTTCACGTTACGCATTGAAGTCTTAGGATCACAGTTTTGAGATTGTAGTCTTCAGCATTCAAATGTCTTTGGATCTCAGATCCCACTTCCTAGGTCCTCGAGTGATTTAAAAAAAAGTTGTTTAATACATTTAAACAGACAAGAGTTATAATTATTATAATATATTCATAGTAATATTATTATTGTAAAAAAAATCCTCAACTGATAAGTCTAAATATTTTTAGGTATTTACTGATATAGTTAAGTTTATATTAGTATGACAAAAGGCAGTAAACGACTTCACAGACAGAGATTGATAAAAATAAACAAAATCGTTTCACGATGTTACCAAAAAGATAATGCATGTGTGTTAGAAATAATTTATAAGGGTTGTTTCTTCTTGTCACGGTACAATTACCTCGAGACAAGACACCATGCATACAGCACACTTTTTACTCCTTTATAAGCAAGATTCATAAATAAATTACCAAACATACGTGATCGCAAAGAAACCAAGCTTGGGGATTCTTCCTTACGCGCGTCAAAACAATGTCATTATACAGTTACTGTATTTCGTTCTTTGTTTGTTATTGTCTGGGCGTTATACAAGATGTTAATTTCCACGATTAACGCGTTCTTAGGCATTTAAAAAAAACTGTTCATCTTTTATTCTGGAACGACAATAAACATCTTTTTTAGTTAATCTTTCACCGATCAAAGTTAAATTTTAACGATACGTTTACAAACTGGCCACCTAGGCTAAAATCTATCATACCTTTAACTTACATCGTTAATAGCTAAATCGTAACAAGCTCTGCATAATTTGATACAAAGAAACTTACAGCCATAAAACTTTGCACAAGATTTTTAACTTATTAAATTAAAACTTTCCAATTGACGTGTTGCAATATCTACTGTATCTACTTTATTTCTTCGCTTCTATTACGTAGACCATAGATTAAAAAAAGACGTTTATTTATTAAATAGGCCGCATGGACAATTACATTTCAAAAACCTATCAGCGCATCCCAACTGACCACTGCTGAGTAGAAACGCGGGCAGAAACTCAATAGTCAGATTTTTTTTAATATTGCGAACGACAATGACTAAAATAAACCTTATTACTTAAAACATTGATATAGCCGTCATCGTCGATCGTATTGTACACTATTTTGTAATCGCTCAATACTCTCTTAAATCTTGTAAACGATGTTGATCGCACATTTACCAATTTTTCACTTCTCATGCTCGTAAAGTCCTTAATTATGCTGGGTATAGGCTGCATAAAATCGCATTTTATGCACTAGTGCATAAAGTGTTGTCGTCATCTAGACTAAGACAATCAAGCCTTACAGCCAGACAGACGTTTAGACTGCATTAATTAAACTTGTTATTTAAATACATTAAAGGAATTTAAAACAATTAAAAACAAACATTATTAGCAAAATCAATACAAAATATGACTATTAGCCTGCCGGCGAGGTTGAAAACCATACGGCTTGGATAAAATGGTTTGTTTTATGCCCTTGTTGTAAAATCTACTATTACATTATCACTGTTATAATATTTCCTCGTAATCGAAGTAGAAAAAGCAGAGTGTATAACTCGGTCTTAAAACCCATTTAATCCTCGACTTCATTATCCAACCTCGCCTTCCGGCTCGGATGGATACCATAAGGCTTGGATAAAATGTTTTGTTTTATGCCCTTGTTGTAATTTGTAAAATCTACTATATTATTGATTACTTTAGTGTTCTTTTTTGTTGATTGTTTGTTTTCATCAATAAATAAAAAAAAACCTGGACTATAACAACTCCTCTAACTTGAACCGAATTCCCTAGGTCTGGTAGCCTCTTTACTTATTAATACAACGGGTTAGGGCCTCCCAGCGAACAGGGTAATGGCGCCACTAAACACGGCTGCCTATTGGTTGCCGCAGTTTTCGCCGCCGGTGATTTATCTGCCGTATATTGTTTACTGTATTTTATGATCCGGCCGCGTACCCTCGAGAGAAGGACTTAACCTCTATTGTTGGCATTTTAGTGGTAATTTTAATTTTTGTCGGATTAATTTTATTACACTAGACATCACGTTTAAGGCAGGGTCTGCCTTAGAAGCTGGCGGTCCTGGTACAAATCCCGTTAATGTCAAATATTTGTGGGATAAGTCTCAACATTTGTTCCTGAATCTTGAATGTTGTCTATCTATTATGGTACCCATAGTGTGTTCACGGACTTTAATTGATATACCACTATAGAAATTGGTCGTATAAAACCAACAATTCATTTCCATGTAATTTCTATCTCGTCACTTGACGCTGTCATTATGACAGGGTTCCATACTCGCATTAAAATTATGAATTCTGAATATGATGATGACACCAATAAAAAAAGCTGTTATTAATCACTGTTTACACACAACAAATGCATCGCTATCAACATTATTCACATCCAGAAACTTCATGGTTGTGCATTGTGTCAGGGTAGACTTTTTATCTGCCTTGCACTATAGGCGCCTTTTTTATTTATTTATTCTGAAATATGCTGGAAACTGTCCCCTATAATATTATTGATTGGGTATTCTTGAACGATCCAACAAGTCAAACAGAGTTTTGCCTAGGATAAAAAGAGAGGTCAAAAGATTTATTAATTAACGATTAGTTGCTTTTTAACCAAACTACCATATAACCTGATGGAAGCAAACGACGAGATTGAAAACTGATGCCAGCTGTACACAATCGTCAAGACTCTCGGGCTGATTCCCATCGCGACCGACATGGCGAGACGAGACGAGAGCGAGCGAGATAAGATGAGAGCAGTGTGTACACACTCGCTCTTTGCTTGTCTCGGGGTGTCTCGACGAGTGTGTACAGCCGGCATGAGAACTTATACCAGGTTTATTTAACTGAGTAGAGTGAAACATACTTTACCAGAGGTAAATGTGAAACTTCTCTTTGCAGTTTTTAACTTGAAAGCAATATAACAAGTAAAAAAAACAATACAATATTTAATTACTAAGCACTTTAGTCCCTATTCATTAAATGCATTAAAAGTAACGCAATTTTGCATTGCATTTCATGCTCATGCCATGTGATAAAGCACACTTACACTTTAAGTGTGTTCTTGCAATTAAAATATTTTATTACCGTTCTCATTTTCGTCATAAGTGGCGGTTGATAGTAGATGCGTTTTTGCGTCATAAATTAATGTAAACGTTTATTTATCTAGATCTGTAATTTAATAAAAAAAATATATTCGTGGCCAGTTTTAAAAGCAGCATTTTCTTGCATTTTTCTGGCAGCTTATCATAAACTTTGCAATAAAATGTTTATCTTTTTATTTCCCCGTGTCACAAGCAGAGCGTTATGAATAATGCTGGGGAATTTTTACTCCCCAGAGACAGTTCCAGTGGTCTTGACTTAATAATATCATTTACATTGTCGCCAGCTTTGAGCTAGTTCAAATTTAGTGCGCTTGGAGTCTTGGGCAAAGGCAATTTAAAATTATAAATGATAGTCTATTAAAACTCTCTAGACTGTGATAGTGATAACGAAAGATTTAATGTCCCATAGGACAAATAGTTCGTGTGTATTTGACTCGTGTAAGCGAGTTTTCTCAGCTAGCAAAGGACCGTTGAGATTATCGTGCACCCCAGCAAAAACATTGAGCACTTAAGTGCCTTGTATTGTGCCTTGACAAGTTTGACAGTGATAATGACAAAGTTCTATGAATGCTTAAGAACTTTATTTGGTAATGTAACACGGGTGTCAAGTTTAAAAGCCAAATCATCTCTTTTTTGTACCGTAAAAATGGAGCAAACAAACAACAACTTCTAATTATAAATAAATAAATATCAGGGGACAATGTCACGCTAATTGAACTTGTTCCAAACTAAGCGCTATAGGCTTGTACTATGGGTACTAGACAAATATATAAATACATTCGAGTATATAGAAACTTAATATTTACTAAAATATATCGAAACCGACCAAAGAGCTCATCACACAAATATCTGCCCTTACTGGGATTTGGACCCAGGACCGCTAGCTTCGTAGGCAGGATCACAAAGCTTTATAAATGCTTAACATATTCGGTAATGTAAGACGTCATTGCAAGGGTACCAACTTCAAAAACCTAATCATCAAAAACAAACAAACATCTTTAAAATCATACTTATCTTTGTATTACTTTATAATATAAGCATAGTGTAAATAGAACGCGGGACCGCGGTGGATGCGAAAAGCACAAGACCGGTCTGAGTGGAAAGCCTTGGGGGAGGCCTATGTCCAGCAGTGGACGTCTTTCGGCTGACATGACGTGACGTGACGTGAGTGTAAATAGAAAAAGAGTTAGTCGGCGACCCTTTAGGAGTTTATGTTACCTTTTACTGCTCGAACGCAAGGGTTGTAGGGTAGTTTTAAAAGAGGTGGACCTTATGCAAGGTCCGCCTAGATTGCTTATACCATCTTATTCTTAAACCTACCCCCAAACAGCCTTCGCCCGGCGTTCCGATGTGGGGATAAGACAACCAGATAAATTACTACCATAGAGGCATTCAACCTTAGTCTTTACGGTTTGCAGCGCATCATTGCATTCTTGTTTTTTAATATTTAGAACGTAAACGTCTATGGGTCTCCTCCCACTTACCATCAGGTGGCATGTGTGCTCGTTTGTACAATCAAGGACTTTAATTGTTGATCAACCATAGAACCTGGTCATAATGACACCGTCAAGTAAATACATAGAAATCACAAAGGTATTAATCGATGATTATATGCGACATTCTATAGTGGATCATCAATTAAAGTCCGCGACCGTACCTTGCTATAAAAAAGTGGCACATCCAAAAATTGACCATAACCCAGCAGTATTAGCTCTCCGTTAAAATGGTCCACGGATAAATTCTCTCATCTCATTGTTGGCGTTTTTGCAAGGTGCCCTTTGTTTGAAGTAAACATCGTCAGCTCATTACAGTGTTTATTAAATTAATAAAGCAAGTTTATTAACCAGTGCCTTTTTATTTATTCCAGGTAAAGAATTACGAGTGTCTGTACCATTACAAGTGAGTTACTTAGCTTGGTAGACTTACATACATGCATACTTGGACATACCATCAGGCCTGTCATCCCAGAGTGGGGTAGGCAGAGCTACAGAATTACCTACAACTTTTGCGGGTGGTAGGACCTTGTGCGGGGTCCGTCCGGATCGCTACCATCATCTTATCCATTAACCTACCGCCAAACAGCAGTGTTCGCATTGTTGTGTTCCGGTTTGGGGATAAGACAGCCGGTGTAATGACTAGCATAGAGGCATTCCATCTTAGCCCTCAGGGTTGGCAGCGCATTTGCAGTCTTAGGCTTGCAGTCTTAGGCTTGCAGTCTTGTGAATACGAATGTCTATGGGTCACAGTTTCCACTTACCATCAGGTGGCCTGTGTGCTCGTCAGGCTTCCCTATGCCAAAACTTGTTGATAATTCAGTAACCACATTTTGAACCAATAGGCTTAAATGTTTACCAGCGTATTAGTGACAGGGTGCAAGCCCATCGCCTAACGGCCAGCCTTTATTCCCTTAGTCGCCTCTTACGACATCCATGGGAAGACATGGGACACTATTCTAACCCGGCAACTACACGGGGCGAAATTGACATATTTAAATATTTTCATAATTATTACTATGTTCGTCCGGATTGGTACAGTTGACGTCAAAGATATGTTTACATTTTTGGACCTTATTTCAACATATCTTTGACGTCAACTGTACCATCATCCTATCCGTTTACGTACACCTAAGCAGCATACGCATTGCTGGTCAAGACAACCGGTGACTCAGGCTGAGACTGAGAGGTACTATTCCATTTTTGGGATAAGACAACCGGTAAACCTGGCAGAGACGTACTAGAAAATGTATCATAGTCCTCTGAGTTGGTAACACATTTGCAGACTTAGGATAGTAGCCTGGGTCTCAGAACTCATTTACCAACTGGGGGCATGTTTGTCTCCACGCCATTAAAAATGAAAAATTTCAATTAGTATAAGATAATGTATGATTTGTTTCAAGGCTTTCTGATATATTATAAGAAATGCCTACTTACTTTGCGTTACACATCGTTAAAGGTTTTATTCGACATTAATTTGCAATTTCAAAATATGTTTAACACGTTACGACGACGTCGCCGTCATTTTCAAATAATTTTGCAAAGTTCAAAAGCAAACTTTGTAAATTTAACCTCCGTTTCATTATCCGAATCGCTATGCATTTCAATTGAAATTCAGTTCGGTTTCAACATTATAATCACGCATTGAAAACAATCTCGAAATTAATTCCATTTCAAAGTTATTCTCCTGCCACGTATCTACCAATGGCAAGTGAGAATTTCATTAAAACGGGAGCTTCTATAACAATAATAAAGTAATAATCCTCCAGTAAGCGGATATTCCCGAACTCATTAAATTGGAGACCGGGAGCCGAGCATTAGCGGGTTCAAATTAAGTAAACAAGGTTTTCGAATTTCGCCTCTTGTTTTGGAAAAAGTTGTTCCTTGTAACGACTACCAGGTGGTACTCGTAGGTGTTTGTCGGAATGCGCATCGAGTTTTCATAAGAGAAGTGCTGTTTTTGAACTGTTGACAGATTCAAAAACCTAATACTAATGTTACAGCTGTGAAAGTAACTCTGTCTGTATTCTGTACGTGTGAAATTTGCTATGGTAACTTCGAGCCCCGAGAAAGGACGAAGGGTATTTTTATTGGATAATTACTGAAGATATACCGATAAACGACTTCTACGTGGAATTTAAATCACAGGAAACAGCTAGTTGCTTATATTATTAAAAAACTGACTAGGTAAGAGTAAGACTTGTCCAGGAAGGGTTTCGTTCCACGCTTACAAATATGTACATATTTCTTGTATTGGGAAACCCTCTAAATATATTTTATTTTCATTATTTGTTGCTACAGCGTTAGCTGTATATTTATTACGCTTCATGAGATATATACAGTACGCTGACAGACAGACAGGAGGACAGACAGCATAATGTTTAGTAGGGTCACGTTGGCACACTTTTGGGTATGAAATTCGAAAAAGGTTTTTCAACCAAAACAAATGTATTTTATATACACATTGCCAAAATAACCACATAACCTTTGTAGCGTGTTGTGAACCCAAAAGCATGATAAACGAAATTCGCATCTCGATAAAACCATCACGCCCCTGAAGTGTACAAAACTGTACAAAATGTTGGATCTATTGGACATTTCAGCGCAATTTATTGTACAAATACAAGCGACCAAAAGGGTCTGTCATTGGGCATCATTAATAAAAGTTAACCAGATCGAGGGAGCAACCCTATAACATTTATTTGACGCCGATGATCGATCACTTTATAAATTAATATTGTATCGTTCTTACGTGTACGCAACTTTCAAAGTGTATTAAATATTGTAACGTTTTTATTAGAATCGGAACGCGACTAAAACCAACATCCTGTGTTTATTCGTAGTTTTAAATAAAACATTGAGCGTGATAAAATTAATTTCTTTTTGTCCGCGTTTTCATTCCGTTTCTATTCTTCTTTATGAAATTAAACTTGATAACAGACTTTGATAAAGAAATCTTTGCTTTATTATATTTCTTGATCATCTAGTCATGGTTTTGTCACTCCATTTTAAATTCAAATGTGTCAAATCACGCTGATGGTCTCGGTTTTCCTGAACGTTATCCTGCTCTACCTCATTTCCGCAACTGTCTGTATCATTTTTTACTTCGATTCCTTCAGCTTTGCTTCCCTGGGTTCCTTCCCCTCATAAATCACAACAGATCCCTAAAACCTGTACCCCTGTACATTAATGCGTCGTCGATCACTGGGTTCCGTTACAGGCGTACTTGCATCCTGTCAACTGCTCTAGATTTATTAACTACGTGAAACGAAGCGTTCCGTTCCGATTTTAAAATCTTTGCAGTTTTCAAATTGATTAAGAACTTTTTTGATAAACATCGGATTCAAGTGAAGGTTTATTGATTAAGACTTATTAACTGATTTTGCTTGCTGGAATTCTTTTGAATGTAAGAAGTAAGTAGAGCTAAGTTTGGCACTTGCTTAGTTTGTGTACGATTGCGCTGGGTTTTTTCTTTATAAACATTGCAAACAGGCCAATTAAGTTCTTTAAGCTAAAATATGTTTTAAAAGTCAAAACATTTTGTTAACGTTGGTGTGATGAAAATATTAAAAGGTTATCACATATTTTTGCACCTGAATCGAACAATAACATTCCCTTTCACAATTTTTCAATATCGGGATACATTTAGTTGAAACATTAATGAACGCTGGCTTTAATCCCCTAACGAATGTTACGAATTTTATTTTAGGTGTAACATTCATTTTACTTTCTGCACGTGCTAATATTGACCAAATAACGGTATTTCTTTTTAGGCTGTCACAAAAATTTATCACATTCTGGCCTTCCTGTGTACTAATATTTATTTGCTGCATCGGGTTGAAAAATATGACGTCAGCGGGGACAAATACTCAAACAAGTAATCAAACAACCACTGTTCTAATTTGCAGTGTTTAGGTTATTAAAAGAAATTGTCATCTTTTTTTAAATGCTATTTATAAGATAAAATTTCCTAGATATTGCTGTCCACTTTTAGAGCCTAATAACTCCTACACGGCTTAACAGATTTTCAAGAAACGTAGCTAAGAACTATCGAATTTAAATAACCTTTCTATTAAAATAACTGTGTTTGAGACATTACCATCCATTTGTAAGCTACAATTACACGGATAGATAAACATATACATACGTTAATAATATTTGACACACCTTTGTTTGAATATAATTTTAACAAGAGATATTCTTTCCCTCATTTCAAGATTCTTTTTCACGCCTTCATTCCCAGAGCAGGCGGACCGAGCTATTAAACTACCAACAACTCTAAAACATGTTCATAATTCTGTAAACCCATTTTGCACAATTAGGCTAAGATATTTACAAAAGGATTAGTGACAAATTGCAAGCCCATCGCCTAAATGTACAGCCTTCATTCCCGTAGTCACCTCTTACGATATCCACGGGAAGACTTGGAGTGGAATTATTCTTAGCCAGCAACCACACGGGGTAAAACGGTAGTTAATTAAAAAAAATAGTTCTTTATTAAATTTTAAGCTAGAAATTAAATTAATAATTTACTTAAAGGTCAGACGATACAAACCCAATGACGGCAGAACCAAATTGTACCGATGAAATTGTCTAATGGTATCCTCGTAGCAAAAGGCACCGTCTTTCTTTACCTGGTGCTGGTGACAGGAGTTCCCTGGATGGCTGAAACAGAATATACTATTTTTATGATTCTTGGATAAAGTAAATGCTACAGTTATTGTTTTTCTAATTATGTGATGATGACAACTTGCAATGCAATTAATATTGTAACATTACATTGATGAAAAAAAATAAAAATAAAAAATCTAAAATTTATAAAAGACTATCCCAAAAAAAAATTGTACGTTCCTCGTTCCACAGTCTACCAGTCTTCCAGTAACTATCAACTCCAATTTCTTCTTTATTACGGTTAGAAACGACCTTATGTCATCCAACTTACTCATAAAACCGCAAGCAACAAGAAATTTCCTCGAAAATCCTACAAATTTGACGACTGCTGTTCAAACTACACAACCTTTTTTATTTTCCAACGCTTCTGCTGATTTCAAGCTGAAAACTTTTACCTCCCACTTGTATATTGGACAAACTAGCTTCCACTAGTTACCATAAAAGCCCAACATTTATAATGTACGGGGCAATATCCTGGTATAAAATTTAAGCCCCAAAGCTCACGTGGTGCTTTAGTGAAAAATTCCCGGGTATAGAGTGGGCGGTAAAATGCCCTGGGCATTAATTTATGAGTCCTGGGGTCCGGCCCGACGCGGATAAACTAGGGTTCCGTATTCCCCTGTTTCTTTTTTTTGTCCCAATTTATCTATTGCGGTTGTGTTGTAAATTTTTTATGCGGATTGTTTGGTTCTTTTGTTCTAGCGTTAAATTTTGCTCTTTGTGAAAGTTTTCTTCTGTCAGACATTAAATTACCACCGCTTGGAGAAATGTCCAAATAAATACAATAATTATTTGTCGCTTTGATCGCTGAATTTATTGTTATGATAATTAGAATAAAAAAGATTTTAAAAGTAAACCTACTATCTATAATCGTTAACATTTGCAAAATTTTGCTTTTTACCAAATTAGAAAAAAACAAGATGCGTAACATGAAAGCTAGCGACTGTCGAAAACTCTCAGAAAATATAACAGATATCAGAAAACTTTAAACCGATATCGAAAGTACGTGATGATCCAATGAGTAAAATCACTTTTTTTTATAAAAGAAGTAATATTAAAAATATTAAGTTTAAAAGCTCCCATATATTTATGATAACGGTTCTTGAGGCGATGATTTCTGTAGGAGATAAAACTTTTAAGAAATAAAACAATTTCTGAATCATATGATAATAGTGAATGCCTTTTAAACTGAATGTATGGAAGAATTTAAAGTAATATTTCGGATATTTATGGTTTTAATAAAAAAGTTATTGATGTTATTTAACTTATTATCTGTTATATTTACGGAATAATCGCCTGGCTACACTTAACGATCTTGTCTATCCTCCTGTACATGTTTCTTTTCTAAGAGCCAGTGATATTGTAACTTAACGTATTGACACAACACTTTTGACAACCCTGTCACGCCGTCTTCTTTTAACATGCGAGTTTCCAACCCAAAGTGTCAGGTATCCCACTCGCTCTTTAATACGATGTAGCGCCAACTTAAAATTCAATATTCAACACGACGTTTCAGTGTAAACATTGCGTGACAGCGTTTTGGGGTGTAGTTTAAGTTGGCAACTTGTGGAGGAGTCAATTTTATGCTTATCAAGTTTGGAGTTTGGTTAGTGTCCCCCAGAATTAACCGGAACGAGTTATTTATGCGTTGGTTAGTGTTTTAGGTGATAAAGTTGTGGTGAAAACTGCTAAATCATAAGAGAAACAAGTTACTTTTCAATTTGTCAATGTAATATTAAGGTTGAGTGTACCGTGTTCCGTCAAAGCATTAGTAAAAATTTAAAAACGTGTAGCAGCAGTCAAAGCAGCTGGGCCAATCGGTAGTACCTGTTAGTGTTTTTCAATCCATTACGGCATGCCTTGCTATTTTATTTATGCAGATTGAGTGCAAATTTCTACGGGTCTCAGATCTCACTTACCATCAGGTGGCATGTGCCGTCATCTGCCTTTTCTATGTCATAAAAAAGACAACTTTATTCTGCTGATTGATAATATTTCGTCAACGAATTGGGAACTGAGTTGTTTACAAGAATAACACTTCTAAAATTATTCATGTTGATTTTAATAACAGAATAGAAAAATGTTGGTTGACCAGGGCAATATATTCACACGATAAGAAAAGAACTGACTAAATGCAAAATTTTCGTAAAGTCAGTTAAGTACGTAAAATTACTTAAGAAAGTACGTTCTTTTGTTTACTTAATCAAAAACGGACTAATTTGGACTGGATAGGGACAAACGTATACTTGGTGTCTTTAACATTTCCGCCAAATGACAAATTGCGCCAGAAGTATGGGCACGTATTTTTAAAAAAAACAGAGCCCTAAAACTATGAAAGCGTCATTGCAGCCCCGCGTCCTATTATTTTTGAGATTCGACGTCCTAAATTTGCCAAACTTCACGATTTACTAAATCTATTAAAATCCAAATTCCCTGTGGCTTGCACCATTCCGCTTCAGACCTGTTTTGTTGCATCATCTATCATCTTCAACGCGTTTTTGCCGCGTCGCGTGAAGAGTCGAAAATTACTTACAGCAAACTACATGGTTGGTAGGAAAAATAATTGTTTTTTCGGCAATGTTGTACAGTTGACAATATTCTAGAACTGGCACTTGATTTGATCTATTCTTGTGACTTGTATCTTGAGTTTATTCGTCTCTTTAAGGGCCGTATTAATAAACTCATCTTGACTGTGAGGCCCGTCACAAGATACGTCAAAGTAAACGCCAAACCATAGAACGCTGTCAATTTTGACGCATCTCGAGATGAGCCTTAGGGTTGAGATCGGTTAATTAATACGGGCCTAAGTGTTTAATTATTTTGTAATTATCCTTTCAATTTACTTACGTCGTTTTTTGTGCTTTGATCATCTCATAAGTGAAGTTTCAAGGGATTTTTGAGCGTATTTATCAGCATCATCATGTTTTTTATGGTTTTTGTGGTTTGTGAATTATAATTATTGCGCTATATTTTACTTAACAATTATTATATTTTTCTTAAACAGTTTGCTGGATATTACAGACGAATTATGGCGTGCAGAGGCACCAACAAAATAAATACGACGTATAGATGGCAGATACTGCAGAGAGCATTACTGGCGTAACCAGGCGGAAAAATCGAACGCTGTATTTTTGCCGTGTTTCGCTACATTAATTTTGCTGTATGATCATTACGAGCTTTATTTCGCTACTGCTTCGCGCAGAATTTTTTGATCAATCTTCTTTTAGTGTACCAATTCTTTGAGTTTTCATCCGTATCTCCATTCCTCAGGCATTGACGAAAAACCATATTTGAAGCATTAATTAAAAATTCTTTCCTTTTCTCTTTTTCTTTAATAGTTTCGTTCTCAATTTCATTGATGATCTATTTAATACCTATTTTCGTAGTTTTATTTTTATAGACGTCATAAAATTGTTTTTTTATTGTACTTTTCCAAATGATCATCATCTTTTCCTAGATGGCAGCATTAGCTGTTTATTTTTTATTTCCCATCAAAAGATTTCGTAACGGTGGTCCCCTGCTAATAAAAATAATGGACTTGAGACATTAACTAGGCTTTACTGGGGACGTTACGCGATAATTATGTTTCTTAGAGGCAGTTGACTATAAAGTTGCGATACATACAAACCTAAGTATACTAGGGCGTTGAATACTGGATATATCATTGTAAGACTGTTTATCTTCGGATGCAGAGTTATATTATTGTTAATTGTCATTAAAATCATTAAACTGTGTCACTACATTGAAGGTTCTGTGTTCATGTCTAATAAGTGATTAAAAAAATAAGGATAGGTTACATATTTTTTTCGTAACAATATTTTTTATAATAATTATTGTTTACACTAGCTCCAGAACTGAATGTAGGATTTTTAATACAAGCACATTTTATACAGTAAAACGTTTTACAATGAAATTTGTTAAATGTCACAATTGATTGAATTTAGTTAAAAGTTACTTTGTAACAATATATTTACAAAACTTTTTTTTTTCAATTCCTTGAATATCAATACCTTGACCAAAAAAAAAGAAAGAAATACTATATTTGACACAATTTTAGAAACAATTAAGGTTTTCTAGGGTTGGGCTCCGTCACTGTAAACATGTATGTTACTTATATCGTAAATACCTAAGAAAACCAATTTTCTTGTTGTAAACAGTTTCTAGTTAACCTACTCGTGCCATCGAGGTATTAAGGCACAGAACACGCAAATGGCAAATCACAAAAAGTCTATACGTAGTTTTTTAACCTTTGGAGAAATTAATCAAGGTATTTCTGTACTAGACATAATTAGGTTGTCGCGTTGTACGTGAATGATTGTTTGTAAAAATAAAATCATTTCAACTTCAAATTGTTACGAAGAAGTTAAAACGCTGGTAGAATGTGATTTGTAAAAAAAACTATACTTACGTCCTAAATAAAGACTCATCTTTAGTTTATTTGAGTTAGATTAATGTAAAAGCTAATATTAAAAACTTGGTTATAATAAATTATTTTTTCTTCAATTTATTTACTATAATCAGCAGTTACAATTATTTTTAAATTAAGACGCGCTTCGGAAACCTGTTAGAGGTTTATATGCAGCGCGAATGAAATACGCCTCGCTCACAGAATAAGTAAGTACCTACAAATAATTATAATAGTAGTTAAACATAGTTATTATTTCTTAATTATTTCTTACAACCACTACCAGCAATTTTACCCATTTTCGTTTATATGTCCTCTGATAAATATATTGGTGTTCATTTATACCCGTTTCTATAGTTTTTCCTTTGCCATTACTTCTACAAATAATATTGTATGTAATTGCATCCTCTTTTATATAACTAAAGAGGCGGATAAGATGGCCTCAAATTAGAAAACCACAACTTATATCTTTTATTTTTTCTGGTATTTTGTAAATTTGCCTTTTCGCTTTTTCTACTCCAAGGTTAACTGGAAGAGATCCCATATGGGGTAAGTTCGCCGCGTTCGTTCACATTATCTATAGTGATGCAAAATATTTTCTAACTGGCTATGTGCAATTCAGAGTTTACATACATACATAAATTAAATCCAATCTTACAAGAAGAGTACAGATTACGGAAAATTAGACAAAACATAAACTTTTCCCTAGCAGTGTGACACCATAAAAGCTATTAAAATACTCATTTAACATCTCACTAATTTCGTAGACAAAAAACCAGTGTTTGCGTGATTGCGAGTGAGAAACACGCACCTTATAATTAATTCCCGACTTACAGGCAGCATTACACGAATGTGGAACGCCGCCTTCAAATTGGATGAGACGCATGGCTGGTAAGACAGACGAACTTTTGGAATAAGAAGAAAAGGTTGTATTATTTAGAATAACTTAGAAGAATATTAAAAGGAAAAGACTTACTATTTTATAATACACTCAGGAGCAAAAACATCGGGTCAGAGTCAGAGGTTTCATACAAACGAGACTATTTCGAAGCCTTCATTCCTCGCCAGGGGTTGTTTTGAGTGAGGTTTATTGGTGGATACTGCGGGGTTCAATAGAGGAGGTCAAAAGTTTTTAAGATTTCTAACTGATCGCACAATCAGTTAACACCACAGCGGGAGAGTTTGGGTCAGCACTTGGATTTCCTTACATTTTATTGCCATTTTAGATGTTTTTTCTGAACATGCGCAATTCCGGCGTTAACCGCAGATTCATTCAGTTAGGTATCCTAAGCACTCTGGAAGTCCTGTATCGATGCTCGGGGTATTCATCATCAGATTTCACTAAAAACATTCTCTGGCGAGGAGCCAAGGCTTCGAAATAGCCTATTTAGTATGAAAAACGCACTCTGACCCGATATTTTTGCTCCTGAGTGTGTTTTTTTATTTGCCTAATATTGTGTCCCATTGCTGGGCAAAGGCCTCCTTCCCTCATCCCTCAGAAAAGCGCCTAATTTATCTGGCATCTCCGGAGATGGAATTTAGTTACAATTCTTAAATAAACTTGGTTGAACATTAGGTAAAATTGATGCCTGATTTCGTATTCCGAATAACAGAGCCTACTAAATGATTTAACATTATGTTATTTCATTAAGTTAAAAAGAAATAGAAAACTTTAACTCGCCACGATTTTTCTGTTATTTTTAATGTTGAATATGACGCCAAATTCTCAAGTTATTTGAAAATAAAATGCTAATTGTGAATGAAATCTGCAGACACACATATATGGAGATACACAAACGCACAGATACATAAATACACCATGTTAAACTTATAACAGTTCTAACACACCCCGCACTCTTTTGACGTCAAAAAAAAAACGCCAGAGTCATTAGTTTCCAAATCGCGATAGCATTGTGTATCGCATGTTATTTACTCCCTTCGCCCTTTTATTAGCTGTAGAGAAATACCTTTTCAAAGGTCAACATGTTTCGCTGAGCTTTTTTATTTGTTCCACTGTTAGCTGAATTAGTGTTATACGCGTGCATGATCTCTTGGAAAAAAATCGAATAAATCTACCTACAGAGTTTAAGTAAATTTGTAGTAGGGTGCGTTCTGATCACTTCTCTATAATTGGTGTTGCCGTCATGCATGTACAATAATGTACTATGGTAGATTGGTAAGACAGTCGATAAATTTCGGAATTAAGGCTTTCTAATCTTCTTACTTAAGGTTGATAACGATTTAGCAAACATACATTCCAAAATTAGGTTCTTCATAATGCTCACTTTTGTACTTTCTGATGTTATGAGCACCTTCGTTTATTTTTTCTGACTAACAAAAGTTATATCACTCTGTCTAAAATCCTAAACGTTTTTAATCTTAATTTTTCAAACAACATTTCCCTTTTATCAATCCCTCAAGGGTTGACTGAAGAGATCCATTTAACGAATCAGTTAGCTCTTGTTAATTATTGTTTTTACTTCATCGTGTTGTGTTTCTTATTATCTTTTGCAATAGACATACGAAGGGCGTTCAATAAATTTTCGGTATGAGAACGAAAACAAAAGCATACGATTAGTGTATTATTTTTATTTTTCTGTATATCCCCCCCCCCCCCTATGTTTATACACTTATAATCACTTAAATTCATTTGACCACTTTTGGACAGTAGATAATGAAGGAACGGACTCACGCTAAACTAAATCCATTTCTTCTTTAATAGACTTTTGATTTTTTTCCTGTTTAGACAAGAATTTTAATTAACATTGTAAAATCGCTGATGGTGATCACCTTAGTTCACCAGTAGCAGAAAAACACAAGAACGTGTGGGCTTCAAATTTCCTTTTTTTACTGTCAATGAATGACTCTTACCGGCCAGTATTAAGAAGTTTACTAAAAAGGTTGGCAAGATACCAATACCGAGAATTTATTGAACGCCCCTGGTACATACATATTACATTTAGCTTTCCTTTCTCTTTTATTTATGACATCAAACCATGATGAATATTCCGAAGCTACATATCCTGATATTTCATTACTAATATCATGCTTCACATTTACCAAAGCAATGTCAAAAGTACGTCGGCATTTTGAGGAAAAAACGCCAGATTCGATCAAAGAAATAATGCTGGTAATAAGCAATTTTCCTATTTTCAGATTACACATATTCTGCCCACATCAAAGACGACAGTTTTCCGGAGACGGGGTGCGGTGATAAGGACAGAAAAATCTTGTTATGGATAAATATAATATAATGCAATTTTTTCCACATGATGGATGGGGTCTGATTAGATTTGGGCTGAAAAAATGAGATTTTCTTGGACCTTACATTTTATCGTAAACGCTCTATCGAGGGGTGGATGTGTTGGCATTTTAACCGTTTTGGAACTGGGGTTTTATTCTATTCGGGGTGAACCTTATTGCTTTTGAGAAGTCAATAGTTATCTTACTCTTATGTACTTGACAATAATGGCAGCCGAGTAAAAAACGATACGATAACTATGTAGAGGGAAAGAAGAATAAGGCCCCTGGCTTTTTTCACTGGATTCTTGTAACGTTACCGTCGTTGTTTTATCTTATTGTAGAATCAATCAATTTTACAGCATGACTTTGTAATATAGAGAGATATAAAAACTGAATATTTCACAAGAAACTTGCAAGGCAAAAACAGCTGATGAAAAGATGACAATACTTCCAAAACTACCATAAACAATCTCCCGAAAACTGTACACGAGCGACGGAATAATTTCCTGCAGGCCGAAATTAACTATTTGCCGGACGACGAATGACGGTAATAGCAAATTTCTAATCTGCGGGCTCATTTCGTAATAGCGACGAGATATTTGCAAAACAAAGCAAACGATAATCCGAGACGCGAATCGATTTGTCGATATTCGGCAATATTAATGACTGCGATGTTTGGGTGGTGAGCGGAGAGCGTATTCCATTAGTAAAGATGTGTAGGCAATGGCAGATGGCGACGGCGATAATGTTTCTGAATTTTATTAATGGAGAACTATTGCATGCGACTATATCTGTGTAGAAGTCGTTTATCCCTACAGAACTATTTATTTTCCGGTGTCAAATGTATGAAAAAGTGTATTAGAAGAAGAAAAAAAAAGACGAAGTAGAATAAGAAGAAGAAGAAGAAGTAAAATACTTAGCTGTCTATAATACTGGCATTAATAATTTACTGATAAATGACCGAGAGAGTGTAATAGACATAGATAGAAAAGTACTATTAATGCTCCAGTTTTACTAAAATCTGATTATTTTTAAATCGATACTGGTAGTAAGATGCATGTACAAAATCAATGTTAATGGCCACCCATATCATGTTTGATAAAAAATGACTTTTTGTTTTTGTGGCATAGAGAAGACTAACGAGCACACAGGCCACTTGAAAAGTAAGTGGAAATTGTGACCCATAGACATTCGCATTCACAATACTGCAAGCCTAAGACTGCAAATGCGTTGCCAACCCTGAGGACTAAGATAGAATGCCTCTATGCTAGTCATTACACCGACTGTCTTTTCC
Organism: Acleris sparsana; assembly: GCA_923062465.1. Classification (NCBI taxonomy): domain Eukaryota; kingdom Metazoa; phylum Arthropoda; class Insecta; order Lepidoptera; family Tortricidae; genus Acleris; species Acleris sparsana. The sequence goes on from OV281303.1 coordinate 15,453,682, forward strand.
CCATACCGGAATACAACAATGCGAACACTGTTGTTTGGCGGTAGGTTAATGGATAAGATGGTGGTAGCGATCCGGACGGACCCTGCACAAGGTCCTACCACCCGCAACGTCCTTTATTACAATCTTAATAACTATAAATTTGATTTAATCTTTATTTACAATTGCGTTGGGTAATCATACTGCAGTCATAATTATAATGACACTATTAATATGCCCTGTAGTATAATATTATATAAAGGCCAATGAGGACTATGATGATAATGACAATTTCAACGTTGTTAACAATATACCCAATGGTAATAATCTCCAGGAATTCGATTTCATATTGGACCACTGCTTAATTTAACCACTAATCGTTGACGATATTAAATGCACGAGTAATCCCCCTTCAGGGTGTATTGAAACCAGGACCAATCAGCGGAAATTCGCTGAGTTCCGTGAAATTATGCTTTTGGGACACAATTTTGGGATTCCTGTTGTTAGTCTCTGTTGCGTTAATGGGGTCGTTCCGATAATTGGAAATGTCGTAAACTGATAACAGTTTATCTAAAAGCACAAGTCTATCAAGAGTTAAATTGATAATTATGCAAGATTCACAAAAACATAGACACCATTTTGTTCTTCATATTCATAACGGAAGCATATCTAAAACAGTGATGACTTGCAAAGAGGAGGATATGCATTTGTTTTGCTGAGATACTTCACTCTTTTCAACACGGTAAAAACAATATCGTTTTTCATCTGTTATCTTATTGTCAACGTTTTGATAGCTCTTATTTTCTTGACAGTAATGGCGGCTGACGTCAAAACTGTACCATAACAGGTCAAAGACGATATGTTTTTACCATCGGGAATAGAGGCAGCGATGCTACACGGGTAAATCTTATTGTTTTTGATAGCTCCTATTTACTTACTTGACAGTAATGGTGGCCAAGTTAAAAACAGTACACACAGCAACACACTTAACTGCCCATTAAAGACGGAAGTGAGAAAATGTAGAAAGAGATGAATATAGATTTTCCATAAGAATGTCATGTGCACGACAGAGACTTTTTCTCTCTGTTCATCTTCAATGGTCGCTCAGCTGTGTGGGCGACTGTACCACACGTCAAAGTTAATATGGTTATATACCTTGTTGAATAGAGGCTTTGTAGAATTTATAATTCGAAAACGTTTACTTTTCTTTATCTATCCGTAGCACGAACCTCTAAAAAAACTCAGGATTCCACAGATTATTTGACATATTACTTCGCCTTAACTACGGTAATGTCAACATGCTAGCAAAGGTTGATGGGCAATTTTGTATGGACCCCGTCCTCACCCTCCAACAGTAACGGGATGCATGTCTATATGTTTATTTTCGTAGCAAAACGGTATTTTTTTAATGGGAACAAGAGCCAAGCCAGGCAAATCATCCATATATTGTGTTCATTTTCAAATAAATTCCATAGGATACGATTATGATTTTCCAAGAAAACCCCATACATATGGTGATCGTCGCCATAGTAAAAATACATCATGTTGGTGGGTGGGGACATTTTTGCGCATCGCCCTTTAAGAACTATACACACGGTCAGAGTCCGTGGGACACGTGTGGTTGCTTCCAGTTTCCAAACTTTGTTTTTCGACGACGTTACTTTAACGTTACAAACTCCAGAGAAGGAAAATGTTCGTAAAATACACATGTTATTATTCAATTGAGTATAAGAGAAATAGTAAAACACAACGAAAGCACAATCAGGAAGTAAATATAATGCAAGCTCATAACACGAAAAAGCCTTCCCTGTTCTTAGTCAAAAGTGTTCATTGGCACGCAAGCCTCAAGATTTTTTCATCATCCCATTTTGACGTGATTTAACGTACTATGTGTTTCGTGAACATTTTTTCTATTGTTACCCAGCCCCTAACCATTTTCTCTTATTTATAGTTATTGTTTCCTACAGAGAAATATATTCCTTATTTCCCTGAAATCATTTGCATATTTTCCTGCGCCAGGAACGTGAACTGGTCTGCGAAGGTGTTATATAAACCTGTTACGAAATAAGATAGTGCAAGCAGCAGAAACACGTCGTATTTCTTTTTTAAAGGTAAATACTAAATTCCAAGTGTAACGTGATTTAAGCGTTTATATTATTCTACGCTATGTTCTTTGCATTGGAGTATTGCGACTACCATAACGGGTATACTGATGTTAGCAAAACCATTCAAATCATACTTATATAATCAAATTTATAAAGTTATTTTTAACGTTGTACTTACATGCTATGTTTGAAAAAAATAGCTACTGTAGTACCCATTAACGCCCTGTTTCCCTCACATTGCTTTTTCCCAGTACGACGAGGAGCCTGATTTTTTTACAGATATAGGACTAAAATTTTATAGACCGGTGTAAAAATAAAAGTTCATCATTACCTTATAAACATTTTTTAAACCAGTTATTTTGTACTGACTGACTCACTCATCAAAACGTTAAGAGCTCCTCCCAATGTCCTACGATCTTGATATTTCAGAGCTCGGTTCCGCCGTCATTTGTTTCTCAATGTATGTACTCGAATGAGAGAGATAATCTTTATTCTGTAAGTAGGCGCTATAGGCACTTAAATCTACTAGCGTGTCCCAAGGGGAGACCAATGTTGAAAAGAAGCGAAGAAGGAACTCAACACTCAGAAATACATTTATTTTTACATAAAGGGCCCTTAAACACAAAGCCCCATGAAAAAGAAACGACCGAAACCCATGCCGTGGTTCTTAAGGCTGAATTTGTATATAAGCAACCATATTAATTAAACCGAAGTTGGCTTCCATTTTTCACCTTTCTCAAGGCTCGTCACGGTTGGGTCTTGTTTTTTTTTTGTTGGTGTCCTTATGATTTTGTGCAATATGTCCGACTTTTAAATTCCTAGTTTAAAATTTACTGAATACCTCGCACACTATGCGCAAATTTTTATAATAGCCAAAGTTTTATATTATTACCATTGATTTGAATATTATGTAACCGAACATGACCTACTCGTAGCTCAGAATTCAGGGACTTCGTTCAATTTTTACCTATTTTATCTCACTAAATCACTATACTATCTTTTGTTATCCCTTATCGTTAATATCATTTAGGCGTATTTTCATCCCATCACTCAACGGCTTCATACATTCATTTGTTTTAAATGAGCAATCACTCTAAAAAGAATTCTTTTGATAAAGCGGTAAAACTTAATAAAGAAAGCAACTTGCGATGTTCGCCGAGCAACTTTCCGTGTTTGTCGCTTGTCTCCTAAGAAACTTTAAATAAAGTTTTAAAAAGTTGTCTAGTTAGCATGGCTTGGAAGTTTGTGTTTATTTATATGTGACAATTCTTGTATTTTAGTGAGGAAAAATAAAAAGTAACACTGTAGTTCTCGGTGTTCGGAATTAAACCTATAAAGCCAAGAATATATACGACGTGTGTGTCGTAAGATAGGAAGAGTGCGAAACCAAGTACTGTGATTGTTACTTCACTGTACATTAAATAAATGTAGCTTTACGTTTTTTTGTGTTTCAACAATTGGGATTGTTCATATTTTTATTTTATTATTGTTTATTTATTAACCAAAAATTACATATTGTTCTTAAACAAATAGTCTGCAAAACTGCCAAACAGTTTGACTGCAGCTGAGTCCTTTTAAACTTGATAGTAACAATTGGTTCCATAATACTAACTTAATTTATATTTATCTTGTAATTTATTTTATAATAAATGAAGATTTATTTTATAATAAAATTTACAATTGGTCTAATTCGCAAACCATTTCAAGGAATAGGGTTTTAAAGCCGTTCTGCATTATTTAGTTTTTGAAATATTTATCTATTTCATATATTTCGACAAAACTACATTTAACCTTTGTTTGACTTTCGTTTTCGGCTTGAAGCTCTCCTAGTTGTATCTTGCCGGTAAGGAGTAACCCGTTTGAAATAGTATGTATTAATACACTATTAAAATCATTTTTTATGATTAGATATAATTTAATCGTTGTCATTTATTAGAAAATGCCAACCCAAATTTAAAATAATAATGTTGTCCATAAAATGTCTGCTAAATAAATAAAGATATTAAAACAAAACTATTGGGTCAAATACAAAATTAATGAAATCGGTCTCTTACCTTTTCTCTCGATTCAGAATGTTATTTATTGTGATCAGAATTGCATAATTAACAACCATCTCAACATCATTAAAGATTAAAACATGTCTCGTTTATTCTGGTAAACCATGACATAGCGTTCTAGAAAACATTGAAGTTGATTTTACATACATACGAGTATCTTCACGCCTATCTCCCAATGGGGTAGACAGATATTATGGAACACCTGGTGCACCGGTCTGAACATACAACTTCCGCTTCCTCTACATTCATCAACCTCCTCATGCACGTACATCGGCTGTGCTTGATTTGGCCCTTATATAGCACCTATATAATCGTAAATGATTAGAATACTTTTAACATTATACAATCATTTATCTAATGTGAATTTACATAAGCAGTTAAAGTTAAGATCTTTTCCAGTCAACCAACCAACATCCAACTGTTCTCATTTTACGAAAACTAATGCTGGCATGTTTAAGAACTCCCAGTAAGAAAGTTGAAAAAGCACGCAGTTATAGTTCCTCTGTTAACGTTGAGACAGGGAAGTTTCACGGGTGATACCAACTTTTTAATTTATGCGCTTTGACTAACCGAACGTGTTGAATTACTCCAAGTGGAAGTTTAAGTACAGTTTGTTTTTAGAATTGGGAGTTTGTGTTCATTTAGCGTGTGTGCGCGGGGTCTTTTCTTATTGATCATTTGTAGGAAGTATTTATATCTTCAACACTATTAAGGCGTGTTTCTTAGTGTTTGATATTATCTGAAACTCACTAAGTCTTAGTTTTATATTAATTATTTCACACCAATGCGAAAGCAATAATATCACGACATATACCAGACAAACAATAACAGATAAAGACCTCACGTACGTCACACTCCCACATCAACTCATACGATTGCATCCATCCTCTCAACCAGTAGAAAAAATTACTCGTTGAAGAAAAAATCAAGTATCAATGAGCTCCTTGCTTCACCCATAGAACATTAGACCTACTTCTGCAAACTTTTGTTTCCTGTCGTTTAAGACCTTTAACAGGTTAAAGTGAAAAAGCATGAAAGTACGCAGCTGCTTATTAGGTCGATCGTACAACCCTAGTCCATAGCTTGGGACTGAATATTTTTTTGCAACGTCTCCTGACATTTAGTTAGTAGTTACCTTTGTTTCCAAAACAAACCCTTTTAAGATTCCCTTGGTTCCACCTATCACATAACTCGTTACCTATTTTGCCGCAGTAATTATAAGATAACAGGGTTTACGAGCTTATCCCACAGCAATTATCTATTTACCTACGTAACTCGGGTGAACATATGTCCCAGATTGTACCTAATGTCCCGGCCGACCCATTATGTCTAAATGTAAGATTACGCGCCACTTTACTTATTTCTAGGTTCAGGGATGTGTAAGTGTTCAACATGTGGATTGTGCAACATCCATTAAAAAATATTTTAGTGGAAAATATTTAACGGATGATGGCGCCTAATCAGCACATCATTTATCGTTCAACAAGACTGACTACTAGTGTTTTTTTAAGGTTTTGAAAGAGTGTTAACAGCTGTCAAAATGTATGAACTAAAAGTCGATTAACATTAAATAACTTTTAATGAATTTGGTATGTCACACCAATTGACCTAGTCCAAACTGAGCTCTAGGCTTGCGGGTGGTAGGAGCTTGTGCAGGTTCCATCCGGATCGCTACCACCATCTTATCCATTAACCTACCGCCAAACAGCAGTGTTTGCATTGTTGTGTTCCGGTTTGGGGATAAGACTGCCGGTGTAATGACTTGCAGTCTTGTGAATGCGAATGGCTATGGGTTACAGTTTCCACTTACCATCAGGTGGCCTGTGTGCTCGTTTGCCTTCTCTATACCATTAAAAAATATATATATGGGTACTAGACAACGATATTTGAACCCAGGACCGCTAGCTTCGTAGGCTGGGTCACTACCATTTAGGCCAACGCTTCGTCAAATTGCAGATTAACTGATAGCGCCTGGAAGCCTTTAATATAAAATACATCTTGGGCATCTATTAAACTGGCTAAAATCACATTGGTAAGGTTAGTATAGCTCTTATTTAATTGACAGTAATGGCGGCCAAGTTGAAAACGATACGATGACATGTCAAAGGCAATATTGTTTTACCGAATTAAATAAATGCTCTATTTTTATCAAAGCAATGAGAAGGCACGCGAGCACTCAGGCCACCTGACGACGGTAAGTGGGATCTGGGACCCATAGACATTTGATTTTTATTTTCGTGGTAGAGGCTGTTTTCATAACATCTAATGGGTTACCTTTATGTGACACACATTACAAGAGCTAGAAGCATCGTCTTGACCTACAAAACAGCTCTTTTGTAACTTAACAATTTAAAAATAGAATGAACAGTCACGCAACACTATTTCCACGTTTCAACTTACAAAAACGTTCCATGCTAACATCCATAAAGGCACAACCCTGGCTCATTGTGCTCTGCCTTACAATGGATCCTTACGGGCCTTAATGTATTGTGACGTCACGGGTTGGACGGATTAGGGATGACAATTGATGTGTTGTGTCTTGGAATTTATTTAATGCGTTACAGAATAATAAGGAAAGTGGGGAGCGCTAAGCCGTCGTCATAGGGAATTTTCCTTTGAAGGATCACGACTTTCGGGGATGTTACGTAGCAATATATTGTTCAAATTAAGGTCGTTCAGCATGAATGATGGCGAAAGGATCGCGCAAGATTGTTGGTGCTTCAAAATTAACTACGTTTTAAGTAATTACTGCTCTTTTCAACACCCAATTTATAGCCCTTTTCACAAATACAATCACATTGCTCGTTTTATCCATTGTTTCCACCTCTTTCACACATTTTTAACGTTAGAAATTAGGATTTTACGTTATAAAAATATGCTACGTGAACTAAATTTTTTATTGGCATTTCTTCATTTATAATATAAGCTTTAATGACTTCCTAGAAATACAAAAAACAAAGTGTTACAATAAAACAATGACAAGACAACCCGACATTACGCACACGCACATCAACAATTAAATTAATCACCGGAAGACAAATAAGCTACTGAATAACAAATGTTAATTGCCTACGACAAAATCACCTGTACAACAGAATGACATACTTAACAATAAATTACAACAAACCACCAACGAAAAATATTTTTCACTTCTTATGCTCGTAAAGTACTTCTTTATACTGAGTATAGATAGGCTCCATAAAATAGAATTTTATGCACTAGTGCATAAAGACTAAGTGTCGTCGTCATTTAGACTAAGACAGTTAAGCCTTACAGCCAGATAGACGAGGAGACTTGAATTTGAATACATTTACTTGAATTTATTTGCCTTCTATGTTGCATCTACATTACAAAACAACGTATGACTTGGTAATATGGCGTTCGACCTAAGTTATAAAAAAAAAAAATTTTTGTCTCGTTTTGGACTATTTATTAATTCGTTTCCTTTGCGAAACTTGTGGTGTTACGGAATATACATTATCACTGTTTTATTTCCTCGAATCAAAGCGAAAAACCGAGTGTATAACTCGGTCTTAAAACCCATTTTATCCTCGACTTAATATCCCGTATCCCCGGGGAATCATACGACTGCAATTGTCCCCAGGGCTCAGAATAGCATCCGTACCATCAGGCTATGTGCAGTGCTGCTTTGCCCTCTCCTTACCATAAAAAAATCCACCAAGTACAAGGATTCACATACCAAGACTTCCGTACTAATGTGGCAGTTAGTCGGTGTTGCAGTTTTTACGAGTATCATGGCATATAAACCATTCTGAGAGGAAATTAATAAGACACTATGGAATGTAAAAGCCATTTGAGTATTGAGTCAACTACACTCAGGAGCAAAAATAACGGGTCAGAGTGCGTTTTTCATACTAAAGAGGCTATTTCGAAGCCTTGGTTCCTCGCCAGGGCATGCTTTTAGTGAAATCTGATGATGAATACCCGGAGCATCGATACAGAACTTCCAGAGTGCCTAGGATATCCAACTGAATGAATCTGCGGTTAACGCTGGAATTGTGCATGTTCAGAAAAACTTCTAAAATGGCAATAAAATGTAAGGAAATCCAAGTGCTGACCCAAACTCTCCCGCTGTGCTGTTAACTGATTGTGCGATCAGTTAGGTATCTTTAGAACTTTTGACCTCAATTGAACCTCGAAATATTCACCATTAAACCTCACTCAAAACAACTCCTGGCGAGGAACCAAGGCTTCGAAATAGTCTCGTTTGTATGAAAAACGCACTCTGACCCGGTATTTTTGCTCCTGAGTATAGCTTAGCAAGTAAATTGCATTTCACTTCTTTGCATTAAAACCTAAGTGTTACTTACTATAGGCGTACAGCTTGAGAGACAGGGTAGGTATGAGGTACGGGGGGTGAGGTAAAATTAAGCTCAAATAGTCACCATTGCCCTTTCCCCGCACCTCATGTATACCCCAGCTCGCAGTGTTGTACGGCTGTAACGAAGAGTCACAAAACAAAAGAAAGCCACTTTTAATATTGTACAGTCGTTTATTGTGTAAGTTGTGGTTTTAAGAAAGATATGCCTACTTTACACTTACAAAACCAACTCAACAATAACTACCTAACTACGCACATAACGCCACATATTTCCAAGCTTAACTGTATGAAGTTCAGCACACATACAGCGTGTTTGGAAATTTTCTCGGAGATGTTTCTGTATTGTATTCGTGTTGGTTTGCAAAGTTACTTGCGAGGTGGAAGGAAGAAGCTGTAGCGATCTTACGGTTTGACATAGAAAAAAACCACTTTACTGTACTTTGATTTCTTTGGTTAATGCTTACAGAATGCAACTCAAGTAGTGTTTAGTATCTTAGTTAGAGACCCTGCCCATGAAGCTAGCGCTCATGGGTTGTATTTCCGGTATGGGCAAATATTTTCGTCATGAGCGTGAGTACTTGTTCCTGAGTCGTGGAAGTATTTTATCTGTTTAAGTGTGTGTTTAAAATTGTCTTAAGATTCCATAGTACAAGCCTGGAGCTTAGCTTGGGACTAGATCAATTTAAATAAGATTTCTACAGTCGTTAGCTTAATTAATATACAATTTGTTACACTCTGTTTTAACGTAAACGTAATGTAATTTTTTTTTTTTTTATGACGTAGAGAAGGCAAACGAGCACACAGGCCACCTGATGGTAAGCGGAAACTGTGACCCATAGACATTCGCATTCACAAGACTACTAGACTTAGACTGCAAATGCGTTGCCAACCCTGAGGACTAAGATGGAATGCCTCTATGCTAGTCATTACACCGGCTGTCTTATCCCCAAACCGGAACACAACAGTGCGAACACTGCTGTTTGGCGGTAGGTTAATGGATAAGATGGTGGTAGCGATCCGGACGGACTCTGCACAGAGTCCTACCACCCGCAAATTGTTGATGTCGTGGAATATGTTATACTAAATAGTAAGAGCAACCATTATTTCAGTGTGATTACAATATCAAAGCAATATGAGCTAATATAAAGTGAAATAGATTCCCTGGGAGTTCCACATATAAAAACTAAACAGGAATATAAAATCTCTATGGAATCGCCAATTGCTTATAACCTAACAACATCCCTTCACAAACATATTCTTCCAACTCGACGGAGGCTGTAGATTTAACTATAGTTTGTTTGTTGTAATAGATTGTGAAGTTCCTGATTGTCATGAGCTTTAAGTTAGATAAGTTTGAGCCCAAGGTGCGTACGTGGTAGACGGGATTAAAGCTCAAAAGCCTTGTGGTCCTTGTGGAGCTTACGTTTGATGAAACAACTATGTTGTGCAAAATAAAGTTTACAAAGTTGTTATCAATAGGCTCGTAAGAAGAACTCTATTTTAGGATTTTATTCTATAAGAAAACCAAAAAAATGGTGCTAATGATAAAGGTACTATATAGAATTAACTGAAGACATTTCCTAATATGATTGGTTTCGAAAGAGAAAAGTGAAAAGTACCAATAGAGTTGGTGTGAAAGGAATCTAGATTCTTCTGATAAATTTGAATTAAGAATAAGCATGAAATCAGCATGATATAATATTACATTCATGTAAAATCACATCTTTGACTGTTGTATTTCATTAGTGAAACAATGTATGATAAAATTACCTTTTTTAAACCTCTTGTGTTCAAGTTGTTGGAAGAGTTTGCTATGTAGCGATAAAACTCTAATAAATTGGTGTTATATTATGTTCGAATTGTTATTATCTGTGATGCACATTAATCAGATTATATTAGGAAGTATTTTTTGTAAAAATTTCGCTTTTGGGAAAGCAACCCGGCGGAAATGTATTTTTCCTTCTACGAGTCCTTTGAGAGTCCTCTAAGAGTTCTTTGTAACTCGACATTGTCAGAAGAATATTTTTTGTTTATACTTAAAGTAAGACGTGCTCAAAAATTTAACTGGTGAACTGATGGAAGAAAAAGGGAGGAAGAAAGGAAAAAAAATAGTAGTTCCCATTTGCCCACGACTCCGTCCGCAAAGAAGTTCTCTAACGCCCGTTATCTAAAGTTTATGAACTACCGTTTATATAACATTAGAAAAAAGTAAAAATTCATAGCATAAGTTTCATCAGAGCCCCAAATCGCTACACCCTATAAAGTAAAACATCTGACAGATTTATCAAGGGCCCGTTTACACGGGGTAAAAACTCCGTGGGGTAAACATATCAGTTCGGCGAGCGGGTTTGGTTTTAATTTATCGCCCCCTGTGGATCGCTGGACACGGGAATAAGCGACTTATGGCCCATCGTTTGCATTTAAGATGAAATGGACATTGGTATTCCGCGGCGTGGCTGTATTTCCCCCTCGCAAAATGTGTATATTTGATGATAGAGGTTTTTTATGGCTCGGGAAGGCACACGAGTACACATGCCTCTTGATGGTTAGTGGGTTCTGAGACCCATAGATATTTGCAATTTGGGTACACTTCCAATTAGGTGGACCATGACTTGACTCACGGGTTATAAATAAGAGGGAAAAAATACATTACACCACTGCATCATCATAATGCAATACGAATATTGGTATGAGAAGGTTGAGCTGAAGAGCATTCCGGACGGACCCTGCATAAATCTTAACAGTTTTTATAAACTTTTCAAAATAGCCATCGGCTGACTGTCACTTGTGACTCGTGTTTTTTTCATCACTCGACAGTGAGAGTTACATTTCAATTTATTTTTGTAAAATCCCCCGTGACTAACTGATAGACCACGTACAACTCAAACTACTGATTCCAGGGACTTGAAATTTGGAGTAAATATTCCTTGGGAACCCTATAGGCGCACTAAACGAAGGAGTTTTGGAAAATTGACTCTAACGGGAAGAAAAAGCGAGAGTAGCGGAACTAATTCTACGCACACGAAATCGCCAGCGTTTTCTAGTCAACAATGATTACAATATAGATGCAGAATTGGAATAGCAGTTACTTTTTTTTTTTTATGGCTGTCGAGCACACAGGCCACCTGATGTTAAGTGGAAACTGTGACCCATAGACATTCGCATTCACAAGACTGCAAGCCTAAGACTGCAAATGCGCTGCCAACCCTGAGGACTAAGATGGAATGCCTCTATGCTAGTCATTACACCGGCTGTCTTATCCCCAAACCGGAATACAACAATGCGAACACTGCTGTATGGCGGTAGGTTAATGGATAAGATGGTGGTAGCGATCCGGACGGACCCCGCACAAGGTCCTACCACCCGCAAACTGTTCAACAGTTTTAAATTCACAAAGACATTTGATCCGTTTTAACATAAAATGAACATACAATTTTGTAATTTCGTGTAACATCACATTTTTATCTCGTGCACCCAATAAAGCTTCCATTCACGGGGTCCATTAGCGGGATAATTGCGATGGACGGATAACAATCACTCCTCAGGGAACTGTGCAAGGGATTTATGAGCTAAATAATGTTCTTTCGTCTGTTCCAGGTGAGCCGATGGTGTTTCCGTGTAAGGTAATGGGTTTTAATTAAAAAGAAAAATAAGTTGCAAAGAGAGGCGTATTTTGTAGCTTCTGACATAATAAAATGATGTTAAATGCTTAAAGTATTTTTGCATCGCCTCCGTTCGATTTTGAAGATAGATTCGCTGAAGGTTTTAGAAACTCATGGGATTTTTAGTCGGATTTTTGTCGTCGAAGTAGGTATTAATCATAAAACTAAAATTGTCTCACGCGCTTACCTTTCAAATTTTAAAAACATGCTTATTCAATTTTTTTTCCAAAATGAAAACAAAATTTGCTTGAAAAGTTAAACGACGTACCCTTCGTGAAGTGACACGCATTTCAAAGAATCCGATGATTTGTAGAACTTTAATTTAATAAGTGTAAACAAAGCTCATTTGATTGTGTAAGAAGTAATTATAAACTCAAATAGGTACTTCGTAAGGCTTTGTAAATAACGCAATGTAATTAAATTTTTGTTAAAGTATTCTTTGTCTCTGTCTGTCCAATTCATATGTAGCAAGCAATTAAGGATAAAAAGGAAGCATATTTTAAACACACTTTAGCTATCATGGCTTTATGAATAAGATGCATTGTGTTTATAACTTAAACAACCGCTGGTTTAAACAACCGCTTTCCCACGACTTTCTGCGGCAAGCAAAGCATTAAAAATACAGATGCACATAACGCGTTTCAAAATACATAAACGTCATCTCAAAGCCATTCCCTCTAACGCCTCGGTCGTAAACACTGAATTCTATTCCATTCGGAAGTATTATAAAGGCATATGCGAGTCGTAATTTATTTTCAGTTTTATTATCACTCAAATTTCCTTTTGGATACACGAGGGTATAATCTTATGAGAATTTGGAGTCCTACATTATCTTCATGACGAAAGGGGTGGTGCAGGGGATGGGGTACCAGCGGGTTTAAAAATGTATAATGAAAAAGTCCAAAAGAAAAAACAGATTCAGATTTTATCATTGGATCAGCTTCCTAATAAGATGTAAGTAAATAAAGGACAATTTCACACCAAAAGACCTAGCCCCAAAGTAAGCTCTAGGCTTGTATTATGGGTACTATAAATATTTACATTGAGAAATAATTAAATATATAGAAACCATCCAAGACTCAGCAACGAATCTCGCTCATCACACAATCGTATCCAGGCCAAAAACCGGCACACTTCACTTTTTTTGCAACCCCTTCTTGTGCACAATAAATACCAAATAGAGCAAAAATGTAAATAAAAAACTGTATAAGTCGTTATTTTGCTAATCGCATTACTAATCGGATGCAAGAGTGGACTGCTTTTACGCCACCATGGGAAAACGCTGCACATCCCTGGTGCGCAGGGTGCGGGGCAGCTCCAATAGCATCTTGGTGACGTTCGCCCACTGAAGTTCGATTGTCAGTATGTGAATCATTGTTTTTTGTTTCACGTACTTAGGTTAACTTAGATATGTGCTCAGTAAAAATAATACTAACATTATGATTTGAATTGATCACTTTGGTTACACTAAAAAAAATGTCCGCATTTTTTATGTTAGTGGCATCAAACCACGCCCGCTTGTAACGGACACCATACCCCCCAACCGTCATAAAAGGGGTGAGCAGTGAAAAAGACATCGGGCTCGAGATTCCACCCTAGGTGCGAAGTGTGATCACATATGACGTGATTATCGTTAACGACCTCTTTACGATCGCGCACCGAATCTTAGTCTAGTGGACTGGTTTATACCGGTTTAGTGTTTTTTAATGGAAAAAATGATATATTGAATAGCTAGTTTGTATTGTTAAGTTGTGAACGGTGTGATTTTATTAACTGCAGTGGGAAGATTTCTTTGAAGGTTTTTATTTGATTTTTAGTTGCGTTTGATGGCACTTCCATATTTTTATTATCAATAAATAATGTTTAGGCGTGTTTAAAATCGATTTAGAACAGCGTCAAAATATTGATACTAAGATTTGGTCAAAGGATATAATTAGACTATGTACAGTGCTAGGCTTCCGTAGCCCCGATACAAAAAGAGCGTAACTTCATGGCAATTACGTTCTTTTGTTCAGAAGTACAGTTTTTAGGCAAATATCAAGATTGGTATATTTTATCATCTATCAAGCGTTTTTTTTTTACATTTTTGAACATACGGTTTCAAAAGAAAAAGGGAGGAAGGGACACAATTCATCCAATTTTGGGAGCGAGTAATTTAGACAAATTACACCTGTATCAAAAAAATGTTTATAACCTAAAATTATTTTTAAAATAACTGTTGAAATATGAGCCACGACATAGGTTGATGTGTATTGAAAAATATTCAGCATGTGTTTAATGTATATCCCTAGAAATATTTATTTTTATTATTTGGTTTCCAAGCTAAGTAGCGGCGTATACTCTAAATTTTATCAATATTCATCTTGTAGCTTTTAACTTGCCCTTTACTTTTGACCTACCAGGTGGGTCAAAAATAAAAATTTATTTTATTAGCTCAAGATTAAAAAATCGACTTTAATTGTATGGCTTCTCTTTCTCCCGATTACGAAAGGTTAAGTAAAATGCCGGACGGACTGACATGAAGAATTTATTACAATAGTTCCGTTTTTGCCTTTTTTGTAAACTCTGCTTAAGAAAATGGGTTATGTTTTTACCTGTCTTAAGGTTGAGTAATGCCACGAAAAGATAACCACAGGTTAACAATATCATCAACGTATCTTAAAGCAGCTAGTGTTTTATTAATCTAACTGAATATTCCTACCACCAAAGAGCAGTGTTCGCATTGTTGTGTTCCGGTTTGGGGGTAAGACAGCCGGTGTAATGACTAGCATAGAGGCATTCCATCTTAGTCCTCAGGGTTGGCAACGCGTTTGCAGTCTTAGGCTTGCAGTCTTGTGAATGCGAATGTCTACGGGTCACAGTTTCCACTTACCATCAGGTGGCCTGTGTGCTCGTTTGCCTACTCTACGCCATAAAAAAAAACATTCCAAGTAAACGTCAATTTCAACGACTCCTTACCCGAGATTAGTTTTTATCAATACGGCCCAGTGAGCTAAGTAAAACACTCTCTAAGAAATTGCATCCAGGACCACACTGTATTTCCAAAACAAAATAATTTCCACCACATAAAGCCCATGTTTCTGGCTGTAAAATGGTCCATTGTTGAATAATAACTATATTTGTCGAACATTTATGGCCCGCGGCCATTATTGCACCGAGCCGGCAATTACGGGTTTTACGGCCTGTGGTTTGTTCCACAAAGTGCTGTTGATTTGTGCTGACCGTTAAAGTATCATTTTAACTAGTTTTCTGTGTTCATGTTTTGCTATTTCTTTAGGAATAGTTCTTTCTTCTGGAAAACTTTGTGCTAGAAAGAACTTTTGATTGCATGAAGATTGGATGACTGCCTAATTTGCGCAGTGATATCTAATCTTATCTAGCTATTTATATCCTCTCTACAATGCGCAATAGAGCGACTTCTTCCAGTTCAATAAAAACCGGAGGCGTAGTCAAGATGCATAGTAATTTTCGAAAATCGACAAAATGTATAGGATCGACGGAAGCTGATGACAGATCGCTCGACCGATTATGTCAACTCAAAATAAGTGTACCTACACGACTCCAAATGGATTTAAATGTACATTAAAGCCGAATCAATTATGGATTTGAACGTACAAAAAGTCCAGTCCAGTAGACGCAGGGATTTTGAGCGTGCATCTTGGTCTGACCTACTGGTCCTGTTTGTCCAGTAAAATGTACATTTAGAAACTTAAGACTTTGTTTTTGCGAGTTATTTGGAAACGATTGCAAACCATCCTTACTTAGTGCGCTTTTAGAGAAGTACTCAATATTTCCTCCAAATTTCAGTATGTTAAATAAAATAAATATCAGGGGACAATGTCACACCAATTGACCTAGTCCCAAACTAAGCTCTAGGCTTGTGCTATGAGTACTAGACAACGATATAAATACTTATATAGAGAAATATATACTTAAATACATAGAAAACATCCAAGACTCAGAAACAAATATTCTTGCTCATCACACAAATATCTGCCCTTACCGGGATTTGAACCCAGGACCGCTAGCTTCGTAGGCAGGGTCACTACCAACTAGGCCAGCGCGTCGTCAAAATGTTATCTGTATTACATGCTTATATTAACAACTAGCTTCTGCCCGCGACGTCGTACGCGTAGAATTAGTAATTCGGCCATCTCATGTTGCGGGACATTTTGATTATCGTTATTGATAAAATTAGCCTATGTCATTTATCCAGGTTATAAGCGAAGCCGTTGCAGTGCGACAAGTACACTACACACACAAACTATCACACACACACACACACACACACACAATGGGATCAATAGAAAGTATTCCCTGGTGCCATGCCATTACCTTCGAACGACGTAGTAATTAAAGATCTCTTCTATAAAACTTAGGCAATCTGTTGCTACAGATACATCTGATCTCTGATAAAAATATAATATTTAAAAGCAATATGCCTTAACAAATGCAAGCACGGACTGTCCCACGTTCGCTGCCAACTCAACTGGACGTAAAGTGGCGTTATTTACGCCGTTGTAAATCTGACTGCCATTTATGCTTTTTGCACTGGTCTCGTGTAGGCTCGGCCTTTAGGCTGTTATTTAGGATACAATAAGTTTAAATTTGAGTTTTTTACCAGACTGCCAAAGGAGGGTAATATTTTTATCAGCCTATATATATATTGTTCCTTTGTGGCTCTGTAGAAACTAAACGCGAAGACTGATTTTAACGATATTTATGTCAATCGATTTGTCTTAACCTTCTTTCTAGAAAAGAAAAAAGTCGACGAACTATGACAAATGCGGTATAATTGAACAGGTATTTAAAATTCATCTTTAGGTTTTATTTCATTTTAATGATATTTTATTATTTATAATGAATTAAAGTCGGTTTGCAACCGTCTACGTAATACTATTTCACTTATTATTATTAACGATATATTTTGTGTTTCTGTGTTTTGGTGGTAGGACCTTGTGCGGGATCCGTCCGGATCGCTACCACCATCTAATCCATTAATCTACCGTCAAATAGCAGTGTTCGCATTGTTGTGTTCCGGTTTGGGGATAAGACAGCCGGTGTAATGACTAGCAAGGAGGCATTGCATCTTAGTCCTCAGGGTTGGCAAAGCATTTGTAGTCTTAGGCTTGCCGTCTTGTGAATGCGAATGTCTATGGGTCACAGTTTCCACTTACCATCAGGTGGCCTGTGTGCTCGTCAGCCTTCCCTATGCAATATTTTTTTTAAAAAAAAAATGATATTTTTGTTACGTTCACGCTGAAACTATCTATTGAATTCGGATTAAATTTGAAATAGAGATAGATTGTGTTCAGAGTTAGGATAACTTTCACAGTTAGGATTAAAAACACTGTTTCCATGGGATCGCCATCGCAGACGAAATCACTCTTTGTATTTGCCAAGTTTTTTAAATGAGTCATTTACAAAATTTACGCAATGAAGCTTTGTGGTGGGATAAAGGATACAATTGTATTTCTAACACTACTTATTAGTTGTTTTGTGAGGGTATGTGTTGTTTAAGATAACCTAACCTAATAGGTAGGTTATATTTCAAAATTCAGCAATGCAGCATCAAATACCGCAATGTTTATCAGCCGAAAAAACCTTAACAGTTCCATCACTATTCAAGAAACGGCGTTTTGCGTACAAACGACCTCATTCAAGCCCGAGGGAGGGAAATGGGCAATTTCGACCCCCGTTCCTAGAAGTCTTAAATATCATAACGTACTTTGAATAATGGACTCTATGCATTTTTGTTTTAAGTTGACTATTCATTAATTCGGATTGAATTCTAGCTTTTTGAAGAATGGTATCTCTTCAAGAAATTTCCGCAGATCTTTTGTGTTCGTATTGCTCGTCAGAAAGTTGTATCTTTTTAAGCTTTCTATTCTTTGTGATATAGTCTAATTTTGAATATTTTTGCTTTTGGTATGGTTTATGATTAAGGGTGATGGAACCAGTAATGGACCAAGCACCAATAATGTACACACGATTCTTCTTTTACAGAAGTTAAGGGTAATTCATTTGTTTTTTCGAATTCAAATTCGAATTAAAAGTGAAGTGTACATTTCTGATGCCGTCAAACAATTTAAATAATTTCAAATGCGAAAAACCTATGAATCAATTTCAATGAAATTTGGAATGAAAGAATATAATTTATAATCCAATAATCAAAAAGAAATGTAAAATCCAGAATCAATTTTGATACTTCAAGACTAACGAAAAGCAAGTTGAGGAACCTGACTGCATGTTTTAAATAATGTCGTCTATGTTTTTGAAATATCCATGTTATCTTTACATAGTCTAAAACAAAGTCGCTTTCCGCGTCTGTTTGTTTGTTTTTCTGTATATCCTCTAACTCCTTCTAAAAAACGCAACGAATTTTGTGGTTTTTACCGTCAGTCAGATATTTTTTAAGGAAGTTTTTTATAAACTCTAGCGTGACAGAAAACACACAAATCAAAGCAAAGCGAGGACGGGTCGCTAGTATATTCATAAATCCATCTTTCTAAATTTATACATACGCAATATTAAGACGAATCTGACGATACCACGTTTGTCTAAATCGGGCTATCCATCTCCATCCCCATCTACAAGTGGACAAAGAACCGTACATACATAGATACAGGTCAAAAATGGATAAAGAAAAGGAACTATAGTATTATATTTCAGCTGTGCAATAAGTTCAACATTTACCGGAGTGTACAGACAGCGTAATTTAGTTTCAATTCTTCGAAAGGAATGTTCTTGCTCGGCTAATTAACTTCGTACCTTAATTAGAATTACATTTCAAGAGCTTTAATTCACGAGATTAAACGTGGCATTATTATGCTTCTCTAAGGGCGGATTCGATCAAACTAATTAATATATGCGAATAACTAAAAGATAAGATAAAAGATGTTTATTCAGTAAGTAGGCCGCACGGGCACTTACACGTCAAAAATCTACCAGCGCTTCGCAAGAGACCACTGCTGAGAAGAAACGCCGCAAGAAACTCAACAGTCAGTCGTTTTTTTTAAAATACTGCTTATGATATTATACAATTATAAAGCTTAACCTAGCATTATATAAAACAATGAATTTAACATAAAACAAAAAAATAAAAAATATTCAAGCGTAGCTTGAGCAGGAAAATGTGTCAAAACTAAGAATTTTCATAGGGAGTAATAAGTAGTAGTAATATATATATATATATACTTTCCTAATATCCATGGTTGTTTTTTGTTTTTTCTCTTGGGGAGAAAATTACCATAATCGCCACGCTTGGCAGGCGGGTTGGCGATCGCAGTATTTCACCGTGTTCTGAGAGGACGCTGCTGCCCATCCTCCGGTGGTTCTGGGCGTAGTTTAAGGACATAACCGGGTCACATTGCTCGTAGAACTGATGGCCGTTGGAGCGGAAAGGTTCTAGAGTGGCGACCGCGAACCGGGAGACGAAGTGTTGGCAGACCTTCCACAAGGTGGACTGACGATCTGATAAAGGTCGCGGGAAACCGCTGGATGACAGCAGCAGAGGACCGATCGTTGTGGAAAACCTTGGGGAAGGCCTTTGTCCAGCAGTGGACGTCTTGCGGCTGATAATGATGATGATGATACTTTCCTATGACAGTACAAGACAACCACCACATACAAAGTTTCGATACATTCTCCTACAGAAACCGTGTCCCCACTATACTAGGGATATATCAATTCTACAATTTTAGTGTCGAGAAAAGCAGTGTTCGTTTTTTTACGCAAACTATTAGCGATCTAGCGGTTCCAACGGAAGATCAGTGCTGGCTTTACGGCTAGCGAATGTTGAGCTGGGACCGTTTCGCAACAATTTCTCTGTCTCTTTATTTTTGTATTTAGTGATGTAATTTTGTATTGTTGCGAATAAATATATCTTTATCTTTTGTCTTTATCTATACTTGGAATTATTAAGCTCGAATTAGTAGTGTGGAGAGGACAAAACTAGTTCACAGGGCACTTAATGGTAAGCTAGACAATGTAAGTCCCAGTGATAAACAAATTCAAGGTCCATTTTAAATAAACATAATGATAAGGTTCATCAGTTTTGTACCTTAATTACATAGAGTTTTAAATTGATGATTCCTTTCATTTCTAATTCAAAATAAAATCAAAACATTTACTTGACAAAAACACACCACAGGGTCCGTCGGGATCGCTACCACCATCTTATCCATTAACCTACCGTCAAACAGCAGTATTCGCATTGTTGTGTTCCGGTTTGGGGATAAGACAGCCGGTGTAATGACTAGCAAAGAGGCATTGCATCTTAGTCCTCAGAGTTGGCAAAGCATTTGTAGTCTTAGGCTTGCAGTATTGTGAATGCGAATGTCTATGGGTCACAGTTTTCTACTTACCATCAGGTGGTCTGAGTGCTCGTTTGCCTTCTCTATTCCATAAAAAACAACAACACAACAGACATGGTAAAAACAAACTAACGAATACTGCGCCGTTCCAGTTACGTCTAAGAGCTCACTTTGTTCATTCATTCAAATTTATTTGCCTCTAAATTCCCTTAAACAAAGAAACCGCGGCTAAAGTCAACTTTTAACTAAACGTGAATACATGAGCCATATTTTATGTCTCGACAGTGTACACGGCAGAACACATAAACCTCTTTTGAGTGAAACTTCGGTCGTCACTTCTCAACTTTGTAATGTGGAATGCGTAAATGAATTTTGTTACTTGTTTGCTTACTGGGTATGTTTGATTTGTCAAGCTAAAGTAGAATTTATGAGCATTAAACAGAAGGAAATAATTAAAAAATAAAATGTTTTGTCATTTTCAATAGGCTGTGAATTGCTATCGGTTTCAGATTTTTCTACTCGAAGGTTAATTGGAAGATATCCTATAATATAGGGATAACTTGGCCTATGTACATTATCTACTCGTATAGTAATGCTAAAATGATTTGTAATTGTTTATGCGCTATAAAGAATTTACATACATACATACAAAAAAAAAGATGTATGAAATACCGACAAATCATTATTTTTTTGTTTTTTTCGCACTTGAGAAGGACCTGGACTTTGTACTACTTTGTCACAGCTATCTTGGTTAGACAATAGACATCGTGGATACATTGTTGTTTTTTTGACAGTCATACTGTCAAATGCATAAATACCTGTATGATAAAAACACTTGTGCACACACAATGCATTTTCTTGCACAAGCTACGCTTGAAGGTTTTTTATTTTTATTTTTATTTTATGTTAATTTCATTGTTTTATGTCATGCTAGGTTAAGCTTTATAATTGTATAATATCATAAGTAGTACCTATTTTAAAAAACGACTGACTGTTGAGTTTCTTGCGGCGTTTCTTCTCAGCAGTGGTCTCTTGCGAAGCGCTGCTGGTAGATTTTGACGTGTAAAAGTGCCCGTGCGGCCTACTTACTGAATAAACATCTTTTATCTTTTTATCTTTTAATGCAATAGAGATTTTTTAAATTTACGAAGGCCAACTTATTCCTTTAAGGGATCTCTTCCAGCTAATCCTTGAAATATTGAGTATAGTAAAAGGTTGTGCATCGAGTAGGGATCTGATAAATTATAAAGACATCGAATCAAGGTGGGCTAGCACAACTTGGAATAGAGACCAAGTTCGCATAATATCATTTTCAGCTAAATTAAAAATAATACCGTTGTCGAACTTGTTTCGAAGTTAAGGGTGAAGTAGTTTCCTAACAAGTCGGATGAAGTTCGTACGTAGATTTAGTTTTTCTTAAGTAAAGAATTCCGGAAAGGATCCTTAAGTTGATTGTTTCTTTGAAATAAGGTTTTTCTTTCTTTATTAGTTTCGGGTATGTTTGTATTGGATGACGAAAAGTTATTTTAGATAGGATTTTCGTTGAGTCAAGTTAAAGCGGTCTTATAAAAAGATGTGCTGGCAACATCGCATGTATTCGTTATACTTGATTAAATATGTTATTTAAATAATTTTTTCAAATCTAATCTACTCGCTTTGTGCATCTGGTGTATTGAAATATAAGTAATGATTTTGTGATGATTTTGTAATAATTTGGGATATTCTATAAAAAAATCAAATATTTATTTACTTTTATCGCTATTGCATAAGGTGAATATACTATTTACGACAACATTAGCATTTGACACATTGATACTCAGAGTTATAATCTAACATTTGAAAACTTAACTAATGTTCAATTGTCTTGAAAACCAAAAAGAAGCAATGTTTTTAGCTCATAAAATTATTTTATACCAAATTAATTTAAACAGTTTAAGTGCAGCAATGAAATGGTTACCACTAGCAGTAGTGGTCAGTTATGGTTAAAGGATAGGATGGTGGTAGAACTTAGTTCAAGTACCTATAATTTGAAATGTATAGTTTTGTCAACAGGGACGCATTTTAAACAAAATGCCACCTAGATCTCCCTATTGATGGTTTTATAAACGTCAGTGCCATTCAAAATATTAAAAAAACACATTTTTAATTAAAACGCGAAAATGTTGGCAAAAACCTTATTATTTAAATCCACGCAAACCCGGGCTACGTGGCTAGTTAAATAATAATTAAAATTTACATTTCATCCCGGACGAGGGTGCACGATAATCCCGGGCGAGTCCATTTTACGCCATATTTAAACGGGGAGTTCATTTATTCCGTTTTGAATGGGAGGGAACAGGGAGTTATGTCATTTTGTAATATCATTTTAATAGGTTTAATGGTCATTAAGTTACGACAAGCAAAAAAAACGGGTGGGTGGTAGGACCTTGTGCAGGGTCCGTCCGGATCGCTACCACCATCTTATCCATTAACCTACCGCCAAACAGCAGTGTTCGCATTTTTGTGTTCCGGTTTGGGGATAAGACAGCCGGTGTAATGACTAGCATAGAGGCATTCCATCTTAGTCCTTAGGGTTGGCAACGCGTTTGCAGTCTTGTGAATGCGAGTGTCTATGGGTCACAGTTACCACTTACCATCAGGTGGCCTGTGTGCTCGTTTGCCTTCTCAATGCCATAAAAAAAAAAAAGAGTTGAGTTGAAAGTGACTTTTTGTACATACATACATTCATACATACAGACCGTCACGCCTTCATCCCAGAGTGGAGTAGGCAGAGCTACAAAATTATAGTCGGTTCAAAATAAGCTGGCGTGGCTCCACTTGAGACCGGCATTAGCAACAACAATAGGATTATGGGCACCCATTATACTTTTTTGTAAGCATGAGCACTACTTCAAAAGATCTTGATACTTTCTATTTCATTATCTTTAAACCAATCATCATCATCACGTCCGCTGCTGGACATAGGCCTCCCCCAAGGCTTTCCACTCAGACCGGGCTTGTGCTTTTCGCATCCACCGAACATTAACCAATAATATTTGAAAATTGAAGTAATAGACAGTTATTTTTTGAAACTTCTACGTGTTCAGTTTAGCATAATCGAAATGTTTCGACGTTCCAACCCGGAGACTGCTTTGGACTCCAAATAAAATGTTAATATTTGAGTAATATCTTTAATCGGTATTATTCCTTATTTTAGTTATTCCTGCAACTTGGATAACAAACAGTCTCAAATAAATAGTCTCAAGATAAAGTTGTTTTTGTAGCGTGGTACAAAACCTCACTTTAAATACAATTGTTTTATGATGCTTTAGTTTATTATGCCCATTGTTAACGTTCAAGTGGATACACGCCGACTTACTTTGAACCAACAACTCTAACAACTTGTTGATGTTTACCAGTGTATATTAGTGACAGGTTGCAAGCCCATCGCCTGACAATACTACAAGCCTTTAATCCCTTAGTCGCCTCTTACGGCTTCCATAGGAATGCATGGAGTGGCACTATTCTAAGCCGGCAACCACACGGCACAGAGTGCCTTGAATTGAGAGTGACTTTTTGTCTTGATAAAAACTGGTAGGGTCATGTGCATTGTCTGTGTGTATCTGTCTTATTAGTCCTGCAGCAGCGCTGGCATGTTTTGATGCAGGGATCGATACTGGTTATTCATTTCAATTGAAATATCTTCCTTTAATTCCACTATTATTTCATCATCATCATCATCATGTCAGCCGAAAGACGTCCACTGCTGGACATAGGCCTCCCCCAAGGCTTTCCACTAAGACCGGTCTTGTGCTTTTCGCATCCACCGCGGTCCCGCGATCCTGACGAGTTCGTCACTCCATCTTGTTGGAGGCCTACCTACAGCTCGTCTTCCGGTCCGCGGACGCCACTCCAGAACCTTCTGACCCCATCGGCTATCAGTCCTGCGAGCAATGTGCCCCGCCCACTGCCACTTCAGTTTAGCTATTCTTAGGGCTATGTCGGTAACCTTAGTTCCACTATTATTTATATACATATAAAATGCAAACCTGACTCACTGACTTAGATATCATTGCACAGCCGAAACTACTGTACCTAGAAACTTGAAATTTGGTACAGGAGTTCCTTTTATGATGTAAGTGAGCACTAAGAAAGGATTTTTCAAAATTCACCCACTAAGGGGTTAAAATAGGGGGAGTAGCAGAAAACTTATTCTACGCATACGAAGGCGAAGGCGTCCTCTAGTTAACTATAAAAGCTAAAATTTGTGTGTGTTAGTTTGTTATTCACGCTGAAAGGGGTAGACGGATTTTGATGAAATTTGGAATAAAGATAGCTTATACCCTAGATTACAATATTGGCTAATTTTTATCACCTAAAATTTAAAAGTTACCGTGTGAATAACGATAATCGAAATTCCTGTAACATGGGATGGCCGTATTACTAAGCTAGTTCGTAATATTTCCTTCAATTTTAAATAACACTACGATTATAATTAAATTCATTGATGAACAAGAAAATTAACACGACACAAGTACTGCCCTCCTAAGCCAATAAGCAGTATCCCAAATTCAACAGCCAAAGCAGTTTTAATTCTATTCAGTTAGTAATAAGGTTGATATTGCTACGGGAGTTTTATCTGACATACTGCCTTTTTGCTTAGGACGGCAGAGTAATGAAGCGTTTCGGAAGCGGTTCTTACCCGAATGCGGAGATTTCTACTTCTGAGCGTTATGTTTGCATTACTGTTTTTTTCGCACGCTCTGCACCCTAAACGGCAAGATGGATTTTAACATAGGAAGTGTGTCGATATCTCGCTTGTGGGACAGATGTTTTTTATTTTGACGACAGTATCAAAAAGTGAACTCAGGTTTTAAAACCTTAATTTTTAACTAAACCTTGCATAATGGACCGTTTCTGCTTTCAGTGCATTCCTGTCTTTTAATACCTTACAAAATGATCTATATCTTACATAAAATTAGTAAAAGAAATTGTTATCATGACATTTTATAAGTATTTTATTTGTTTGTTGCACTTAAAACCAGACACATATGAGTAAAATGTTATCTGGAATTAAAACATGAGTCATGTCTTTATGACTTCACACGACAGATCTCGTTCGATGAATTTGAGACTTCTTCTCTCAGTCATAAAGGTGTGTTTCCCATGTACATTGCCACATAATTATGTATGTATTATTACATCGGATCAAGCTGGGTCCAAACCAAATTGTAATTTACTGCTCTCCCTTCGTTAGTCCCTTAAAACCATTCCGTGCCCGTGTCTATATTTTGCATACATTTTGGACCCCTTTTGGAGTAGGTGGTATAGAATGCTACAACGACGGTATTAGAGAAGGACTTTTTTTTAATTGAACGAGATGGGTTTGTTTTCGTTATGTAGATTAGGGTAGTAATACGGTGTTATTGTGTTTTTTGATATGTTTGTTTAGGAGTATCCATCAAATATTAAATTTATATTATTTTTATGGTAACCTAAAAAAATATTCAGTCTTGTGACTAGATATTGTTTCAAGGGCTCTAAGAGGGAGGATGTTATTTTAAACAGTAGAAAACAGAAATTAAGTTTAACGTCGAACTTGGAAGAAGCTGATTGGAACACTTTCTCCCCGTTAAAACTATTTTTTTTGTTGTGGAATACCTTAATATGCCAATGATTGGCTATGGTGATATATGTCTCTGTGACTTAACTGAAGAGCTTTAATTTAAATAAGATCATCGTCTCAATTATTGTATCTTTATTATTATTTTGCGTAAATTCTGCTTCTCGTTTCCTTTTGGGATGGCTTACAATCCGTCAACGGCGTAATGCTAGACTGCTTTGCACACTTTATTCAATCCTAAATGATCCTCTTTCTCCCAGGTGCCTCAAATCATTCTTGGTTCTCCTAGCGAACGCCAGCAACGCCCGGCTCGCAATTTAACTTTCCTTCCCTCTACAGCGCTCTGGTTTTGTTAGCAACTCTTTCACCCTGCAAGCTAGTCGTCTTTGGAACGGTCTTCCTCCTAAAATCAGGCAAGTTCGTAAATTTGCGTTCAAGAAGATGGATCGGCACACTTTTCTTTATTAAACTGACATCTTATAATTTTTCTTTTAGTGTATTTGTTTGCTATCATTCACACAATATTGCAACGCCTACAAAAACATCTGTTTGCCCAAAGGTCAACTGGTATAGGAAGCCACTAGGCATTAGGCCTTTTGTACTCTAATTTGTATTTTTGTGCAATAAACCTTAAATAAATAAATAACCTGTACATTTTAGTACCTTGTTATAGCTATTTATACACTGAATTCAAATCCTAATGTTAATACATTACTGCAACAAAGGTACAGTCAAGGAATTAAATTTGTGACCCACCTTAGGTCCAAAGTCAATCTGACATTCTACAGCAATAAGGTTGACTTTCCTATCAATTACAAATGACTTGTCATCTTCACGCAGATTTTCTTTGAAAGATGTAACAAATTAACGTCCGTAAACGTACTAAAATTAAGGGCTACCTTTGGGTTCGACTGTACATGTACTGATTAAAATAAACATTTCGAAATGCTTTTGCGCTCAAATTTTCAATTTCTAATCCATGAAAACTTAAAGGTAAAACCGTTGCCATTAGTTTTTCGTTAGCTTCCCAAGAATTATTCCGAATCGTACATTTCTCTAATTTGGTTGGATTTGGTGCTGGTTTAGGAGAAACTAATTTATTTCACTTAACCAATCCGTTCCGCAGGTATTTATTGGATTCAGACCTCGTCCTCACCAAACTATCCTCAATTTTGCGTCTATCCCATCCATTGCCTCTTCGCCGTTTTAAGGATGGTTTCGAAGTCTTTGGACAAAATTTGCATTATTCTGCATCACCAAGAAATTTGGCATATTAAATAAAAATTGTATCACAGAATTCCTAGTACATAAACTTTACATATTGCTAAGATCACGTAAGAGTATACTTTACCTACTAATATAGTTCCATCAATTAACGTTCCGTAATTAGAACAAACTCCAAATCCTCAAACACTAATCCCCCAATAAACAACTTTAATTGCCCAAAAAACTTCAAAAGCGTTCAAAATAACTCGAACACAATTTCTAAGAGGAACCGTTAAAACAAAACGCAGCGGGATACTTAGCACCGGAAAAAAGAAAAAAAGAGCCGACAAAAAAACAACAGATGCGCCGACGCAAGACAATAATCTGTTTATCGTATCACGTTCTACGTTACAAATTAAAAGGGAATAAGTCAGAAAGCGAAACCGTTTGAAAATGAACCTACATGTATAATATGTAACGTTCAAAATAGGAAGCGATTTGATCTGAAAGTTTTTTAATTGTGTACATGTGTGAAATATGAGTTTTGACATGTTCCACTACGGACTTCTAATTGTATATTCTTAAAAATGTGTTGAAAATATTTTTTTCCTTGAGTAACCTTGTAACATTTTTTTTAAAATCGTATGGAGTTCTTTTACGGTACGAAGCCGCTAAACAAGCACACAGGCTAAAAACATTTCTTTGAAGATTAGTAGAAGCATTAAAATGGAATACGTTGAATCTCAAATGGGTGTTTTTTTTTTCCTTGAAACAAAACATAGTATCTGGCATACCAGGTAAAAAATATTTATTGTCCAACTGCCCAATACTTTGTAATCCAAGAAATTGAAACGGTAGTCTTTGTTCCTATTTAATTCCAGAAATTGAATTTAACGGTTTCAGATAAACCAATCGCAAGTAGAACGTAACAACAGCTGGTGACTGTCTGTCTGTCAGAGTTCCGCTAACTCCCAAACAGACTAAACAAACAGACGGATTGTGTATATAATTTTAGTTTACAGTTTCACTTGAATCGTGATAAAACATGTTAGGGTAAATATATGGAATCAGCTTTTTTTAGTTATAATTTGGATGACCGAGTGGATTCGATATTTTTATACAAATGTAACTAATTGGAATGTGTAATAATTTTCTTTATTTTATATTAATATTGGTCATAACCAAAATATGTGCCAGACATTGTTTAAAGACAATTTTATGTCGGTAGGTATATAAATTTTAAAGTCGAGATTTCCAATCCCCTTATCTGACAATTAACGTTATCGCTTTTCTTTTCAAAAGCTAATGTTTATCTGAAAGATAAATCCTCGAGATAAGTAAAAGTACGTATGAATAGATGAACCCATATGAAAAAAGTTGGTTTTCAATGGAATATTTTGTTTGTGTGTTGCCACTGTTACCCAAATTCGAAAAACGAATTTATTTCCAGCCAGCTTTTGAACATTCTTTTTTCAAACTTCCACCCGTGTTGAGCAAGCAAGCATTTTTTGTCACCAGCCAGTGATAATAATATACTCTAGAGCACCTGTTCCAAAATGTCGAAGTTAAACCATCTTTCTCTTTACTGAATTGAGCTTCGAATTTTGTTTTTCGAGTTGGCTTTCCCTTAGGTTGGCAATTCAATTTTCTTTCAGACCTTGATGCAAATTGCTGACTCCAATGTCTCCAATACGATTGCTTGACAGTAACGTTTTATAACAAGAGATTCTATTTAAGTTTTATTTTTATCCGTGTTCGTATAAAAAAACATGTTTTACCTGAATTTGTCAGTTCAGCTTTATTGTTATTTTGCGATACATTGCAAGGGATAGACTAAATCTATTAGAAAAAGGGAAATTCGTTAGAAACAACGGCACCGAGTTTAGAAAGAATTAAAAACTACAGTCAAAGGTTAGGTTAGGTTAGGTTAGTGAACTATCTGCAATTATTAAAAAATTATGTTAAAAAATATATTAATTTAAGTAACATGCTATTTAAGGTTCTTCTTATATTTAATTGTATTGGCAGTTCAAAAGTCAGATTAAAAGAATCTTACGCAATAAACGCTCAACAGCTATCACTTTCAAACGATGTTAATCTACTTAATTGAACTTATTTCATCGACGAACCACATTAGTTTCCTAGTGCTCCTCCAACTTCCAAGTTGTATTCTTTATTTTTCTTCCTTTAAAGCGGCCAAAGGGAAAACTCCTCAAAAATACCAATAAAACTGTTTGCCTAATTCTCAACTTGGAGGACACCTGGTGGCCATTTTGAAAAGTTTCCCGCGACCCCTGTGTCGGTGTGGCGGAGTCTTAGCACTTCTATAGAAAAAGCTTTGAAATGTCGGCAATGTACAAAATAACGGCCCATTTACTAATTTAAGTATTTTATTCTGTTTGGTAACAAGATAGATAGATAGAGCGTGTTTTAAGGTACCCATACAAAATCATTTAATAACATTTTAAAATCACAATAAAAGCGTATTGCTTGTGAGAAAGTTATGTTATGTTCACAATACACCTGTCCACATGTCTTTTGTTTTTCATAAAAACTTGGACACGAGCACATTTATGACCGTTGACAACTAATGAAAAATTCTGGCTCCTTCGCCATTTTAGGGAAAAAAAAACTGTTTTGTTAAAGACTCCAATCTTATATTGCAGTAGGAAATAGCACTGATACCGCAAACATTGATTAAAAATAAAATAAATAACTTGTTTTAACGATGAAAAAAAACAACCTACATAAACGAGCGGTTATGTTATGTAAACAGGCTGTTCTATCGGCTCCGACCCGATACAACCTTTTGAATTTCTGCACAGAGATTCGGTGTTTTGAAAACTTTCCGATTGGCCATTTTGTTCTTTTTACGACTTTTGACAGGCGCTCGGAGCAGCGAGTACTTAGCGACTACGTTGTTTGTTCTTTCTGGAACGATTTGTTCATAATACTTTTGAATGTTTAAGTACGTTAGTGACCTTTTCTGATTGTGACTTTTCGTAGGCTTTGTAACGCTTCAATGTATTAAAATTAAGACGTTTATAAGACGATTGACTTCAAATTCTCTTCTGGATTTTGATTTGGATCACGCTTGTGACCCAGAGGGGCAGGCAGAGAGAGACCTCTTCTTTCCACCGGCTACCATCCTGAAAAATCTCTTTCGCTTCTTCCACATTCATACATCGAGTCATGCATGCACTCGGTTTCGAGTAGGTACTTAAGATTCCTTTTCCAGTATTTCTCCGATTTGATTCTCGTTGATGTGAAATTCGTACTTAGTCTATTTTGGGACTCCTTATAATATGAAACTATTTAAAATGCTCAAGTGTCAGTTGGACCCAAATTGGCATATACCTACAAACTTTGCGGTACAGAACCCTCGGTGTGCGAGTCGGACTCGGATTTAGTACACAGTTCAACCATTTTCTTAATAGATATCGGCATTCATTTGACACACGAGTGACAAATACTGTCAGTGCAAGTGCAAGCGTGATAGCGATAGCCAGCCGAACGCTTCTCTCCCCTCAAACCTTTAGATATCATGGAAAACTATGTCTATACGTTTTCCTTTGCAACAAAATAATTCGTAGAATGAAACAAATTTTAAAACTAAAAATGAAAGACGTACGAACCTAGTTCTTGATAATAAGTACAACATATTCGAAAATCGTTGAAATGGACTTGATTTGGGAGGTGAACTAAAGGTTACCGACATAGCCCGAAGAATAGCTAAACTGAAGTGGCAGTGGGCGGGGCACATTGCTCGCAGGACTGTTGGCCGATGGGGTCAGAAGGTTCTGGAATGGCGTCCGCGGACCGGAAGACGAGCTGTAGGTGGGCCTCCAACAAGATGGAGTGACGACCTCGTCAGGATCGCGGGACCGCGGTGGATGCGAAAAGCACAAGACCGGTCTGAGTGGAAAGCCTTAGGGGAGGCCTATGTCCAGCAGTGGACGTCTTTCGGCTGACATGATGATGATGATTCGAAAATCGTGGAAATGGACTTGATTTGGGAGGTGAAAGTCGTTTTCGCCCGTAGTCAAATTTGTATGGAATTTTTTGACAGCTTATCGAGTTAAGCGGGTCTTCACAATCATCTTAAGCAGCTGGGAATACGGTACATTTTTAATAAAGCAAACGTCACCTATTCATATTACCTACAAAGTGCACTGAACCCGAAAAACAACGCAAATTCCGACCGACAAAACCACGGGACACCAAAAGGCGAACGATATTTTCGGTCGGGCTTTTAAAAATAAAAACTCTTTTCAACTTGGTCTTTGAATCCTTTGTGCTTTTAATTGATGTGCATTTTTTTTGCACTATTTCGGCCACGGGAGTAGTTTCAATTCATTTGTGATACGGATAACCTAATTTTAGCGAGTTAGTTTTTGTTTTTTTGTTTTTTTACGGCGGATGGTTTGTAGAAGGGTTGACGTTTTTATTTTAAAGTGCACTTTACTTTGCCTGGCTGTCATCAAATGATTATGTTAGGTAAGGTAGTGTACCCAATTGGTAGAGAACTTGACTACAAAAAGCTCGGTACTCATACTATAAAAGCCTAAAGCTGAGTTTAGTACTGTATCAAATGTGTCAGATCGTCTCATGTTATTTATTCAATGATCCCTGAGCTTATAGGCATAATTCCTCGATAGGTAAGTGTGTTGAGCTGCGTCAAAGAACGACCAAGGTTGAGACACGGTTGAGCATGTAATTATTACGCACTGACTTGTCAAGTTAATCTCACCAGTAGGTGATTAAAACCAGATAGGTTATTTAAGAGAGTAACAATCCTTGTCATGTTTTTTTTTTATGAATGCTTTGGTTGTTTTTTCAGAGTTCTTTTTGCAATGTTGTACATATTGACTTATTAGATAAAGAAAGCCGGTGGCAATAACATACAAGACGCATTTCATCTTAGTCCTCAAGGTTGGAAAAAATGTAATGTTATTGTATTTTTTTTTGTTTTTTATGAAAAGTTTGTGAGAAAAAAACATCTTGTTACAAATGCGAAAGTTTGAATGAATGGATGTCTGTCACGCCACAATGGCTGAGTGGATCTCGACAAAATTTGGCACTGAGAAATATACACTCACAGGC
This sequence comes from Acleris sparsana, assembly GCA_923062465.1. Lineage (NCBI taxonomy): Eukaryota > Metazoa > Arthropoda > Insecta > Lepidoptera > Tortricidae > Acleris > Acleris sparsana. The sequence goes on from OV281303.1 coordinate 15,486,050, forward strand.
AATGAAATCAATCAAATCACTTTCCACGGTAATTCAATACAAAGTGACCTGTTTTCATTTCTCTTGACTATTTTACGAATTTTATGTTTATTAGCCTTAGAGCCCGTTATTTAGATGACATTGTGTGCTCGTTAGATTTCTATGTGTAAAAATAAAAGTAAGTAAAAACTTGAAATGTCAACGAGTTTCGTTTTGCGAGAGCATTAAAACATTCCCTTTGATATATGGCATTTACGTAAAGTAGAATGGTTTCGTTCAAATATGCATGTTTGAATTCGGATTTTTTAAGTTCGCTTTTATAAACATGATAACTGTAATATATTTTTATAATTCGCTGGATTGTAAGTCATGTTCATAATGATATCCAAGTCAAAAATGATATCCAGACAAAAAAAAACATGGGTTTTAATATCTATAATGCTTTACCTGAGGACATTATGGTTGCCCCAGGGAAATATGTTTAGAATAAAGTTGACAAACTGGCTTTTTTCAGTTATTACAGTGTTAAGGATTTTCTCGAGCGTAATATTGATGTTTTTTTTTCATTTTTATGTTTATATCTTTGAATTTAACTTGACAATTTATTAATATTTGCACGACTGCATGCAGGCAGAATACAGTGGACGTTTATACTTAAGTTTACTACCACGTAACAAAGTGTATTTAGCAATATATATTTTTTATTTGATTTTAAATATCGGTCTTGAACCCCGGGAAATTGCATCCCAAGTCCGATCACTGGTCATATTAAGCACTATACACAAACGTATCTACAGTAAACCTATTTTAGTTCTAAGAACATCTCTACAAAATTTAATGTGAAGCTTATTACTAACGGGAATTGACTACTTTGGCTCTTTTATTTGAGATACGAGGTAATAAAGGGAGCATTAAAACAAATCAGTACTGTTTGACACATAACCTCAATATTTTTGCAAACCAGTTTTGATTTACAAAACGTATATTTAATAGTTATTTAATCTTAAACAGAATGCAAAAGTAACAGTCAAGCGTGTACATCATTAAGCATACGTCACGCGTAGGGCTTGCAATTCGAATATTCGAATATTCGAATAATTCGAATATTCGGTTCATTCTGATATTCGAATAATGCGGTGCATAGTATTCGAATAATTCGAATATTTATGGTTATTTGGAAAGACGGATGTAATATCGCATCGGTACTAATCGGAAATTATCGGGAATGGTCGGCTATCTCTGTCTCACTCCCCCATCCCATTCACCCACCTCCCACCTACTCTGACCGCGTCGTGCGAATAGTCAGTTGGACTCACGTTCACGTCGGGTCACGTCGCGTGTAATGTGATTTGATCTCATGATTATATTTGTTATTTTAATAACTTGGTTGATTATTTTTGTTTATTTGATTAGATTACCATTTTAATTACTTAATTTTAATTTTGTTGTTGATCAGTCTTTTTTATTTAATTGTTCTTATCGTTGCTTTTTTTATCTTTAGTATTTTTAAGATAATTATTTAAATTCAAGTTATTTTGTTTTGATGATTTATGATATGACGTTTTTTTTACTTATTTTAATCACTCCTTTGATTACTTTTGTTACTTTGTAAAACTTTGCAGTTTAGTTTAAATGTAAGGTAGCAGAGAGAATTTTCAATCAGTAAACTTACGTGTTGATTACATTAATATTTTAACACATACATATATTTTATTATTTTATTTTCATATTGTTGTTGATTCTGTCTTTTTTTAATTGTACTTGAATTAAAAAAAGACAATCTTTGTGCGATTGATACTAAATCGTTGTTGTTCGTATCTTCAGTTGTTTTTAACACAGTCATATTTCAATTAAAGTTATTTTTTTATTCATTCTATAAAGCCAAGGTCGTATTATTATTTTAAAATGTTTATGTTGATTTTTTGAGCTTTCAGACTGATAATAAATGAAAATCAGCATCCAAGCCTGTTTTTTCTTTTTTTTTTGGATTATTCGAATAGTATTCGAATAATTCGAATATGTTCAAATTAAAAGTCGAATATTCGAATATCTGAATCTATCGAATATTTGCAAGCCCTAGTCACGCGATGTCCAAAAGTACGTGATTATGGTGTGATAATGGTAGATAGGTCCGTTTGGTTCTGTTTACATATTTCGTCATTTCTATCGACCCCGGCTTTACGGTCGAATTGAGAAACCTCTCCCTTTTTAAATCAGTTAAAAATGACATTCATAAACTAACTATTTTACAGTTAAATGTTATCAAAAAGCGCCAAAGATATTTTTTCATTGCAATCAGTGCCATGCCCTCAATATTAAGAATATGTTCAGCGCCTACAATAGTCGTTTGTATGGATTTATGACGCCCATATGTGTCATGGGTTTTAAAACCATAATCATATTGTAATAGAATGCGTTTCCGCGCGTAAATCTTAATTATTTTACGATTTATTTGTTCTGTAGAAATTTTAATCACCAAGATTTGGGTTTTTCTCATAAATTTGATTGTGGAATTTGATACGGCCGGTTTTTCACCAACGCCTGTTAGTTAGACCTGCTTTATTTCTGGAAAACAATAAAAATTAAGTTTGATATTACGCTAATTTTACGAGCTCGTTGATCATTTCATGATTTGTCTGTTTGTACTGTAGTTGCTTTGGTTAAAACCTTGCAAGTGTTTGAAAAAATTAAAAATTTGAAACACGACGTAGTCCTTAGTTATGTCAACGTATTTAAAGTCTTGGGATTGTAGACTTAGGACGTTAGTCAAGTGTCTCAGATCCTATTTGCCATCAGGTGGCGTATGTGCTCGTATGCCTTATCTTTGCATTAAAAAATACCTGTCTTGATCTGATGACCAAGGTTTATAGGAATATTGGAAGGTGACAACAAGATTTCCACCAACTCATTTGTTTATTACTTAAAGTAAATCTACCACTATTTTTAAGGCTTTTAAATGTAAAAGCTATTGCACTCTCTATTTTCACTTTATAAATAAACCTACCGCCTTTTGTATAAAAAAATATTTCTAATAAATATAAAGACGTATTGACTCGTCCGTCCCTCCGTAATATTAAACTGTCCATAGACATAATCCGACATTTGATGAGAATCAGAATTTAAATTTAATGTGAAAGGAATCAAAACTCAATTAGAAAGTGCTTGGAGAATTTAATGAATGACGTTGTAAGTAATTTAAATCACAACGTTTTTATTAATTACCTGTAACTTTTTTCTAAAAGTAAGTATGTTGCACAGACAAATTAATGATGATATATATATACGCCCGTTTCAGAGTTAGGTTACCTAGCTTTACCCGAGCTAATACATCAACAAAGCCTGAGCCCAAATTTAAAACACATGCACCAAAATCTAAATAAGTGCATTTGCAGTCTTAGGATTGTAGTCTTAAAAATGCAACGGTCTCAGATAACAATTGCGTCGCTCTATGTTGAATCAAAGCGTTCCTACGAGGCAACGCACTGGCAACGCTCGTGAGGCATGGCTATTTTTTAAATTAATGATGGGTTTGCGTTTGAATTCAGTCACACCTGATGGTAAGTGATGACTAGGTTGAAGGTGTTCTTATTAACTCTTGCCAGGAAAACACTAAGGGGTTACCCACTAAGGTTATGATTCTGGGAATACAGACACAGGGATAGTGTTCCACTCCTTGCCTTGTTAGCATTTGGTGGCATGTGGTTTGCTTTCCCTATGCCATAAAAAAAATGTGCGGCGAGACAGCAAGCTCATCGATTCATATTCGTCGACAAATTAAAATGTAAGTTATTTTATAATAATTTTATCTCAAATGCTGCCATTGTAGCTTTGCAGGGCAACGTTTCAACTTTGAGTCTAATAAAAATATAGGTTTTAGTTTATATACCTAATGGACATTCGGTAGAACAACACAGAGAGCAACCTTATTCTGCTCCTGTCCTACAGAAGGTGCGCTATGTATGTAAAAAAAAAGATAAAGTCACGAAAAGTAGGCACAAAGCTGACTTACAGAGAATGAAAGACGGTTACTGTTGCATGACTCTTCTCTTTTCTTCTTACTTGTTCTACTACTCATTAAAACTAACTAAAAGCTGTTTATGCATGATCGAACAACAAACTAAATATTTAAAAGAGCGGCCTTAAACTACGTTTTAAATTGAATTAAATTGATAATAATTTGGTGTCTCATCACTTTACTTTAAACTTGTCTAAAGTGCCTCTGCGTGTTGGCTTCCTTCGCCTTCCAAAGGTCCAGGACTCCTAGTCCCGTATTGGTAAAGACATACAAAATGATAATGATAATCGTTTATTTTAGATAAGCAAGATCCATAATACATTAAACAATGTATTTATCCTAAATTTATAAATAGCATCATGAATACTATTTATAAATTCTATACTTACTTCAAAATTACCAGCGACATTATGCAAAAGCTGTTGTTTACCGATACTCGCTAGAAGCTTTAGCTTTTTTATTTGAACGCCAATGGAGCTCTAAAAGCTTCACTTATCATGCGCGAAAGCTTTGGCCTTTTAATTAATGTGTCCATTGTTTTTTTGAAAGCTTTTCGCGCTTTATTAATAAGTCAAATGTTATAATTTACGTGCAATCGTTGGTGTTTAATGTTTAAGTTAAAAAGAGTACTTATGTAACGTTTATATACCTACTAAAAAAAAACCAAAAATAATGGTTCAAATTTTTTGATGTCAGGTATTTTTTAGGCAACGACCTTTTTAAATGTCGAAGTTTTTTTAACGTTTATTTTGAATTAAGTCGCAAATATGGCCGTCTTCAATTTTTTCTCAAGTACTGGTCTAACAAGAGTTTTATGTATGTATGTATGTAAACTCTTCACAGCCCAATAAACGAATTACAAATAAACCTTAGTAATATATTAAAACTGAGAAAGTTTGGATGTTCGGATGTTTGTTACTCAATCACGCTTTAACCATTAATGGGATCGGGATGAAACTTAGCACACATATAGGTTAGACACTAAAGCAGGACAAAGGATAGTTTTTATTCCGGAAAATTTAAAAGAACCCGCAGGAAAAACGTAAGTCCAATTTTGCGCATACGAAGTCGCAGGCGGAAACTTGTTCCGACCCATTTAAGAACAAAGTTGACGTTTGTAGATTATTTAGTCAGTTCTAAAAGTCTTTTCCATTTTAGCTCTAATGTTTCATCATCATCATCATTATCAGCCGCAAGACGTCCACTGCTTGACAAAGGCCTTCCCCAAGGTTTTCCACAACGATCGGTCCTCTGCTGCTGTCATCCAGCGGTTTCCCGCGACCTTTATCAGATCGTCAGTCCACCTTGTGGAAGGTCTGCCAACACTTCGTCTCCCGGTTCGCGGTCGCCACTCTAGAACCTTTCCGCTCCAACGGCCATCAGTTCTACGAGCAATGTGCCCCGCCCACTGCCACTTAAGGTTTGCAATCCGGTGAGCTATATCGGTTACTTTAGTTCTGCGAATCTCCTCAATTTATTTAATATTTACTTAACAACAATTCCAGGGAAGTTACCGTCTTTAAGTTTAAGCCCGAAAGGTACAAGGGTCAAGGTCCCGCGTAGGCTTAAGACCCTAAACGTACGCCTAGCATACTGCCGGATAATCCCTTAATAGGCTTATATCGTAAGCCGTAGCTTCGATCGAAATAAATTATCTAGAAAATTGGACAGAAATGCGGTGTTTCGTTATAAAGGCGATGGAATTCCTGTGTTGGCATTTGATGTAAGGTACGTTGGGGTTTTTTGTTTTTTTTTTAAACAAGAAGAAAATTCGGGCTACGGCTTATAAATTAGAACCTTGTAAATTAATATACCTGATAACATCCCTCTTTTTAAGGTTCCGTAACTCAAAAGGGAAAAGAAGGATTACTTTGTCTGTCTCTCAAGACGATTTTTTTAGGAACGCGTGGGAGTATTATAGATTGAAATTAATATATAATACTCAGGTCGGCAATTTTTGGAGCTGCAAAAAACATACGGCTGTTGGCCTAATGTATATTAAGACATTTGCAAGGGAATCAAGCCCTTTTTTTTTAAATTTGGTAAGACGCAATGTCTTGTAATACGAGTACAAGTAAAAAATCCTTTAAAACTATTAAAATAACTTAATTATCCACACATAACATTTTTAGTGGAACTTACTTGTTCGCTTTCTTTTCTTCCCCTAATGTTTAAATGAAAAAGTAGGTGTATTGTTTGTTAATATTTCACCCTAAAACGGCTAGACAGACTTGGATGAAATTAGTAACACTTACTTATAGAGATAGTTTAGTTAGAGAGCGTTCCGCACCTAAAGTGTAAAAACGGAACCATTGTTACTAAGACGCCACTAACCGTCCGTCTGTCCGTCTGTCTATCACCAGGTTGTATCTCATGAACCGTGATAGCTAGTTAGTTGAAATTTTCACAGACTGATGATGTATTCCTGTTGCCACTATAATTTTTTTTACTAAAAACCGAATAAAATAAATACAATACAATACACACATATTATCTTTTTTGACGTTTTTTGCTCAAAATTAATAACGGCAACAGGTAGACGGTTGAAATATTCACAGAATATTTAATTAAATAAATATAAATAATTAAATTGTGAATATATATTTAAAAAAACGTGATTATTTTATAGAGGCCGACTCGCACTTGGCCGGTTTATATCCTATTCTTCTAGCTTTTACATTAAATTAAAACAAAGGCCCCCTCTTTCGCGGAAAAAAACGCTGTCCTCTTGGAATGATGAAATTACTTATTACAGGGAAACAAAGCCACGGGCATAAAATAAAATTCGTGTTAAAATATCTAAAAAATATGTTTTTAATGAAATGTTGTAACTTTGTTTGTGCCTATATGCAAAGAAAAGCCGGGTCTTGTTGCAGTTTTTTTTTATAGATTAATTAAAATACCTTATCATACTCGTATTCGACTTAAATTATAATGGTTCCAATCTTGTAGGTCCCTTCAAAGTACTTTTTATTATTAAAATCCAGACAAGTTTTTGTATTCACTTCAAAATTCACTTAGTCCATTGTGATATAATAATCCCAATGACAAGGTTCTAAGTATGCTTGTACATTAATATTACAGCGATATTCGTCTTAACCAACCACAAATAGAACTAAAACATTGTAATTGGCTGTCAATTATTTGTTTACAATTACATACAGTTTTCAGAATTACAAGATGTTTGTAAAGATATAACATGACTGTGTAGAATGTAATATACAGACCCTGTCGGCCTCAAGAATTCTCAGTTGAGTCAAATTGGCGTCAAAGGTGAGATCCTTGATAACATCGCTAAGTGCGGTGTATTTGCGACTAGGGATTGACTAAATGGACGAAAAATAAAATGGGCTTAAAGAGGTTTTAAGAAGAGCCGAGCTAAACTGAATGACAAGAATAGATCTGACTATTTTTGTGTTCTATTAATCTGACGGGCGAAATTGTCAAGAAAATATTAAGTTTTATTTGTGACGAAAATCAAATAAAAAAAACAGGAGAATAAAAAAAGTGCTTAGGTGTATATCGTGTTGTACGAACTTCTTATTTAACTGAATTATTTTGATGCATTGTTTTATTTTACAGGTCAATGAATAAATTATATTTTTAAATACTTATTATTATCAAGTAGCATTAATTTGAAGGATAGGTTTATTTTCTCATAAAATAAACCGTATCCTATAAGGTTATACAATAGATTTTAGCCGAAAATATTCGGCTTTCCAGGCACCGCACTACCGTATTCAGATACGAAACGACGTCGAGGCATATAAATTGCTAGTTAGCACGGTTATGATATTCCCTTTTGATCATAAAACGCCGATTTTATCGTGTAACAGAGAAGCAAAACCTGTGATAAGTTTATAAATGAATAAACATAATGACATATATAAACACAAATTAAGAGAAATATTCCCTTTGCGGTTTCTTTGTGGAAAATTGCTGCCGAAAAAAATATGGCCGCCGGATTTTTTCGTCGTTATTTTTTTTTACTTAAAAAAATATCTGGTGTTTTCGATATTCAGTTCGTTAAAAAAGTCAATAGCTAGATAGCCAAATATTGACATGTGTTACACGAAATAAAATCCAGTGACTACGCATACAAGGCGACTGCGAGCCAAAGTAAACGAAAAATCTCGCTACACCATTAGGAACATAGCGTATTAGAATTAAAAGCGTTAAAACATTATTTTTTTCTATAATGTAAATAAACATTCAATTAAATCTTTTTATTCGGGTCATGGCCACCCTACATACTTAACTTCTTACTTGTCAGATTGGTTGTTTTTTTCTTTGCCGCGCGGCGACTTCAACATCTACTACCGCGGAGATATGGCGTTTCCACAATGTAGTGATTTCGTCAGTGTCAAGTATATATAAGTATAAATCAATATAGCAATAAAACGCAATCCAATCTTCTCTAAAAAGATTGGGGGCAACGTTGTATGGTGATATGTAGGACAGAGGCCAAGATAGTTTTAACCTCTGTACCACTGCGAGTCCACTTGAAACGAGAAGTAAGATGCCAGATACAAGAAATATGTCCAGGTCTTCTTTCACTGTGCAACACAAAATCATAAAAAGGACAAATCACTATCAGAAATTTGAACACCTAAACACACAACAATACAAAACTAAAACAAATTACACATCTTTTAACGATGCAAATGGCCCCGATTGTTCGATTTTCAAATAGGTTTTAACATGCAAGTGTTAGGTGACCATAACTTTAGTATTAATAAGGGAAACAAAATATTATTTTAGTAAAATAGTAAACTTTGTTACTCAAACCACTATACTAATAGAATCTCAATCATTGACTGAGTTGGGAAATTTAAGTTAGGCTCACGACCCCGCAGTCAACTTGTAGACAGTAATGCCGTAACCGATAAAGTTCTCCATCGGTATATTTTATCCTAGTCATCCTCAGCCACGTAAGGAAGAGAAGGAAAGACCTATCGTGCTTTTATAATTTTACTTAGATATTAATCGAATACCGTTGTAAACAATAAAAAAAAATTGCCGACCCTTAAGTCCTTTCATTAATCATACAATTTCCGTGTGAATTACTTGATAAAAAATCAACGCAACCTAATCACTTTTATTGTTAAATACCTTATGTGTTTTTTTTGAGTTTTAATTTATTTATAACATTTTTTTTTGGTACTTTAGGATAAGTGACGAGCTCCTCCGCATTGTTCTCATGATCTTCCCGTTACACCTAGTTAGTTATAAAAGTTTTTTTCTCCTATTCCTGCTAACAATCGATTGCAAATCGCAACTCTACAATCGCATTAGTTCCACGATCGACTTGTAACGAGCATCTTGATTGCAGACTGCATTGTGCAGGAGAAGCATCTCTAACTAGCGTCTTAAAGCCCAGGCTTTAGTCTTTGTAAATCGTGAATTAAGTCTTAGCTTTTACCCAAGACTTCGTCTGCGTAAATTTCTATTATCGTTATTCCCTTAAAAACGGGATGAAAAAAGTATATGTTACATAGGCTATAAGTTATGTCCACTCCAAATGTTATCCTAATCCGTCTAGCCCCGCCGTTTTAGGAGTACACATAGATTTTTGCATCCAAAATTAGTGAGATTTAGTTGTTCTTTGACTAGATGAGCTATATTTAATTCAATTAAAAAAAAAAACTTTATGTCGTGAAATCTGAAGTCAAGTCTCTACCTTTAAGCATTATTTTTAAATGACACTCCGACCAAAAGATAACACCTCGTCTGTCTCAAAAGATAACACGCCATGAACTAGATTACCCTCATTCTAAGCAAATCTGACAGGAACGCGAGCGAAACTACAAGCTATTCTAGTCGCACGTAGTGGGGTACGCAGAGACTATGAAACGTCAGGAGCTTTGATATATGGTAGCACATACTCGTTCTTTTTCAACTTTCGCTTCTTCTACATTCATCAACCTCTTAAAAACCTACATCGATTTCGTGTGCTTTAGACTTGGCCCTAATTCATCACTCTATTAGCACTGCTTTATTAAACTAACACGGATTTAGTGGGCGCAGCTACCCACACATACACACCACTTCCTCTTAGGCTTCGCTATGGGCAGTTAAACAATGCACGAGGCCGTTATATAAAGTGTCAAAACTTGGCAAGTTCCAGGCAGTAAAGGAGCAGCAATTACACATATCCGTCCCTTTTACTGCCTTAAAATTGGCAGTTTTTCCGATTCATAAAATGGCCGCCGATGTTTATTACCTAGTCGGTTCATAAGTTCTGTCACTGAGATATATTACAATTTAAAAAATAAATAAAGAGTATCATAAACCTGTACTACATCAATCAAAACCTTATTTTATATGGAATGAAAAGAAGTGTAATTTGTATTATTTACTGCAATCATTTGATGAACGAGCTTTAAGCATTCAATTCGGGGCCGGAAATCATGGGTCAAAACACGCACGATCACGATACTGATAATGGCTACAACTTTTGTAAGAGTTCTCGTATTGAGACAAAATTTGCGTAACATATTGATTAGACTCTTACCTATAAATTTTGATACAAATGTATTTCCAAGCAAATAAGATCCGCTTATACACCGGTCAATCTTCATGACTCATTAAATCGACCCTACGATTTCACATAAATTTGCAGCAATACGAAAACAAACCGAACTTCGAGCTTCATAACCTGGTTTTTGAGTGTCATTAAGAAAATAATGCTGATCTCTAAATATACCCACAGATGAGAGATTTCACAATATTCAACAGAAAATATTGTTAGTTAACAAAAACTAACATTTAAAGCGTATTCAAAAAGTGTTATTTCCAGAAAACTGGTGCGTATTTTAATCGGTGCCGGCCGTGAATTTTAGAAGATCGTATCGGAAATTGCGGAAACTATTTGGAATCATTATTAGTTTTTAAAAATGTATATTAATTAAGCTTATAATTTGTAAATATTTTGAAATTAATAATTAAACAGATGTTAGTTTTATTTGACTAAACCTTTGTGACAGAACTTAAGGACCGACTGGGTAGCTTATTAACAGAGGTAGGAATTTTTGTGGCACTTTTGTGCCATCGTAGTGACTTCTCATTTATCGAGTTTCAATATCGATACGCTAAACTTCTGAAAAGGTTGGTAGCAACTTATCGTTTCATGCGCGTAGATAATATGAAAAAAATGTCGGACGAACTATTTATTTATGAAGAAGATAAAGATACCTACAATTGTTAGCACTAGCAAGTATTATGAAAATTCAATTTATAATAAGGCAGAAGTAGATTAGTAAATTTTATATTTCCATAAAAATTTCAGCTACCTAAAGGTTATTTAGAAAATATCGCTCTTTAGCGATAACACTGCCGGTTGTTTACCTCTTTCTTAATCTTGTTTTGAATTTTAATATATAATATATCGATACAATTATTCTGTATAAATTATAAGTCGATAAATGAGAACTCATTAGCGTTATTGAGAAGTGCCACGAAAATTCTCGGTTCTGCTTATTAATCATGGCGTCGTTGGTCAAGCGAGTCAAGATTTCTGGTTTTATTCCTGTTCATTGTTTTGTAAAGATATTTTTGTTAAGGTATTATTCTTTTAAAAAGGAATTCCTGAAACAATCATGTTTTTTTCCTTATTAATTAATCGCTAACAGGAAAATGAGACCCGACGCAAAGCCGTGAAAGAGCAAACAAATTTAAAATTAACACGGCACGCATTCTTGCGGCATTCCACTGTACTATTTATATTTCACCATTTTAAATAGTATTTATTCTGGTTTGTTGTTTGGGACTAGGTCAATGTGAGATTGTCCCTCCGATAATACAAGATTAACGGCCGTATTAATAAACTCATCTTGAAGGTGAAGCCCGTCACAAGGTACGTCAAAGTAAACGCCAAACCATAGGACACTGTCATTTTTGACGCATCTCGAGACGAGTATTAGAGTTGAGATCAGTTTATTAATACGGGCCTAAGGTTTATAGTGTCAAAGTTTTGACCTTATACTGGATGGCCCAAGATTCTTAACAATATTTTGAATAGCAGCGTTTCCGCAGTTTGAGCAGTTTTATTTTGCTGGTTTTCTGGTTTAAAATCGTTATTAGCAAATTGAGTTTTAAATGTTAACTTTTGTGGGTTCTAACAAGTAACAAAACTAACTTATTTTTTCACTAGCTATTTAACTATGAATGAGTTTTAATTCTTCAATAGTGTCCGCTTTTTAATTCCTCCGATCCCCGTAGTGATTTCAGATCCACTCTGAACGCAGATTGCCAGCGCTTTACTCGAATTTCATCTCTCTGTGGTTCCATTAAAAAGAGCGAACGGCGGATTTAAATATTAATATCGCGAAACGATACTGTCTATTTATTCAAAAATCCATTAAGTCTAAAATGTCTTTGTGCGCGATATTTTCTGGTTGCGTCGCTCGGTCTGGTCCTAAGACATTTTGGACGGGTCTTAGAAAAAGAGCGTCGCAAACATAAATAGTTCTTTTTATTAAAAGTCTTGTTTTAATTTGTCCTTTTAAATGTTTAACACCAGTGAGAATTGCGCTAGACTGGAATTTATTAGCGTGACTACTTTTTTCATTAGAAATTCTTCTTGCATTTTTCTAAATCAAATTACAGAAGACTATGGTGATTAGTTTAACTTAAACCCAAGGGCCTTATTTTACTTTGTCTCGAGACGTATTGTTATCGTTTTGTTATAAACTCAACTGTTATTACTGTCAAGTAATTAAGAGTTATCACAATGTTGAAAATACGATATTATACTAGCATAGAGGCATTCCAGCTTAGTCCTCAGGGTTGGCAACGCATTTGCAGTCCTAGGCTTGCAGTCTTGTGAATGCGAATGTCTATGGGTCACAGTTTCCACTTACCATCAGGTGGCCTGTGTGCTGGTTTGCCATCTCTATGACATAAAAAAAAAAAAAAATGTTTCAAAAGCAATTAGGTTTAGTCTAAGTGGAATAAAGCCTCAGATCTTAATCTGTAAATAAATCTTTATGAGCATTATTGAACTTACTTGGATTTTTATCAATATCATATATTTTGTTTAGGCATCGCATTGATTACTCGTCTATCCAAATTGTCTTAACATCTTCAATATCAGCCTCTGATTCAAGTTTTTTTTAATGACTTGTATAAAAAAATACCTATCAATCAGGATTGAATATTGACATCTAAAATTTGCATACTCACTCCATTGACAAATTATAATTGTAATATGTTTTGATTGCAACATTTATTAACTGTCTCTTACTACACTTAAGCCGAATTAAAATTATGACATTGAACTAAAACCTACTTATGGAGTTTATCAACAGAATGCTTTTAAACTTTAAAAACTGTCGGCAGGTGATTGATACGTCACTGTGATGATTGATGATGAAAGTTTAACAAATGTTAGGTAACATCAAGTAAATCCCTTTGTGTCAAGCAAGAAATAAGAAAAATAAAGGTGTAACTAGATTACGATGACGCTGCGCTATGTTGAATGAAGCTCGAAAATAAGTTGTTTACATTATTTTTCAACTTATTCCGTGCAATGTGGTGCTCTTAAGATATTTGTGCTTCTTTATTATGGCTTAAGTTCTTATATTGTGTCTTTTTCTTTCGCATTTATATTATATCTTTATTTTTGCCATAACTTTTGTATCCTCTTATCTCTTTCAATCTTAATTCCCGTATTTTTCCATTTTCTTCTAGCAACATAAGAGAAACGATAATATCCTAATCATGTTCTGTTACTTATTAAATCTTATGTAGCTTATTACAACTAAGTTATCTTAAAATCTAGTTGTCTTGGGTTCGTACTTTTATTTACGTAACAAAAAATATTAATCTCATTAATTTACGCCGTGCACAATGTAAAACAAACACACATCTTTAACAACTCATTACGCTATGCATTATCTTTTGTAGAACAATAACAAAACGGAATAGTCTTTGAAGCGCGATAATATGTTTATTTATGCTAACTAATGTTACATGTTTCAAATAAAAGCTGGCGTAGATTTAGGCAAATATTTATAACACACTTGCTTTCTATACGTGTTGTTTTAATCTTCAAAATATTTACCTAATTGCGAAATAACATCTTAATATAATTCGGGTGAAAACTGTTCTTTAAAAAAATTACTTTCAAAGTATTGCTTTTGTGAAATTGTATAAACAGAATGCAATCTATTCAGCTCATCTACAAACTTTAAAATGACACCATTCCTAACATAAACAAAACTAGCCAAATAAACAACACAAGATACCAAATCTTCTTCACAAACACAGTTTTCCGCATCTTTCCTTCACAAGGCATTCAAGTTCTTTTTGCCTTCAATCCAGTCCTTTTCGTCTGCAATCGCCGGTTATTTAGCGAGACGCACAATGCTCAGCCAAACATGTCCCAGACACATGTTTGCTGAACTGAAGTACACCTGGGTTTACAGAGAAGTTGGGGTTCGTACCATTGGTAGTGCAGAAGTGAGTTTTGTTCGAGTTACCACTTCATCTGCATCATCTCTGATGATGATATCTATTACAATGTCTAATTGTATATCGACTGTTTTAATTCATGATTCCTTTTTTTGTCAAATGTTTATATTTTGACTAACGTGATCTAACTTTTGTCCAAAATTTTTGACCAAAGTTTAGGTGAACTGTGCTCACGTCGGTTTAAATACCAGTTTATTATATAATAACTATAAATATATAATTAGGTATTTTAATTATTTGTAATTAAACAAAAAAAAACAAATTTAAATTTAAAGTGTTCCTAATTTCGATTGTGTGAAAATAAACATAATGTTCCTTCGTTTTAGATTCATTAACTGTGCTCTTCGTTTTGAAACATACAGCCTAACCTAAACTAAACCGAAACGTCACGAGCCTAACCTGAACCTGTCTATCTAGTCTGGTACACATCTTCCAATCAAGAAATCTAGTCTCTCCAAATGAATCCAAAGGCCTGCGAGATCGTATAGTAAAATTGGTAGGTCTACGTTGTACCCATAGGTAACCTAAGTTCTAATGATTAGCAATGTAATGAGTTAAGTGTGCCCTTCGAAAAGGAGATGTGGCACCGCCACCGCCACATCCTATGTGCTTCGTCTCCTGACGGGGCGGCACTCTAGCACATTGATTCTAAAGAAAGCAAAAGAATGATCTACCTCGGTAAAGTCAGCAAGTTAGTTAAGTCTATGTCTACTAGGGGACAAGAGGGATCCCTAAACAGAGAGCCTATCCTACATCTTTAAATAAAATATGAATTTACGTAAGGCTCTCTTAGCGGGATTTTTACAGAATAAACAAATTCATGAAATGAAGGTCATGAAAGATGCTGAAGTAGCTGATCTAGGAAGTCTTTGGATTCCATTCCTGCTTCCAGATCCTAGCACGAATCTCCAAGTGCTATTCCCTAAAATTGGGCTCTCATCCGCCTCTTTCACTATCTATCCCATAAGATGAGAAGGTTTTATAAGATTCAGTCCAGGTTTTAGACTAGAGCATGATATGCTAGACTCCGTGGAGTCTGTGAAGGAACTCAGAGGCAACGTCCAGCGAGACCTTGGTCTACATCAGGACTCCGAAGCATAATTCGGTGCTTAAGAACTCTCCACTCGAAGAATCATCAACCTTAGGATTTTCTATGTTAATAGTAAATTGGTAATCGGGTATGGCACTGGGAGGTCACGCACTACAATCGGGTGAACAACAAGAGTATCAGATGTGGAAGAAATAAGTATTATCTCATAGTATAAATAAGTCACATCAAAGTTTTAAAGTGTGGAAGCTGCAACGAATGTTGATTAGAAATAAAATAAAACATTTTATTTGTAGTATAATTTTGTTAAGAAGACGAAGTTCTTCCCGAAGCTCGGGCCGAAGAACAATTCTGAGAATAAATTTTATTAATATATTTGTGAAGACGTTGCTCCGAAGCTCTGGAGACTTTCCTAGACATTTTGTTTAAACACTTACGTTAGGGTTCAACTCTTATCAGAGTTCTAGATTACCTCGGACAGTAACCAAGTCTAGGTTACTAAATTTCAATACTTCACTTTTATTATCTAACACTTAGGGCACTTTGTTAGGGCTTTACTGACTGTCTCCTACTTCCAAGCTGGTCTAGATTTATCTCCTTTTACTGACTGCCTCCTACATTAAAGCTGGTCTAGAATCATCTGCCGATTCCTCCTAGATTGTTTACGTTTCGAATCCCTTGCTGCAATATTTAAAATTATTTATTTTTCTAGTTTTAAACCTCTATCATCTACCTCCTTGGATTAGCTAAGTACCTTTTTATTACGACTAAAGAAAAGGACAAACTACTCTGAGAATGTCGTCTCGAATTTTAAGCTGGTTTCACAAATTCCTAAAATCTAGAGAAAGAGACAAACGGCTCCTATCTAACTATCGTGACTTTTAAGGCCGGCTACACAAGCTTAGTGTTGCAAGGAGAAACCTCTTGTCTCAAACAACCTAAAGTCGTCGTTACACCACTCAACTACACTATCAAACACTTCTACATCGTCCAACTTATATTTGTGAGAAGGACAGACGACTCAGATAGGGTCGTCGTGTCACAGCCAACCCCCTGAAGAATCAAGCAGGAGAACAACTGTGTTGAGATCCGAATTGGGTCTTCACAACCTCGATCTTCTCTCAAATATAAAGAGGCAATCTAAAATTTAATGAATTTCTAAGAAATGAACAAGAAGGACAGACGACTCAGATAGGGTCGTCGTGTCACAGCCAACCCCCTGAAGAATCAAGCAGGAGAACAACTGCGTTGAGATCCGAATTGGGTCTTCACAACCTCGATCTTTTCTCAAGAGGCAATCTAAAATTTATTGAATTTCTAAGAAATGAATAAGAAGGACAGACGACTCAGATAGGGTCGTCGTGTCACAGCCAACCCCCTGAAGAATCAAGCAGGAGAACAACTGCGTTGAGATCCGAATTGGGTCTTCACAACCTCGATCTTTTCTCAAGAGGCAATCTAAAATTTATTGAATTTCTAAGAAATGAACAACATGAGAGCAAGGAACAAATAGTGACAAAAGTACAAGTCAATCAACCAATCGGTCTCATGACTAAAAGAAGAACAAATTGAATTAGCTAATACTAATTATTCCATCGACCTCATGAAGATTAAAAGAAGAACAATTGAGTTAACGAATACTTGACACATATCCAAAAAAAAAGTCATTGTTGATCCTAAGCATCCCAACCCCCTGAAGAATTGAGCCAGTAATCAACTTAGTTGGTCACTGATCAAATCTTCATAACCCCAAAATTCAATTTAGACAACTTTTTATTTAAAGTTCTCCTCTAATTAAATTTTCCAAAACGAAGCTCTTTTTTTTTTTATCGAGCTTGGGGTTTTGATGTATGTATTTTTAACCAAATGGGCAGAAGTTGACTCCAGAATCAGACTATCAACCAGTTGATGTTCCAAATATAAACTGAAACCATCCTTCGCAAGGAACACCTGATCTCTGTAGAAGGAACTTGGGTTGTGAGGCCAAATCAGTCAGAAGGACATGATCTTATCGCTGGTACCCCAATTCTGCGACCACGTTGCTCGGTCTACGAATATGGCTTACTTTGCTCAAGCCGAAGCATAACGATAAGAACCCCCTCCCCAAAACCAGTTGCCTTTAATAGCTGAGACGTTAACAGCCTATAATTTTTCCCATCCCGAATTGATCATCTTACTCCAGCCTCAACTAGCTGACCTTTGGAGCATGTATAGTTGCCGGGTTAAAGTTTAGCTTCTTGTGTAGTTTGGCTCTACTGTAGAGGCAATTTAAACTTGCATTCTGTCTGCTGACTTAACCTAGCTCCTACTCTACAGGGAAGCCAATGTACTTTTTATCGAAGTATTAGAGGTAACTAAAAATAAAAAGGAACTCTAACTGATGAGTCCAATAATTCACTTAGGACTAACATTTCCTATAACTTTCATCTATTCAAAATATCTTTCGCTTCATTTAACCAAAGAGATTTCCCCCCCTTCCCCATTCTTCTCTTTACATACACTTTTCAAAACTCTTTTACGCTATCCTAAGCAAACTACCAGACCATCCTGGAAAGAGTTTTCCCTGTTGTGGGAATAAATATTAATAGCCAAAATGGTCCTGAAATGACTCTACAGCCTTGGTTAACTAACAAGTCTATCCTTTAATCTTCATTCAGTCCATTCTTACACTTCTCTAATCTAAAATGATGTTTACTATAACGATACTGTAATTATTTCGAAGTATAACTAGAGTCATCGTTCGTATTGTTTATTATTCCTACTCGACTCGTAAATAATTTATTTAGCTGAACGTCCTGGTAAACTGCCATCCGGTTCGACTTTGCAACCAGACGTGATGTCTTCTCCCTCCTTCGTAGATGCTGCTAGGTTCACTGCTTCCATGGTGGGACGCAACGGAACGGCTTCTGATCCAGGCGCGTAGTCTTCTAAGGTATTCTGCCATCTGGAACGGCTTCTGATCCAGGCGCGTAGTCTTCTAAAGTAGACTGCCATCTGGAACGACTTCTGATCCAGGCGCGTAGACTTCTAAGGTAGACTGCCATCTGGAACGGCTCGAAATCTAGGCGTTTGATAAACATCCACTCCTTTGTACTGTTACATTGACTGCTCTCTTAGTAAGAGTTCCTTTATCTGTAACATTAGCGATACACATTTAAATTATATATAACTACTATAATATTCTAATTAGCAACCCCCCATTTATACGACTTTATTTATTCTTTTATTTCAATATGATGCAACCCCCCAATTACTAGACTTTACATCTTTACAATAATATCCCAAACCAACTAAGCTTTTGAGAAGTCTATAATGTATGTATGTATGTATGTAAACTCTTTATTGTACAAACAGAAAATAACAAATCAAAAATAAACAGAAACAAAAAGTCCTGTACAAAGGCGAACTTATTCCTATAAGGGATCTCTTCAGTTAACCTTTGAGCGATTGAGAGAAGAATAAAAACAACGGATGGCTAAACGTACAACGTATTAAAGATACAGAAGATTAAAATAATAATAGCAAATAAATATGTAGATATAATAAATATATATATTAAATAAATAAATATATACATTGTAATCTACCCCGGTCGCCAAGTCAATTGAATAAAAAGCAGATTCTAATCTTATACTGTAGGAAATTATAATAAAATTATTCATTAATATTTGTAACAGTTTATTATAAAAAAAATTTTTTTTTTTTAAAAGGACTCCAACACTCCCCTTCATTCATATTTATCAGACTTACTCTTATTGTTCATTATTGTTAATTAGTTTTGTAACTTTCTATCAAGTTATTTATATCACTCAAAATATAAGAAGTTGCCTGATAATAAATATAAATGCTCCTTTCCCGTTGCCCAACTTTTTTTTTTTAATTTTTATTAAGATATTTTGTTATACATTTCTTTTTATAATCTATTTACAATCATTTTCCTTTTATAAAATAACAAATTCGTTCATTAAACATCAATTATCAACAATATTTCCCTTCATTTTGAATTAATTTTAAGATTTTATAGCCGAAACAATTATAAGATAAATAGATAAGATCATTTCCCTTTTTTTTAAAAAAAATAAGAATAAAGTAAAGATCAAATTCTAAATTTCAACTGTAAAGCCAAAAGGAAGGAAAAATATTAATTAAAAAATATATTATTATAATCATAACTAAATCCATGTAAATAAATTTCGGAAATACTCCTTAGACCTGTAGGAAGCAGCCAGAATAGTCACTATTTCTTTTTTCTTTAATTAAAAATAGTTCAAGCTGATTCGGGACGTCATTGTCATCTTCTAGCAGTTTAAATTTTTTTCTAAATTAATTTCTTCCATAGCTGATACTTCTGGAGAACTCGGCTCTCCCCTCTTCTGAACCCCTTCTGGTCTTCGCCAAGTACGATATCCTTGTTGGTAATCATTTTTCTTCTTCTCAAATTGGCTAGTTTGTTTCGGAAAACTTGTATGTTGTTCCTGATGATTGATGTCATCCATAGTTCTAAGGAATTCTACTGTTTCTATTATGGTATCCTTTCTAGCTGTAACCCAAGTTTGTTGTAAATACCTTGGAAAATGTTTAATTAAGTCTGCTACTAATTGTCTCTCCGGGATCTTATAGGTCAGCATTTTAGCTTTTCCCACCAATCGTAAAAAATAATTCAACATTGATGGAGTCTTGCTTCTCTCCCAGGTTCCTTGCACAATGTTCCTTCGTAGTCTATTTTGTTCACATTCTCCCCAATATATCGCCAGAAAATCCCTTTTAAAATCTTCAACATCTTCCCATCTATCCTTATAGATTCGGGCCCAGTCGCGTGAATCTCCTATTAAACACTCTTGTATAAGTTCGAGTTTATTATTTGAGCTCGGCGATTTATTCAAATAACTGTCCAGGTCTTCCAGAAAGGTTACCGGGTGGTATTCTAGACTTTTGGAATTTCCTCCATATTTAGGTTTTTCTATATTCAAATTTCTCACGTTGTATATCACACTCTTATATTCCTCTCGATCCAGGGTCTTCTCTTTCTGAATTTCATAATTGTTTGAACTGTCAGTTTGTTCCGAATCCATAATTTGTTTTGGTAGTTCATTGTTCCCCTGATTCACACAGGAAGACGGTTCCTCTTCATTAATATTTCCCTTGGTTAAAGAACTCAAGGTCTTCTTTGTATTTTTCACGTCTTCACTTAGTTCGTTAATTTTAGAGGTTAACGACCCGACTGTTCTCTGTAACATTCGACAGAACAAACCCATTTCAAATTGTCTTGGTTGCGGGTTTGCCTTGAACCTTCTTCGCTTAGGTTGCGGAGGACTTTCTACGTCTTCTGGTTTTTCCACTGAACGTTGTACTCGTTTCTTTGGTGGCATCTTGGTATATTAACTATTTAACAATGCTGATTGTTCTAGTTCCTCTTGAGTTCGTTGGTTTTTCTCAATAAATTTGTCTACGCACTTATATTTTATAATAAATTAACTGTAACAAGTTTATTAACAATTACATATTTTGTTTAATTAGTATTTAAATATCCTAGTCTTTATTTATAAAGTATTTTTGTTTATAACCCGATCTGTCAATTCTGACATTTTTTATTTCTTTTATATCATCTTCGTTACCATAGATGAAGTTTAACGTTTCGTACCATAGACATATTTTCTGAATAACAGGAATGGTATTAAGTAAGAGTGAAAAGTGAGATATATCTTTCTCACTCTCGCATAATATAGTGATTTAAAGAATAAGTGTAATTAGAGGGATGTGAGTGAGTGAGTGAGTGAATGAAGATTCAAACATCTCTCTCTTCACTTTCACTGCAAAATTAGAATACTTGAACGAGAACCATCTTAAAAACTGTCCTAAAAATTAAAATGTTCTAGAACAATTATATAATTATGTCATTCTGCAGTGTTTGTTAATTTATTTTCATGACATTATTATATTTTCAATGTACAGTCACATTCAAATTATATCAATTATTCCACCAAGTTATTTTGTTAGATCCACTCGTGATGTTGTTTATTATTCTAGATAATATGTCTATACTTTAAATTGTGTTATATTTTGATGTAATAAAAATTACTATAACGAAATTATTCAAATCATCGTGAAAATTTAAACTTTCAATTATGTTATATTTACATGTAATAAAAATTACGATGGCAAAATTATTCAAATCATTGTGAAAATTCAAATACCCTTTTTTTTTAAATAAAATAATAACGAGCTAGTTTTACGACATTAATCTAAGTTGCTATTTTTCATTCGCACTCTGATTCATACTTGACTTACCTTTTATTTGTTTTCGACTGTACTTTAATTTAAAGGTCACCACACACTAAGTATATTAACCGTTCTGTAATTATTGGTTTTTGAAGTAATTTTCACCTTGTTTCTTTGCCTTATAGTTATAGTTTGAGTATTGTGGTGGGTAGTGTAGCCAAACTCTGATCTTTCAGTTACCTCTAGAAAGTCGGCAAGGTTGCCCTAGCAAAGTAACCTTCCAATCAAGAGTTGACCATGACTGATAAACCTCAGATATTATCCTAGGCACTTCAGGTAGGTGTGTTATGTATGTTTATAATATATACTTATGATAAGCAAGAGAAAAAAAGACATTTAAAAAAAAAGTCAAAATAAATTTTAAACGTTTCAGTACACAGTGTGTAGCATCCTTAAAAACTCTATATTAAAATTTCCATGTGACACTTTACATTATCAAACTACATAATCTACACATGCTAATCATATCTTTTACACAGCAACAAATTGGTGTCTAACTATAGACACCTTAGTGACTAGATTTCCTGATAAAAAGATGGTACCGTTTTAAGAGAATTTGGCGTAATTGATCACGCGATATGATCCTGATATCCTGGACTCACGGCAGCAAATTGAAACATACAGCCTAACCTAAACTAAACCGAAACGTCACGAGCCTAACCTGAACCTGTCTATCTAGTCTGGTACACATCTTCCAATCAAGAAATCTAGTCTCTCCAAATGAATCCAAAGGCCTGCGAGATCGTATAGTAAAATTGGTAGGTCTACGTTGTACCCATAGGTAACCTAAGTTCTAATGATTAGCAATGTAATGAGTTAAGTGTGCCCTTCGAAAAGGAGATGTGGCACCGCCACCGCCACATCCTATGTGCTTCGTCTCCTGACGGGGCGGCACTCTAGCACATTGATTCTAAAGAAAGCAAAAGAATGATCTACCTCGGTAAAGTCAGCAAGTTAGTTAAGTCTATGTCTACTAGGGGACAAGAGGGATCCCTAAACAGAGAGCCTATCCTACATCTTTAAATAAAATATGAATTTACGTAAGGCTCTCTTAGCGGGATTTTTACAGAATAAACAAATTCATGAAATGAAGGTCATGAAAGATGCTGAAGTAGCTGATCTAGGAAGTCTTTGGATTCCATTCCTGCTTCCAGATCCTAGCACGAATCTCCAAGTGCTATTCCCTAAAATTGGGCTCTCATCCGCCTCTTTCACTATCTATCCCATAAGATGAGAAGGTTTTATAAGATTCAGTCCAGGTTTTAGACTAGAGCATGATATGCTAGACTCCGTGGAGTCTGTGAAGGAACTCAGAGGCAACGTCCAGCGAGATCTTGGTCTACATCAGGACTCCGAAGCATAATTCGGTGCTTAAGAACTCTCCACTCGAAGAATCATCAACCTTAGGATTTTCTATGTTAATAGTAAATTGGTAATCGGGTATGGCACTGGGAGGTCACGCACTACAATCGGGTGAACAACAAGAGTATCAGATGTGGAAGAAATAAGTATTATCTCATAGTATAAATAAGTCACATCAAAGTTTTAAAGTGTGGAAGCTGCAACGAATGTTGATTAGAAATAAAATAAAACATTTTATTTGTAGTATAATTTTGTTAAGAAGACGAAGTTCTTCCCGAAGCTCGGGCCGAAGAACAATTCTGAGAATAAATTTTATTAATATATTTGTGAAGACGTTGCTCCGAAGCTCTGGAGACTTTCCTAGACATTTTGTTTAAACACTTACGTTAGGGTTCAACTCTTATCAGAGTTCTAGATTACCTCGGACAGTAACCAAGTCTAGGTTACTAAATTTCAATACTTCACTTTTATTATCTAACACTTAGGGCACTTTGTTAGGGCTTTACTGACTGTCTCCTACTTCCAAGCTGGTCTAGATTTATCTCCTTTTACTGACTGCCTCCTACATTAAAGCTGGTCTAGAATCATCTGCCGATTCCTCCTAGATTGTTTACGTTTCGAATCCCTTGCTGCAATATTTAAAATTATTTATTTTTCTAGTTTTAAACCTCTATCATCTACCTCCTTGGATTAGCTAAGTACCTTTTTATTACGACTAAAGAAAAGGACAAACTACTCTGAGAATGTCGTCTCGAATTTTAAGCTGGTTTCACAAATTCCTAAAATCTAGAGAAAGAGACAAACGGCTCCTATCTAACTATCGTGACTTTTAAGGCCGGCTACACAAGCTTAGTGTTGCAAGGAGAAACCTCTTGTCTCAAACAACCTAAAGTCGTCGTTACACCACTCAACTACACTATCAAACACTTCTACATCGTCCAACTTATATTTGTGAGAAGGACAGACGACTCAGATAGGGTCGTCGTGTCACAGTTTGTCTCATATTCTGAAATAAAAGCTAATTTCCTTAATTGAATGAAGCGTATAAACCATTTTCATTCCAACTCTTACTCCTATTGAAATTATCAATCAATGTTGGAGCATGCTTCAAAATGATTCCTCGAACGCGATTCGCACCAAAAGTAGCAGAACTGTTTACGTATCTCTCAACTCCCGTTTTTGTAAGCACTCGTGGTCGGGAGTCGCTTTTTGATTTTCAAATAAGATACGACTTGGAACCCAAGGGTATTGAAGCCCGGAAGATATTTTGTCAGTCTTTTTTGAAGCCACTGATACCGACTAATGGAGATCTGCTTGGAAGAAGACTCGGAGATTTACACTTTTTAGTTTAGTTTTCGTTTGCAATAACTTACCGGATCATTTAGATTATAACTGAAGTTGTTTACAATGTTAATTCGGTTTATTGATAAACTTTTTCGTTATTTTGTTGTTAGGTAAATAGTTTCTTTGATTATTATACTATCATTTAAAATTACAATTTGAAAATAAGAATAACACGATATCGAAGAGCGTGCGCTATTTTTTTGTAAATGATCCTTCTGTTTGTATTGAAACACAAAATGTCTGATACCTTTAAAATATAAAAATAAACCGTAAAGCGTAAGCCATGACCGCATAAGTTAAATACCGGAAGTCCAATAAGGCACCCACTATATCTCAGAGGTAAACGGACACGCCGCCGTCCGTCCCGCTCGCTCTTGCATTGGCCACATAAATATCCCTCTGTCTACCAAATTCAAGAAGCCTGGACACTCGCCCACCTGCGTCGTAGGTAAAGAGAAGTTATGCGTTCAATATTGTTTCGCGCGGAGGGGTTTGTATGGGATAAGATGCAGGAGTAAGCGTTTTCAAAATGACCATGAAAAAAGGCAATTAATAAAGTCAACACGGTGTTACTATGCAATAAAATAGAGGATAGACGGTAATTAAACAATAAACATATAATTTAACAGAAACATTTGTGAGAAAAACATTTCTTCAACATAGAATTACAAGTTTAAAAAGCCACCAAAACCATAATTAATAAATATTTTTAATTTCCTCCGGGTCATGCAGGTTCTGTTTACGGCAGTATTTAGAAAGAGCTGTATGAGCAGTATTGATAGCCCGAGATATAATGCGGATGAATACTCCATATTAACACGTAATTAATTGATTAATACAGACGCTTAAAAAAAACCTTTTTCTGCATTAGTGAACGCAAATGATCGATGATTTTGCGGGTGGTAGGACCTTGTGCGGGGTCCGTCCGGATCGCTACCACCATCTTATCCATTAACCTACCGCCAAACAGCAGTGTTCGCATTGTTGTGTTCCGGTTTGGGGATAAGACAGCCGGTGTAATGACTAGCATAGAGGCATTCCATCTTAGTCCTCAGGGTTGGCAGTGCATTTGCAGTCTTAGGCTTGCAGTCTTGTGAATGCGAATGTCTATGGGTCACAGTTTCCACTTACCATCAGGTGGCCTGTGAGCTCGTCAGCCATCCCTATGCCATAAAAAAAAAAATTTGGTTTCATTATTGATTTTAGTTGTACCATATTACCATAAGCAGTTGAATAAGCGGTAGCGATAAGACCTCTTCCGCTCCCGTGACCGCCTACGCCTTAGAGCTCCCATCAGCCCTGTCAGAAGCAACTGCCTCCTGGAGAGACCTCCTGCCCTTTTTAATGGGCTTTTGTTCTTGTGTCCGACACGATGATACGATTCTTTTTGTTCCAAACAATACTGTTTCTGTGATTCAATTGAATTCAACGCGATGTTTTTTTTTTGTTTTTGTGTGTTGACTTTATTTTTGTCAAGAATCAGGTTTCCGTTACAGATATTGTGTGGTGACGTTATTCTACGTTGAATTTTGTTAAGAACCAAACTCCCGTCACTTTGCTCCGATTGAACGAAATAAAATAAAAGTAATTTACGTTTTAATTTTTTTTTTTTATGGCATAGAGATGGCAAACGAGCACACAGGCCACCTGATGGTAAGTGGAAACTGTGACCCATAGACATTCGGATTCACAAGACTGCAAGCCTAAGACTGCAAATGCGTTGCCAACCCTGAGGACTAAGATGGAATGCCTCTATGCTAGTCATTACACCGGCTGTCTTATCCCAAACCGGAACACAACAATGCGAACACTGCTGTTTGGCGGTAGGTTAATGAATAAGATGGTGGTAGCGATACGGACGGACCCTGCACAAGGTCCTACCACCCGCAAAATTAATTGAAAATTTACAAGCATACAAACAAACAAGCATGAAAATTTGACGATTTTTATTGCAAGAGTGCTTAAGTTTTAAGAATGCAACTAACCATTAAGTCTTTCTCTTTTTATGTAATCTTATAGACCGTGGCATTTTTTCTGTTTCTAAATCTTTCATCTTTGTTTAGTTAGCCGACTATTTTGAAACAGCCAGCCACTTTCATCTCTTAAAACTACCTAACAAAAGCTAATTAATTACCGCTGCCACATAAATTCCATAAAAACTCCCCGGCGTCCTTAATGAGACCAAATCCTCAAAAACCGGAAATTACGATAAAAATTCTGCTACCTCAGTAGTTTAGGTAATAAATTTAAGGGAGCCGCTTTCTTTAATTCCGTCATCAAACATGACAGGAGTTGCAATATTTCAAGCTTGGAATCTATTAACAATTGAAGTGACTGCCTACGCTCGTAAATATTCGTTGGGACTCCCTGACCGTAGCTTATGTCAGCATTGCTACTTAAAAATATGTGTAAGCTTTCTTTTAATTCAAAGTTATGCCTTTATAGAGGTTGCGAAGTGATTTGTCAATTTGTCTGTTACTGTATGGTTTTTTTTCGATGTAAAATGATAATTATTTAAGTTTGCAATAGCGTATATTCATTGCCAATTGCAGGTAACTAATTTCTAGTATGATGCAATGGTGATTTCGTTCACGAATGGATTGGCGAACTCGTATTTGATGTAAATAGGTGTAAGAATTTAAGTCACCGATGGGATTAAAAAATACCAACTGTAAAACAACTTGATAGATAATAATCGGCCATTTCGTTGACGTTAAGTGATTAAAACCAAATTTAAATAACATGACAAATGAATAACAAGTGGAATTGCAAGCATGATTGTGATGAGATCGGGAAAATTGGCCTCTAATTGTAATACTCGACTCGACTCGACTCGACGTAACTATTACAAAAGTAGTATTTGTTTGTGTGTTGTGTACTAATTTACAATAAAAATAAACATAATTTTTAGCTAACTTTGATATTTTTTTTAAAAATACGTCGTGGTAGGACTTTGTGCAAGCTCCGTCCGGACCCTTGACCTACCCCCAACTTACCTCCAAGAAGCAGTGTTCGCATTGTTACGTTCCGGTGTGGGGATAAGACAATCGGTAAAATTACTAGCACAGATACATTTCATCTTAGTCCTCAAGGTTGGCTACGTATTTAATGTCTTAAGATTGTAGTCTTGAGAATTA
Organism: Acleris sparsana; assembly: GCA_923062465.1. NCBI lineage: Eukaryota > Metazoa > Arthropoda > Insecta > Lepidoptera > Tortricidae > Acleris > Acleris sparsana. Next base: position 15,513,687 of record OV281303.1, read on the forward strand.
GGAATGAGTCTCAAATCCCACTTAAAATCAGGTGGCCTGTGTGCTCGATTGCTTTTTCCATACCATAAAAAAGGATTACATATTAGGGTAACAGAGGTAGAACTATAACATTCTCTAGTGGCTTTCTTTTGCCAATTAAAATAACTTTATTACCCACGCAAGCAATAAGAAAAGCTCAGCGGTTTTCAAAGCAGTGACCTTTCTGTTATTAACAGTTGTGTCCCCGCGGGTGGCCAGTTATATTTGTACTACCACAATGGAACCGAGAAATAAACCCAATTGTAAAATGGGACCAGTGTAAAGTAGATTTGACATTTTTATTGGAAGCAATGGCTTCAAGTGTGGTTTGTAGTGAAATTTAATTTGCGTTTGAATTGAATTTAAATTTATAATTTATATTGTTGCGTAAAATTGTGAATGAGATATGGTTTTTGTTATCAGCTGTTAAAATAACATTGTAGCATTTTATATATTATGTAATAATCTTATCTATTATTTTAAAAATGCCTAGAAATTAGCAATGTTATTTTTTTAATAATGGTAAAAATTTATTTAACATAAAAAGTATGTATTTTTCGGTGTTATCTCCAAAATATACAAAAAATATGTAAACATTCATTTTGATTTTACTTATAATTTGAATAATCAAAAAAACTGTACATAATCAAACTTTTATTGTGCGTTTTGTGCTTCTTCGCGCTCAAATTTTTGGACGGATAACGAAATTATAAGTTAAACGTTTACCCCTGATTCATAAATGCAAAAAACCCATTTTATTTAAAGTGTACTTTGACATTTTCTGCCAAATTCATATATCATAACGACAGATAAAACACAGCATATTTTAAGCACACTTTAGCTAATGCGTGTTTATGAATAAGAGGGTTGATCTATTTATAAAGCAACCTTAAATATAAATAACCCTCCTTTATTATTATAAAGCGTCCGTAAGGTTTTTGACTCGACCTAGCTCCGTATCGCTCGCGAACTCATCTGCCCATTACTCTCGGCACTTTATCGAAACACTGACAGAAGGTTTTGGCGTCCAATATCTTACAAAATGGTACAAGTTACGAGCGAAGTACTTTAAACTTTTTAACTACAATAAGGCTCTAAACAAGATGCATTCGGCGTTCGTTATCGATATCCAAAATGTATAAGATTGACGTAAGTTGTCTGAGCCTACGTCAACTCCATACATTTTTTCGACTTGACTAAAGCTCGTGGATCTAAAACCTAACCCTATGTGCTTTTGTTTAGTCCATTACAGAAAATACTCTTTTACCGAACAATTGTCTTCGCATATGATATCCATAAACTTATTATTTGGGTGGATCTACTTTTTGCTGTTGTTATTCTGTCCCGTAAGCCGGGAGACAAAAGTTATACTTTTTTTTTAATAATATATACTTCCATCATACTCACGAGAAAGGCCATAAAATAATGAGTTTGTAATTGGCAATAAAACAGATTTTTAGTGGACTTATATTCTTTAAAATCATAACTTTTAAAGAGTGATCCAGGAGACGTCACCATGGCAACGAGCCACAAAGCAAAGTTAATAAATAACTCGACATTGGCGAAAGACACCTTGACACGAGTGGAAGCCATTATTTAAAATTAGAATTAGAACACATTTGGTCACTTTTCAAAAATCGTTAACATTTGCTTTATTAAGCAACTTGGTTGGCCTTGGTTAGGTTAACGTTGCTCTGTGAGTTGTGATTAAGTCCTATTATTCTTATCATTACTTATTTTTTACAAAGCATAAAACAAAGTTATTTTCCGCGTATTTCTGTCTGTTTCCCTGTATATGCCCTAACTTTTCTAAACAATTTCCATCAGTTAGATAATTTTGAACGAAAGGTATAATAATTTCCAATTTTTAAACGGCTGTTACAGTAAACTAACATAAACTGAAGCGAAGCAGGGGCGGTAAAATTGTGTAGTTAGTTTATAGCCTGGAAATTGACATAAAGTCATTAATATTCCGGAAAATACGATAGTTCCCGAAGAGATACAAGTTGAATAACTTTCACGCAGATGGAGTCACGGGTATAAGCTAGTAAAGGAGTAAAGTTTGAGGGTCTTGTAGCATTGTCCTAATTGCCTAAAGATGAAGTAAGCTTTTTAGGTTACAAGTTTGAAACTTGTAATAAGTTTTTTGAATTGGTAAATTTTGAAAGACTTGCTGCTTACTTCAAAGGAATATTTAAACATTGAACATTTTCATTCATACTTCTGGAATTTTAAATTGTTTATCATACTTTGTCTTTATTTATGAGCTAGTCTACGTATTGTAATGAGATATATAAAAGTTAAAAACAGCTGACTTCTCATAAGATGTCTGTCAAGTTACACACACCTTGGATTTTTATTTATATTTTGGTTTTTCTCAGAACCTATTACAACCAAATTGCGCATGGCTGACTATTTTTGCAAAAACTTTTCAATGGTTTACCTTACATTTTGAGTTTAGAGGTTATATTCTCTTAAAATGTCTCTTTGTGCGAGCGATGGTTAAGCTATATAATTGAGAATGCACGGACAACTTAAATTTGCCGGTTGAGAAACCATCTAACAACATCTGTCACTTTCTGACCAGTACGCAAGTGCGAGGGTGACGGATGCTTTGTCCACCACGATAAAGGCGGCTGGACTTGAAAAGCACATAACTATATAACACAATTTTTATAAATTCATTTATCTCAGACTTACGAGCAAATCGACTTCCTATCCACTAACAAGTATGTGGAAATGAGCTTAAGGATGATCTCTTTTAATAGTCTTATAACGAGGTTGTTACCTCCTTTTTGCGTTCCTGGCCACTTTTACATTACGTTTAAATTCTTTCCAAAAATTCTTAATGATCTATTGGTATTTAAATCTATAATTGAGTCTCGAGAAAATTTCGATAAGCGCAGACACGGGTCCCGTCCCATAATTCTGTAAATCTTTCCATTTCCAAAATATAATATTTAAAGAAAACGATTTATTTAAGTCTCCCAGATACTTACCATCCTACCGTTAAAGTCTTAAACACATAATTGTTTTTTTTTTAAACCGCATCTCTCTCTCCCCTTGACCCTCCTTTCCCTGATACCCGTCCCTCTTGAAGAATCACTTTATATAAATTTCGGAACTCCTATTAATTGTAGCGGCCATCGACGGAGTTTAATTAACCTTAGACTTTTGAGCGCTCATCATGTCTCCGGCGACACGGATTTATAACGATTGATCACTCGGTAAGCGAGATATTTATAATATAACTGAAAATACCCGACAGTTTTATTTAAACTTTAATTGACATGATATAAAACACCTTTGTAATATTCCAAAGCAGATGAAAGGAATTGGTTGTAAAACGTTTTAATTTGGCAGATCGTCTGATAAAGACTATAGTCAAATTATAAATATTAGAAAAACAGAAAAGCAGTTCGTCTAGATTGTCAATACGTAACTTCAAAGTAACCTGCAGCATTTGCAATTACGGTGTTTGATCTACATAGACATTTTGTGAGTAAAATGTTATACGATCCAGACTTTTAATGTCAATAATTACCAAAGCAAAATAAAGCTTAGACATTCTGAACCGAAAATTACGTGTATCTTTTATGACTGTTGATTTTTAACTAAGAACTTACTCATGCACATTTTTAAGACACACTTGAGATTTTTCATATCGTCGGCTTACAGTCTTAACGTCCTAAATCAAGGTTAGAGGGCAAACCTGCCTAATCCTTAAAGTATTAAGGAGGTTTACACTCTGAACCAACGATATAGAAGAATTGAACATTGAAGCTTGATCTTGAAGCTCGAAACCCTATTGAAGCTTGATCTAATTAAATATAATGATTCTAAGGAAACCATTACGGTAAAAATATATAACGAGATTCCTAGAAATGTTTAGTCGTGGAAAATGTATTAAATTGGCTCATTTCACATTACTTCGTAGTTCCTTTATTGATCGAGGCTACATGCTTCGTAATTATGTCAGAGCGCAATATTCAACAATTTCTCGTACTAGTGATGTCGCTTGGTAAGTTTTATCGATACGTCAAATTATATCGATGATTTATGCATCTAATTAGTTAACATTATTGCTCATTGTTTTGCTACAAACCAGCTTTTATTCTTTTTGTCAAATACATTTGGATATCTCCTAGAATACATTTTCAACTTTAATTAAGTATCGGTAAGTACTTAAGTTTCTTCAAGAAACTTTATTACAACGAACCAACAAGTTATTAAATCCACATATTATAAAAAACTTATATTTTTAATTTTTCAGTTTAATTACCATCGATATTCGCCACATCACTGGTACACAGGATAACAAGCGTGTAATTGATCATTGGGGCGTCTTATTGCAGGACTGAGGCCAGCATTGGTTACTTCTGCATGACGATTCACCCTGTTTAGTAGTGAAGTAATAATAGCTTGTTATGATATCGATTCTCAGCAATTATATTAAATTAATACTAATTGCAAAAGTTGAGTCGTTCCTACCGTGGGTCTTGGTACTGTCCACGTAGTCTTTGTTTACTACTGCAATGTTTAATAACGTCATGATTTTTCGAAGAAAAGAAACATAAATAATCAATATATATAATGTAACAATGGGTACCCAATAAGTGCAAAGTTTAATGTCAAAGCGGCAGCATCCCAAAAGCGTAAAAAATGAAAGTTGTAGGAATGACGATAAGGTCGATATCCGTTTAAGTAGGTCATAATTTGACTATACTCTATTACATGTAACACTGCACAATCAGCAAAAACAGATTCTTTAAGCAAACGATTGATACATGATCCCCAGATTTGTCCCAAAATCAGGCATAGCACTATTTATTCCCAAAGTTACAGTATTGATCAAGATGTTGTCATTTTTTTATGTAAGTAATTACAAATTGAAAGACCTAAAAAATCCACGTACACTTTTTCCAACCTTGTAATATTATTCATGGTAAAATTATTATTAATTCGTCCCATGCCAAGGTCAGCAGTGATTGATCATCGAATGCCTATGCTTTAATGAGAGTAATTTGTTATACAGTCGGTAGCAGTTATATCTAATTGAACTAGGCAGTCAGATTTATCATAATACGACTCTATTCTAAAGGATGTAAGGGATAGTTTATGTGATTTGGTTTAGCTAACTAGCTTTGTGAATCATTGTATCTGTACAAACTGAATGACCTGTATTGCGGATATTGACTAATGGTTTTTGGGAATTTAAGATTATACACAGTTTATTTTTAATTTTGACTATATATGCAAACAGCAAATATGTATAAGTCAAAATATAACTTAACTTTTATCTTTATTGATTTTATTGAACTTATTTTTATCTATGATTTTATTAACTCGCATGATAATACTTTTATTAAAGCACCGCAAACACGTGTACGTGTAGATTTTAATATTGTTTTCGCTTAAAAATACGACCAAGGTCGAGATAATTATGTCTGAGTACGCAGTTTAAAATATAATGACGGGTTAAGTAAAATCTCAGACAAAATCATTTTAAATATATCCCAAGGGTCTACAATGTCTGCATCTAGTGGCGTAATTATTGTTTGTCATAATGTACCTAACGTAGTACCGTGTCTACTTACAGCCATGTTAAAACTGCCAATTAAATTGTCACAGTGATTTAAGTGATAAGGAAGTATCAACATATTTATGACTTCGACTGTACAATAGGACAAACATTTGTATTCATTCTAAAGGGATACCCTTTAAAGTCATGTAAGTTGACATATCACCTAACATGACATCAAATTAAAAAAATACCGGTTGGATTCGCGCACCGAGGGTTCCGTATTTATGATAATATTCTTGGTAACCGCAAAAGAAAATAGTAATTTTCATCACACTTGCTCGTAAATGGTGTTATTCCATGCCTGTATACAGAAGGACAATGGCCTAAATTGTTCCCGCGGGAATTATGGCGAGTTTGTCATCCCTAGGGAGTAATGACTTTCTTTTTAAAATTTGCAACTCTTTCGTACATCATTTCTGACTAAGGAGGTTTAATTTTCAGCCAAAAATTAAATCGGTTTCTAATTTCATCTTTAAAAATTAGCTATAGACTAACTTACATTACACAAAACCTATACGCTTCATTAAACTTCATTATTTTTATACCTATTTCAAGTTTATATCAACATTTATCATTAATTTTAGTAATTATACATTTTTATCAAATTGGCTAAATCTGGCTCGAATCCAGGTCGAAACTAAACGCAGTGGTAGAGGTCACAAAAAATATATCGTTTCCATTGCAAATTTTAAAAAGAAAGTCATTACTCCCTAGGGATGACAAACTCGCCATAATTCCCGCGGGAACAATTTAGGCCATTGTCCTTCTTTATACAGGCATGGAATAACACCATTTACGAGCAAGTGTGATGAAAAATTAATTTCATATTTCTATCATTAAAAACAGATACGGGCAAACAAGTTGTACAACTATTCCAAATTGCATGTTGATAGTGTTTCTAACATACAGACAGACAGACAGCCAGACAACGAAGTCTCACCACAAATGTTCCTTTTTTACGATTATGCTACAGAACCCTAAAAACCATTTCAACTAACCAATATATTCGCAAGATAAAGCAGCCTTATAGCCCGTTAATAAATTAAACCGGCCAATCCGTTCATTTAACATCTGACCAAACATATTCACCCGTAAAAACTTATGTCTTCCATAGCGAAAGCAATATCTTTAAGTCAGCTGAGGCATAACCGACCATACCATATTTTAATAAGGAAAATTTTGGTTTGTTTCGCTGTTTAACATATTCAATGCTCATATCAGTAATTTGTATAAGTTTTAACCTACAAAATGTGTCATGGGCAAGGATCGTTTGGAGCCTAACAATCGTGAAGATATAAGTGCTTTCCTTCATTATGGGACCTTGCGGCAGATGTTACGCCGGATTTATAGTAATATCTATATGAATGGTTATAGCTATAGTGTTTTAGGGATATTGATTTTGAAAATGCTTACTTTGTTATTGATAGAGAGCCATCTAGCAATTTACGAGTGTAAGCAGTTATCGACTGGAAACTGTTCGATGTTATTAACGGCACTAGAGTATTATTTGAATCAAATATAGGCTCTTAGTTTACAATATCAGAACTAATTGATGGTCTATTTTACATGCATGTAGTTCGGTCAAAACGGGAAGATAAGAAGTGACAGTAATTTCGATTTCCAGGTGCGATATCCTAATCGCTACTACCATCTTATCCTTTAACCTACCGCCAAGCAGCAGGATTCGCATAGTTGTGTTCCGGTGTGGGCATAAGACAACCGGTAAAATTACTAGCATGGCAAGATTCCACCTTAGTCATCAGGGTTGGCATCGCATTTGGTGTCTTAGGGACGTATTAATAAACTCATCTTGACCGTGAGGCCCGTCACAAGATACGTCAAAGTAAACGCCAAACCATAGAACACTGTCATTTTTGACGCATCTCGAGACGAGCATTAGAGTTGAGATCAGTTTATTTACGGGCCTTGGGATTGTAGACTTGAGAATTCGTATGTCCATGGCTCTTAGATCCCAATAAGGTACCATCAGGTGGTCTGTGTGCTCGTATGCCATCTTTTTATATCTAAAAAAATAAAGATGTTAGACAAATTAAAATATTATTTATAACATTATTAAGGGGCTATCGTGCCCATAACAGACGCTTTTGATGAAATTTAAGTTCTTATAATTCAGTCAAAACTAAAAGTAAATTTAAGAAAAAAAAAACCATCTATGCATATATTTTGCGGGTGGTAGGACCTTGTGCAGGGTCCGTCTGGATCGCTACCAGCATCTTATCCATTAACCTTCAGCTAAACAGCAGTGTTCGCATTGTTGTGTTCCGGTTTGGGGATAAGACAGCCGGTGTAATGACTAGCATAGAGGCATTCCATCTTAGTCCTCAGGGTTGGCAACGCATTTGTAGTCTTTAGGCCTGCAGTCTTGTGAATGCGAATGTCCATGGGTCACAGTTTCCACTTCCCGTCAGGTGGCCTGTGTGTTTGCCTTCTCTATGCTATAAAATATATATATATCTATATATATACACACATGACATGACTATAACAACACAAAATTGCATATAACTTTCTCGTCTTGTCGTCAATTGATATGGAAACTACATCTAAATATTCTTCATTAATACATCTAATAAATCATCTAAGGTTTTTTTCTAAAGTGAAAAATATAGAAACATCGTCCAAAATACAAAATACTTTTTGGAGTAAATATGTCAAATTATCTATAATAAATCTCGATATCAGATACTTGTAAAAGAAAAATTGAGATGGCAGCTAGTTTAGAACAGCAGTGTCAATGCAAATAGGTTATAACAACTACTGAAAGTTAAGAGCTTCAGATCGAAAATCATCTGCCCATGGTAGCCTCTTAAGACTTTTAAGGCATTAATTATTGTCGTTAAACTTGTGTATCAATAAGTAAACTGGCTCACTTTACACGCCAATATTCACTGATTATACTGTAACTACCCCGGTTATAACATTATTTGGGTTCTCAACCGCATCGCTTATTACGTCACCGTAAACTGCTCCAAGTTGACGTGTCGCAAAGTGGGCTTTGAACTAAAGGGCTGTGGTAATATAACGTTCAGAGTAAACAGCATCAAAATTGGCTTATATAAATGAACTAGTTGTTGCTCGACTTCAAAATTTAAGCTATTACCATACCAAATTTCATCGATATCGGTCAAGCAGTTTAGCTATGAATGAGCGTAGCAGACTATGGATATGAATAAATCTAGCCAGATTGGAGAAAGAATGCTGGGCATGTTATTCTCTCAAGGACTACTTCAGATTTTAACTCGACGGACAAAATATTAAAGCGAATAAACCTGCATTCGCTTTATTTAAAAATCAATGCAATATGCAACATAAGTGTCATTGTCAATAAACAACGTTAGATGGCGTCAGCAAACCTATTCAAGTATTAAAAAGCAAGCGATCACTAATTTCGTGGGTCTTACGTAGGGTCTTGGTGGCATAAGTGGTAAGGCGCCTGCTTCAGCCCGGATAGCCAGAGGAGATGTAGGTTCAAATCCTACCTAAGACCGAGGAAACACCTATAACTCACCTATAATGTACCAACAACATTTAAGGGTATGTATTCTCATTTAGGTAGCTTAACGTTTGCTGGTATGAGCTCGTGGCTCGATCGATCGGTTGAAACGTATTAGAGTAACACTTCTGGCCTATTTACGGACCAGACTACCAAAATAGGGCGCATTGGAAGAAGCTTCAAGAGGTGTGCAGCTAACAATGTGTTTTCTGATTATAATGCTGCAGAATAAAGATGTATTTCTCATCTATCAGCAGTATAAGTATCAACTCTATCAAGCACAATAAAATCTAGTCCGTATTTTTTTATTGGCATATTTTATGTTTAGTTATATTATGGCGAATAGGTAGGCTGAAAAAATTCAGCCCAGTATACATATAATTAATAATTAAAAAATTAAAAATGCACTTATAAATGAAGAAATTGCTGGTTTGATAGACAAATTACATACCAATCGAAAGTATGAAACCTAAGTTTGGTACAAATTATAAGTACCGCTTACCTGCTTTATACCTGCCTACCTAAAAGTTATATGATGGGAATTACATAGTTAAACTAACGTTTGCATATTCTATTATAAGCTTTATACTTTCGATTTACAAAAAAAAAACCTTTTTAATTCTTAACTAATTAATTATGTACTGAAACGTTTTTTTTTCAGCCTACCCATGCGCTGTATATTACTTAACATTATTAAATGTGATATATTAAAATGCTTTTTATCGAATAAATAGTCTGGTGAAGGTAAAATTCGGATCCTCTACTATCATATTCGCATAATATTCGTAAGTAATACCAAGTCGTCAACATATACTGCTTATTGTACAAGAAGAAAAATAAATACAAAACAGACAATAAAAAAAACAGTTTTTATTCATCATCATGTCAGCCGAAAGACGTCCACTGGACATAGGCCCCAAGGCTCCCCCAACAGTTCCTATAACAAAACCAAAAATATATAAAAATCAATGACAATAAAATAATAAATAAATACACTATCCCAAAACCAACATCCTGCTCCCCATTATGTGCTCATCTTGCAAATGTAGGCCCACAAAAGCGGGTTGTGGTAAGTTATACCAATTACTAAATATTATACCCAAGCCCAACGCTGCCCGGTGACCCGGCTTGGCTCTGCACCATTTCCACGCACCTGCTTCGCGTTATGGCACATGGCGTGTAAATTTGCCTGGCTACTTTCCAGGGTGTTGGTGTAATGTGATCATTTGTGTTTGTTTACGTTGGTGACGTCAAGGCGAGCTGGTTACGGGTTGAGTGATGGCGGAGTATCGAGTTTAGTTCAATATCAAATCAATTATTGATTATTATATTCTGCTGGCTGGTGTAATTGTAAGGAGGTATGTGCCGCCCAACAATATGAAAGGGGTAGCTTAAAATAGTGTAATTTTTTGGTGTTGTAGAATTATCAAACTATACATAATTCAGCTATATTTAACATTGAAATATTCACTCAAGCTGTAGAAAGGTTGATTTATTATGATTGGTTTTGATTGGTTGTTGAATGGTATTGTTTTTATTAATGTTTTTTTATGGAATTTGGGGGATATTTTTTAATTAACATGGTGTAATGAGGGCTGGTTTAACCTTAAGTTTTTAATTCTCAATTTAAAAAAAAAGTACCTGCACTTTTTGTCAAAAAATAGTGTTCGTTGTTTTCAAGTAAAATTCTAAGTAGGTAATATGCTCATATAAAGCAAATGCATAGATAACTTCTATATACATTGCATTGTATGTCAAAAAAGTCTGGAAATTAAAAAGTGGCAACACTGTAGTCTCATCCCTTTCAAATCAATCTAAGAAAAAAGGGACGGTGCCTACAGTGTTGCCACTTTTTATTTTCAAGGCGTTTTTCGCAGGGTCTTTACCAACTAAAAAGGCTAAACAAATCTACTTAGCTTACTGAGACCTGCTTAGTTTTAGTCAGTTCAATTAATTAATAAACTATACATATAATAATATATCTATCCCTTGGCACACAGTGCCTGAAATATGCCTTTTGTATGTGAAAAGGGACTGCAAATGCATAAAATTTCGTACAAGATTTCGTTTTATTCAACAAGATTCATCTTTATAAATAAAAATACCAGTACTAAGAGTATGCTCATAATTTATTCAATAACAACTAATTACATCTTTACAAACCAACAAACTTAAATGTACTATTATAAAAATACTGATAACGGCACAATTTATAGAAAAAAAACACGACACGTGGGTAGCCATAAATTCTATCACCACAATAAAAACAGGTAGCAAACTCGTTCAATAAATCAAAAATAACGGTTTCCCTTAAAACGATTCGCTTCTGACCTTTACAAATTTGAAACAAAAACTTGATTTATTCACTCTTTATAATTTACATACAAATCACTGTATCAATTGCGGTCTTGACCACGGAGTAGATCAATCACACCCACTTCTCCACTGACCTCTTAACAATACAACCTATTGTATAATAACCAAAGCTATATTGAATCTTATTAATAGTGGATACAGTCTAATATGAACATGAATCAATTTTAGTCGGAGGCGTAAAATGTACAGTTTTTTAACATGTTTTAAAGTATTTTTTTACTTACTTTACGCCTCCACTTTTTGCTCTGTTATAAATGGAACGGAGTGGAGATTACGCTAAAGGTAGGATTATTGAAATAATAATTTGTTAGTTTTATCAGCTTTGCTTTCGAATTGTTGTTGCGGATAGATGGTATTGCTGGCTTTATTTTATTTACCAAGAAGAGGCATAAAAAGAAGGAAGGCACAAAAGTCCCACTTTAGACCTTAATTATTTGGAAATGTAAGTACCTACGCTTAAACAGTTGAAAAAAACAAGGTAAAAATATGTTGTATCTATTGGTTTCTGTTTGTGCTATTATTAAAAGTATAGGGCTAGATAAATAACATTTCGCAACACAGATTCAGATATTGTTTGCCTAATACAATAAACAATGTGTTTATATCCCACTCTTGTTCGAATAAACCTAGCAATGCTAATGTAAACCGAAGTCTTTTTGACACATGTCACTCAGAAGCGCGAAAAGCATTTTGATGTTTTCCTTATTACTCTCATTACAAGACAAAAGTTTTTGGTATTAAGAATAAGAGAGTTCTTGCGTATAATACGATCGGCAATTCTTCTTTGCAATATGCTCTTAAAATTACAATAAATGTCGCCATATTAATGTGGCTTTATTTTGCATAATGAATATTGTCACTACTGCGATGCTTTAATGCTTTGGTTCCACTAAGACCAGCCTAACCTTGAGTCTGGGGACCATGAATAATTAAATGTTGTATGCGTCTACTGGTCATTTTTTTTAAATATAGATAAGCGAGGAAATCAAACGAGTATATTCGTTACCTGATGGCAAGTAATCACCACCTCCCATAAACACCAGCAACTCAAGAAGAGTTGTCGTTACGTTGCCGGCATTTTAGGGAAATAAAGGGGAATTTAAACGCAAAAAAAAATATATCTCTTGTTCATTTAATTTAGTATTGTTTTGAAGTTACGTAGGGACTAAGTTAATTAATGAAATAAAATATACTATTGTAATAAAGTTCAAGAGTCCCGCAATAAATGCCTGTTGGATTTTTTTTTTTAATTCCTATCCTATGTGTTGATTTCAATGTTCAATACAATGTGTCACTTCAATGTTTCCATAAAGAAGTTATCGATAAAATTAATACCGACAAGAAGACCCTAGTTCTTGTCACATCTGCTCAATACCCCGCAAAGCAAATGTCCTATTTGTTTTTCCATTAAACCTATTAATAACTCCCTATCTGACCAAATATGAGGTAAACAAGTGTAAAGTAGTTATTTTCTTCTAGGCTTTTATCTTGAACATTTTCACTTGCCACCGCCTCAGCGAATCCCCTTGATTTTATTACAACATTTTCTATTTCCACCGACTCCAGGTAATATTAAGGACGGGATTATAAGCGAAGCCAGGGCTTTTTGGATTTCAGCAAAGTGTTTGAGGAAAAATGTGTCTTGTTAAATGGGGATAAAACGTGAAATGGCGTCTTCATTTTGTTAATTATTTGTACGTTGCTTATATGGCTTTGAAGATTTGGAAGAGTTTGGTGAAAATGTGTTGAGTCTTTGTACTTTGGTCTTGAACTGTTATATTAGAACGTCGTACCATTTAAATTTGAGCTCGGATACTAGTTGCAATTGTTAGAAATAAGAGATTACTTTTGGATAGTTAACGCGTATGCTTAACTCCTGGACGGTAAGTAAGCTAATGTCAAACTCTACGTCACTGTTCGCGCTTACGTTATAGAATCACATAAATATCTTACTGTTTATCAAAGTTATCTCTCATCGACGTAAAGAAACTGACCTTAAAAATTCAAAATTCAAAAAGCACAATACATTTTTAATTGGTGAAGGCGCTCGTCTCGTAAATTTTATTGTTGGTCTCTTTTACAAGTATTTTTATTTAGTTTCGTTTCTTTGTTTACATGATTGAAAAAATTATCTGGTGTTTTTGTTGTGTGACATATTCATCTGCTAAAACAATAACTTAATCAATTTCTTGCATTTAAAAGTATTCTTCCGTGCCACATTTTAACTGAACAGCAACAAAAAAACTGAAACATCTCAGAATCTCTGAGCCAACATTATCCTAAAAAACAATCGTGAAATAGGAAATCTTAATTCCCCTTCCGTGGAACTTTCTGCTCCTATTTTTAACTTAATGCTAAGATTAATGCTATTAGGATTAACAAAACCTTTTTCTTTAATCTCCTTAGCGTCGGGATCTTACAGTATGGCGGAGACTCCTTTAGCCGTTTGAAGTTGGTAGCATTCATATTTGGTACTCAAAGTTATGAATAATATATTAACGTATTAGGTTTTTGCTGTTAGGAAAGATCAGGTGAAAAATAACCTAATAGGCCTTAACAACTTACGAGAATCCAGAATAATGCTTAAATTCCAACTGCGTGAAACAAAGAAAAATAATGAATTTATCAGTCCATTCGTGCTGGGTTGGAACAGTACTAACTAAAAATACTTGCTAGTTTTGTTTGAGGTTCAGTTGTATTTTTAGATGTTGCTGTTTTGATCTAACAGCGATGTGAATTGATGTAATGTAATTAAAAATATGTCTTTAATAATTGTTGAAATATTGGTATATCCCTACGTGTAAAACACTTTCGTCTCTGAAGAACTTATTGATGGACTGTTAGACATGGCACAGCCTATGTCACCAGACCTAGGGAATTCAAATTTGGAAGGAATATGCCTAGGGTGCCCCAGGGTGTAAAAAAGAGCTTTTCGAAAATAAGCTCCAATGGGAAGAAAAAGGGGTGAAGAGGAACGAATTTTACACATATTAAGTTACGTGTGGCTGTTATAAAAACCGGCCAAATACATGGCCGGACTCGCGAACGAAGGGTTCCGTACCATTATCTCTACAGTGTGTGACCTCCATAAGAACATAAATTGTAAGTAACGATAACTTAAGATGCTGTGAACGGTTTTATCGATAAAATATAACAATTACCTTTTCTGATGGAGAGTATTTATTTTTAATTTTCTCGAGCAGCAATGTAATGCTAAGAGTTAATTTCGAAAGCAATAAAATGTTAATGTCAGTTGTCACGGTTGTTAGCTTTGCTACCGATACATTGCGTGGCGAAAAAGTAAGTATGAAAAAATAAGTATGCATTATGTTAACAATACACATGTTTTTATGTTAATTAGGATGCATATCGACGGCGTAGTATCATGAACTCCTAACTGACATTTTAAAGATAGTTAAATTTTTATGTAGGTACACTTTAAATTTAATTTGGCATCATTAGGTAGGTACTGAAGGCAGTCGATATTAACTGTACAGTTGTCAAAATATATTTTCGTATGGATGTCACACACTGTATACAACATTAGCAAAAAAACGGAAAAAAAAACACGTTTGTTGTATGGGAGCCTCCTTAAATATTTATTTTATTATTTATTTTTAAAGTGAACAGCCTAATATTCCGTGATTATTTCAAGTGTCTACCTGTTGCCGTTATTAATATCGTACAAAAAACGGCAAAAATATGACGTTTGTTGTATGGGAGCCCCATTTAAATATTTAATTTATTCTGTTTTTAGTATTTCTTGTTATAGCGGCAATAGAAATACATCTTCTGTGAAAATTTCAATTATCTAGCTATCACGGTTCATGAGATACATCCTATGGAATGACAGACGTACAGACGGACAGACGAACAGCGGAGTCTTAGTAATAGGGTCCCTTTTTTACACCTTACGTACGGAACCCTAAAAATGGGTAAGCTCATTTTACGTGCTGGTTTGGTTTTAGTTGGTAAAACGAAAACTAATATTTTTTTATGAAATATGTATACAACTATTATATATAGAGTCTACTTAATGTAAATTGCACTTTCGATAAGTTATTTACAATACCTACTTCGTTTTTTCTGAAGGCTGCAAGAATTTACAGAGCCCTTTGGGCAAAACAGAAAAAATAACGTTGGCTTTTATGCGTGATTGTGTCAGATAAAGGATGTTTCTATTTTATTAGTTTATCGAAACCAATCCTCGCATAAAACGACTAACTTATATTCATACAAATGATACCGGCAAAAATACTCCCACCCTAACTTCATAAATCAGGGAGTAACTTCAAACATACTGAACGAATTTCGATGTAGCTTGTAGTTTTTTGTTCCTAATTAACCTAGGTCCAAAAAGGCACACTTTTTTTTTAAATGACGTGTTTTCTTTCCTCGGGGACCCAAAAGATCCAGAAAGAAAGTCTTACAAAACACAATAATTTACTACGAACAGGTAACTTATGGATCTTCTGGGTTCCTTTGGAAAGAGTTGCGTCCTATAAAAGAAAACTTGGTCGCCATTTTGGACCTAAGTTATTTGCAACAAAACACTACAAACTTCATTGAGATTAGTTCAGTATTTTTGAAGTTACTCTCTATCTTAAGAAGTTACATTTGTTAGCAATTGTACGAACAAAAGACGGGTGGGCTATTATTTTTTCCGGTAAGTGTATATAACCATCTTATTTTATCTTATCTTATCTTTATGG
This sequence comes from Acleris sparsana, assembly GCA_923062465.1. Classification (NCBI taxonomy): domain Eukaryota; kingdom Metazoa; phylum Arthropoda; class Insecta; order Lepidoptera; family Tortricidae; genus Acleris; species Acleris sparsana. Next base: position 15,529,891 of record OV281303.1, read on the forward strand.
TGGGGTCCTTACGGATACACTTCGACCCTGTGGGATCTTTTGTGTAATTACCCCTCTTTTCGCACTTAATCCAATGCAGCCTCCACCCCTTCCAAAAAGCGGATAGTGGAGTGCAATGGCAGTGCCTTGAAATCGTTCGGTTCTGGGTATCCACAACCGAGGATTTTCATTCTTACTCCGGCGAGGGCATCACATTCACACAATAGGTGTTTCATTGTCTCAGCCTCTTCGCCGCACATTCTACAATCTGTGTTGTATATAACCATCAAATTTATGCACAGGTATTAATATATCATACTAGTCTATGTTATGTACATAAAAGCGTCTTAGAGCGGCATAATTAAATAAGCCCGCTGATGCCTGCTACGAGGCGAGCCTTTGTAATTATGTTGGTTATGTTGTTGTTCTAGTTAACTACTGTTATGCACAAAGCATTTCTGTGTGGGAGAACGTGTTTCTGAACACCCTTTGTTAACTACTAGCTGTTGCCCGCAGCTCTGTCCGCGCAGAAAAATAAAACATAGCCTATGTTGCTCAGGGGATGTGATAGATCATTCTCCCAAACTCAGTATTTAATCGTAGTAATTTTTCCATTCCCATTTTTTCCCTGAACGCGATATTACCAGCTGCCTTTTTTCCTGGCAGTTTATATTCACAGTCGTGTTTTCCCCTTGCGTGTTTTATCCAGTCGCTTCTCTTCCTGGCAGCATATTTTCACTGTCGTGTTTTTGCTCCTATTTCTGGGTGCCTGTCTTTGTCCCTCCGGGCCTGATGCAATACTAACATAACCTAAACCTACCTACGAATTACGATGCAATTACTTTTGGGAAAAAGTGCGACTGAGATAGAAATCGAACGGGGAAAAAACCGACTGGGAAAAAAGTCGAACAACAAGAAAAGCGACTGTGAAGAATAAAATTGGGTAACATTGAGTTCGGGGAAAAGTGCGAAAGGGAAATTTTCTACAAAGAAATAATGAGTTCGGGAGAATGATATAAAAAACTGAGTTTAAGTAGTCCCGTCAGAGCGCACAAAAACATTTTAGCGCGTGCCTTATTAATTAGGCAGCAGCGCTTCTCTCAATAAGATCGAACGCATACAGATGCCAGCTGGATTTTGTTGATTGCAAAAAATATGTATTTAGCTCATTTTTAGCCAAAACTTTAGCAATATATTCAAATTAGCACGATGTACCTATACAGGGTTATTGGTAAGTCGACCTATTCCCTTTAGGAGGTGATAGGGGTGACTATTTGCGATAATTTTGACCCCCATATGCATTATGCAAAAGTGAACCATTTTTGAGTTATCGCGATTTTTAGTTTTTTTTTAAATTAGTCGGAAATTCAACTTGAAAAATGTATTACAAAAAAAATATCAATTTAAATCTCTTTTTTTCTTCTGATTTACAAAACCGATTAAACACTGGTTATTTCTCAATATTAAATAATAATTATCGGTCCAAATTTAAAAATGCGAGACGGAAAACGAAATTTTTTCAATATTTTTTGCGATCGCTTTCCACTAAAATGCCTTAAAAACAAAAAAAAACGTTATGAAACTTGGCTTGCAGATTATTTTAAAAACTTAACGGTTTTCTTAGCTCTCCAAAAATGCATAACAAGTAGGAAATCATTTGAAAAAAAACTGTAAAAAAAGTCATCACAAAGAAAGCGGGCGGAAACTAAAGTCACAAATGCCACTTCAAAAATAAAAATTAAAAAACATACCGAATTTAAATCAACTTTTTTTATTTGCTTTTGTACAAGATGAACTTGTTTTTCTTATGCAATATTAAAAAATATTATCTGTACACGTTTGAGAATGCGAGGCCGAAAACTAAAAAATACATGTTTTTTATCAAACTCCAACATAAATTACACGAAAACAGAAAAAATTACCAATACATTTGGCGTGCAGATTACACATAAAACATTGACGTTTTTCCAGCTTTCTAACGAGCTATTAAAACTAACTGTTATACTCGTAAACACAAATAACAACATTAACTTATGGAAAAAGTAAGCGATTTTTAGTTTTATTTTAAATTAGTCGGACTAATTTCAGTCAGCCAAATGTATTGGTGAATTTTTCTGTTTTCGTGTAATTTATGTTGGAGTTTGATAAAAAAACATGTAAGTATTTTTTAGTTTTCGGCCTCGCATTCTCAAACGTGTACAGATTTTTTTTTTTAATATTGCATAAGAAAAACAAGTTCATCTTGTACAAAAGCAAATAAAAAAGTTGATTTAAATTCGGTATGTTTTTTAATTTTTATTTTTGAAGTGGCATTTGTGACTTTAGTTTCCGCCCGCTTCCTTTGTGATGACTTTTTTTACAGTTTTTTTTCAAATAATTTCCTACTTGTTATGCATTTTTGGAGAGCTAAGAAAACAGTTAAGTTTTTAAAATAATCTGCAAGCCAAGTTTCATAACGTTTTTTTTTGTTTTTAAGGCATTTTAGTGGAAAGCGATCGCAAAAAATATTGAAAAAATTTCGTTTTCCGTCTCGCATTTTTAAATTTGGACCGATAATTATTGTTTTAATATTGAAAAATAACCAGTGTTTAATCGGTTTTGTAAATCAGAAGAAAAAAAAAGATTTAAATTGATACTTTTTTTGTAATAAATTTTTCAAGTTGAATTTTCGACTAATTTAAAAAAAAACTAATAAACGCGATAACTCAAAAATGGTTCACTTTTGCATAATGCATATGGGGGTCAAAATTATCGCAAATAGTCACCCCTATCACCTCCTAACGGGAATAGGTCGACTTACCAATAACCCTGTATAACGTCACAAGTTTGTATTGTATACTTTGTTGTATTTACACGAGGTGTTCAATAGAAAGTAAGGTATGTCTAATTAAAAAACAGCTGCCGGCTATTTTCAATTTTTAAATGTGCAAATGATAAATAATTACCTGTCAGTAAAAAAGACAGGTTTGACATTGACAGACAGCCAATATTTTTTGATTTATTCGTACTACATTGTTTTGTATTGACTTTGTTCAAACATTGCATCACAGAATTCCTTGCTCTATAATGTCATTGAGTATGTTGTTTTGTAATGGCGTCGTCAAATGCCTGAAACGACGTTTCGGAAGATTTTGTTTTGTGAGATTATCGAAAGTAAGAATCATCCAAACGTAAAATAATGTAAAAACTATTGTAAATATTTTTCTGGAATCTTTTACCTTTTTCCGTGGAGCAGCCGTAACTGTCAAGTGAAAAATATAACTAGAGGGTCTCACAGAAATAAACGGCAATTTTCACAGACAAATTTGGACAAAGAGAAAACATCAGTAAAAATGGTTAAACTAACTCTTACTTTGACAGTCCACGTTAAATTTTACAATAAGCGGGGAGCCGCGTATTTAATAGTAGTTTACGTGACGGTTGCGTAATGACAGGCATTACAACATGAGTGTGGTTTATGAAACGAGCCACAAGGCGAGTTTCATAATAGATGACACGAGTGTTGTAATGCCAATTACGCAGAGTCGCGTACAATACTTTATCTACACACATGTCATATTATAAGTACTCTAAGATGGGTTCAGAAGCCGAAAGGCAAATGACCTGCATTGCTACCAGCGCTACCTGTAACATATCTAAGTACCTACCAATTTCACCAAACGATGTTAAATTTAATCAATGTTAATCAATTGTTGTCTACTTGGATAAGCAGAATTTTCATAAGTGGCACAATAAACTCAACAAAGAAATGAACTAAATGAAATCAAATTACGACTTACGATACGACGAATTGACAACAAAAATGGCGGCAAAAGAAACCTGTCATGTGTCACGAATATGAATGGTTTTTTTTTTAAATCATATGATAGACATACCTACTAATAAAGTCCCTATTCTCATGTCGTTCGAAATTCAATTATCCTACGATATTGTACTAAAAAATATAACGATTTGACGTTCCAATTGATCCTAGAATTGGACCTATTTAAATTGTGTTAATTTTGGAACATGTTCCAAATTTGAAACTCATAACCTTACCAAAATCTATACTGTTATAACCATTACAGTACAAATTTTACCTACTACCACAGACAAGAAACTTTTCATAGTAAAATTAGTTGCAATAATGCTGGTCATTTCCTACGGGTTTTGAACGCATAAAAGAGGACTTACGATATGTGCGTAGATAAATAAATTTAATATCAGGGGACAATGTCACACAAATCGACCTAGTCCATAACTAAGCTCTAGGCTTGTACTATGGGAAATAGACAACGATATAAATATTTATATAGAGAAATATATACTTACATACACAGAAAACCTCCATGACTCAGGAGCAAATATTCGCGTTCATCACACAAGTGGTAGATATTTAGAACGAATAGACGTGCTCATCACAAAAATATCTGGCTTCGTAGGTAGGATCACTACAAACTAGGTCATCGCGTCGTGTAATAATGAATTTTGACTGAATCTGAATTTAACTAGCTTTCTTTTTTGTTTAAAACTGTTTCCTGATTGGTACATCTCTTTAAGAGCTACACGATACCATAGATAGACACACAAACACACAGACACACACATGCAAACATGCACAGTGCCCCTGCCACGAGTTACAATTAACGTACTCGCTAGCGAGTCGAATGCTTTGTCCCTCGCTCGCAGACTTTGTAGTATTCTTGTAGAGTGAGCTAGCGAGTAGAGTAACTGTAACTCATGGTAAAGGCTCTGACACACGCTAACCTTATTACTTCTTTCTTTTTGGTGGGTCTGGTGAAATAGTTACAGCCATCAGAGGCTAACTACGTAAGTTCCTAAAAAAAGGGTGTAAAAGAGCTATAATAACGTTCACAATACGATTGCGTATAAAAAAAGCAAGATGGCGCTGGTCTGCTCGTCAACCAATGTAAGTACATTGGTTAACCAGTGTTATTTAGTCGATAAATTCATAAGCAAGTTGTTATTATTGCGTATGGGACGCGTCCTGCATGCATCAAACGTCGGTGTTCACGTGTTTCAGCCAGTTTGCTGCGGCAGTAGTGTAGTGTACCTAACACAGATAGATGCCTATAACACATAACTTTTATTTAACCTGCTATGTATGTAAGTATGTATGTACGTGTCAAATTTTGCAAGTTCAATTTGCCCCATTTCCCGGCTACCGATGAAGCTGAAAATTTGCATGCATGTTTAAATTGAATGATAATGCAAGACTATTATGACGTGAAGCTGATCTGATGATGGAGTCAGAAGGTACATAACCTCCATTTTACTTAATATAGACCCACCGTGTTGGGACTCATATTTGTTTGGTCTTGATAAGCAGATAATGACTCAACAAAGTGGCGTCCGCGGACCGGAAGACGAGCTGTCAGGATCGCGGGACCGCGGTGGATGCGAAAAGCACAAGACCGGTCTGAGTGGAAAGCCTTGGGGGAGGCCTATGTCCAGCAGTGGACGTCTTTCGGCTGACATGATGATGATGATGATGTCAATAAAAAACTCTACAGTCGGCAGCAAAACCTGTACCAAAAAATAAATTTTTGACAGAAGCTTTTTTAGTAAATAAAGCTTAACTTGGTCATCAAACTAAGCAAAATATCAATTAATTGTGGTCATGATAACCACTGATCTGTTTTGTTACTACTTTATATTTAGAAAAGCTCAAAATGTTAAATAATGTCGTGTTTACAACGATCCTTAAAACGGGGATCTGTATCTAAATCATTATTATTAATTTTTTATCGCAGAGGATGTTCTCTCACGAAATTTCTGTAGTGTGACAGATTTTAGAAATGGTTTAAAGTGTGGCAGCCAAGTCTCTGTATTATTCATCTTTTATCTTATTAAGACGGTTACAAAATGAATCCCATAGTCATTTATATTTCCTCTTGTAAACCAAATTTATGTGCTTGAAGCCAAAATTAGGAAATAAATCAATGAGTTCTTTGGCCACGAAGATACTTTTAACAATAACCTTACAAGCAGTAAAGTGATTTTTTTATGGACACTACCTTACTGACCAGAGGTCAAATTACTAAATGGATTTTATTTTTTGTATCTTTTCGGAATTGAAACTGTACCGTGCGATCATAAGACTCATGTGTTTTTTTTTTAATTTGCGTGTGCTCATGTGATGCGGCGCTCACTTACCATTAGTGCCTTTATTTTTCTTCGATTTAGCCGATCTTATTCCGTTATCACAGCTCTTATTCTCAACTAAATAAGGCTGTTATATTGTGAACAATATGATTACGATGTTAAAGTAAGATAGACTAAATGAATGTAGAATAAATAAAAGCCCTGATAGGGTGTCATTCGCGATCCTTAACATAGTTTATCCTTAGTAATATTTGGCATAACGTTACTTTGTCCTAAACATCATTAACCATAATTTTACATTACGTAAGCGTCTAAAGACCTAATCTTATTTGCACACATTTTGAAAGTAATAATGCACGTTTGTATAATAAATAAATAAATAGTCCGATCAGAAAAGGGGGTAAATATAGAACAAAAACATTATGTATATGGATATAGACCCGCGCTGATAACCTTGTTGCTCGACTCCCTCCTTTTGTAAGAAAAGTGTTGACGGACTTATTTGATAAGCCACCCAAGACACAAACACTCAAGTATTTGAATCTAAAATAGATCACGTTTCATCGTCTCCCCGGTAATTACTTCAAAGTTTGTTTTGTTTAGATTTCAGACTTTAAAATCGGTATAATTTGTTTATGTACGTCTTTTCTCACTTTGAGATTTAAAAAAACATGCCTTTCAAACGCTCTTATTTTGCAATAGGACTAAATTTGTTTTAAATTAGTTACGTCCTGTTTGAAATACACTCAGGAGCAAAAATAACGGGTCTGAGTGCGTTTTTCATACTAAAGAGGCTATTTCGAAGCCTTGGTTCCTCGTCAGGGCATGCTTTGAGTGAAATCTGATGATGAATACCCCGACTAACGCCGGAATTGTGCATGTTCAGAAAAACATCTAAAATGGCAATAAAATGTAAGGAAATCCAAGTGCTGACCCAAATTCTCCCGCTGTGGTGTTAACTGATTGTGCAATCAGTTAGGTACCTTAAGAACTATTGAACCTCGCAGTACCCACCATTAAAATTCACTCAAATAACCCCTGGCGAGGAACCAAGGCTTCGAAATAGTCTCGTTTGTATGAAAAACGCACTCTGACCCGGTATTTTTGCTCCTGGGTGTATAAAGATATCAGTTCCCCTTTTCTAACCACGGTTTAAACATCTATATAGCATTCAAAAACTCTTCTAAAGCACTATTCTTTTTACTTAACTTGATTGATCTCTATTTACTTTGGCAGCCATTACTGTCAAGTTGATAACAGCTATAATTACGTAGAAAATAGATCACGTGTCAAAAATTATTAGGATTCGCCCACGTAGATTAGAGTTCTTGTTTTATTTCTGAAAAATCAGTATTTGTTTTATAATAGATATTGTATTTCTATCAAACTTGGCTGTATTTTACTTTAGAATACACGCAGTTCCGGATAATTTAGACGTCTTAAATTAGCTATGACTATTGGAGATAAAGGCTTGTTTTTTGTGGAACGGAAATACCTGTGAATCAAAGGTCAGGCAACAAATAACAACACAAACTTAAATATGCGGACAGCAGCAGCCTTATTATGACTGTAATCTTAAACATTGTGAAGGCTAATTCAAGAGACAAACGGCATTGATAAGTTGGTAGAAATGTAATAGATTTTGTCACCCGGAGATGCTTACTTAGTTAAATGATTATGTTGTACATTTCTAGGAATGTTTAATAAGTGTATGGTACCAATACAAAATTAAGAAAATTGAGCAGTGCATTTTACAAACTTTTCTTTTTGGTACTATGTTTAATTTAATGATAACTACTTAAGTGTTATCATTGTAGCTTGAAATATTGAAAAAAAATACTGACTTCTTGCAGCGTTTCTTCTCAGCAGTGGTCTCTTCTTGGGAAACGCTGGTAGATTCTTGACGTGTAAAAGTGCCAAAGTTTGCCAATTTTCTGCTACCATTGCTAATTCAAAGTAACTAAATTTTGACATTGTATTATTGGGTAATAATTATAGAAGCAAGGTGGGCTGATAAAGTGTGAAATAAGGCCTCGTTTTCTACCTTATCAGATTGGTATCAATAAACCCGTGTAGGTAGCGTTCATTACCAAAAATGAAACGAATTCAAAAGTAGCCATCGACCGTTTTAGTGCTCCGAATGCATTTACAACCGTTATCAAAAGTTTTAACATAATTTTGTTGCCTTTTTATTGACTTTACAACGCGTTAACCTTATTTAGTTTAAATTAAAAGCTTTGAATATCTTAAATATTATAATTTTTGGTAGATATTGTGTTTTTAGGGTTTCGTGCTTTGAAAACATAACATAGAAATCATTTATTTTATAATTAATTTATATTCAATAATTAGCTATAGAGGCATGATCCATTATTAAATTTGTACGGAACCCTTAGGACGCGAGTCCTACCTTCACCTGTCCGGTTTTTTTTCGTTGACGCTAACCGGATACCGGATAGTGCACAATGACCCGTGAGATCATTCAATGGAGTGATGGTCATTCGATGACGGGATCCAAGTCACAGTCGGTCAACCAACATGATTTATCATTCTTCGACCTTGAGTTCAGGGTCCATTAGTCATGGAGTCATAGAATACTTAAATCAAAACGGCGTCGAGGAAGAATCGGGTTTTAGTAGGTATTCTAGCCAATCTCGGTTGGTGATTCCCACCCCGGGCCCAGGTGGCATGCGTTAAAGCATTTTCCGAGCGGAACAACAGGCCATTTAAGAGTTAAAAATGTGTAAACTGCGTATATTGAGGTTTTTAAACCTGCCAAGATCCAGTCAGCAGTGAAAAAGTCAGTGCATTACTTAAATATAGATCTATCCAGCTCTTCCCATTGGTCCAGCAATGTTAGCTTCTATGATTTTTTACAATTGAAAAGAGACCTACCTAACGTATTTTTAATGACAGTTACTTATTATTTTTAGCTGTGATAGGACCTTGGACAGAGTCTGTCCGGATCGCTACCACCATCTTATCCATTAACCCACCGCCAAGCAGCAGTGTTCGTATTGCTGTGTTCCGGTGTGGGTGACAACCGATGAAATTACTAGTATATAGCCATTCAATCTTAGTCGTCAGGGTTGGCAACGCATTTGAGGTCTTTGGATTGCAGTGTTGAGAATGTAGTCTTGAGATTTCAAATTTCTTTGGGTCTCAGATTCCACTTACCCATATTGTTATAAAAGAATAATATCATTTTTTTAAATTCAAATTCAAATAGGTTACGTTACTTTTAATGAAATTTATTATCAATAGAGAATGCCTATTGTCGGTGATACTGCAATTCCGCGTAAGTAACAAATTCATTAAGTTGCAAAATAAACCTTAATGTATTACCTTGCTAAGGGTGTATTTTGACCCTTATTAAAATTTATTCATCATCATCATCATCATCATGTCAGCCGAAAGACGTCCACTGCTGGACATAGGCCTCCCCCAAGGCTTTCCACTCAGACCGGTCTTGTGCTTTTCGCATCCACCGCGGTCCCGCGATCCTGACGAGGTCTTCACTCCACAATTAAATTTATTAGTTGCAAGGAATTGCGATATCCCCTGTGCTAAGTCGATGACCGAGTCTGTTTGTCTATCTGTTTTAGCGCCTGTGTTTATTTTTTGGGTTTGTCAGGTGACTGGAACTTGGCGGGTTTTAAGAATTTATCATACGGCCTCTATTGCAATAGAGGCCTTTGTCTTAAACCATGTTATTATTGTATTTGTAATAAGTTATGCGTAATTGTTAATTAATATTTTTTCACCGAGACCGTGCTAAATGATGTGTCCACGTGACAAATATTGATGAAGTTTAAGTTAAATAACGAAAGATATTAAAACTAAACGAAGATGACAAAGGGTTAGAGAATACATAATTAATGAACTGAAATTTATAACTTTACTTATCTAATAATTAAAGCTTGGAATAGGTAGAACCAACTTGCTACTGACATACGTAAGTTTAAGCTAGGGAATAATTTGGGCGGTTAATAACAATAACGAATGTTTGAAATAGACACATAATTCTTGCTTTATTATGACAAATAGTTGACTGCAGAAATAAGTCATCGAATTCTGATATAAGTTATAAGAAGTTCTTGTGTGTTTTGCTGTTACATGTATAAATAAAAAATAAAAATAACTTTGCGTTGATTTGTAACTAAACTACATGTAAAATACACTTTTCAAATGTGTTTGGGAGCTGTTGTTAAGAAAGACAAGATAAGATAGATATTAGTGTATTTGTGAATATTTCTATATTAATTGCTGCAAGCAATTTGACGACGCGGCTTACCAATTTGGTAGTATCCCCTATCCACAAAACTAGCGGTCCTTGGTTCAATTGCTGTTTTTGACCCTAAGTTTTCTTTTTTTAAATTAATTTAAGCATCTACCTAATCCTCGAAATAACTATGTTTATAGTTACATAGTTTCCTCCTTTGATCCTATCTCCCCTTCAACTGCTTCTACCATCTTCCTCCTGATCCCACGTTCTTCTTTGTAAACCTACATTGAATTTACTTGCACAAATGTTCCTAAAAATCACGTCCATCCTTCACTCGTCCAATTTAAGGGTCCTATTCCCGCGCTTGTTTCAATCCGTCTGTCATATTTCATATCACACGCGACAATTTGTCACCTGTTGGCGAAATTTTCCGGGCCCTGCCTTGATGATCAATAAGGCCGAATCGTAAATAGGTGCCTGCGAGAAAAATGTTACGTGACGCTCTGAATTACTTATGTGGAATATATGGCAAGTTGTCTTCCAAATATAAATAATGATACAGCTAAGAAATGTCATCTGTTGTAATTTCTTTATAGCGTGAAGAATGTAAACGAACAAGCATATCACCCGTGAAGCCAATTTTGTCCCTACGCACAAAAAAATGCACCCAGTCTTGAACATCTAGTTTTAATTGTGATACCAAAAACATGTAGGTTAGGTTCGTTAGATATCTACTGATGCCCGAAGGGCTAACCGTTCTGAAATAGTAGCCCCGCCAGGCAGGGCTCCGTCAAATGTTAATAAGACAAAACGCAGTAGGACCACTGATAATGGTCCAATGAACCCAGACTCCTTTGGGCTGACTTAGACCGCTAAAAAGTTTTGAAGCCAAGTAGCAAACCTAAGACTACAATAGAATTAATGAATGGAAATTACAATATTTAATGAATATCTTGTGAAAAACCATTAATATTATACATGTCCGTAATATGGAATTAATGATATTGTATCTATGTATATTTAATATTGTTTAATTACTGACATTTTAGAGGTATAAGCCGAAAATTGCACGAGAAGCTTACACAACTTACTGTATAATATTTAACTCAAGTTACTTATCTTTACTTCACCTTGACTGTCTTATCTTTACTTATTGATATTCTTATCGATCGCGTTTTACATTTACCATCATCATAATCGGGTTTTTTTTTAACCATCCACGTACCTATTCGTATGATTCTATGAATAATCATGACGAAGTAAAATTATCAGATCTGCTTCGAAGATACACCTACGTTTTAAATTACCCAACCAGTAGGCGTAAAAACTCGACAATAATGTTCAAGATTAAATTCTCAAATTGTATCACCCACATAATAATTATATCATAAATGCACAATAGAAGGTAATCCATGTATCAATCATAGTCTTCTGACAGCACAGATGTTGCTTAAGTATAGGGATAATTTATTTTATGAGAACTGAAATTACAACGTTAGATAGGCGAATATTTTATGAGATTGTATACAATCGTTAATATAGTTAACCTTCTAATCGAGCTGAGGGGAGTGAAATAAGTCATAACTTTGTTACAAATAAGAACAAGTATTAAATGGACAATAACGTTACGTCCATTGGAAATAATTTCAGTCTTATGATTAGTCAAAGTCAAAGTCAAAGTTCTTTATTCTTCAATTTAGGCATAATATAATGCACCTATGAATGTCAAAAAGCATTACCACCGGTTCGAAAAATAAAACCTTTGCCCCGAGAAGAACCGGCGTAAGAAACTCGGCAAGGTATATTTTTTTCAAGAAAAAGGTTTACATCATTACATTATAATTATAAATAGTTTAGCAACATATGCTTCATTTTAGGTTGTGTCCTTACTCGCCCCTTAATCCCTACTTACCCCGTTTTACGGTACAAGTATTGTAACTTGCACTTTATCCAAGCACAATAGCTTCTCTTAAACCAATACAATTTAAACGCAGTTTGCCTTATAACAATACCTTTTGAAATCGACTCCGCGTCCCCAACTCCGCCACGCTATCGGGCAAACCTTTCATAATTATTTCCTGTAATTATTTTAAAATCTTCCCCCACGTAATTTAATTTTCTAACTTCAGACGACAAAACTTCCAAGTCAGCCATTGTAGGGAATCGAATTACGGATTATAAATTTTAAATAAGGAGTGGAGTTTGCCGAATTTGATTGTGAGCTCGAACAACGATGCGCTTGTTATTTCCTTCTCTTGTACATTTTGTTTCGTTTTAATTTTGATTTCTGCGTTTACGATGTTGATTGTACTTTTAGCAACTTGAAAATAATCTGTCGTTCGTCAGCTTCATTCACTCTTAATTTTAATGATTGTGTTGAACGATGTTGGTGTGTCATGGTCTTGAATTCAACTCCAACTTCAACGTCACTTGATTATCAGCTGATGAGATTGGATGAAACAATTGGATACAGTGTAAAAAATGGTCCAAGCGTAAGTCGGACAACAAATTCCAGAAAAAAAGAAATTTCAGTATGTTCCAAAATGACAGCTATGTAGTATAGGGTCGATAGGGTTCATCAAGTTCGCTACCACCCATTTTATCCGGTAACCCGCTTCTTGCTGCTTGGCAATAACTACCGTTCATACTATTGTGTTTTGGTATAAAGTTATTCCTAATATTGTATTTAATCTACGCTCAGGAGCAAAAATAACGGGTCAGAGTGCGTTTTTCATACTAAAGAGGGTATTTCGAAGCCTAAGTTCCTCGCCAAGGAATGCTTTTAGTGAAATCTGATGATGAATACCCTGAGCATCGATACAGGACTTCCAGAGTGCCTAGGATACCCAACTGAATTAATCTGCGGTTAACACCGGAATTGAGCATGTTCAGAAAAACATCTAAAATGGCAATAAAATGTAAGGAAATCCAAGTGCTGACCCAAGCTCTCCCGCTGTGGTGTTAACTGGTTGTGCGATCAGTTAGGTATCTTAAGAACTTTTGACCTCCTCTATTGAACCTCGCAGTATCCACCATTAAACCTCACTCAAAACAACCCCAGGCGAGGAACGAAGGCTTCGAAATAGTCTCGTTTGTATGAAAAACGCACTCTGACCCGGTATTTTTGCTCCTAAGTGTAATAGGCTTTTGACACCACTTATTGTCAGGTGGTCGTCTGCCTTCTCCTTCATCATCTTACCCTTATCCCAATCATTTGAGGTCTTTTTCTTCCAAATATTCATCTCAGCCACTCCCTTGTTTTTATATCTCTTTTCACACATTCAATCTCTGTCTTCTCTATTCCCAAAAACACAATATTCTATGTTAACGATGTTAACAGTCGCTTATCCGAAACTCCTCCTAAAAATTCTTGCTAGAATCAATGAAGCCTCCGTTTCAACATTATTCCCGTTTTGAGGGTGGTTTGAGTAATCGCTACGCTTAATTGGAGCAAACACACCGAATCTGGATGAGTCAGGAGCGGGAGAAGTTGGCTGCAATCGAGGCGACTTGAAATGTAGAGGTCGACGAAAAAATTGAGACAAGCCAGTAGGTATTGTTAACCGGAAATTTCGCCATTATTGACTATGTTTAGGGTAAACATGAAGATAGTTGTGAATCTTTTCAAACGTCTGTTTTTTTTGCGTCTAATGCTATTTTCTGCTGAACCTATACCTAACTAATCTTTTCAGGATGTTAACCTTATGACTACGAAAAAAGGTCACCCATATGTTTTGAAAAACTTTTGTCCGTAACTTAATTCCATGTTAGTTTCAAAGTTGGCAACGCATTTTCAATCTTAATATTGCAAAATTGTCTTTGGGTCTCAGATGCCAATTACCTGTGGCCTGGTGGTATTGGATGCAAGAGTGCTCGTTCGCCATCTTTAAAAAAAAAAGGACTCCGTAATCTAGTATTGATATTGGTTATGTATTTTTCTATAATGAATCGTACTGATACCGTTCTTTATCAAATTTGCTCTTGTATAAATTGTGGAATCCCAAATAAACCAAAAGTACGTTTGACAATCTATATCATTTTACAAACTTTCATTTCGCAAAAACGTACGGTGCTGAAACCGTTCATATTACATTGGTTGTATACACTTATTAGACAAGGATATATTACGAGAAATTAGGTATTCACATTCAAGGCAGTTCTTAACTATTTAAGTGCTGAAGAGAAACGCCCTTGGGGCCATAATATTGTCCTAAAAGTAAAACTTTCACTGTTAAAGTGATTTACACATACATACATACTTAAACTTTGTTCAACAGACAACACTGAATTTGAGAGTTTAAGTTCACCACCTTTGTATGAACCACCTAAGGTGTGAGAAATTAACAGAAGTCTTTATCTCGTCTATACTTGAAACATGAAAAGTTTCTTATTTGTTACTTTTTGTTTTTCTTATTCTCTTGCCGTGTTCTATTTTTCGGCATACACTCGTACATTACTGAACGCATGCCTCTTCTATGGATTTTCGTGATGTCCTTGAATTGAAAATTAAACTTCAGGTCAGCCCTGGTATCTTCTGGACTTCGTTTTTATTATTATACGCTAGGAAACCTGCTATTTTTACAAGAAATATTTTGTAAAATTACCGGTTACTAATCAAAATGGAAGAAATACAACCTTTACAACGTAGGACGAACGGCCAGTATAAACTTAGGTACCTTGGCATCTTTTGAGTACCGAAACCAATAAAATCAAGTTATTTTGTAAGTGATATAATTGCTAAAACACTGCCTAAAAAAACCTACTACAAAATTAACGTATATATTCAATATACCATTCAGTGCCCGACATCACGAAATGCATACAAAATGGGCTCTATTACTGCCTTATGGCACTGGTAATATAGCAAGTGAAGTCCACCCTTCCGTAGCGGCCCCAATAAATCAACGTACCCTTCGTTACGTATTACAAAAATATCGGCCCGTGGCAATTTTCAGCAATGCCTATTTCCTTTTTGGCCGTGCGTCACACTATATAGTTACTGTTGCTTTGGTATATTCATTAGAAATATAGGAGGAAATATTATGTAGAATCGGCTCGGTGATTTTCAGCCCCGAATAAGTTAAGTGTTTATTTTTCGGAGAAAAGAAACACATTCCCAATTAGTTGCACAAATCAATAAATTGAATGATGGTTAAAGAAAGAAAGAAAATATATTTATTGACACAAAAACGACACGGTTTACAATAACAAGGAATTAAAATGATAACATTTTTCATCTGTGCAGTACGTTGCGTCAATAAGGTACTAGGGTAAAGTCATCAGTAGTCAGCCAGATACCTGTAGTTGACCTCTGCCTATACTTTGTACGAGTGGAAAGAGTACGAAACATATATTTCCCACTCTTCGCACTCATATAAGGTCGACTACTGGTCTCTGGCTGACCACTGGTGACTTTACCCTATGCAGAGGCAAGCCTCGACGCTGATTTTCAGTGGGGCTCTTGTCATTGCTTTGTAACACTTTCTGAATTAATGATTTCGGAAGTTTCAGGTGGACACCTGAACTAATGGGACATTATTGCTAATCAATAGTTGTGCAACTGGGTTTCGATTGCTCTAATAATTAAATTAATTCTAGCTTTGTATGACAATTTGAGTTTTTGTTTACTTTCCAAGAGGAAACTACAATGAAGGTGGACTGTAAGAAGTTGAAATGAAAAATAAACAACAACAAACCTATATCTCAAGTCCAATTGATCACATCATATTCTTTGGTTAACAATACAGGTTGACTCCTAAGTCGTGAACTAATATTAAGTCTTTTAACGTAGCATTTTAAGGCATATTCAGTGCATTAACTCCAAAAACCAACATTTTTAACGGAAAAAAATTAGTTTCTTTAAAGAGTAAAAATTACCCACCGTATGTTCACCCTATTTTACTAGACGAGTTATGTATGAGTCTGACAGAAAGTAAGAAGTAGGGTAACCATGAGACTCGGTAAATTTAAAATTAATTAATTTATAAAATATTACGAAATATTACATTTACAGCTTTTTGTATAGTGTTACGTAGGTACCTACTTGTGCTTTTACTAACGGTAAAGAGCCAGAAAAACATTGAGTTCACGACTTTGGAAATGAAATTAATAATATTTAACTTTTGCCTTATTAAAAAGTATTTGAAGCAAATACAGATACGGCTACCCATACTTTTACCGAATTTCATCGATTTGTTTCATATCATCGAATTACATTTTATTGAAAGCTATATTCTGCGGAAACCATTATGTTTTCATGTCTTAAACATTCATTACGAAGGTAAGGTTAGGTTAGACATGTCACGACCCAAAAACAAAACTCATGCGGCGGAAATTTCGATGAAATGAAATAACTTTTTAGTAATACGTTGTAAGGTTTTTAAAAAAAAGGTACCCTTCAAACATTAATTGTGCCCCTAGGAACATGCTACTGAAGTTAACTCATACGTAATGTTATTTCCCACAAATGACAATATTCGCGTTAGCGTGCGAACAACCAATATTCGTGTCGGTTCTAAGAAACTTTCCAACCTAGTTATAAAGCAATACGCGAAATTCCATGTTGTGTGATTGTTATTATAATAGCGGCTCTTTTAGCGGAAAAGGCTTTTTTACAACAAAATTGGCGATGGATATTGACATTTATTGTTACTCATACTCATACTCATACTCATACTCATACCCATACTCATTTATTGATACTATTATAAAATTGTACATGTCACAACCAATATTGGTTTATTTAATAAAATAGAGAGATAGTTATATCTAGTTCAAAAACAAAAAATAAAAAATAAATCCAGAAATCAAATAGAAATCAAATAAGCTTCTTTATTAAGTGAACCTTTGATCGTATTAGTCGATGGTTGTGAACCTCTGACATTAACCAGCACTGAAATTGAAATAAAAGGGGCGACGTTTACAGAAGCGCGTCCAATTCTCATTTTATATATACACGCTGTTTCAATTTTTGTTTGAGTCAAATAAACTGAATTCTTCTAGCATTTACATCATAATGATGAATTAGAATATAATAGAATACAAATGGTTTATTCGGTGCTGAAAATAAAATGAACATAAACAATATCAAAATAAACATTATAAAAAACACCGATATCACATCATCATCACTCATCCTGCATGGATCAAATGTCGATGTCCAAATTTTTCAGCCAGTCTGCTGCAGCAGGCGAGATGATATCACATAATCAGTGCCTATGATTACCTAACCTATAAAAAAAAATATATTTTTTATTACTAATCAAATATTAAATTAAGAGGTATAATAAAAAAAAATCGGCATTTATCAGAAAAAAAAGACAGAAAAAAAACACAACCAGGTTATGAATTAATCGTTTTTCTACCCGCATACTATAAACCACTAAAATACTGATATCGATAACGGTATCGAAATACCACCTATTGCATAAGCGAATCGGGAAAACAATTCTATAATGATGAGCGTTGTCATGGTAATAACAGTTCTATTATAATTATTATAGCATTGTTATTACAATGGTTACGGGCATTCCAGATATCAGTGTTGGCGTTTAGTGACACTAAATTGGAATCCTAATTTGTATAATAAACCGTTAAAATTATGTTAACAATAATTAAAATTACGTATATTGAAAACAAAATGAATTTTGAGACTAATTATTTGTTTAGAATTACATTTTTATTAAATTACTAAAATAGATGGTTAATATCCATCCATGGATAGGTATCAACACTTTTATGATAAATTGTCAGAACTGTTTTAGTAACTACTAAAATTTGCATGAAATTTGGTAACATTATCAATAAAATTCACAAACTTTAAACGCCAATCGTAATAATGAAAATGACTTTTCTGACCAGTAATACGTTTAGCAGAAAAATCAAGGAAATTTTTGTAATTATCATTTTAAGCTTGTAGAAAAAGTTATGTATGCAACGCTACATAATTAGCTCAAAATGTACTCGTGCCTGTAATTAATAACCTCAGCACTCGTACCTTAAGAAGCTTAATTATGTACCAGTTAAAAATAACTATTATAATTTATTGGAAAAAGTTAATGTGTACCAATACAATCTCATAATAATCCAGTACACGTTAACCTTTAAAGGGGGATTTTTGGAATCAACCGCAAACAACGCGTGTGTACAGAGGCTCAGGGGTGGCAAACCTACTGACAATCGATGTCTATTTTAACGATTGGAAATCTTCTTTACTGGGGCTCTAACGAGAATTCAAAGGGATTCTGCAAATAACGCTATGCAAGTATTTGAGGGGTGGAATATCTAATGTTATTTGCGGTGATGATACTCGTTTTAAGTGATGCAATGACATTTTAGCTAGCTAGATTACTAGAGAGCTGTATTTACGTATTTATTTGATATAGTTGTTTCATACACACACCCAAGGCGAAGAAGACTGATGTTTTTCATTCAATCAATTATAACAAGATAATATTTAATTAAATTAGAATACTTACAATCACATTTTCATTTTAATTTATCGTGAAGACCGTAAAATTTAGCTGCAAGATTTAAGTTAGATATATCTTTATTCTTCACAAGCATGCACATTCTTTGTGAAACAAATGAGCATATAGAAAACAAAAAACCGTATTCAAAAACGCAAAAAAATAATTCTTGTAAAAAATCTCTCTTTCTCTCTCTCTGTGCTAGTCATTACACCGGCTGTCTTATCCCCAAACCGGAACACAACAATGCGAACACTGCTGTTTGGCGGTAGGTTAATAGATAAGATGGTGGTAGCGATCCGGACGGACCCTGCACTAGGTCCTACCATCCAAATTGAACCGTTTCTAACTCGTAAAATCTTTAACAAAATATTATACCTATTATTTCTTGTAATGGCATCCGTATAATCCTTCTCTTGTTTACTCTGCTACTAAAAGCTGTACTAATAAAAATAAATGTGCAAGAAACTCTGTCTGTACGTTTGGTATGCTTTCACAGCTATGCTTATGAAACCTGCTGCATAAGCAACATTATATGTATTTGTACACCTAAAAAAACACGTAAAACATAGTGATACGATATTATTTATACCGCCTGTTTCACAATCGATAAATATAGCATATTTGCCACATAAATTTAGCCCTTTCTCTTTCTTGCTCTTGAGAGTAAACAAGGAGGGAACCAACTTTAAATGGCAGATAAATTTACTTGTCGATTGTGAAACAGTCCCTTAAACAACCTTTTATTTATAACCTATGTTCTGACAAATAAATTTAAATTAAATTTCAATAAATTGGTATAGAAATAGCTTGAATCCCGGGACAATCATAGACTTCATTTCCGTTTCCGTACAAATAGCGATAAATGACCTCTACGTAGTTTAAGTAAAGGCCAAAGTAATTATTCCTCAAATTAGGATTGGTACCTGTCATTCAACTTCTAACTTAATACGACCAGGGAAGTTGAATATATCAGAACTTTGATATTTGTGACGCATTAGTCCAGTTTGCAGTTTTGCGTACAAAGCTAGTCCTGGGTTTAAATCCCGGTAAGGGCAGATATTTGTGTGATGAGCGCGAATGTATGTTTTCTTATGTATTTAAGTACATTTTATTTCTCAATATAAGTATTTTAATCGTTATCTAATAAACATAGTACAAACCCAGAGCTTAGTTTAGGACTAGGTCAATTGGTGTGATATTTGGTTACTTTTAAGACGATCCGTAACTATGATAATTAATTATGTGACTTACTTTGGAAAATAAATACCATTCATTCATTCATTTATTCATTCATTCATTCATTCATTCATTCATTCACTCATTCATTCATTCATTCATTCATTCATTCATTCATTCATTCATTGTCCCCTGACATTTATTTCATTTATTTAAATTAAAACGATATTTTCTTCCTCAGTGCCAACGTCAGACGTCCAAGGAGTGCTTGGCAAGAAGGTGGCCCTGCCGTGCGACATACAGCCTCTAAGCCCCAAGGACGACGGCGTCGTTATGGTCCTATGGTTTAAGGACACATACGGGGAGCCGTTGTACAGGTATGACAATTATACTTAAAGTACGGAATAATAATGTGCAACCGTTGTTAAATGTTTTATCAATCCTCATGCAGAGGAAGTTGGTGTAAGATTGCAACCGGATCTGGACCCTTTTTAAATGCATATCTACTTACCTGGGCTTGTTTTAGACCGACAGTTACTTTTTTTTGATATGGTAGTCTAACTTTGGCTTTGGTGGCCTCAGGCAAAGATAAGAAGCATATTCAGCAGGACGTTTATTACTCGTAGCAATTAGGTTAGATAAATGTAAAAGTGTAGAACAAGCAATGTTAAAAATCATAAGTGGAAATAAGTTAGAATACCGACGTAGAGTATTTTAAATATTTTTTTTATATTCGCATGTGTGTTTCCTCTAAATTGAATTGCTTGAATGCTTGGACGATTGAATGTACTCAATACTCAATACTTTATAGAATGTGTGATGATGTATGTCAGGGTTTCTAATATCTGGATTTTTTTAAGTGTTTGTATAATTGTATCTTCTCTTCTTCTCATGTGTGTAATCTGTCAGTCTTTTTTTTTTCGGTGCGCTCTTAACAAGAGTGGTCGTTGTCATCAATGTCATGACACGCTTTCATGACGACGTGTACTAGTTTTTCCTTTTCTTTCCTTTTTGCACCGGAAACAACGTACGAGTAAACGGATGGTTTTTGAAATGTGGGTTTACAGAAAAATATTCGGACGTCCTAACTGCAATGTACTAGTCAAACCATTCTATACTCTATTGGTTACCGCATTAAATTTAAAATGCTTATACGATACACAGTTTGCTGCCATGTTTGGTAGGATGGCAGTATTAAACATATATAACACATCAGTCACATTACACCCTCCACTTTCTCCCATCGGTCGTCCAGATGCCAGGAGGGCTTCCATCCGCATGTAGTCAATTTTTTTATAGTTTGGACGCAGCGGTTTGCTGCGTCTTTTCCAATTCGACACACGTAAAAAGAGCCATGACTAGTGCAGTGAGCAAATCCAAACTGGTGAGGGACGGGGGGGGAGTGTAAACCGCTCCGTTTTGCTGCCACGCTATTGGTTTGTCAGTAGACAACCCGTGCAAACATTATCTCCTCCACTAACCGCTCGGAGCTTTTTTTACGTGTGTCGATCTAGGCTGCAGTCGTTTCTTGAGGATGATTTCCACTAAACGGCTCACATAGCAACGGATTGGATAGTATAGCCTATTAAAATTAATTATTATTTTCTATTTATGACGGAGCCGATCGCGCGTCGCAGCATACTTTCGTCTATGATCGCGTGTCGCGGAAAACGCCCGCGGTCAAGTTGCTGTGCGTGGCTTGGTAATACAGACTTTAAATACTATGAACATGATTTAATATCGTTTATATACCATAAAATTATTTCCGTTTCGATCCGTTGCGGGCCGTTTGGTACACATAGTGCTTCATTCGCACTGCCGAGTGGAATGCTCTCTCTGCGTCTGTATTCCCGGAATCGCAATTCAAGGCATATGGTTATAAAGTGCCTCGTCAAAAAGTCTAGTAAAAAAGAAAAGGACTTGAATATTGTACCTTGGAGATCGCTGTTCTGGTGTTGGGTTAAGATAACTGCTAAACTGACTAACATCGAGGCCTAATTCATCTTAGTGCTCAAAATTAGTAACGCATATACAATCATAAGATTGTAGTCTTGATGTTGCAAATGTCTATGGGTCTCAGATCCCGCTTACCATCAGTTTACTATTTCGCCATCGATTGCAAAGTTAACAAGCTTTCATATCAGTGGGATTCATATCAGCTGCGCCATGTACACTGAAATGTCATTATGTCATGGTGAACTAGGGGGCAGGCAGTGCATGTACTCGTCTCTAAAATCACAATACAATGAAGGTAAACTAAATTCAGAGAAGAAAATGTATTCACCATTCGATTTTATAATATTAAAACGCGTGTTTATTTTGTGTACCAACAATACCTTTTCATCGCGGCATTTACAGATTACCCACTAATAAATATAAAAGGGGTTTTGTCTGTTTATTACGCTTTCCCGGCGAAGCCGCGGAATTTGTTTCACTGAAATATGGAATTAATATAGATTATCAAGAAACCCAGAACATCATTTATCCCGAAATAAACGACTTTTACGCGGACGGAGTCGCAGGCAACAACACTAGTGATATTTATTTCAACTCGTACTATAAATAACTTATTCGATAACAAATAAAACTTATCTATAATCCGTTACATACAATATCCCTTTCAAACGCATAAAATTGTTTGTCCTTGTGTACTGATTAGTCTAAAATATTTTCGCCTAACATCCTTTTAGGCTTAATCAGTAGTGCAAACTTCAATCGTTTTGTTTACCTTCTTTTTGATATTTAAAAAAAGGTTTAAAATTGTAAAAACCGTTTTCGACCAAACAGTGAAACATAATTAATTGTTTCACGCTATTGAGCTGATGAAACTATAAATAGTAACAGAAAAAATAACAGAATATTGCTTAATGTTAACCATCAGTCTTGAGTATAGCCTGCCGCTAGCAAGATGGGGGAATTTCCGCAATATTCCAAGCGTTCATATAAACGTTCATTTTTATCCCAATACATAACAAACGATACATGAACCTTTTCCAATAACAGGAATCCATATTTTTGTTACGAAAATAGAAAATAAAGTGGATGTAGCATACAAGTACATTCTTGAAACAATATAATAGGAGATTACTTGGATTTTTTATCGATCTTATTTACTTCAGATCTCTCTGTCCTCCTAAGTACCAAAGAGGATTAAATTTGTTTATTTTTCCCATGCATTTATTTTTTCAATCATTTACATAAAGCAAAACTGGTAAAATAAACGTCTTAATTGAATATCGAAATACCGTTTTAACCTAAATATCAGCCGTTCTCAGACTAAAGCCTCAAAGTATTCACAAATTGGTCTCGAGTTTCACTAACGCCTATTAACAGAGGATTTTGATATAACCTTGTTGACAGTTTACAAAGGGAAAGGCCACGACGGTTTAGATCAACAAATTAATAACTGTTTGGTTAAGACGTCTTTAGTCAAACAAGTGAATTGCTGTTGATTTATTGGAAAAAAGCAAAAAGCAATGCGTTGATTTTCAAACTACAGATGTTGTTGTATTTTTTTGTATTAATCAATCAAGCAAAAAAAAAAGAGTTTAAGTTCTTATTTTATCTCTTGTAGTCACCAAAATAAAACCTTTAAATTTTCCACCAACACCTTTTTCCATTAACGGTCGTTCTTTAGAGTTATTTTCTAAAACAAACTCGTCAGGAAATATACACTGGTTGACCTGTCAACGCAAACGTATGACACGTGTTTCTCACCTTTCTTTAGAACTTTTTATCAGCCTCCGCTACAGAGTGGATTGTTTGAAACTCGTATTTTGTGTTTATATCGATTTTTCTTTCTTTCTGTGAACAGATTTACATGATCGTCATTTTTCAGCTACGACATCAGAAGCCGCTCCTTCAACCAGCCGAAGCTCTGGTCTTCAACAGCGTTCTTCGGAAACCGCGCATATTTCCGAGCTGCGCCGGCGCCTGCGGTCCTCACCGTCGACAACGTCATGGCGGTCGACGCGGGATTGTATAGATGCCGGGTCGACTTCAAGAACTCAGCGACGAGGAATCTGAAAGTCAATTTTACCGTCATAAGTACGTTTATACCTAATTGTTTTAATAAGGTTATATTGACTATCGTTATTTGCGGTAAAGAAATTTGTGGTCGTATCCTGGTCAGGGCACCAACACTTTTAAACAAAACAATTGAATTAAAAAAAACCTAGTTGTTACTTCATTTGATTTAAGTCAAAGTCATGTTCTTTTCTCTAGTAATCTGTATATAGGAGAGTAGATTTTTGTATACTTTTTGGAGTACACGGGACGTTACGAGAATAAATAAATAAAATTCTATATAATAATCCAGTCTAAGCTTTACTACTCTCGAAATTAGGTTCATTATGTTTGTATTGTTGCAGTTCCGCCAAATAGGCCTACAATATACGACTCAAACCGAAGAGACCGGACGAAACTGGTCGAGCCGTACAACGAAGGATCCAACGTGTTACTAACCTGTGAAGTTGATGGCGGTAAGTATTAGCACAGTATAGAAGTACTTCGTTTTCATACAAAAATATATCGCACGGCTGCATGTGAGCGTGCCTAGACCGTACGCACCGCGAGCCACTACAATCAAATCTAAGCACACAAGCGGCAATAGGTACCAGAAACTCCTGAAGGGCCGGAGACGAACTACTTTTCTACTTATACCATAGTATTTATGATTTCTTACGCAGCCAAAGTAAGTAAAATTAATAGACAAACCAGCATTATGTTTTCTTTTTATGTATTTTAAAAACGTGGTAGGTATAATTCAATATATTATCTATACCTACCTTGTTTTTGAAATATATCGTTGCTTTAATACAAAAGCGACGCAAAACAAAATGTGTCTGTGTTGCATTTGAAATCGGAATGCTATATACTTTCAGTTCGAAATCAAACTATATTTGTTTTTGATTTGTGGCGCTTTTGTATTTAAGCAGCGATATGGTTATTCAACTTTAACAAGAAATATGGTAACTGACTCAATTAATGCGATAGACAGGAGAAATGATAGTGAGAACTACACCTAATTACACCGAACTGTATTAATTTGCTACCATATATTATATCGCTTAAGTATCTTTAACCTACCAAAAACAGGTCAAGTGCTAGTTGAACAATGTATAGTAATTCGATTTTACATTATGAATACAAACATGATATTATTAATGTGTCCACTTTTTAGTATTTGTTTTTTTTTCATACCAAATTTGACACTTGTTGTGTTTGACCGTTTTTACGATGAAACAAAAAAAAAACGTTGAAAAATAGTTTCATTTATGTGGACCATCTTTATTATTCAACTTTCTTTTAAAAAAAATAGACGGACATATTACCTTCGGGTACGGAACCCTAAAAAGACACAATCTAACCCCAGCTGTTTACATTTTATGTGATAAAAACGCGTGTACTTAATACAATTTTCCGCATTATCTTCCTAACGAGATGTTTGATTCGGCGATAATGTTACTGAGGCTTAACACGCAACCATATACACCAAAATAGAACCTTTTTATCGTCAGAAATGCTGCTATAAAGCCATGTTGAGATTGTTGACTGTGTTGTTTTTTGGGGTAGCGCATAATAAAACTTACTTAATAACAAAACATGTTCTCGGTCTGTTTATATTTTATTAAAAGTTTTAAAAGAATAGGCAGATAAGAAATCAATATGAACACACTGCAAAACCGTAAAGTTTCTGATTAATTGTGAATTTACTATTCATTCACACGCAAAAAATATGCTTGGCATTGTTTGACAGGTGTCATCATTATCAACATTCATAACTTCTTGGTTGTGCAATGTGTCAGGATTGCCTTCTTACCTGCCTAATACTATAGTGGTCGAATCTTTGTGAACAAACACACTAAAGACTCGCTATACGACACTTTTAAGATCATGTAGTCATGTAATTATGTCGAATGTGCAGTCTGTTAATATCCAATTGACTAAGCTAAGGTAATCTAGTTGGCTGGTATATCTATTCTGAGGCTGCAGGCAGATTGATTCTGATAAGCTCTTGATTAGCAAACATGGTATAATAGATATTATGAGTATATCAGAATTGCTAACAATTACAAAATTACGACTCTATTCTTTTGTGTTCTAGTTTTAAGATTTTGTTGATTAATAGCCGAGGAAGAAGTAAAAGTGTAGTAAAAGATATGTTATAACTTTTAATATGCTTTAAGTACAAATGCAAAGGGAAATAGATTTTCAATTGTAGAAATTGTTGTCAAGGCATAAGAAACCTATTTTAGTTAAAGTATGCCTTGTCTCTTTTTGTCAAATGGAAATGTCACAAACACAGGCCAAACCATGTTTAGGTGTTCGTTTACGGATATGAGGGTGTTTTTTTTACGATATTCAACTTTTTAATCGCAAAACTGTGGCACGATCGTACAATAGTTCATTGATAACCTTCAATTGCAGCCAAAAACAAATACAATTTCAGTTGTTCGATCCCATTCGATCAAGGTTTGACCGAGCACTTACTGCTGGCCCGACCATTAATCTTCCTGACAAGTTGTCATTTGGATGCTAAATTGTATTTAGTGCGATGTGGCTGTTATCTTGATCATGTCACGAACATGGATAGTTTTAAAAATAGTAGCATTATTATAGGTGTAGGATAATGTTTTGTAGCTCTAAAATTGGTTTATTACAGTATTGAAATTGTGTTATTTTGCAATGGTACAGTAACGTTTCGTTTAACGTAACGTTATTCCAAGACCGTTAGATTTCGTGTATCGCTTTGAAAACGCAGCATTTGCTAAGCTCGCTCTTTACCATAAGCTATTGCTTCTTATTACTTGTTAGATTTGATAATAGTTACATCGTTTTTCTTTGGTTTTTTTCTTTCCTGTTTTCTTTCTGGTTTATCTTTTAGAGTCGTGTTAATTATCTGATTTTCGTTGATATGCCCTTACTTCAAGTCATTTCTTATGTGTCTTGAGACGGTTATCACCGGGCTACTTGACGTTTAGTGAGCTCTTCAGTCCATAATCTGAAGATAAACATCCATTTATAATGCCAACTCTCGTATTTAAAATAGTACATAGTTAGATTCTTTGGTTTGATAATTTGTTTGGAAAAAGGCTATATTTTGTTTAATAAACTACTGTATTGGTATTTTCATCAGAATAAACAAAATTCTACAAAGACAAACAACGTCGTTCGATGCAAAACCGCGCGATGCAATCGCACATCGATGCATTTGAAATTGATGGTTTCGATGTTGATTTTAATTTTTACTCGAGCTCGGACCAAATTGGATTTTAAATTACATTCTGATATGACTTGGTTCCTAGGAAACTTGTGACCAACAAAAGATTCATTCGTTTCTATTAAATACTTGTTTTTTTTAAATGATAGATATAATTTACTCGTTTTTGTTTTAAATATCCATAGACGAGGAAATTTTAAACAATTGCTCTTAACAGTACAATAACAATAGTAATACTAATAACTACTCTCGGTGGTACGGAACCCTTGGCGCGCGAGTCCCACTCGCAATTGACGAATTTTTTTAATTTTTAAACTTTTTTTAGGTTCATTGTACACGTACGTCACTGCCATTATTCCGTTCATTTCAAACCGATAAGGGACCAATATTCTGTTATTACGTTTTATCTTCCAATCTTTTGAATGCTTTCATTTTGTCTAGTATTGTTCGTGAAAAAACAATACTCTACTTGACAAATACAGACGCTTTGTCTTGTTTTAAGTATTTAGATGAATTTTGGATTCTAAGCCAGTTTGAATTGTTATAACTATTTCATATACAAGTTAAACAATGATAGTCACGTTCTCAGGCTTTTCTGTATATGTTTAATGTTTAATGTTTAATGTATAATGTTTAATGCCTATATTGATTGCTACTGATTAATCATTAGCTTTTTTTAAAGTTGGGAGCACTCTTACAATATGCCATATTATTCAAGCTAACCTACGTTTATTTCTCTACTTTAACAAATGAAAATTATTACGTTTTCTTTTCTGTTTTTCTTTTTTTATTGATCTATTTTAAACACATAGTTTTTATTTTTTATAAATGCAAGCCTTTTTATAACTTCACCTATTTATATTGAGATTATTTTAATATACACCGTGTTTTTTTTGATTTACGATAACTTTAAGGGAACGTTCTTTAGGTCAAACAAAGTTAATTTCCCGAAGACAGACAAATGATAAGTCTAACGGTTTTAAAGATATTTAATTTTTAAATTTAATCAGTTAATCACGTTAAACTAGTGTAAAAGGCTCTCTTAATTGATAACAACAATTTTCTTTTAATACTTTATATGACTCTTATGAGTAAAGAGTTTCCAATTGTTAGGTTTGTATACGCGTCAATACAAAGTGACAATCTTGTACTTGTCAAGGGTTATCTTTACTTGTGTGTGTATGTCACGCCAACATAGACGTATTTGACACTGATTATTAGTTAACTCTAAAGGCCCTTTTAGAATGACCAAAGATAAAAGATTTCATTATTTTGTACTAAACCGAAAAAAAAATTTTTTTTCGCAGTATTTAAAAATCTAATGTACCAATTAGTTTCTATGGATATACCTAGTAATATGCCGAAGTTATCGTAAATCAAAAAAAACACGGTGTATAATGGAATAAGTTTATAATGTAAACTCGATGATAGCTAAATATTAGTGAGTCTTAGAACTATTCTGACGATGCATTTGGGAAATGGAAACAGGCTCTTAACTTTATAGTTGGCCTTAAGGAACTGCACAATTTGTACCTTGTCACTTTAACTCCTGCAGTTCAAAAGATGACATTAAAGTGACAGGTGTTCTGACCGTAGTTGATGGAAATTCA
This sequence comes from Acleris sparsana, assembly GCA_923062465.1. Classification (NCBI taxonomy): domain Eukaryota; kingdom Metazoa; phylum Arthropoda; class Insecta; order Lepidoptera; family Tortricidae; genus Acleris; species Acleris sparsana. The sequence goes on from OV281303.1 coordinate 15,558,679, forward strand.
CAGAGTTTGCATTCGATACACGCATTTTTCATAATGATGAACATACAAAAAAGGCAAACATTACTTTAGCTTATGGCTTTTATGAGTCTTAACTTAACTGAAGCTTTTGTTCACAGGTCGCCCAAGACCAAGTGTAACTTGGTACTTGGAAAATGTGGTGATAGATGACTCGTATGAGCAGCGAGCTGGCGGCGTGACGGTGAACACGCTCACCTTCCCCAACGTGGGCCGGCAGCACCTCAACGCGCGGCTGGTCTGCCAGGCCGCCAACACCAACCTGGCACCGCCGCAGACCAAAGTGCTCATACTGGATATTAACTGTGAGTATTCACTTGATATACACTCAGGAGCACAAACAGGTCACTTTCTATGGTAATCCAATAACAATGTGACCCGTTTGACTATAGATGATTGAGGAAGGCAAAGAAAACCTAAAAAAAAAGACCGCCTTCCAGATGGACAGACTTCATGAAAGAAGCATTGGCTAGTCCAGTCAAGATGCAGGACGCTTAGTTAACGATATTTGATAATCGACGAACGATTAAATCGCGTACGATTGACGTAAGCTGCGAGTCTATAGAAAACAGAAACGTTAGCAAAGTTTCCTGCTTCACTAAGCCTATAGGTTGAACTACAGAAAAATGAAAGCTAACATTAACATGCGCAATTGAGATTGATATTAGGAGCAGTCTTCAGGAATTACCTACCTTAAGGAGGATAACAATAATGATGTCTGACAATTGTCATGGTGCAAATTGCTGGCAGTTTTTTTTTTTGTTAATCAATGCCTTTAAATTAGCTTGCTATTTTAAAGATAAAGTAAAACAATGATTATTAACAAAACCCCAACGTAGTTAAATGTACCTCTATGTAGTCAAGACACGTGCCTCACTGTTTTCGTTTTCGAAATTGTTTTTTCTACAAAAACGTGACGATGAAAGTATTCTTAGCAGCACTCAATCGAAATATTATGTAGCTAATATTCTTTGTTACAGTAAAACCGATATCGGTGTCAATACTAACGAAGGAGAAACAAGTGTCGGCCGATAAACGGTACGAAGTGGAATGCAAAACGACGGGCTCCCGGCCTGAAGCTCTTGTGTCCTGGTGGAAGAATAATCGGCAGCTAAAGCGGATGGCCAAGAACGTAAGATACTAAAATAATTTATTCCCCTGTTTAACAGACAATTTTTCCGTCGAATGTTTCATTTCAACGTGTTTCTCTTCATGCATTTCAACCAAATGAAAATCTTGCTACGTTTTGATACGTTCAATTAAAATGAGTGTCGACAAAACGCGGGTAAACCTTATTTTTACTAATATAGTGAAACCTATAGCTGTTTTATAGATTATAAAATTAACTTAGGGATCTTTTAGACATCAATACGATGGATTGAATCTTATAGCGCTTTCGACAAGACCGTCTTTTTTAATGAGAAGCGGTGGCGCCAGAATTTATGACTCGATTTTTTATTTTTTATTACCAATACACCACAAACCTTAGATTAAAATAAACGGGATCCCCTTGGATCGCATAATATGTTTTAGACTAATATTGTTTCGCATAATTGTTGTCGCATAATTTGTATTGGCATAATAGTACTGACGCATAAAAATACTTTAGCATACTCCTTTTTTAGCATATTACGCTATTAGAATAATTTTAGTTGGACTAATTTGTATTTGACTAATACACATTATGCATATTATTGTTTGGGCTAATAATTATTTGTCATATCTTTAACCATAATATTAGTTTTCTAAATGAATAAAACATAGTATTTTTGTTACCATGCATTTGGATTTCATTTGAAATGATTTTATAAATTAGGTCACGTTAGGTACATTAGGTTAGGTTATGTTAGTATGATATCCAGGCGCGAAGCGCTCAAGCAACGCAGAATAGGAGGTCCGCGAAGCGGACGTCCGTCGACCTCGTTTTAGTTCCTACATATTTTTTTAGGACAATACTTTTATGCATTTTGTAATAATGCCAATTCATTATTATGACTTTTTGCAATTATGCTATTTGACGTTAGTCTTGATGACAATTATGCTTACTGTATTTATGCTTTTTAATGTTATGCGTAATAATATATGCGTAAAGATGATTATGCACATCATTATTTCGGCTAAAAGTAATTATGCGTAACACTATTATTACAAATAATTTTATGCCATCCAATAGAGAACCAAAATAAACACTAAAAATAATTTAAATGAAGGATATTGCGGCTCTCTTTACGCAAAATTGCTTTTTTTACTTTCAAAAATTAGATGATGCCCATATTATGGGTATTCTATTTTCTGTTTATTTTAGTCCATCAGTTACGAAACGGTCTACATATATTCATAACAATAATAACACTCATAATACATTACTGGTCCCCCTAATAAGGATACCCTTACAAAGATAACATCCATTTTGTTCAAACAAAACTGCCATTCAAATTGAAAATGCTACTCATAAAAACATACAAAAAAGCTTAACATTGACTCAACATCAACCTAAAAATCTCAGTGATAGAGCCATTTCCCTCATCTGTGCGCCATTCAAGTCTCCCATTGTGTTTTAATTAATTGATTCTTTTTAGAGGATCGTACCTCAAAAGGCAAAAACGTCTTCCTTTGTCTGTCTGTCACAGACCCAGGGACCTATACTTGGTATTTTATCTTTGCAGGAAACGGGAGTTTCCTTATTTTATTTTAATGGACTTTTTCTTGATAAGTCAAGGTTTTCCGCTGTTTAAATAAATGCTTTAATTTACAACGTGGTCGTGGGACCTTGTGCATGGTTCTTCTGAATCACCATCTGATTCTTTAGCCTACTGTCAAATAAATTACTAGTATAGAGCCATCTAATTCCTCAGGGTTGGCAACGCATTTGTGATCTTAAGTTGCAGTCTTGATATCATAGTCATGCGAATACAAACATGGACCCGAGAGGCTATTGCCTAACGATCTCGCAATCGCGATCGATTTCATTTTGAAAATTAAAGGCTTATCTGCATACGAAATGAAATGAATTGTTCCGCTTTGAAGTTAAATGCGATTGCGTAAGGCAATAGCCCCTCAGGTCTCAGATCCCACTATCCAGGTCTGTGTATATTTGTTTTTTTTCTAGTTCTCAGAAAACAACGAAACCCTGAGTGTCCTAAGTCTGGTGCCGGCGGTGGAAGACGATGGGAAGTACCTGACATGTCGTGCGGAGAACAAACACATACCGGACTCTGCGATTGAGGATAGGTGGAAGCTCAATGTCCACTGTGAGTTTGTTAACATGTCAGGTGTATGCATATTCTCTTAAAACTACTTTTTTAATTCGCCGTTGAAGAATAATCATGCCTGTACTCGTCAATGTCGTTAGAGATGTCAAGTCATTTGTATCTTTTAGGAAACTCAACCTTTTTTTTATGGCAATGAAATGGCACGCGATCACTCAATAGCCAGAGTAGATCAGTCAGTCAATCTACTCCTGTTAGTAACAAGGTTACATTTTCTACAGGACTCAGGGCAGAAGTGTACAGGCAACTTTGGTTCGTAGTCTGTACAATCACGAGATTAAATTTGGTACCTACCTTAGGTCCAAAGGCAATCTAACATTCTACAATAATAAGGTTGAATTTCCTTAAAGTTACAAATGACTTGACATATCTAATGACATTGACAACTTTAAGCATATATTTCTTGAAATAGGTCACAAATTACCAACAATTCAGAAACTTGTACTGTAATAACATAGCTTATTGGCTTAGAATAGTCCCACACTACGTCTTCCCGTGGAATTCGTATAATTGGAGGCGAATAAGGAATAAAAGCTTGTAGTATTGTTAGGCGATGGGGTTGCAACATGTCATTACACACATCACGTGTACACATGATGATGATGATGATGATGTGATGTGTACATGGTAATCATCTTAGCCTGATTGTCCAAATGTGGATTACTATAATACACGAGCGTTTTAGAAACAAGCGTATTTCAATAAAAGTGATATTAATTATAGACGTTGCCTAAAATCGGTCAACGTTTTACCACATAATCACTTTTCTTTGTAACGAAATATTTTACGATGAGATTCATTTCAAAGTAAAAGACCGTGCATAACCCAAAGTTGATACTTGTCAAATTACATTTTAAGGTATTTGAAATCAATAAAAACTGTCAATAAATCGAATTTTTACTAAATAAGGTATCCGTCATGAAGCAAGTTACCGTTTTTCAAACATAAACTAAAGATTAAATTTCTATGGTCAAGATCAAATATCAGTTCCCAGCTCAAGCTCAAACTAGAATAGAACGTAATGCCACGTTTGATTTAATCCTTTGTTCACAGACGTCCCAATAGTGCATCTCAAGATGGGCAAGAGCCTCAATCCGGATACGATAAAGGAGGGGGATGACGTGTATTTTGAGTGCACGGTGCAAGCGAACCCGAGGGTGCACCGGCTCGTGTGGTTCCATGATGTAAGTTATTAGTTATTACAATCTAGTTTTGTGGCCAAATTCTGGACTTAGTTTTGGCTCAGGTGTGAAAAGGGGTTTTTGAAACAAAGCTTTTAGCGTTTGTGTTTTGTTTTTTTTTAAACCCAATTTATTTGATACCTAGCTGTCCGTTCCCGGCGCCGCCCATGTGTATTTGTTTTATACAAACTTTGTCCTTATAATTGAGAACACAACAAAAAAAAAACCAAGTGAGACATTTTGGAGTAATGACGTGACCAAGGGAAATATGGTCTCGATTTTACACAGGGTGTCCCAGAAACCTACGTCAACCCGTCTAGGGCTGATAGAGCAGCTAAAAACTATCGATTTAATCTCTATGTATGTTTAGCGATTTTACTATTGTAGTTTCGGAGATATTGATCATTTGAATCGGAATTTTTGTAAGTTTCCCTTATTTCCATGACACGAAAAATCATTGATTTCATGTTTTATTTCATAAGTTTTTCAGTGGTTTCTTACCTAATTAGAATCATTACGAATCAGCGAAGTTTTTAAACCCAATTTTAAGTAATCACGTGAAGTGGTTTTTCTCATACAAAGCGAAAAGCACACACTGGGAAACCTAGAATGGAGAAACAAAGTTTATGTGTTTACCCTAATTCCAATCAAGGGTTTTGTCATAAGCACCATAATGTGGACATGACTCTAAAGATTTTATTTAAACAAAATAAATTACATTAATTGATTTCTTACCCGAACAATAATTTTGATCCTTCACAAAAAACTTGTTACTGTGTAGATTTATAAATAAACAGTATTTTTTATAATTTACAGTTGTTACTTTTTTTCTATTCACTGCTAAAATAAACTTATGAGGTAAAAAGCTCCTTTAGATCGCAATCTACGGATGTTAATGGAGCAAACTTAAGTAGATTAATATTAATGGCCACTCTTCACGTCTTTGTATTTTTTAATGTTTACTGTTCTGCAGAACATCAAAATTAAAGTTCAGATAAAAAATAAATTAAATTATTTATTATACTTAAAATCATTGGAGTCATGTCTACTTTATAGCTGGAGCTGGCTATAGAGCTGGTGGTGCTGGAACCTTTCTGAATATTTTTTCATAAATCATGCAAATTGTTGTATTCAAAGTAAATAGAAAAGCCATACCTAACTACCGAAACCGCGTCTTATTCCATTGAAATTCAGTACATCAACACTACCAGATCCGATCACAAAGGCAGGGGGTATTAAAGATGTATTCACCCCCTTCTAATCCATATAACTCGACATTGCCGGTTACTTCTGGACAATGGGGCGTCCGCTTGACTTGACGATATCGAAGGTTCCAAGCCTCGGGCGGATTCGGACAACAGACCTTCGAACAATGCCCAAGGCTCATTTAGCAATTCCTTTGGGAACAACGATTGATTGTAATTAATGTCGAGGTATTGGAAATTAAACGTCTGACTTTGTGGAGTAAGTAGATCAATGAAGCTTTGTTGTTGAAGAAATAAAGTGATTTGTGCAATGGTTCAAATAAATCTGTTGTGTGATTTGCGTCGAGGAGATCGTCAAAGATTTAGATTTCAAATTAATTAGTTTTGTGTTGTTTGCAGCACTGCCCAACTTTTTCATTTTTCAAACACTTGCGTAACATTCAAATTTCGTTGATTAAAAAAAACCATAGGCATAAATTACAAACATATTTCAATTTAATAACAACATCAAGCTTTATGTTACTAGAGTTACTGATTCTATAATATGCGATTTCGTTTATTTAGTTATATTTTGTAATTAAGTATTTTGGTTGAATTGTGAACTATAAACTATTAACCTGTCTTGGTCATGGTCTTTAGTCTGTAGAATCAATTATAAATAACATCTGTAAATTCATGGAGCACTTTAGACCCTTTTTTTAAATACAAACACTTTAGTGGTTATGTTATGTTTTGTGATTACTTACAAAATAAATGTATTCGCTAACTTAAATTATGTTACTTATGAGCCACAAAATGCAATTTCTATTTATTCTTTAGGAAAAATGACACTTCCACGAGGTCTTACGAGGCCCATAAATTTTAGCAAAAGACGTCTGCAAAGAATTGCCTTCTATGAAACTCAAAGGGGAAGTTTTTTCCCAAATTAATGTTGTTTCTTTTGACGATCTCGGCTGACGAACGAACCCCGAGAAATTGTGCCAGCATTTTGTAGATACGCGTAGGTTATTTTTTGCAAATGTTCTAATGTTTAAGCTTTGACATACTTATTTCAAGACTCCTTGACATTATCTGAATGTATGATATAATTTAATAACAGAACTAAAAAATCATAACACATTTAAATAAACAGCTGTCTAGAAAAATTTCGTGTGAAGAAATGTAACGCTATTCTTCATAAAATCTGTAGCTTTTCTAGGAAAATGTGAATAAATATTATATTTCAGTATAATTATGAGTAAAGATCTTTCTTACTTGAAAGACAATTTGAATCAACGTCTCGTCGTTTTAAACAATTCTAAAGTGAATATTTAAAAATATGCATCTTGGCTTATGTTCTAAATGAAGCTTCATTAAAATCCAATTACAAAGTTGCTTTCTGCTTTCTATTCCTGTTTCAAATTCACAACCAATCAACACAACTAGCACGTAATTGATACTAACAAAGATCTCCTTTCAGAATACGGAAATCATTCACAACGAACATGGCGGGATCATCCTCAGCTCCCAGAGTCTGGTCTTGCAGAAGGTCACGAGAGCAGCAGCAGGGGATTATACTTGCGTGGCTGCCAACAGCGAAGGGAAAGGCACTAGCAACCCAGTATCCTTGCTAGTCAGATGTAAGTACCAGACTGGCTAGTCCAGGCCAGATAATAGATAGACGATGGCGATGGTAAGACCGCCTGTTGTATACCTATAGTTTAAAATGTACTGTTCCGTGTTTTTTGTTTTTTGGTGTTCAATAAAGAGTATTTGTATTGTATTGTATTGTAGATGTTTATTCAGTAAGTAGTTTACTTTAACATTGTCAAAAATCTACTAGCAGCGTTACCTGAGAGAAGATCTGGGCCTCTATTCTTGGCGGTAAAACAATATTGTTATAGTAACGTTATCGTTATGATAGCTCTTATTTACTTACTTACTTGACAGTAACGATTTACTACGATAACATGTCAAAGGCAATTATAGTACATTGTGCATCAAGGGTAGTATGAAGGGAATTACTAACGAGAGTGTTAGAAGCCCGACGCCGAAGGCGGAGGGCTTTTAATGACTCGAGTTAGTAATCCCCTTACTGCCTGTGATACACACAATGGTTTTCGTCACATTTGCGAGGAAAAAAAACAAAGAGAAAACACTTTAACTCTGCAAAATATAAAGAAATAACTTTTGACGAACGGGAACGTAAATGGAAACGATATTTTTTTTGTGACCTCTACCACAGTAACTGCGTTTAGTTTCGACCTGGATTCGAGCCAGATTTAGCCAATTTGATAAAAAATTATAATTACTAAAATTAATGATAAATGTTGATATAAACTTGAAATAGGTATAAAAATAATGGAGTTTAATGAAGCGTATAGGTTTTGTGTAAGTAATGTAAGTTAGTCTATAGCTAATTTTTAAAGATGAAATTAGAAACCGATTTAATTTTTGGCTGAAAATTAAACCTCCTTAGTCAGAAATGATGTACGAAAGAGTTGCAAATTTTAAAAAGAAAGTCAATTAGTCCCTAGGGATGACAAAGTCTGATATTCTTTAAAATGTTAACTTTTATTTCAATGGTAATAAAAAAAACATGTTTAGTTCAGACAAGATAAAATGTTTTCTTGAATTGATACAAGGCTGAAGTCAATTAGGAGCACGGCAGATACCCTAATATCAAACTTTTCCACTTTTCTGACTAGATTCTGAATATAAGAAAAAACAACATCAAGCACCTAAACACTTTGAGCTGAAATAACGTTTCTTAGATTCATTTTAAATGATATTAGAATAATAAAACGACGCTTGAGCGTTCACAAGTAGGTAATAAAATCCCAATTTTTGGCTTGGTTTAACTTTCTATCCCTTACTATGTCAAATAGAGGTCCGAGGTACATATTCGTAACGTGAAATTATTTTTCTACGAGAAATGTCTAGACTTTAATGTCTCAAATTATTCCAGTGACTGCGTTTCTACGCCTCAATGTTTATTTGCCCTAGTAATGTCTACGTTCCAAATGTTTTTTTAAATAATGTCCTTGGTGTAATAATATTACTAGAACTCTGTGTCATTTGGTATATTAGGGAGTATTTAAAATTATGTAATGAGGATAAACTGATACATAGCCATTAACATGAAACTTGTTGCGGATAAGAATTAAAAAAGAAGATAATCAATAAAAAAAAACCTTAGTATTAGGAGATGATGATAATAATGACGAAGGATTTATGGTAAAGTGTTGAGCTGCGCTGGTTGTGTCGGATTTCAGAATAGAAATTGTTAAACGGTCTGTGATAGCACAAAGGAGAGAAACAGTCCTAAATGTTGGCACTGAATCGATATTTCGCAACGTGAAACCCTGTATTTAAGTAACTAAAGCCTGGTTTTTACTCTATCTTTTATTCATCTTTTATTATTTTCTGTGTTACTAATTATTTAATCTATAGTAGATAACATTTGTTACAATAACATTACATAAGTTATTGCAGTTGCAATCTTTACTTATTTTAAAAATAGAGAAAACGGATTTTGCAATTTGGTTTATACGTGAAAAGTAATCTTCGGAAACAGAGGATGTATTCGGGTATTATTTCCATACAAACAATATTTATCTTCAATTTTGTTATCCTGTTTATTATGTAATATTTTTGTTCTTCAATCAATTATAATAGTATATACAGTGTTATTTCCTAAACTACAATCGCCAGTATCAAAGAAATGTTGCAAATTAAGGACGACATTTTAATTTTAATTACATAGTATTGGTATCGATCTCTGACCAGAACTCCTGCATCTATTTAAAAAAAACACCATATTTTATAATTTATTAATTATTACTCCAAATGGAAATAGGCTATATCAATCCAGGCAAAGTCGAGACGTCGTCAACAACGAAAGCTGCTAGTATAGAACAAAACTATTGGATTGACCGCTAAAAGACACCAAAATATGATTTACTTGAAGAATAACTACACTTTAGACACTCAAACCAAACAAAAGACAAATGAAACAAAAGAACAGCTGCAAACAAAACTCCCAGCTAGTCCAGCTGTGTTTGAATCCGCAACAGGCTGACAGTATAAGTCGTTAGATCCCACTAGTAGTCGATCTGTGATCCTGCGAGGTTCCTGTTTGGACGAGGGATTGGTACGCTAAACTGTTAAACCCTTCGTTCGTTTGTAGAATGCCCCTGATATGTAAGAACTTCGCTCACGTGTAAATTCATGACTCAACATTTCGTTCGGAATTTAAAAAAATGTTTTTAGATTTGTTTGGAGGTGGTCTTTTGCGTTTATTAGCAACAATAACAACTTGTATTAAATTTGATGTATTACATAAATGAATAAACGTCTAGTTTACTCTATAATAGTCTATTTTTTTTTTTTCATGATCTTGTGCTTATAAAGGAATTATCATAAAAAGGGTTATACGGAATTTGGTAAAACGGAATAAAAGATCAGGAATGTAAATGGAGGAATAATGGAATAAAATATAGTCTAGTTTCTTGTATAATTACAAGAAACTAAACACCACAAGGTTATATAGGTAGGTACTCCAGTCTTGAAAATCCTGAAGATAAATAGCAAAAAAAATGGCCAGTATCAATTACTGGTTCATACAAAAAAAAAGTTAAACGAGTTTAACCATGCGCGATAACGTAAAATATGTCACGTTTTTTTAAAATCAAACCGCACTTAATAAGATTTATTTTCCAATTCAGCACAAATTTTCCCTATCGTTATAGTTTTCAATATCCCACATTCCCGAGAGTACTAAGTTATTAAAACTTCATGCATATCGTTCACAAAAAGGCTCAAAACTTCCCGGGCTTATTTCAATCTTTTGTCCCGGAATGCAACGGGCTAAAGAGCCCGGGGCGAATGTAATTTACCTGGTAACGGGATGAGGGACCCCACACTCCCTCACCGTCTGCGTCTCTTGAGATATTAATTTTCTCATTAAGGCCTCCACACTAATTATCTTCGCAAACTTAGCTCTATCAATCAAGATTAAAAAATCCAACTTTGATAGTTTCCGTCTGTTATTTTATAAGTTTGACCTCTGTCGTTAATGAGCTTGAGTTTAATAAGTTGCGGAGTTGTGAAACAAACGCCGTGGCCGACTTTATTGAAACTGAGGAAGTTGTGAACTGAAACTAAGGTTCTAATGATGTTTGAAATGTTTTAGCGCAAGATAAAGTTTAGTTGAATTCTTAATTAAAATGAAAATATTTCTTTAGTATAAGATGTTTAGGACTTTCGTAACAGACTTTGCTGTTGATTTTAAAAGTCGTGATTACATTTCCTCAAATTATGTTAACACACTTTTTTTTTGTTTTCACTATTAGAAAAGTACTTCTTATAAACCTCTCCTTCCTCATTATTTTTACCTTTTGGAAGTTACAAATGTTTATTAAAAATCTGATTTATATAAAGAGTTCTGAGCGTAGGGTAACAAAATGAACCCTCCTTTACAAACAGTCAAGGAAATGTATTCGCGTACCTTTTCGACTCGACCGTACATTCGGCAAAATGTAACCCTAAACTGAGCCATTTAATTTTACAATTTAATCTACAACGTCATTGTTACACAGTTCTACAGTGAGTCAAATTTTCATATGGCTGATTGTATCGTTCTCAATTTTAAGATCACTACAAATGTTCGTCAACAGATGCTCCAGTTTGCGCTGAACAAAGAGCTGGGGATCTATTCGGTGCTCTCAAGCATGAAACTGTATCCCTTCACTGCTCCGTGGACGCCAATCCAGCCCCTGACACCTTCCACTGGACCTTCAACAACTCAGGGGAGCACATGGATCTACCAACAAGGTACACTGTTCACGTCATAACCTATTCACTCAATAAAGTGGGCGCTTAACGTAGAAAACGATGGACGACGCGGCTTATCGTCTGTGCTCACCAACGACGCGCCGACAAAGCGCACGCTTCGTACAAGCGCTTTTACCGCGCATATAATATTCTACTATTTAAAAACAGCAAGAAAATGTAACATCCTTAAAAAATTGATTAATGTAAACTTCACTTCAGCATTGGCTTTCAACTATACATTGGACTTTTAGGTATAATTCATGGTAATTCTATCTGTGTCAGTTTACATGTTTTCAGCAATTAATAGAATATCGCTAACGTTGTTTACAAAACTTTGCCTATAATTTTCAGCAGCGTTTCTATTTAAAACATCGATTATATCTCGAAAATCTCCTGCGATAGGGTTGACGATATCGAAATTTTCTTCAAAATGAACTTCCTCGGCATCAACAGCTTCGATAATATTTGTTTTTTTTTAAAGAATGTTCCTAAACAACGGGCACAAGTCGACTCTTAACTACACCCCTACTACTGACATGGAGTATGGAACTTTGTCATGCTTTGGAAGAAACTCAGTAGGAACACAGAAGGAAGGGTGTAAATTTCAACTAGTAGCAGCTGGTGAGATTTCTTTAAATGTTTTATATTTTCAATTGATGCTGGTTTTTCTGGAAAGATTTTCTTGAACACAGCTATGTATTTTTAAAGCTATTCAAATGTTATTAAGTGTTTCAACATTTTCCTGTTCTTTGTATTGCTTTATAATATTGCTTCCTTAAAACGTAAGCTTTCATTGAGCCCAGAGGATTAATCTCAATGGTAATTCGAGGTAATATAATTTCTGGAATAAAGCTGTTTAAAGTAAATAAAGCTTAATATACTTCTTCTTATTATACGAATGTGAATAAATCTTGTAATACTGTTTGTTTTTTGTCCCAGGTCGTCCATTCCACCTTCAGAACTGCACGGTGGCTAATCAGAGCATCGACTCCTTGTACGTGGAATGTGTGGAGAACTTCGATGGAGGGCTTCCTCAGACCTTCCTTATGGAACTGCTGGAGCTACCATCTTTAATTGTAAGTCATTTTTTCATTATTATTATTGAAAAAAGTCTTCTTCAATTTGTCCTGAAGACAGAATGAGCGCTACATATATTATGTCTATTAACGTCATAGTTTCTTCGATTTTATCCTTGTAGTTCATTAAACACTGCTTGGAAGACAAAGTTACAGGATTATCTCGCACAAATTGACCTAGTGCCAAACTCATGCATGGCTTGTACTATGAGTACTAGGAAAACCTTAATTTTTATATAATATACTTTTAAATCTTACTCAGTTTCTACATAAGGTCGCTTTCCGTTATTTTAATTATTATCGTATCAAAAATATGTGATAACTAAACTGATATTTAAAGGCACGTTCTTTTAAACCATATTAAAAATGTGGGCTAGACTTGAGGCAAAAATAGCAAAAGGCTCGGCTAGTGCGCGCTATATTTTCCCCTGCTTTATATTTTCTGTTTATACGCCCCTGTATACTTCTGTGTCTCTAGTCCGTCGCTTCGAGCTCTGCGCTTGCATAAAACTGTTTGATTAAATTTCAAAGAATTTATAAAAGAGAAGTGACGTTACGTCACGTTATAAACTTAATTAAGTTTTATCGGAAATTACTAGAAAATTGTCAGACGAAGCAAAGATTTTAAATTTGTTATTTATCGTATTCGCCATGTTGAATTCTGTTTGAAAAATCAATAGAGCAATAGATAAAGAAATTTAAACAGCAAAAATAGATAAAGAAATTTAAATAGTATAGTCGAAATGCATAAGGATAAGTTTTAAATTTTTGGACGTCGAAAAAGCATATAGAATTAACTTAAGCTCATTACAGATCGTGTCGACGGCTTATGTCAACTCCCTGCATTTTGATTCCATAGAAAATAGAAACATAAGCACCACTCGCATCTTTATTAGGCAATTATATAATTCTTAAACTATTGGAGTAATGTAAATAAACCTCTTGCAATTTCTTATGTAGATTATTTATAATTGTTTAAATTTGAGAAAATTCATAGAAAGGTAATTAATAATGTAGAAATTTCTAAATCCTTATCTATTTAAATATTTATATACTTCATTAAATTTGCTAAAGCATACTCGTAATTAGGGTAAGATAAACCTGTACTAACATTATAGCAATATTAAAAACAGAAGACTACACAGATAGACACGTATATTTTTCGTTAGTGGTCGCCATAGATTACTTTGCCTGCTCTATCCCGGCGATCAAATTTAAAGCAAACACAACAATCGTCGAATATCAGAAATATTTTACCGAAAAATGTTCAGCAGCTGTTTTTTGGCTGTGTGTAAGATGTTTGTTCTCACGGGTTCTCGAGTGGAGACCACGGCTCGGCAAGCGTAGCGTAGGACGCCCTCCAGCCAGATGGACCGACGACCTGAAAAAACGGCTGGTGGTGACTGGATGGCGAAAACGGGAGATCGGGCCTTGTGGCGAACCCTGGGGGAGGCTTACGTCCAGCAGTGGACTGCAATAGGCTGAAATGATGATGATGATGATGAAGATGTTTGTGAAGATGTTTTTTTATTTTGAATCAATACCGAAAATGTTTATATTAGTTATCTTAAATACTAAAAGACAAGTATTACAGAAAAAAATCTGTGTGAACTTTAACGTCCGTCATTTAACAAGCTCTTATTTAACTTGCAATGTATGTACGGGTCAAATCTTACAACTTATATTTGACCCTCTTCCCGTTACCGGAATGGGCTGAAATTAGGATCACATATTATGTAATACCGATGACAATGCAATGTTATGGTATCTAAGACGTCATCTGATGATGGAGTTGGAAGTTGGCAACAGGATCTTCGCTATACTTAACGTACACCCACCGTGTTACGACTCCATAAAGATTTTGTAAAAAAAAGTCGGCAGCAAACGCTTGACCAAAAAACGATTTTTTTGACAGAATCTTATTAGCACTATTCTTATCTTTTTGAAAATTAATGGTAATTTCCCAAACAGGTCCGTTACAACGTCTCCACAAACCGTACTCCTCCGTTCTTCGAGATCAAAGGGCTTCCGCCTGGAGTGAGCTACCGCATTGACTTGTACGCGGTTAACGCCAAAGGTCGGAGTGACCCGTCGACTATAGAAACTGTGAAGTTAAAGGGGCAAGCTGGCAAGTATACTGGTCAGTAACACTAACACAAACTATTTACGTAAGCATCTACTGTTATATGACTAAGCTCTAGAGCAATGGAGACCATTTTTACTACAAAAAAGTAGACGCACAAGGACGTCAGTTTTATGAAACACCTGAGTAAGTCTTTGGCATAACAACGAGAACAGCTATCTCCATTCCAAATTTCATTTGAATCCGTTTAGCCGTTGTATTGTGAAGAAGTTACAAAAACTCTTACTAACACACACACACACACACACACACACTCACTCACTGGGTTATATTTAAATACAAAAATAACCCAGTTTTATTAATATCAAAAGTTGCGATACGTAAAAAACTCAAGTAAATGACCAGCCTTTGCATGTAGTTGTAACATATCTGTATAGACCGTTCGACATTATTAGTATATTTGAAGTTTGTGTATATTCCATATTAATTCCGTTCACAACCACATGCAAGAGGTCATTTAAGTTTTTCACCAATATCAGTTCTCTTTATTCTCGTTATTATAATATATTATTAACGAGATTAATATTATTACAGACAGTAATTTCAAAGAAGGTTGAAATGAACGAATAAGCGCTTAGTTTCTTTGTGTTCATAAAAATCAAAAATCCCAAAACTATAATTGTTAGATGCAAGAGCGAGAGTTATAGAAATAGACAAGTGATAACAATTTTTAAAATGGATAAAATGTATAGGTAGATGAACTTGCCGCCTAACTCATATCGTAGATTACCTACGAACTAAAATCACTTACACACACCTATTCAATATAATTCCATTTACAAAATTTGTTGATGTCAATAGGACCAAACCACCTTTAAAACTGTTAAAAGTCCCAGTGCCCAACTAATATAAGTTTATACCATGGGTTCTAGACCACGATTTATACAAGATAAAAAATTGTATACTTAGAGACTCGTACTTGGAAAACATCTAAGATTCAGATGTGTATTCTCTCAAAAACGGCGGTCGGTCGGACGAACGAGCGAAATCGCAGCGGCGAGTTTGAATAATCCCGTCAGAGCGAACAAAACACATATTAGCCATCCACCCACGTTCGATCTTATCGACAGAAGCCAGGCAAAAATTATCAACGAACGTCAAAAACGAACACGTAGCAGTTAGTTTTTGATAATGTCACAATTGGAATCTAATCTCACCTACTTTTCTGGTAGCAGTTCGTTGTTGATAAGGTCACAAATCTAACCTAACCTAACCTACTTTTCTGGTAGCAGGTAAGTATGCTAAGTTAGTTTCGGACAATCGATTATGTGCCGAATAAAATTATACTATAATAAGATAAGATAAGATAAGATAAGATTCATTTATTGTCAGAAACTGTGTACAATTAGGTCACATCATATAAAAGGTCCAACAGTTTGCCCATTTCGGGCGTACAATAACAAGTAAATACATTATTATTAAAAAAGTCTTAACCAGGTATACATCTGAAATATTCATTTAAATTGTAGAAACTTTCAATTAAAAGCCATTTTTTGAACTTTGTTTTAAATGTAATCCCATCTAACGATTTAATATGTTCAGGCAAATGGTTAAATATTTTAATTCCATATACATATGCGCTCTTTCTAAGTATAAAGCTGGAAGGTCTAACTGTACAAACATCGTATTTATATTGAGATCGGATATTATTTTTAGAGTCGCTTTTTTTAATAAAAATATCATTTCGGTCTTTAACAAATAAAAATAGAATTATGCGTAAAAATAATCGGTTACAATAATAGTATGCGAACTTAATTCCGGACTAACTCATTTTCCGGATGTTATAAATTATGCAAAATAAGGTTTCTGCCAAAACAACTGCTAAAACAGTTTTGGACATAAATGAATCCGTTTAAATATTTACTTCCCAAATTGACACAGTCTTGAAATAGAAACTAGTTCTTTTTGTTGCTGCTACTCTTTAGCTTTAGTTTATCGTTATGACCGCGGGTATTTTTTTTTTGCCAAATTGAAAATGCACGCGCTAAAATGTGTTTTGTTCGCTCGGACGGTACTACTTAAACTTGCCACTGCGATTTCGCTCGTTGGTCCGATCGACCGCCGTTCTTGAGAGAATCACACCCCTGGACCTAACCTTGGTGTTTTTCTGGCCGGAGTGAATAGGCATTTTCGACCTCATCGTCACTTAACATCACGTGAGACTGAGGTCAAACGTAAACCCATAATTGATAAAAAAGGAACAAGTATAAAAATAATATTTATCGTAGGCCATTATCATCTAGGCAAGCCGCCACGTCTTTCTCTTTATCTTCTTTACATAGTATAAAACAAAGTCACTTGCCACAGCTCTCTGTCTGTCTGTTTGTATATCCGATAAGTCGACCTTTATTAATGAAAACGTTTTTACGCATAATAAATTCTGGTTTATATACGGATGATATAAAACTCACATAAACTGAAGCAAAAAAAGGGTGTGACGCTAGTTTATCATAAAACATAAATATTCTTTAACCGTTCGCTTGTTAGAATAAGGTAGTAACAATTAGTTTCAACATTTATTTAAAATACGATCTTCCCACAATACCTTCCATGTTATCCCGACCAATTACTAGCCAGCAAAATCCACTTGAAATAACCTAAGTCATAAAACCATGGAATAATGAACTGTAGCTCCATTTAAATTTGCAGTCATAATGAAGTCCTGTGCCGTGACTACATTTACTGCATTTTCTAACATTTTCTAAACAGACTTACCTAAGGCAAAAAATAAGCTATTCTTATTTCAGCCGTAACTCTACTCAATAAGGATCATATCAGAATTCTTTCTGGTTTGAGTTAGGCCTGTTTGTTTCTAATGCAGGTATGTATTCAAATAAACTGCATAAGACCGGTAACCACCAATTTGAGAATCATTTGCACCGAACACGGTTTAATGCTTTGATTGTGTCATTACGGCGGGGGGTTAGATTGGGCTTTAATAAACGTTCTTTGAAGGTGTAGGTTTCAAGTAAGAATTCTAGCGGAAGGAAAGGTTAAAAATCCCCCAAGTACATGAAAAATGTTTTTGTGATCATTATAGTACCTAGTGATACTCACGATGGTAAGAAGTTGTTTTTTTTTTATATTTATTAATAAAATTTAAAAACATTACCTTCTTTCAAAGGCATTTTAAAGCATGATTAACATTTAAAAAGAAACACCAAACAATTGAAACGGTGAAATTTTTCTTCGGCATTGATACAACCAGAAATATGTATTTAAAGTATGTACAAAATAAGATTTTACGTCAAAAATTTATAAAGAAAGTGGAACGCCATAACAGCAACAACTGTTAGAGTAATTCAATCACTCGATTTTTGAATAAAAGAAGATTTTTTCAAGACAAATTAGCAGATCCTATTGGTTCTATAATTTAACAGGAAACATACACGTTTTAATAAACGTATTATAAAAACTAAGCGATGAAAAACGCAGTGCATCAAAAGAGTTTCATTTTTCAAAGCAATTTTTATTCCACGTTTATTAAAGTCAAACAAAACAGGAAGACGACTGCATTAAAAAACTGCATACTATAATAAACACGTGGCATCTGCTAACTCAGTTTCAACCTTACGAGCTACGGATAGGGTTGTTATATCTTTTACTGGTGTTTGACGTTTCGTATCTTCACGATGTTTTATGAGTTTGCCGTAACTGTATGTAAAATATACAAAAATGCGGACTAATTTGAATTGCGTGCGAGTCGGTGCAAGCACATTGTCGCAGTTGACGTGCACGAAACAAAACGAGAGCTTGGTTTATATTAGAATAGCCTTGGCAATGAAATATGATACCATAATTGCAACAATTGTCTGACGATATGAGAAGACTTAGTCGCCTATTAAAATATTTCAAACGGAAAGATTGTAGATTGAAAAATTATATTTACTTACAAATGAATGATCTACAGGTAGCTATTAAGCTTTATTTTGAAGCTTATAATTTATTTATTAGAAATAAAATGGTGGTTGGTAAAAATGAAGAAGCTGTGGTTGTCACCTCAACAAACATTTTTACAAGACAAGCTTTATATTATTTAAATTTGTGACCTTATTTGTGATAAAATTACAAAATTGCTGCGAAACACCTTTACTAATTAGCGCAGTATAAAGTCTAAAAATATATAAAAGATAAAAGAAAAAGTAGGCCGCTCGGGTACTTTTACACGTCAAGAATCTACCAGCGCTTCCCAAGGAGGAGACCACTGCTGAGAAGAAACGCCGCAAGAAACTCAGCAGTCAGTCATTATTTAAACATATTTCATATTACAATGGTACTACTTAGTCTAGCATTATATAAAGCTACACATATTAAATTAAATATAAAATCAAATAACATGTGTAGTTCAGCAGGAAAACATGCCAAAAACTTACGGGAGAGGTAGAGAGAGAAAAAAGAAAAATAGAATGAACTACTTTATAACCGTTCCATAATAAGAGTATAACAAGACTTGCCAAATCTAAACCGATAGTTCATGTGTGCCCAAAAAAAACGCGGTTGATTGTTTTATTTTATCACATTCATATTCATTTCATCATAATGTTGTAGGAGCAAAGAAAACATAACATGGGATATCATTAATCGATTTGTTTATTTCATAAATATGCTTCACTTTTCCATTGTAAGAGAATGCGACTAAGCCAAGCCCACAGATCGAATCGTTAAAAGGATAATATTAACTAAAGCGAGAGAAAATAAATAAACCCACCATTCCCACCATCCTTCTAAATACTGCGTCCAAACACGAACCCATTGGAACGTCAACAATATTTATTACTTCACACTTCCATAAATGGCTGGAAGTTATCTCTCCAGTTACATGTTAATCACAGTTTACTTAATCCTGCTTTGAAGATGTTTAATTGTATGTTTTGGATTATGCTCATTATAATGTTAATATTCAGTTGAAAATAGCGCGTTATGCGCTGAGTTAAAGATATTGTTTCAAATGAGTTATGTGTTTAGTAGGTACATAATGATTCATCTTTTGTGTTCTTGTATGCAATTATCATGTTAAATTGCAGGATTAATTAGGATTATAAACTTTTATTAACAACTGGTGTTACTTTTAACAGACATTCGCTTGAAAGTTATTACTTTAATTGTTCATAATCTTCATTATAATGATCATTTTTTTCAAAAATTTCATTCTTATGACCAAATTTAAACTTTGTCTCCTGTATTTTTGACAACGTCTTGGCTCTATATTCAGACCTATGTCTCATGCCTGTTTCTTAAGACTAGCATAATGTTGAAATTTTGTTATAGGTGAAAGTAACTCCCTTGGGGTGTCTCCAGTTCTAGCATCCATAGCAGCCATGTCGGCTTTGCTGGCCACAGCGGTCTGCGGGGTGCTTGCGTTTTTGTACAGAAGACATTCCAACAGGCACCGGCATCTGCCAGCGAAACATGCTCCATTGAGGTAAATTTAAAAAACGATACTATTGTTTTTAACGATTTGTTCTGTTTTTTTGGATCCCTTACATGCGAAGAAAAACAGAGCCCTATTAGGATCAAATTGAGATTCTGCCTATGTCTGTGTGTCTGATTTGGGATAAAATGTTTGTAGTACACACATCCTTGGACTTATTTATTTTAAAGTTATAAAGGAATCAGAGCTAATGACCATTCTTCAAGGAAACTCAAAATACTAAGGTTAATGACTTTAATCAGTCGTTACCCGGCATAAAAAAAAAACTGAAAAAAAAACTATTTTTTACTAGTGAGGTGTACATGGAACGCTCAGCTCAAAGCCCTACTCCTGTCAAAGAGGCGGAATCCCGCGCCAGTAGCACGGAGCCGCGGAGTGAGGCGCGGGGCGCGCGGGGGGCGCTCCTGCATGCGCCTGACCCGCGAGAAGATGACGCCGATCCGGACATTATACCTTGTTTATATGGTGAGTTTTTTATGGCACATAGAAGGTACGTAACTACACAGGCCATCACAAACTGGACTAGTTTAGTGGTCTGTGGTAGTCCATTTTGCAGGCACTAGAGGCCCAAGAAAAGATCCTTAACGCTATCGAAAACGATCAAAGTGTATGGAACTGACATAAGCGCTTGACACGACCATCTGGCGGCTTACATCAACCCAACACCTTTTCGACAACTAACGATTTCGCCACGCATCTTTTCTAGAATCACAGATCGCTACCACTACCTTGTCAAGATGACATTTTGCTTTTTTCTTGTGCTTCGGTGTGGGGGCAAGAGAAGTTAGAGGCATTTTGCCTTAATCTTCAGGATTGGCAACGCGTTTAAATTTTCAATTGCAATTTTCTATCGGTTTCAAATCCCGCTTTCCATCACGGCGCATGTGCTTTTTTTCATCCTCATGCAATTAATAAAACATTTTTTTTGCTTTCTCCCCTATCAGTGCGTTTGTTGCAGCTTATGTTTGAATAATTTCGTAAAAACGTCACGTCTTACTTCACTTACGAGTGACTTAGCCAAGTCATGTGATCATGAACATTTTTATCAAACAAGAATTTCAATAAACTATTGTCTTAGACCTGTTATCGTATTGTGAACGTTTTAATAACTCTCATTTACTTGACAATAACAACATATCAGAGGCAATTTGGTTTATCGTCATAGACGTCAGACCAGTCTGTAATCAAAGAAACTGCAAGTTGAGCTAGTCATTAATACGAAAATTGCAAAGTAAGATGTAACATTGGTTAAAATTGACCCATTAACTTTATATTCTTGTACTCTAGAACGGAGGCCAGTCTGCAATGGATACATGAGTCTCCAGCGCCCGCCTGCCCCCAAAGCACAGAAGATAGAAGAACACCGCGTGGATCCCGACGGGGCCTACTACGCGGACCTGAGGAAGAAGGACTATAGAATACCTTTAACTAGTGTGAGTATCGCGTCTGTATGTATATTTTCTAACCACGCCACAGATTGGTATGCGGATTTTACCATCGGTTGGATATTTTTTCAAAGAAGGTTAGACAAAACTCACCACACTCTCTGATTGTGGCTCTGTCTGTTTCTCTATCCTAAAACTGAACTACATACGTGCCTTATTCGATCGGATTTCCTAACCTAACGTATTTCCATTGTTCCAGTCGTACCATAGTTTAGGACGCGTTAACAAGGGCGTGAACGCATGTAGCCCGTCGTCGGCGACCGGCGTGACGTCATCGTTGACGGCGCACCGACTCCGGCCCGAGGTCGTGACGACATCGCACCGAGTGCAGGAGAGCTGTATATAAGTAGTTTAGAGAATTAGCGAGAGATGGCGCTGGTACTTGCTTTGAACAGGGCACACTTATTCCGCCGTAACCAAAACTGGGTAACTGCGATGTAGTAGTTGAAGCATTTTAGACTTTATTGGTAACCAGATTAAACTGCAATATTATTGGTCATAACACGTTTGAATGAAACGTCCAAAGTCAGTACATCTACTATGTAGTTTAACTCGTGCTACATAGATCCAGCTACAATATAGTTAATAATTTTGACAGTTAATGTTCCTCGATTAGATGAATTTAAACGCGCAGAAGACTCGTCTTAAAATGGTAAAGATGGCAGTATTAAAAAAACTAGCGAATGTTAAGCAGATGGCAGAGCAAATAGTAATCTAACTGTCATAAGAATAAGATCCAGTGACCTAATCTTGATTTTTTTCTAAGTCTTTCGAAACTTTGACGGGGTTCAAAATACTATACAAAATTTAGAGATCTTATAAACGGGCTGGGTCCGCATCAGGATCAAAAAAAAAGTAAAAGAGAATAGATTTTGTTTCATACCTGCTACTTGTCCCTATTCCAAGTGTTATCACATGCTCCCTAGGTATATTATGATAAGACCATACACAAAATTACCGAGGGATAGGAAATAAACAATTTTTTTTTTCTATAAACACAAAGCAAATAAAGAGTAATGTTTTTGCGCCATCTCTCTTATTGATGTATGTCTGTAGTCAGATCTTGGATTTGTATCGTTGTAATACACCTATTTGAAATTAAATAACATTTTAATAACACTACGCAAACCTATCAAGGGCAAACGAAAAGAAAAAAAAAACTGAGTTAGCTACAAATCTAGTAAAGTTAAATTGAAATCTAACTTGTTTGTAGTGAACCTACCAGGCTAAATACCTAAGTACTTTGACAAACGTTAATTAGACTTGGGCAGCTTACGTGGTGTCACTAAACTATTCAGAACCTTCTGACCCCATCGGCCATCAGTCCTGCGAGCAATGTGCCCCGCCCACTGCCACTTCAGTTTAGCTATTCTTCGGGCTATGTCGGTAACCTTAGTTCTGCGGATATCATCATTTCTGATTCTATCACGCAGAGAAACCCCGAGCATAGCCCTCTCCATAGCCCTCTGAAGACGATCTGTAGGTAGGCCTCCAACAAGATGCAGTGACGACCTCGTCAGGATCGCGGAACGTCTGAGTGGAAAGCCTTGGGAGAGGCCTATGTCCAGCAGTGGACGTCTTTCGGCTGACATGATGATGATGACTGTTCACAGGCCTAGAATTTTGCATGTTCCATGAACTCTTCAATAAAGAATATAATTAGTGTATGAATCAGAACAAATCCCACTTCTGACTACAGACTACCCCCCGATTGTAAATGCTCCGTAACGATAAGTATTCGACTGTGTTCCTTTAGTAATCCTGATAAGTAATCTTTTACGAATTTTGTGTACAAATAGTACTTAACTTTAAGAGTGTGATACATTTTGTTTCGACGCTATCCATTTGACAGTCCAATGGTATGATGGTTGCCTTTGTCGCAGTGGATAAAGCCTCTGTCACTCTTGCACTCACATACACTAGTCTGAAAGTGACAGATGTTTTATCTAAATTTTATCCACATCGATAAACACTACCATAGTGAGCCCGCACGGATACCATAGTATCCAAAGGAATGCGGTTGGCAAAATTACAACAGTGTTCTATCGTTGGTATAAATAAGGTTCAAAGTTAAACACTTCTTCGATAGTTGGACTGTCAAGTGGCTGTGGTATATTTTATAATTGTGTGAATCTACGAAATAGTGGCCTAAGGATTAATGTTATTATTATTTGTATTAACTGCCAAAGACCTTTTTCCCACGCATGTTGTTTTTTAATAATTAGAAAAATGCGAATTAGGTAGTAAAATATTTAGTTGTAAACTTGTTTTATAGTTGTCGCATTTCTAATAAGAAGTTAATAAAGCAATTTCAATGGACACTAAATATTTAAAAGGTAATAGGTTTTAAAGGTATATTGTTTTGTTTACTGTAAGTACTTAATAAATGAAGCGCAGCCATTATCATTTTTTATTGTTTTCTAAATCTAATACAAACGTGAATGTCACATCGCTTTGTAAACTTCTTTTAAAATATTCAAACAAAAGAATTCTCAAAATAACGAACAAATAAAAGACTTTCTAAAAGTAATGAGATAATTCAACATCAGAACCAAGATCTTACATTTTTATTGAAAATGGACTCATTATGGAGTTGTTGGTAGTTAACGTGTTGCCCATTCTGTGCCATGAACTAGTAAATTGTACACAATTTGAAAATACTAGGCGTTTCATTGGCATTGAATGTATTTGAGACAGTAACAAGATAATAAATTGGACAAATATTTAACACCGGCCGGGGCTCAGTTGCGGGGAGGGCCGAAAATGTAATTTAGTTCAACACCCAGATAGTCTTCAAGAAACAGGGCCATGAGATAAGCGGGATTTTAACGGGGCTCTTATTCTTAAACGTACAATACATAAAGTGTGCTTTAAAATTTAATATAGTTTGTCTTTATCTTTCATCGTGATATTTAAATTTGACAGAAAGAAACAAAACATACTTTAACTAAAATAGGTTTGTTGTACGTTTAGGCTTACTACGACATAAAGCTGCTTAAAAATATCAGTAACGATTAAATAAAAATTAATTTCAAAAGCTTTCGAAGACATACGTAAATAATAAATAAATGAATATCAGGGCACATTGTCCCACCAATTGCCCTAGTCCCAAACTAAACTCTAGGCTTGTACTATGGGTACTAGACAACGATATAAATACTTATATAGTGAAATATATACTTAAATACATAGAAAACATTCATGACTCAGGAACAAATATTCGCGCTCATCACACAATTATCTGCTCTTACCGGGATTTGAACCCAGGACCGCGAGCTTCGTAGGAAGTGTCACTGCCAACTAGGCCAGCGCGTCGTCGTAATTTCTTTTACTAAACATTTAGGAAGGTTACCACCAAACTAAAATGGTGCTCTGTATAAAGTTTTATAGAACTTTAAAAAATCATAGATCTGGTAATTTTTACAAACTTTTACTTAAATGCACATGTTAAATTCTGTCAGCTCGATAAGCACATAAAATCTGTTTACTAGTTTGACATAATTCCCGGCGTGACACGAATGACAAAGAGTTAGCAATATAAGCTTGTTTCAAAAAAAAAACCATAACATTTTTCTCAAACAGTCTACAATTGGCAATCGGTTACATAAACTAAACTACCCGCTCTTCTCATGGCTCAACAGACTCCGTCACGGCCACACGCAACGCGCCGTTAAATCGAATGACAACATTTATCTACTAGTTAACCCAATAACTATCGGTTACCCTGATTGCCCTGTTACCACGTCTGGATAACGAGCGAGTTATGACTTTACCGGCGAACGTTTAAAGTGGTTTTTATGGGGTGTTATAGTTGACGGGCAAGTGTGAAGATGTTTTAAAGTTTAGAAATAGTTGACTATGTCAATTGATATTTAGTTTTACGCAAGCAACGGGGCGTGTTAACGTCCATTTTTATCGACTTCAAACAATAAAAAATGAAAAAGAACAAGCTCGAGACGAAGAAGTTTGTCATAAAATATTATTCTGTTGGCTTACCTACACGCGAAAACGGCAACTTTTAAATTATTTATCTGTTATAAGTTTTGATGATGAAGCTCGGGAATTCTTGTGACACTTTTGAACTATTTGAACTACCAAAGTGAGCCCTTTCCCTGATTACCTACGTAAAGAGAAATATTATATACAAAACACAAACGAACAAAACCATATACATAAAAAAATGCAACGTGAATTCCACAATCTTTAGCACAGAATAGGTACTTAGGTACAAGCTAGAGCCTAAATTCCACTTTGTTTTACCATATTCTGCGGGCCTAGTATGGTGGCGTTTATCGCGTGACAAAATGTTGATAAAGCATTCGTCACTCTCGTACTTATTTACATGTCAGAAGGTGACGGATGCCTTATCCAAACTTTGACACGCGATAAACGCAGCTATATTAGGCGCTCTGCTTTTGGAACTATTCTACTTTTCAACAATACGTAAGCTTTATTACCAAGTGATTAAGAGATTACACAATGTAGACAATAGGTATGATAACGATATGGTTTAAAGCAAAGTGAAATAGAGTCTCTAGTAATTTAGAAGAATATAAAATGACGAGAAATCTAATTGTTTTATTTTTAAAACAAACCGAATTAAATTATTTTTTTCTTGTTTCTGATTGTATATTTAAAAAAAAAACTATTATTAATTCCTTTTTGTTGTAAAAAAAATATAAAATGGCTTAGGCTTCAGTAACGTATTTAAATGTAGTGTTCATTTTGTCTCCAAAAACTTAATTATAAGTACGATGTTACTTGTAAAAATAAAACTTTAGTATGAAATAATAGAAAAATCAGTAATTTAAATTTGTAAGTTTGTTATACCCGATATGGTTTTAAGATAAACCTAAAAAAATATAATAAATTGTAAATTTATAAAATTTGTTGTAACAATTTTTGTGTACTCTTTAACCCCACTAATAATTTTGTACGAATGTAAATTTGTAAATAGGTAAAAATTGTAACGAAATTAAAAAAATCTAGTCTAATTTAGGTCTAAAGGTGCTAAGTATTGTAATATATAATATTATTAATAAAATTAAAGCCGCTTTCATGACGTTCCTAGGTGAGGCTCTGGTAATGATTGGTACTTTTTTTTTAAACATTTTTTTTTAAATAAAATACATTTTTATAATAATTCCGTGTCATTACCGATTTTTTTTTTTTTTTTAACTTAAATTACCGGTTTTTTTTCCGTGGAACGTCATGACGTGTGCGATAGACTAGCGTCATCGTCAATTGCCGATCATACTGAGTATGACGCCGAAGTATTGTTGATAAATAAAGAGATCGTTTCTTGTAAATGTTTTCAAATACAATGTCAAGCATTTATTAAATGAAGTTTTATTTATTTTATTTAGTACCTAATAGGTAAGATTATAAAAAGACAGCAACAAAAATGTGATTGTGATCCATTTTATACAATATATAATTTCATTAAATATAAAAACTGATCAAAATTATCAGTATCGTATCTTAGTTTTAACCTAAAGGTGCAAGCTGCCCCCTTGAAGATGCAGAAATGCTCACAAACCGTAAAGTAATATTACGCAGGTAAAAAGCCTATTAATAAACAAAAACTCATGGTTTCTGTTGCCTACTCCCCTTAATAAAATCCTAGCTACGCCCTTGTCTAGATGCCAATTACATCGTCGTGATGTGCTGAACTGTACTTTTTTTTTGATAGTCTAAAGTATCCCACTTTCGGGCAAAGGCATCCCTCTCGTTCTTCCACGCATGGCCCTGTCTTGTGCAGCGTTCTTCTGAAAGCGTCGAGGATCTACGCCTAGGTCCTATGGGATCCAGTATGTGAGAACTCTACTTATGAGTATAAAATCAAGGTTTAGTTTGTTTTTGCTATTGCCTAATTATAGCGTAATATTATTTATAAACATCACAAAAATGTTACAAATACGAAAGTTTGTATGTGTGTGTGTGTGCGAATGAGACGCCTGGACGATTTTAAATGTCATTTAGAATAGAGATTACATACTTGTCAATTTAGGGCTTTCTTTCTTTATTTCTTTTCTCTCCTAAGAAACTTTCTAAAGCTCATAAAAGATGTGTGAAGTCTTGTCTGCAAAGTTTTTACTGAGTTTCAAAGGTTGCTCTTAAGTGTCAATAATTAAATCGAATGATTTGCCAAAATGTTATTTCAACAAAATACAACAAAGTTGAGAAATTGGAAAGGTTAGGTTAGCAAAGAAAACTTTTTTTTAATATTTATATAATTTATGCCATGCTCGTTTGACTTCTCTATAGAAGGCAAACGAGCACACAGGCCACCAGATGGTATGTGGAGACTGTGACCCATAGACATTCGCATTCACAAGACTGCAAGCCTAAGACTGCAAATGCGTTGCCAATCCTAAGGACTAAGATGGAATGCCTCTATACTAGTTATTACACTGGCTGTCTCATCCCCAAACCGGAACACAACAATGCGAACACTGCTGATTTGTAATTATTTATTATTATTATTATTTATTTGTTAGCCTACGGTGTCCCACTGCTGGGCAAAGGCCTCCCTCTCGTCCTTCCACGCATCCCTGTCTTGTGCAACCTCCTGCCAGTCCCTTCTAAAAGCGTCGAGCTGATCTCGCCATCTGCGCCTAGGTCTGCCGCGACGCCGAATTCTGTCGTGTGGGATCCAGTTCGTGGTGGTTTTTGCCCAATGGGTATCTGGCATGCGACAAATATGACCGGCCCAGTCCCACTTGAGTCTGGCGGCTGTTTGAGCTACGTCAGAAATTCGGGTTTTGGAGCGTAGTATTGTGTTTCGGACGCGATCTGTAAGCTTAACGCTCAGAATACTACGCTCCATGGCTCTCTGGCAAACCTTAAGGGTGGACATCTGAATGTTCGTCAAAGACCAAGTCTGTGCACCGTAAGTGAGGATCGGAAGAATGCACAATGCATAATTTGTAATTATGTTGTGTTTAAAATTTTCATAAATAACATGATATATAATAAGTATCACGGGCTTTCAACTGAAATGGGCATTAGTCGTTAGGTGTGTAGTAGAAAAAAAAAGAAAAAATATCCAGCTCAAAATTTAAAATTATTTAAAGGTTTTCTAATTAAGTATAGTTCTAGCATACTTATTTAAATAATAAAATACTTGTGCTTGTTGCAATGTACACCATAAGTACATGTTGTTTATCAATAATGTAAATTGGCTTAACAAATAGATTATTACAAACAAGCAATGTACCTAACTAAATTAATGACAATTTGCTAAAATTTTATTTTGCAGAATATTATTATCAGGCGTTGCGTAATTATACCTAACCTTTATAACACTCATAATCTTTTTCAATAATCTGTATACAACTCTTCAAAATAAAATCTATTCAAGAAGTGAATACAATTTTATCAAAGTTTTATAATTACCATGTCCTTTTAAGTCACTCTTCCAACAATTTCAACTTACCTATCTCGTAAACGTCACTGTCAGAAAAGCAATAAGCAAACATGAACAGATAAAAAAACATCAAACGTAAACTTTACTGGCTACATTTCAATCTAAATTTGAATTTCTAAAATCGAATTATCGTTACACAACTTTCGTTTACTTTCACGTCCCTTGCTAAAGAAACTTTGGTCTCTAAGCGGAACTAAAAAGTTTAAATTTCCCTTGGCGTTAAAACGTCACTGAGAAAAATGTTTGCCGCGATATATGTGGCACTAGTCTTCGGTCTGCTACAGAAATGTGTCGACTTACTTTTAGAAACTCTTATTTAGTTTATTTGTTGCCTTGCATTGTACACTTTACACAGGCTAGATAGTGTTCTTTTTTATTTACGATGAAACGATGAAATAGGATTTTGGAAAAGTAAAAAGTTTACTTTTTGTACCCCCCACTGTTTCAATTTTATGTCTTTCAAGATTTACTACATATTTTGCTTTTCGGTTTACTGCGTTATTTAAATGTTTGATGTTTTCTGAAATATTTGGGCTTCTAGTACGTTTCAATTAGTATGTAGGAATGTTTTAATGCCTTAAGTTGTGTGGCCATCGTTATTGATTGTTTGATGGTTATCTGAGATTATTTTACGATAAGCCGTATCGTCTAAATACAAAAAGCACTTTTAGAATCGACGAAGTAACGGGTTTGACCAGAGAAAGGTTTATCTTTTTAATTTACGACGTCTTTAGTTCAGTTAGTTTACAGAGATCCTATGCAAAGTCTAGTACGATTCCTAATTCAATTGTCAGATAATTGGCAAACGGTGGTATATATGATAACTTGACGATAAATTGAGCATTGTTGATACGATATTATTAAGTTTTGGTCTAGAAGTACCAACATAATAAATTTTCCCCTTCTAACTTCGTAACAGCTAGACGGATTCTGCACATGTTTTACCATTTCTTATATTTATTTCTCTTCATAAAAAACCTTACTATAATCCGTTAACATTTCTGATTTTAGAAACTAAACTTAAAATTATAATATAACCTTTAATAATTCTTACTTTTAATATGTGGTCTGCTACCGTAAGGATGCTTGTTGGTTGCTAGTCATGCAACAATAAGGTCGATAAGTGCGTTTCTCAAATTTGCAGAGTCGACTTTAGCAACATTTTCATTTCATAGGGAGTTGTGTCCAAATCAAAGATGACTCAAAGGTTCCACAGACTAACAGTCTACCTGCAGTCCCAAAATGTATTAGAAACTAGCGACCCGTCCCTGCTTCACTTCAGTTTATATAAGTTTTCTGTAACACCAGTACGTCATTTAGAATTAAATATGCATAAAAACTTTCCTCGAACTGGACACAGACACTTTGGCCGACAAATGACACGTTCGGCGAACGACATCACCAAGGCTGCAGGGGGATGAAGTGGATGAAGGAGACCTTCGCTCAGCAGTGGGTGGTTTCCGGTTGATAAAAGAAGAAGAAGAAAACTGTCCTCTTGAATCATTCTATCTATTGCTGAAAACTGTATTAAAATCCGTTGCATAGTTTAAAACACCTAAACTTATACAGAGAGAGCGACAGCGGGAAGTGACTTTTTTCATTTATTTATTTATTTATAAGTATATTTACATGGTATTACAGTTGGTAGACTAATGCACCATGAAACAAAATTTACAAATTAAGCTAAGTACAAAATATTTAAAATTATTAAACTACCTACATTGGGACACTCGATTGCCTAGCATCCTTCATCTCACAAAATTTTATGCATTCATAACACACAGCCGACCATCGGCCTGCAAGCAGGTCGCACTCCGGCGCAGATGATAAGAGCTCATTGAGCAGCGCAAGCGCGCGGGGGAGCGGCGAGGTAATGCGCGTCACGGTACGCGAAGGCGGCACCGCGAACAGCTCGCGGTGCCGCGCCCTGAGGACTATCCTGGGCACATCCGGAACACGCAGTCTCATCAATTGAGTCACCATCTCAGGACAATCCGATTCGCCGCGCAAAACGCGGCAAGCTGAAACCAACAAGCTATAATTGCGCCTCACCTCGAGCGAATTAAATCCAAGAGACCCAAGGAGATATTTAGTAGGAAATAAAAACGGATAGTACCCATACTTTTTTTTATATAAAAACCTTAGAAAGGCTTTTTGCACCCTTTCTAAAAGTAAGGAGTATGTTATTTCGTGCGGATGCCATACAAGTGAAGATGCTTCCATCTTGCTTCTCACTATAGCATTATAAACCAATTGTATGGCGCTAGTGTCATAGAAGTCTCTAACGTTACGTATTACAAAGCCTAATCTCCGAAAGCAGTCAACAGCAAGTTTTGAGATATGCTCTCGGAAAGAAAAGCGCGCATCGAACACCACACCGAGGTCTTTAATAGAAAATACACGGTTAATCGGCTCTGTTCCGAGCATATACTAAGCATGTAGAGGAGAATATGATCGACTGAACGTACAGACATAACATTTGGCTGGATTGAAAAGGAGTTTGTTATCCATACTCCACCGGACAACCGAGTTAACGTCCTTTTGTAATGACTCGCAATCCGCCCGTTCATACTTTGTAAACTATCACTAACTAAACTGAAACTACCTAGTTTGTTTTAATATGGTGAGCTGACAGACCAATATAAGTCGGCGAACTGTTGGTATCCTTGTAAGAATAACGATAGTTACACAAATGATTTTATTTCCAACGACAGTAATGTATAATTCCAGCGGCATTAGTAGGTAAATACTATTAATAACATTAAATTTACTAATCCAAGCGTTCATTAGCAGGCATTATTATATTAATTAATCAAAATGGAAACTTATTAACAGCAGCTTAGTGTAAGCTGCCGATAGCTTTGTTTGGCATCCTGTAATTAAATTTTGCTGATATGAAGTTTCTAGTACATTAAGTTTCATGCTCAGGTTTAAAGTACGTTGCATTTTTATTTTACTTACTTAACGCTAAGTATTAAATTATGACAAAGGAGAGATAGTTTTTGGTAGTAGCAGGAGGTTTTTGTGCCAAAGGGTCTAGCAGGCTAAGCGAACTAGAAGTGCCCCCAACGACGGATTTGGTCATTCTTTCAGGTGGTGTACTGGCAAGTCCTAAGAACACTCTATGCTTAATATCAGACCTCGATCTTCTTTTGTTTTCGAGTTATTCAGGATAATGTAAAATCATCAGCGGCTCATTGAAAGTGGCATATTTTGTAAACTGTTCAAGTTAGATTAACCAGACGTGTAAAAGTGCCCGAGCGGCCTACTTACTAAATAAATTTCTTTTATCTTTATCTTTTTATCAAACAAAATAATATTTGAAAATAATAAAATAGGCTACAAAATACATATTTTTAACCCGCATCATTTCCTTATACTTCTTTATGTAAAAAAACATTTTATTTTTCTACAATTTATTTTTTTTATTTTTCGCGGATGTAAACCTCCAGAAAAAATATGCATGGATAGCCAACTAGTACCCGCTACATACACATATAAAAATATTTGCGTAAATCTTCGTGCGTCAAGTCAAAAAAAAACATTATCGAATAAGTAGTTACGAGCATATGTAAACAAAGTACTGGTGCAGGGTGTAGATATGTTAGTATGTAGGTATATAAACTTTTCTAATAAACCTATTTATAATGAATCGACGATGACATGTCAACATTGGGTAGATTCATTCAAAATTAATAATATTAGCGGCTCTCTCTATTGACATAAATGTTTTTTTTTACATGACGCACGAAGATTTACGCAAATATTTTTATATGTGTATGTAGCGGGTACTAGTGGCTATCCATGCATATTTTTTCTGGAGGTGTACATCCGCGAGAAATAAAAAAAAAAAATTGTAGAAAAATAAAATGTTTTTTTACATAAAGAAGTATAAGGAAATGATGCGGGTTAAAAATATGTATTTTGTAGCCTATTTTATTATTTTCAAATATTATTTTGTTTGGTTAATCTAACTTGAACAGTTTACAAAATATGCCACTTTCAATGAGCCGCTGATGACTTTACATTATCCTGAATAACTCGAAAACAAAAGAAGATCGAGGTCTGATATTAAGCATAGAGTGTTCTTAGGACTTGCCAGTACACCACCTGAAAGAATGACCAAATCCGTCGTTGGGGGCACTTCTAGTTCGCTTAGCCTGCTAGACCCTTTTGAAAGAAATTACGATCGATATCCATTGACTTTTGACGCACTGAGAAATAGAATGACTTACATATAATGAACAGTCAATTCATTTGATTCACAGGCAACTATGGAACTATGCTAAAATGACGTAATGATTCAAATCATAATGGACTTCTTAAGAATTGAATTTAAAAAAAATGGCATAGAGCAGGCAAACAAGCACACAAGCCACCTTTCACATTTCCTTTCCTTTCACCATTCACAAGACTGCAAATGCATTGCCAACCCTGAGGACTAAGATAGAATGCCTCTATGCTAGTCATTACACCGGCTGTCTTACCCCCAAACCGAAACACAACAAGGCGAACACTGCTGTTTGGCAGTAGGTTAATAAATAATAATTATAATGTCACTTTGACAAAGCGCTACTGTAATTATTAGCTAATTCATATTTCTGTAGACTTATTGGTATAGATTCCAGACATGATTGCATAGCCATGATCATTATCGATATGTTTTTTTTTTCAAAACAATTATGTGTTTTTTTTCTTGCATGACAATCTGGCTAGAGCGTGTTGCAAATTAAGTGAAGTTTGCAGTTTAATAATTCGTCGGATATTATATGGGTAATTTAGCAGTGTTGTTCTCAAAACGAACTTATTAGCGAGCACCTCGGCGACGATACTTCGGTTGATCTAATCATCATGATCATCATCATGTCAGCCAAGGCTTTCCACTCAGACCGGTCTTGTCCTTTTCGCATCCACCGCGATCCCGCGATCCTGACGAGGTCGTCACTCCATCTTGTTGGAGGCCTACCTACAGCTCGTCTTCCGGTCCGCGGACGCCACTCCAGAACCTTCTGACCCCATCGGCCATCAGTCCTGCGAGCAATGTGCCCCGCCCACTGCCACTTCAGTTTAGCTATTCTTCGGGCTATGTCGGTAACCTTAGTTCTACTGCGGATATCATCATTTCTGATTCTATCACGCAGAGAAACCCCGAGCATAGTCCTCTCCATAGCCCTCTGAGTGACTTTGAGCTTCCTTATGAGGCCCATTGTTAGCGCCCACGTCTCAGATCCGTAATTCATCACTGGCAACACACACTGGTCAAAGACTTTTGACTTCAAACACTGCGGTAATTTGGACGAAAAGGTGCTGATCTATTAACGCGTATAAATTACATGTTCACACATGTCTTGATATTGATCATATTTCATACATCATCATGGATCGACCAGAGTAAAAATACCGCTAGTCAGCCAATGTACCTTCGTTACCAAATTATCCGGCAAGTTAAAAAAAATGTAGCATAGTTGGATTTAAACTAACACCCTAACACATCATGTCATTAAAAAATCACTTACAATCAATTAAAGCGCCAAATTCAATCATTTTCTAATCAAGCCATAAAAGAAATTAAAACGTCATCGCGGGAAACGCGATTAATCACAGAATTAGTGGGAGAGGTGTGCTCGTTTGTTTTGGAGGAATTTGGGGCCACGAGAGCTGCGAGCGGTGTAAAAATCTGATGTATGCATTGGGAGGGTTGAGATGGGCCTCGTGTGCCACTTAGACCATTGCTGTTTTTTGTGGCAACCCTTTGTTTAGAGCTCACTGCAAAGGCCCGTTGAGTCCAGGAATTTCCTGATGCTTTGGGCAGTGAGGACTTGTAACTCTTGAGGGTCCATGATATGTCACCCTCGGTAGATACTTCTGTAGCGCAGAAATTTGATGAAGCACGAACAAGCACAAAAAACTATCCCAAAAAACAAGTATGAACTAATTTTCTATTTAAAGTTACCATAGGTGATTTTCAGTAGGTATAAACATTTTAGTCGCCTGTAACCCAAGAACCAATGATGTCGACTTAGTCGAGATAGTTAAATTTTAAATTAGTTATATGCGCTCTCATGTTTTTTCAGATTTTTAGTTTTTATAGTTTTGGCTATAGGGCCCTACAGCCAAAACTACGGGGCACATTGACTCTAACAAAAATTAAGACCTTCAATCTTATTTTTTCACAAACTGATCCCTTAATAGATTTTTTTTTTCGTAAACCCTCAATATTTTTTAAAAACCTATCCAGAAAAGACCGCCCCATGGAGTAGACGAGAAAATAATATATCCCTACGGTGGTACGTGTAGTTAAGTAGTTTTTTTTTTTCAATATTTTATTTTACAGCTTCGTCGGCGTGACTAATATTTATACCTAATGTTATTTTTCTAGAAATAAGAATATCTGAGCTAAGTTGTGGACGGACGGAAGGATGGACATGGCGAAACTATAAGGGGTCCTATTTTGACTACGAAACCCGGTAAAAAATACATCACAGATTTTGTCTATGAAAATGTCCGCCATTTTAATGGCCTCGGTTTTAAGTGACACAATAATTTATGGATCGGACGCAGCATAAGTAATAAATTGTATCTAAAATTCTCTCGAGTTATTAATTACATTGTAATAATAAACCATTATTACAAACGGCTTTGATAGAATTAATGAAAGTTAAGGTTATTGTCTTCATGTCGTGCATATATTTAATTATTTCTATTTTAAACTATTTTTTGTAAGAGTTTAAGCTTCAGTTTTATTCAACTGTAATTGTTTTTTTTTCCGCGCATATGCACGTCTAGAACATACTTCATCATCATCATGTCAGTCTAAAGACGTCCACTGCTGGACATAGGCCTCTCCCAAGGCTTTCCACTCAGACCGGTCTTGTGCTTTTCGCATCCACCGCGGTCCCGCGATCCTGACGAGGTCGTCACTCCATCTTGTTGGAGGTCTACCTACAGAACATACTTATTAATCATATTTTCATCACAAATAGCATTTGGCAGTATGAACGTGCATTATGTATGTATGTAGGTATACGTATCTATGTAAACACTTTATATAAAATTAATTGTGTGAATATTATGTAGAGTTTGTTGTGTGGATAAATATTAAACACAATACCAACTCTTAACGAATGCCTTACGATTCATTATACAAACTTCCCATGGTTTTCTCGAGGACAAAATTTTCTAACCCACGAAATTGACTATCTGTGTATGGACTGCGACCTACTTAAATTTGTTTAGCCGTTCTTGTTTAGCAAGAAAATACATACATACTTCTAAACAAACACTCTGCCAAACCTTAAATTGGGTGACAGGACTTGAAAAATGTAAAATTAATTTTAATTTTAAATAGTCTAAAACGCTTTATAGGTAAATCAGAAAACAAAGTTGCTATTTAATTAAATAAAATAGAACTTTTGTCAAGAGTTTAAATTTTCAATTTATCCATGCAAACATTGTTGATCAAAGATAAACAACTGGGTCACTCTAAAGAGGAGTATAATAGACAGTAAACAATGCCCTAAGTGTTTAGGATATATCTATTTTCAGTTTATGGTCCATACCGGGTAACTATGCTGGGAGAAGGTCATAAATGTGATACTACTAAGGAGGTTATATGTGGTGGCGAGTTTGCTTCGAGAATGACGTGAGAAAAAAATAACACTGCATATGTTTTTAGTGGGTGAGAGTGTGGCTGATATTTTTATTGATAACTAAGAGCTTACAAAATTTTGAGATAAAATAACAATGATTCTAGTGACAGTCCTTGGGAAAGAACTTTCCAGGTGAGAGATGTCTTTATATTTAAAACGATTTACTATCAGTTTTAGTAAAGTTTTGCTAAACCGGCTCGTATACCAAAATGGCCGCAATAAAAATGATGTTAGTTCTATCTTTTTCCGCCTGTTTTTTTCATAAAGTGATACATGATCATGGTAATAAATAAATAGGTTCAATATTGACTATGGAGTTTCATAAGGCGCTTCTTCTTAGTATTGGTCTTTTCTAAGAAATTGAAGAATTTTGATAATGTTATTTGCCTGTGCCTACTTACAACAAAAACATCATTTTTTGAGAATCATTTTACATTTCCATAGACTATAGTAATTTATTTTTATTTTTATTAGGTTTCCTTTGTGTTGCCAACTTTACCACGCTATAAATTTTATGGTCGTTTGAGACGGTCGAGATAATCTCGAACAAATTATTGTATTTGATCCTTGATGTTTTTCTTTTAGCGTTGTTTTGTGTTAAGTGTGTCGCTTTCGGTCTTTTCACCAATCGGTTCCAATGGAAGACCAGTGCTGACTTTACGGCTAGCGAATGCTGAGTTGGGGCCGTTTTGCAACAATATCTCTATGTCTTGATATTTTTGTATCTTTGTAATGAGGTTTTGTTTTGTTGCGAATAAATGTCTCTTTATCTCTATTTTTCGATTCTATTTCGAGTTACAATAGTACCTCGTCCATAAAGATCCCTTGTGATAAATTAACATTTTGAATGGCGTCCCGGCGTCGATTTACGTATAAATTAGTTTTCTGTAACGACATCCATCATTTCCGAACGGCGTAAAATCATTGTTTGCTTTTAAGATTTTTTTTTCACTTTTTTTTAAAACATACGATACCTACTACTTTGTTTCCTAATAACCAACAGTAATCATCATCGTCATCATGTCAGCCGAAAGATATCCACTACTGGACATAGGCCTCCCCCAAGGCTCTGCACTCAGACCGGTCTTGTGTTTTTCGCATCCACCGCGCTCCCGCGATCCTGACGAGGTCGTCACTCCATCTTGTTGGAGGCCTACGTACAGCTCGTCTTCCGGTCCGTGGACGCCACTCCAGAACCTTCTGACCCCGTCGGCCATCAGTCCTGCGAGCAATGTGCCCCGCCCACTGCCACTTCAGTTTAGCTATTCTTCGGACTATGTCGGTATCCTTAGTTCTACTGCGGATATCATCATTTCTGATTCTATCACGCAGAGAAACCCCGAGCATAGCCCTCTCCATAGCCCTCTGAGTGACTTTGAGCTTCCGTATGCGGCCCATTGTTAGCGCCCACGTCTCAGATCAACACCACAGTAATATATTACAAGGTAAAAGTTTTTTAAAGCTAGACGCATACAGTCAATGTCAAAAATATCTATACGCCCGTATGCCACTGATAATAAGGTATACACATATATAATATATATGTAACAAAATTACGTAGACTTGATTATTGTATGACCAAGAATAGTAAAAGAATTGTTCCATACAATGGAGTGCGGCACGGTGAGGCGCGTTCAAATGCAAAAAGCGTGCAACAAGCGGTGGCGGAAGCGTTTTTACTTGTATTATACGAACGCGCCACATCGCGCCGCTTCCACTCTCAGTGCGGCTTTAAAACTTTGTAATGTTTTGGGCTTAAACAACGTTTTTTGTTACGATCTGTTTATTTTTAATGAATTACATCTCTGCGGAAATATTTTAAGTAAAGTTCCAGATAGAGATGAGATTGGGGTTGTTGGTCCAGAGTATTCGTTTGCCTTATTTATACCATTATCACGCGCGTTTCTATTTTAATAATTATATTAGTAAACGTTCTATGTCTCTTGACTTTAACTTTCATAGTAACCTTTTATCGTTCTTAACGTTAAATTTTTTACAACGCTATTTTTAGGTTGTTATTATATGATGTATTTAAAAGGAAAACAGTTCTGTAGTTTGTTTGTTCTATTTTAGAATTATAACAGTGGCCGTAATCATGAGCTCTTGCCAAGGAGCAGCCAGTGAGAGAGATAGAGCTATTGGACTCGTACCTCTGTCCCTTTCACTGTCTGGAAGTTGTCACTTTTTAACTGTTCATCGTTCGACTGATGAACGAGCTAGCAGGTGTTTTTATACCCTTATTTATTTGACTTTTAATCTTAATTATGATGCCATTAGTTCGCTGCTGACATTTTAATGTTATTGTGACCGTGTGTTGTTAGTTTTAACTTGTACCAGTCATTGTAGAACCCTATCGCAGAAAGCCAAAGACGCTGTCATAATGAGGGGGTACTACGGTAGGTTAACAATTTAAGTTGCTGATCGTACATACCTTTTTTATTATCTTCATCATCATGTCAGCCGAAAGACGTCCACTGCTGGACATAGGCCGCTCCCAAGGCTCTCCACTCAGACCGGTCTTGTGCTTTTCGCATTCACCGCGCTCCCGCGATCCTTACGAGGTCGTCATTCCATCTTTTTGGAAGCCGATCTACAGCTCGTCTCCCACCACCGTCGTCTACCTTTTTTATAACAGTGGGAAACAAACAGGCATGAAGGCTACCTGATGGGAAGTAATCACCACCGCCTATAAACACCAGCAACAGTTGCAAAAGTAAATAAATAGAAAATCGAATTAACTAAATCGACGAAAACTTGTGCAGGGCCCGTCTGGATCTCTACCACCATCTTTCTTTTTCTTTTATGTTTTATGACATAGAGAAGGCAAACGTGCACACAGGCCACCTGATGGTAAGTGTAAACTGTGAATCATAGACATTCGCATTCACAAGACTGCATCCTAAGACTGCAAATGCATAGCCAACCCTGAGGACTAAGATGGAATACCTGTATGCTAGTCATTACACCGGCTGTCTTATCCCCAAACAGGAACACAACAATGCGAACACTGCTGTTTGGCGGTAGGTTAATAGATAAGATGGTGTTAGCAATCCTGCACAAAGTCCTACCACCCGCAAATTATATTGTCGCTCTCACAGTTAATAATCTTAACAAAGGATAACGGCAAATTATTTCAACGAATATAAATAAAGCAGGACGAACTGAGAGATGCAAGCAATAAAAGATCGCTTTGATTCAGTCGCTCCAGTCAATTAATTAAGTCTAGACATTACTAATAGAATACTAATTAAAAGCAGGTCAACTTGAAATGGTCAAAGATAATTGACAAATTAAATTGAGTGCATAATGAAGTCATTCGATGCAAGTATTAATAATGGTGCTTTTAGATTATATTTACTAAGATAGTGGATACAAGAGCGTCGGTGGCGTACTGGCTTATGGGGTCGACTCGTGAGCGTAAGGTACTGAGTTCGAACCCCGGCGGTCACCATGTGTCAATAAGTTTTTCTGACTAGTAAGTGCATGACCCGATGCTCTTACGGTGAAGGAAAAGCATCGTGAGGAAACCTGCACATTCGAACAAGTGAGTGTGTTAGAGGGTAATTGCACAACAGATCCTAAAGGGTCGAAGTGCCCACCATACTACAAACAGGTACTTGTTTGTGAGTACGACTTTCTACCTTCAAGGCAATAAATAAAGCGCAATTACGTTTGTTGGTAATGCCATTTTTAGTTTATGCATTTAGGAAAATAAACGTCGTTTGCGACATAGTTGAAATTGATTGATTATGTACGTTCTATTGCACACTGGGCTTTACGAGGCTACACAATTATAAATATTATACAACTAGCGACCGTTTTACGGTAATACCTGTGCATAAATCAGAATTTATTTTACCAAAAATCATTCGTAGACAGACGCGTGAAGCATCTTTGTTGAAGATTTGAAATAAAACATTTCAGCGTTGAAACATTTCAGTTTAAATATTTTTATGGACGCGTCAGCACTATTAAGGAAAATGTATTTAATATTAGAATGTCCGTTTTCAGCAGTAGTTAATTGTTCATCAGTTTAAACCTTAATTAAAGATCTAAAGTAAAATAAAAAGTACAAGCATTATTATGGATTGGTGCTAAAATTCGATAACTCATATCAGGCTGTAATTATTATGGTCGTTTTACATAATCTCAAAAAAAAGATTGTATTTTGATCCTTGATGTTTTTCATTTAACGTTTTTTTAAGTGTGTCACTTTCCATCTCTTCACCAAGCGGTTCCAACGGAAGACCAGCGCTGGCTTTACAGTTAGCGAATACTGAGTTGGGACCATTTCGCAACTCTTTCGCTGTTTTTTTTTGTATCTATGAAATGTCGTTTGTATTGTTGCGAATAAATGTCTTTTTATCTTTATCTTTATGTTATATACCTTAGTACTCGACTGTACCTATAATATACCTGTTTTTTTTCCAAAGTGATCATACTTTTCCCTGTATGGAAGCCTGTCAATTCCGGGAACCCATTAAACAACAATGAACTAAAGATCAAAGCTTCCGAAACGCCCTCATATTCGGTATTCACTAAATTACCTCAATTTTATCACA
Organism: Acleris sparsana; assembly: GCA_923062465.1. Taxonomy (NCBI): domain Eukaryota; kingdom Metazoa; phylum Arthropoda; class Insecta; order Lepidoptera; family Tortricidae; genus Acleris; species Acleris sparsana. Next base: position 15,599,898 of record OV281303.1, read on the forward strand.
AATTAAATTATAATTAGACCAATTAATTTCACTAGGGTAGCCTTCTTTAAATATGTCGCGTGCCCAAATATGCCGTTTCAAGGTAAATTAATTTAAACTGCCTTTTGTAAATCAATTATGTTGTAATAAATAAACGTTATGAGTCTTTGCGTTCACATTAATTACAATCAGTATTTTATCCTTTATAATCAATGGATCTAATTTAACACTTTCAATGGACAAATAAGATAAAGGAAGTAAGATATAAATGACAGGATAATCTCAAGCGCGTCACAGACAAAGCTAAAATCCTACAGCCTGTTTGTAACGATATATGATTAATCGGCTGAATTGATTTCGACAAAATCCGACAAAAAGGTAACCTTGACCTTCATCAATACATGGAGTACTTTTTATTAATAAATATATGATAGGATAATATTAAATGTTACATAATAATTGCATTATAAAGCGCACTATGACTATTAATAGTAGTTTATGTGACTGTACAGTCAGCGTCATATAGTTTGTAGCATCCAAAGTAGCCAAATAGTTCGTTACACGCCCTTGTTACTACGGTAATAATGACGTGTAACGTACTATTTGGCTACTTTGGAGGCTACCAACTATATAACGCTGACTGTACATAATGAAGGGCATTAAACTCGAGTGTGGGTTTATGAAACGAGCCGAAGGCGATTGTTTTAATGCCTAATTATGTTCAGGTACATAGACTACTTAATCTACCCACATATCACAAGCCTCCATGATGCATTCAGGAGCCGCATATTATGACCGGCATCGCGGCGTTGTTCAGGGTGTTTAATTGCTTTGTCACGGATATCAGGAGGCGTCGCCGAGATATCTATATCATCTTGATCGCTCATTTAATGGTTTAAATAAATCGATTAATTATATACAACACAACAAATTTTAACCGGTAATGGCGGTAATGAAAAGATTGAAAAGTTTTCTGGCAGCTGTCAGTTTTTTTTTATTCAGAGACCTAATAGAGTCGGCGCCAACTATCATATCTTCGATATCAAATGACATTTGTCAAATTTGTATGCAATTTACAATTCATTTCGAACTAAACGTCATCTTGACTGAGGTTTGAATAGAGATCAAATCAAACTTCATTTTTTTTCAGAGATGTTCGAAATTTGAATTAAATAATAGTATCAAAATCGATGTTATTATTTAGCAATAATAATAAATACAGATAAGAAATTTGTTCTAACAAAACCGTCTATTTTTATGGTGGTCATAATGTGCGGTTCTTGAACGCATCATGGAGGGTTTATGATATCTGCGGGCCTATTATGATCGTGTTTACCGATGTGCATAAAACATCTGTCACTTTCTGACCAGTATGTAAGTGCGAGAGTGACGGATGCTTTATCCACCGCGATAAAGGCGACCATAATACGGTTCCTGGATAGATAAAATAGGTGTATAAATTGTGCCTATGACGCATTTTACACAATTGAGATTGATTGACCTTGCCGAGTTTCTTACGCCGGTTCTTCTCGGGGCAAAGGTTTTATTTTTCGAACCGGTGATAATGCTTTTTGACATTCATAGGTGCATTATATTATGCCTAAATTGAAGAATAAAGAACTTTGACTTTTTTTGACTTTTAGTATACCCGAAGTTCAGGGTTCCATTGTCACATCAACTCTTAAGTAACAAATAAATATTGTAGGTCTGCACACGTATTACAAATTTAGTAGAACCGCTAGGTATTTTCTTAGACTAACAGAGTCATTACTTGTAAATAAAAATGAATAAGATACGGTGAAAAAAAATAATTGAACAAGTTTTTGCTGCCTTCTGTACTTTTTGCATAGTTTCAAAATGTCATCTACTTGTCAGAGCAAATCTTAGCAGTCCCAACACGGTAGATTTACGTTAATACCCTTTCGCCATCTTCCGACTCCATCATCAGATCTGCTTTTTGATACTATGATATAGCATCTTCAGCGGGTACCTAATGTGGCTAAAATTTCAGTTCATATCGTTTACGTGAACTAGTTAAAAAATAGTAAATAAAAGAAAAGAAAAGACGTTTTCTCAAACATGCTTGGAAAAAACGGTTTTCCGATTGAAAGACAAGGACGGAAAGAGCCTCATTTTACTCCTAGGAGTAAAAAATCCATATGAAAACACTTTCCGTCCATGTCTATATTTTTCTTAAAAATGCTGTCAATTTGCATACAAAATCAAAAGGACCAAGACAAAAATTCCAAACAGCCAAGGTAACTGCTCGCTTTTTTAGCACAGTGCGTGTGTTTCTTTTTGAATTTGCATTTCTATGGTGAGTATTTAAAAACAATTGACAGTCGGTAACATTCGTTCATTCTGCATAATTAAATGAAGTACTTGCTTTTTAAAAATGTATTTGTATTATTTCCTCACATGTTTGAGAAAAGCATTATGTATGCCTCGGCGGAAACGAGGATTTCCTGACTCGTATTTTAGCAGGCTTCGGTATTTGCTCGGCCTGCTAACCACCTCGTCAGGAAAACCTTCTTTCCGCGCCTAGGCAACAATGTACTATTGTTTATGAAGTTATTTTTTACACGTCAAAGAGACTACTGCTGAGAAAAAACGCCGTAAGAAACTCAACAATCAGCGGTTTTTAAGTTGTAACAAACAATGTTAGTTAAATAATACCAAAGTAGTGCCAAAACTTGATAAAACATAAGTATTTTTACTGAAAGTGGTTCAAAAAGGATCCAACAATTGTCAGAATAACCGGTTTGGCGTTTAAAGTCAAAGTCATGAAATGTCAAGCTGCCTATATTGTAGAATTTCATACTAGTAATATGTCAAAGTCTCAGAATGACCATAATAGTAAAACACCATCAGGGGAGGCCATTTGCAACGTCAAAAGATAGCGGATGTGTAATTTGTTTTAGTTTTGTATTTTTGTGTATTTAGGTGTTCAAAGTTCTTTTCTGTTAGTGATTTGTACTTTTTATGCCTTTGTGTTGCACAGTGATAGAAGACTTGGACTTAATTCGTGTATCTGGCATCTTACTTTTCGTTTCAAGTGGACTCGCACTCGGTACGGAGGTTAAAACTATCTTGGCCTCCGTCCTACATATCACCGTACAACGTTGCCCCCAATCGTCCTAGAGAAGATTGGATTGTGTTTTATTGCTATATTGATTTATATTTATATACACTGGCGAAATCACTTCATTGTGGAAACGCCATATCCCCGCGGTAGTAGCTGTTCAAGTTACCGTGGGGCAAAGAAAAAAACAAAATACACCATCATCTTTTAACGTCAAAGTATTGAAATGTCAAGCTGCCTATATCGTAGAGTATCCGAGTAGTAAGCTTGACCTTGTAAGACCTTGATTTTGTAAGACCTTGATGTTGTAAGACCTTGACGTTGTAAGACGTTGACGTTGTAAGACCTTGACGTTGTAAGACCTTGACATTACACGACAAGGACGTTTCAAGATTTTGACGTCGTTCTACCTTGATATATTTTAAGCATTTGACATTTTAAGACTTTGACTTTAAACGCCGAAGCGAGAACTACATTGTTCCCAAAATCGTGTAAGGCTCGCGAATATTAAACAATTCAACAGGAATATCCGATTCAGTTTTCAGTTTAAAGCAGGCAGATTACAGTGTTTTGTGTCGAAAAATACGCAATTGGTTCTATTTTTAAATTGAATTTATTTAAACCCCGAAACAAGATGGTTATTCGTGTATATATATGTGTCTGTCAGGAATATCTAATTATATGATCGAAAACCTTTCCGACGAACGTGTCATTACGCAGAATTTATATTTAATGGAAACGCATTTCCAGCCGCATGACATATTTCCTTTTGAAAGCCACTAGTCTAACCAAACCTTACCTACGTAATGAATGTTTTTGTTATCCTAAAACCATCATGGTTTCAGCAGATAATAGCGTCGATGAAATGAAATTCTATGAAAAGATACAATCAATAAAGTGAAATTTCGATAAAATTATGGATTATGTGCGAGTCTATTTATGGTATCGTATATTCCAAACAGATAGGCCAACTGATGGTAAGTGGGATCAGAGACCTATATAAATTTGAAATGTTAAGACTACAATCTCAAAACTGCAATTCTGAGACTTCAAATGCGTTGCCGACCCTGAGGACTGACATGGAATGCCTCTATGCTATTAGTAATTTCATCGGTTGTCTTGAACCCCACCCGGGACACAGCAATGCGAACACTGCTGATTGGCGGTGGGTTCATGGATAAGATGTTGGTAGCGATCTGGACTGACCCTGCACAGGGTCCTACCACCACTAAATAGGATTAAGTCGGACGCGGTATTTTTAAATGAAAGCCATATCCAAGCTAATTTAATCAGTGTGTTTATTGCCTAACTCAATCGCAGTCGATTTTATTCTGGCAGTCCTAAGGCGAGTCTGCATATAAAATGAAATCAATTGTTCCACTTTGAAGTTTATTGCGATTGCGAGTGCTTTAGGCAATAAGCCAGCAGGATGGTTTTTAGCTAAGGTTAATCAATAACGTCGTCCTCGTCGTCACTTAACATGAGACTGAGACTGAGGTCAAACGCACACCCATTACTAATTTAAAAAAAATCGGTTGTACCCGTGATTTTGCTCTGTTTAATTGTAAATTATCGTTATATCCTTGAGACCTTTAAATTTTTTCGGGATGAAAAGTAACCTAGGTTTTATTCCAGAGTATAAGTCTATGGAGACTTACAACGGCAACACGGACTTCGATGGTATGCACTAAGGAGCGAAGACAGTCTGCCAGTTGTGTCGTGGAGCCAAATTACGGAAATTATTTCTTTGTTTCGAGATGTGGCTACTTCAAAGTGAAATTAGATTACCTATAAAATTATCATTTTGTGTGTAAGTGAGGCGAAACAAAGGGCTTGTCGCAACGCCCTTTTTACCACTGGGAGCAATTATTACGACCGGCTTAGACCTCAGGCAAAGGGTTAGGCAGAGTACCCCGTCGACCATCGGACCAAAACCTCTCCCTGCGCCCGCATAGTTATAAGTCTTTGTTTTACGTACTTTAGTTATTATCTAGGATTTACTTTAGTTTTAGCTTTACATGTTAGTGATTATTTAAGTGTATTTATAGTAGCACCTTTTTTTCTTTATACCCTGCCTACCTTCACGTAACAAATGGCAAATGGAGAATGGCCTCCATCTATCCAAATCCGTGTAGCCGTTGCAGCGTAATGGAATAACAAAAAAACACATCTTCACTTTTATAATGTTAGTAAGATTGTACTATTGTATACAAAATAATATTTTATTATATATTTTATAATGGTGGTATATTGTTAGACGATAAAATGATAATGATATGGTTGATTCAGCATTCTACAAAAAGTTGTAAGCATTTTTCAGTAATATTTACACATATTCATCCAATCCCATATCCGACTGAACCCCACGTTGCTTCGATTGCTTGAAAACTTTTGCAATCAGTGCGGCTCAGTAATTACAGTTGTTTCGGCAACTATGAAAGGTTCGTCAGTTGCATTCAATTTTGAAGCACTGTCGGCCTTATCGACGGGCGTTTTGTTGCGTTGTGGTAGAATATTGTTTAAAGGTAAATTCTTTTATGGATATCTGTATTTTTTATGTCATGCTTGTTTGATAGATTATGTCATTTTGTCGAAAACGAGACACGAGGATTTTATTGGGATATCGTATTGGTGCAAACTGATTTGCAGTTGAGAAGCGTTTTGACACGTTTTCCTACTGGTTAGGACACTGCATGATATTTTATTTAATATTCTTTGTTTAATACTAGATAAATTTAATTATTGCAGTACGGTCGGCCAAGAAAGAGGTCTACCAGTTTTGACAAATGCTTCTGTGTGAATCTTAAATCTGAGCTCCCGAGCTTTACAAAGAACCATAAATAAAGGTCTGTTTCTCCAGCATCTTTTTTAACGGATCTTGTTATTTTCTTTTTTACTGGATCCGGAATACTGTACTCGCTCATGCAACTACATACGCCATCATATAACAGACCTTACCTGTAAAATGGATCGCTATGTGTGCGCGCCCTAACTGGTATTTTTCGGTTCTCAAGCCCTGATCACGACACCAAAACATTTAGCCATTGTATATAGTACTTAAATAACCGATTTTAATTTAACTAACCTTAGATTTTTTTGGATTAAACTAACTTTCTTTTGAAAAACGAAGAGTGTTATAACCCCTCTTTCTTTGTTAGGATTTAAAAACGTGACAAGAGCTAGGCTCTAGTAGCGTTACTATTGACGCCCTAGGTCTATAAACCCGCCGGTTATAGCCGGTGTAATGACTAGCATAGAGGCATTCCATCTTAGTCCTCAGGGTTGGCAATGCATTTGCAGTCTTAGGCTTGCAGTCTTGTGAATGCAAATATCTATGGGTCACAGCTTCCACTTACCATCAGGTGGCCTGTGTGCTCGCTTGCCTTCTCTATGCAATAAAATAAAATAAAAATAAAACCACTTTATTTTACTATTCATTCAGTATTGCACCGCTTGTATTCAGAGTACAGTCGGCAGAAAAATGCTCATCGACACAAGTTCGATCGCTCTCGACGTTCTGTGTTTAAAAAGCGCTCAAGACTCGATAGCGCTTGACGCAAGTGTTGGAAGTAATTAAGTTGGTAGCGTTTGTAGAAACGAACTGTTGAAATAAGTGAACATATTATACGTTTTTAATCTTGTTATAGAATTAAAGTTCTATTTACACATTGAAAATGGCTGCGCAGTACATTACACATTTTATAATATACTGCGTGGAGATATATTGCCAAATATCAAACAGAAAGAAGATATTTGATATGTATATTTTGGGCAACAAAGTCTATAATTACTGATATACTCAGGAGCAAAAATACCGGGTCAGAGTGCGTTTTTCATACAAACGAGACTATTTCGAAGCCTTGGTTCCTCGCCAGGGGTTATTTCAAGTGAGGTTTAATGGTGGATACTCCGAGGTTCAATAGAGAAAATCAAAAGTTCTTAAGATCCATAACTGATCGCACAATCAGTTAACACCATAGCCGGAGAGTTTGGGTCAGCATTTGGATTTCCTTACATTTTATTGCCATTTTATATGTTTTTCTGAACATGCACAATTCCGGCGTTAACCGCAGATTCATTCAGTTGGGTATCCTAGGCACTCTGGAAGTCCTGTATCGATGCTCGCGGTATTCATCATCAGAATTCACTAAAAGCATTCCCTGGCGAGAAACGAAGGTTTCGAAATAGCCTCTTTAGTATGTAAAAACGCACTCTGACCCGTTTTTTTATGCTCCTGAGTGTAGTAATGTTTCACAGTAATGCTTTCTCAATTAGCGATTGCTACTGCTCAGTGGCGAAGCGTCACGTAAATAAATAGACAAGCCGGAGCAAAAAAAGGTGTATGGCGTGTGTCGGTTTTACGTTTTGTTTGTATAACTACTCTATGCATAGGAATTTTTGGTAAAGCCGTAAATAATCGGCTTGTACGAACGCCTCGCGACTGCTACTGCTTATAGTAACAGTATTTTTGCGTCATAGTAGATACTGCAGCCTAGATTTACTGTGGTTTTTTTATTAAAGCGATATTAGCGGCTGTTAAAAATGCTGCTTTTAAGCGCTAGGTGCTTTAAAGGTACATACAATAGGAGTATCATCACCAAGCACTTGTTCCATTCTATAGTATATTCGAGCTTATCACAGTTATCACTTGTTTGATCCTGGCAACACTCAGACCAAACCGGTCGACCATCAAGCCAGTCCATTAAGTTGACTAATGGTATTGCCACCCAACAAAACGTATTAAATTCCCTTAAACAATAAATCTGTATACCAAAGCATCAAATATTGAATTTCAATAAAGCAATAATGTATTAGATAAATTTAACTCCGACTTTAATTATTAACAATGTTCAACATAAACAATGAAATCTCGATAAATAACAATGCCCTCCTACGCTTTGATAATTCCTTTGCTTTCTATTCTGTTGGGATATCGCTCTATCGCGTGGAGATGTCTGTCGTATTTCATGTTGACAGGCCAAAAAACCACACAGGCCAGCTGATTCAAGGTAGGATCAGTGACTCATAGTCATTTGCATTCTCAAGAGTACAATCTTAACATTGCAATCCTAAGACTAAGATGCGTCTTATACCCACACCGGAACACAGCAATGCGAACAATGCTGCGTGGCAGTGGGTTAAAGGATAAAATGGTGGTAGCTATCCGGACGGACCCTGCACAAGGTCTTATCACCACTAAAATAGCATATGCATATTGCATATTATGCCTATTGTCTAGAGCTATTTGGTACCTTTGTTTCACTTCGCTACTTGCAAGATACCCTATTAGCGTTCCATTCCATCGTGTATTGCCTGTGATTAATTTTAATGTCATTTTTTTAAATATTATATAAGTACGGTCACGGACGTTATTATGTGACCAATTGTAAAAAAAATAGGCTTGAAGCCGTCAATGTAATTAGAGATGTCAAATCATTAGAAACTTACAGAAAACTCAATCTTATTGGTGGGTCCCAAATTTAAGGTCTTGACTGGTAAAGCCTTGTTAAAACCCACAAACAATTTTATGTAAAAACACTTATTTTAATAAAAAATATCTTCCGAAATATTTATCGATATAAATTTCTAAATAAATTGCCACATTATTTACAAACACACCAACAAGCCCACTTTTATTCCCACTACACATCTCAATGCCATTAGAAAGGAAATGGTCTCATAAAAGTCATATAAAACCGTCATAAAGAAACTCTTGTTCTTTAATAAACTGTAATGACGTCTGTCCATCTTCCTTCTGTTTTATAGGGTTTCCTAGACGTAAATAAACGAACTGACCTCGGGGGTCCTTGAACTGCAATATAAATTACTACCTCATAACAAAACACTTTTATGACTGCTTATACAATACCCTTTGTGGCTTTCTCATTGGTGGAATTAAATACACTTCTACGCACACACGTGTAATGCCGTTGACAACTGCATGTTTAGGTACATTTAGCAAAAAAAATGTTATTAAAAGGATTATATTTATACACCTAATTTACTTGACAGTGATGGCAGCCGGGTTGAAAACTATACGATGACGTAACGTCGGCACAGAACAGAAAAAACAGTAGAAGTGGCATAGTTATGCGGAGTTCTGCGAAATCTACCTTAGTTTTGCCGCGATCGCTTGTGTGTGAAACTTGTGCGAATAACATTTCTAATATAGGAAATAAATCGTGAAGCATGCCTTATTGTGCTATTTTGGAATGTAAAAAAATAGCCTCAACAAAAAAAAACCATGAAGGCGAGTTGTTTTTATGATAGTTTGAATATTGTCGACAAAAGGTCTGATACTAAGCGAAGCTCATGCCACTTCCAATGTTTTTTTATTCCGTGCGTGTCAGCAATAATATGACATGTGTTAACCGAGTAGAATAAAATAGATCCCATGAACTTAAACATCGAAGCATCGATTGTGTAATAATTTCGTCGTATGTATAGAATATTAAACAATACAGGTCAATGTAATTTTTAACTTTTCTATTATCTTCGAACGAGTATCGTAAATATATTACGTTCACCGTAAATCACGCGATGCCAGATTAGAGAAACATCGATTTGGTTTTGTTGTTTTACACGAATAAAATGGTTTAACGTGATATTAAACGTAGAAGAAATGTATTACCATTAAAAGTTACATTCCAGTTATGTACAGTTGAGGAATTCGAGAGTTTACCAGTTTGACGTAATACATCAATTGGCTGGGTTATATATTTTCCACGTGTCATTAGACGGGTAGATAGAAAAATGTGGAATCAAATACACTGCTTTTTCACGTATTATGTCATACTGCTAAACAATCAGTCAAGACATAACGTTTACTATAGCAAAAGAGTTAAGTGAGCACTTTCTTAATATAGATTGAAGATAAATTGGTAAATGAAGCTGCCAATAGAAATAAAAAATGATTCCTTTCTACGATCTGTGGCCTAAGACGCATGCGGCAAACGTAATCATTATCAAAAATGTAAATTGACGTCATCTAGAGCTTAGCTTGGGACTAGGTCAATTTGTATGACATTTTCCCCCTCCCAGATATCCCCCCCCCCCTGATACTTAGTGCCGATTGTTTGATTAGTGGATAAAGGTGAAGATTTAACTGATTGTTTACGATTTTAACTTACAACAACTGATTTAACAACGGGCGTTTAATCTACATTTAACTGACTCTTAGTATGGCTGTAAGTCAATTTGTGATAGAACGTTGGTGATACTTCAATTCCGCGTAAGTAACACATTCATCAAATTACAAAATATAACTTACTTTATTACGCGCTAAGGTGTATTATGCATTTTATTAAATTTTTTGGTTACGCGGAATTGCAGTATATAATTAATCCTTATTTGAAGTTCGATATGAACCCATAATGCATTGACATACGAGTACCACATTCACTTGTGTAACTCATTGCATTAACTACGTAACTTATACCAACAGGGCTGATGTTATACGAATACATTTTGCTGACTGTACCAATGATCGGTGTAATGGCCTAGACTGCGTTTCCCTATATTTAGACGGCAAGCTTGTTAGTGTCCTGAGTTACTTCTTGTTGACTAACGAACTGAATGGTTCCATCGTTAATCGTTTAGGAAATATCCACTGGGTTACCTGGGAGTTACCATGAAATGAGTAGAGACAGACCTATGCTCTGCTATTTTAACCCAAAAAAAAGTTTTTAGGGAGGGCAATGACACCCCCTAGGGCTAAAGTAGGCTAAGATTACAGTACCTATTATTCAATTTCTCAGTTGCAGGTGTCCATAGGCGGCCACTTCCCATCAGGTGGGCCGTCTGCCTGTCTGCCCACCGAAGGCAATATTTAAAAAAAGCATAGCTATGCCATTGTTACATGTTATCCTAGTGACCTTAGACTAGATGCATCGCGAAAACGTTACCGTTATAGAAAATGAAAAGGATTGTACGTCATTCCTAGCTGCCGAGCACGTCGAGCGTTTCTGATAGAATTAACCAGACCAGCAGGATTATGGTCGTGTGTATCAAGTGGATAAAACTTGTCACTTTCTGACACGTATGTAAGTACGAGAGTGAAAGATGCTTTTTCCACAGCAATAAAGACAACCGCAATATGTGCCCAACTGCCCAGGTTTCATAATGTATGATCTCCACACCTAATTTCATAAAAATATGTTCAGCGGTGTTTAGCTATGAAGGCGTGAGACCTAATAAAATAAACACACTTTTCTTATATATAGAAATAAACTGCTTAACAGTAATCAGTTCGGCTTCACCAGAGGACGATCCACACCGTACTCATTAAATATATATACAATATTTGAGAGAAATCTTGTGATGCAATATGATTTTTTTGTGACCTTTCCAAAGGTTTGGATTGCGTAGATCATGCGACTCTTATATTAAATTAAGAACATTGTGGTCTGTCAAATAATGCTCTAAATCTTGTCTTCATATCTTAGTGATATAACACAAACGGTTGTGGTAAACAAAACACAGTCCATCGGAGCAGCAATTAAACTAGGTGTGCCTCAGGACTCTATATTTAGTCCTTTCTTATTTTTGGTTTATAATAATGACTTACCACGCACGGTAGATAACCTTTGTGATATTGTGCTATTTGATTATACATCATTAATTTTCAAGGTAGACCGAAAATCCGTCGAATACAGTAGGATAAATGCCACGCTAGGTAAAGTACTTAATTGGTTTACTAGTAACAATTTGCTACTTAATGCTAAAAAAACTAAATGTGTTAGGTTCGCTTTGCCTAATGTTAGACCAGTAGAATCCAGTATATTTCTAAATGATGAGTGTTTGGAAATTTTCTTATGACTTACTATAGATAAAAAGTTGCAATGAAGTTCCCATATAGCTGTACTAGCAGGTAAATTAAGTTCGGCAGCTTATGCTGTTAGAAAAATCAGGCAACTTACCAATGTTGAGACAGCTCGCTTAGTTTATTATAGTTATTTTCATAGTGTTATGTCATACGGTATTCTGGTTTGGGGAAAAGCTGCTGACATACAGACTACGAGTATATTCGTGTTACAAAAAAGAGCCATTCGTTCTATATGTAACCTTAACTCCCGTGATTCCTTAAGATTAGTATTTAAAGAAATTACTATCTTGACAGTAGCGTCACAATTTATTTATCAGAATATTATTTATGACATAACTGAGTCGGTCACACATCCGATGATACTGTTCGCCGATGATAGCACTATATTCATTGAACTAGACACTAACGGCAAGTACGAAGATGAAGTTAACAATTGTATAAAAGATGCTATTAACTGGTTAGATAATAATAATCTAAAGGTAAACTTAGACAAAACCAATGTAATGTAATTTAGTCAACGTAAAGCAGCTCCATCTCTAAACCCTATTTATAATGGTAAAAACATAGCCAAAACACGGACAACTAAATTTTTAGGTCTATATATAGATAATAACATGACGTGGGAGTCGCATACTATGGAAGTATGCAAAAAATTATATAAATTCTCGTTTGCGCTCCATAAGTTGGCGAAAATCACTGACCGTGCTACAGTTCTAACAGCTTATCACGGCTTTGTCTCCTCAAACCTTAGATACGGTATTGTGTTTTGGGGAAACTCCTCATCTCGGGTCATGGTCTTCAGGGCACAAAAACGGTGTGTTAGAGCGATTGCGGGCTTGAGTCCTCTACAGAGCTGTCAACCTTTTTTTTTAAATCGCTTAACCTACTGACTTTCCCTTCCCTGTATATATTTGAATGCTGTGTATTTGTGAAAGGGAATCCTAATTTATTTCAAATGAAAAAGCCACCCAAAAGATTAAACTTTCGACAAAGGAAACCAGAAGTGGAAGTAGGTAGGTGCAAGACCACCTTGATGCAAAAAAACATTCTTACTATGGCACCAAAAATGTATAATAAACTACCTGAATCATGGCAAAAGCTAACTGTAACTAGATTTAAACGCATGTTATATAGTTTTCTATCCGAGAAATGTTACTATCATGTTATGGAATTTTTAAATGACGATAGCCTGCCCTTGTAAATAATAATCAATAATGGCGCATTTTATTATAACTACCTATATTAATTAAGAATACAAATGACTTAATATTTAAACTATTTGAACTGTAATTACCTATAAACTACTGGAATGCTTAATTGGATGTAATATTTAATTGAAGTTTGGACATTCACGAATACTATTTCATTATTTAACTTTATTATAGACATAAGTTTGTAGTTGTTTGTTTGTGCTACGTAATAGATGCTTGCCTTAAACAAGAATTCGTACGCCTAAACGGCTCAGCATGGTTGTACAACATATTATAAACCTTTGTCACCTACCTGTTACCTATGTTGACGAAATAAAGGAAATTTGAATTTGAATTTGAATTTATGTCATTAAAAATCAAGACTCTTTTGTTAAGAATTGAGTTATCCTCGTAAGGCCCGATGTCCTAAATTTAGGACATCTATCATAGTGACTTTTGACTTGACTTGACTGACATAAGATTCTTTTTCGAACTAACGAAAGTTGACATGGGCCTTACGAGGATATACATCATTTGCCTAAAGTTTACTATAGGGTCGAGGACTATCTAACAAACTAAACTAAACTAAACACCTAAATAACTAAATAATAAATTAGTCATAAAAAAGTATGTAAACATTGTACATATATTGTCTAGGGGACACGGTTTCTGTATGAGAAATGTTGTCTTGCACTGTCAGAGTTAAGTATAATTTTTATACATTTTTTTATTACTATTACTTATTGGTCTCTATGAGCATTCTCAGTTTTGACACATTTTCCTGGTCAATTTACGCTTTAATATATTTATTCTTTATTTTATGTTGGATTCATTGTTGTATTTAATGCAAGCTTTATAATTGTGTAATATCAGTAGTATTTAAAAAAACAACTGACTGTTTAGTTTCATGCGGCGTTTCTTTTCAGCAGTGGTCTCTAGCGAAGCGCTGGTAGTTTTTTGATGCGTAAAAGTGCCCGTGCGGTCTATTTACTGAATAAACATCTTTTAACTTTAGTTCCGTTTATTCTAAAAAGGAGCCCTAATAGGATCACTTTGATGTCCGTCTTAAAGTTCGCAAGGTTATCTGTGCAAGATTGTTCTCTGATATTCTATGAAATATGAATAGTTCTCAACTTCTCAAGCCATAACTACAACGTCGAATCAAGCAAAAAATCTCGAATTCAATCATGACCTTTCTGACTGGACTTGACAGAAGCGCGGGAAGCCCATGTGCTTCTGTTTATTGCACAAGGCTCTTTTACCGAACAAAATAAATATTCATAATTTTCACAGCTTCAATAAAACATATTGTTGAATTGCTATAAAAATAACCATGATATAATCCAACAAAGATTTGTCTCTATCCATTTCTAGCAAAATAAAATTTAACTTGAAGCTGTAATTGCCGAACTGTAACATGACGTCACAGTGCTGCCGCAATTGCTGTCTAATTAGCAGTTTCGAATGCTTGTATCCTGCGTATGTCTTGGCCGACGGTATTTTCATATTTAGTTGAGAAATGCAATAAAAAAATATCCATGCATATTCCCTATAAAATGGTCCTCGCGTTTGAAATACATGGACTTGCTTCTAATAAGTCCATCGTAATTATCTAAAACTCGACATTGGCAAAATACACCTCGTCAAAACGAGAAGTGAAAGCCATTAATTAAGAAAAAAAAAGAAAAATGACCTTTCTCTGGTTCTATAGTGGTTAAATAATTATAGTGCTCTCTCCCTCATGTACCCAGCAAGGCTGGAATAAGACAGATGTTGTTTGTATTGACGGCGGACGGATGAATGATTCCCGGCACGTTAGACCGAAATGGCCGACAAATTGGCCGGCATTTGTTGGACTGCCCGGCGATGCAGGTTCTCCTTAAGGTACATATCCGTTGTGAAAACAGTTTTAGTTAAATTCAAAAATTCATTTTCAAAATGTTTATTCAGTAAATTGCCCACATGAGGGCGCTTTTACACTTCGACAATATGGAGTGAATCTACTGGCGCTTCGGACAAGACCATCATTGCGGAGAAGAAGCGCCGCAAGAAACTCCAGCAGAAGGTAATTTTTTCCAATAATAAAATACGATGAAACTTAAAAGTAACATTACAAGGTAATAAAGTAATAATTAATTATTTTGAAACTAACATAAATAAAATCATTACAAATGTAAGCTCAATAAAATAAAATTAAAAATAGTGACTAGGAGAACAACATGACGAGGTCTCTACGTCAGGAACGATAATGGAAATAACTAACTTAAAAACAGGTCCCTGCAATCGTGAACAGACCGGACCATACAGACAGCACCCGTTCACGAGTATGACGCGTATCTCAGCCATCGCCTTCCTCGATCATGTGTCCAGGAAGGTGGTGACCCGATCAATGTCGCCGCCGTAAGGAAAGACCTTTGAGTAAGAATGACATGCTCATGCTGCCGGACAAAATATATCAATAAAAAAACAGCTGTCCGGCGAGAAACATCAACATGTTTTATCGTTGCAAAAGTGTATTTTGCACCCAATAAAAATTAAAAATAATAATAATAATTCAACTTAAATTTAAAATATCTACATTATTGGCTTAAAGTCATTTTGCAATAAGCGCTGCTCAGTGCTCAGGAACAACAATGCAAAAAAAATAAAATAGAACCATAATTTCAGTAATAGCTCGCACTACTTAAAATGTCTTTATCATCTAGGAAGTCCTTTACAGTATAATATTATGCCTTACCCAGCAAAAAGCACTTAATACGAGACTTAATTTTTTTGAACGGCCATTTTTTTGACAATATCAGTAGGTACCTTACTGTAAGAGTGTATATACAGTTCCCCACGAACGATGTGCTGACTTGGAGATCGTTGAAATAAATAATAAACAAGAATGGGCCCAGAATTGAGCCTTGAGGCACTCCTATAGCAACAGCTGATCCAGGGGATAGCGTTCTGTTTATTTCCACTCGCTGAGGTCGGTGGGTAAGATGAGAAACTATAAGATCAAGGGCACCGTTTTTGATACCGTAGTAGCTCAGCTTCCGCACTAACGTAACGTGATCAACACAGTTAAACGCCTTGGATACCTCTCAAAAAACTCCAATTACATCTAGAGATTCTTCCCAGGCATCAAAGACATAATTTAATTAAGGTTGAACCGGCATCTGTAGTTGACCGTCCCTTGGTAAACCCAAATGACTACTATGAAGCAACTTATTTGTATTAAAATATATATTTTCAAAAACTTTACTCAGTGCTGACAGTACCGAAATTGGTCTGAAATTTGTGGGGTCTGTTCTTCCCCCTGACTTAAGCAAGGGTATAATTTTACTGTGTTTCATCAGAGCGGAAAACACTTCAATATCGACACACTTCTTAAATAAAGCAGCTAGATTGATGCAGTTAACTCTAAGGTGGTTAGATCTTCAGTCTTTTTTAGGTTAAGTGACTTAAAAGTTTCAATAACAATATTTAGAGAGACATGATAAAAGTTAAAAACTGCTGTGTATTCCTTCAAATTTGATCTTAATAATACTTCAGCTTTGTCAGGAGATGATTGTAATGATTTAGTGATATCTAACGGTATATTTGTAAGTAACCGCTAATACTATTCAGCTACATCTAGGTCCGAGTTCATTACAGTACCTTCAACTTACAGGCTGTAGTGCGGGTCTCTAATTCTAGTTCTACCTGTTTCAGTAATAATTACATTCCAAACAGTTTTAACTTTGTTATGCGAGTTACGGATTTTGTTAGAAAAATATTCTGCCTCCGCGTCGGCACAAATCTGTTTGAATTTTTTAGAGTATTTTTTGACGTAATCTGGAAACTCTGGCCTATGATCGATAGCTCTTGTAGCATATCAATTTATACCTTTTACCGTGAATTTCTGAGGTAGCCCAATTACTAAATCTCGTACCTTGCTGACCTTTTACCTTTCTGAAACTGAAGCAGGCATCAAATTCCTTAAGTTTACATACCTATTGAAATCAAGTCACTGTACCTACTGCGAAGGAATGGTTGCAGTAATTAACATATAACGAGACTGAGGACTTATTAAAAGTGTTAAAACAGGCTAGATACGCACGCACTCGTACACAAACAAACGTTAACACGTCGTTGCCATAAATTGTTAAACAAAATGGAAGGCGCCGGTACCTGTCATACAGTTTATACTTGTACAGGTACCAACGTTTTAACTTATCTCTGTAAGACAACCATGCGTTCATTGCTTAGATATATGAAAGTTTAACATGCTTGTTTGTGTTCAATAAAGTATTGTATTATTATTTTTAACTAAAAAAAAAAAACTTAAACACTTGATTTTAATTCAGAAATGTGGGAATATAATTTGTTTTAAGACACTTTAATTAACTTATCCATGTTATGCCACTTTCATAAAAAAAAAACATTCAAATAATCCTAAAGGTCAAATAAATAATGTCATTCATAACCGAAAATAAGAAAAACTAGTCAAAAAAATACTAACAGATTAATAATATTTATCCGAATCTCTTGTCCAATCGGATTTTCGCCGTACAAGACCACTGACCCAATCCTGAGATTGATTCAGATAGTCGAAATCATTTGTAAACGAGGCACGCACTTGAAATACGTAATTCGTCTTTCAATGAAACAAGATTAGGATATTCATGTTTCGTATTTATCTGGCCGGTTCCTACATTAATTGTTAGTAAGTAAACAACACAACAACCATTAAATAGAATACAATTTTGCTACATTGAAATCAGAAGTAAAAGTATTTTTTACACCAGTTTTTATTTATTCTTATTATTATTACTCTACAGTGTATATAGTATATTTTTTTACCTATTAGATTAATAATGTAATTACCAAATATTTAATTATAATGTAACGTAACTTATGTAACGTAATGTAACTTATAACGTAAAATAGCGAGCGAGGTTTTATATGTTGTATGTAAAGAGGTTGATATAGCTATATTTTCAAACATTGTTAAAAAAAAGTTTCTAATATTAGATGGTTAACATCCTTTATTTAGTATATTTTAATTATTGATAAAATAACTATATATCCCATATGAGATAAGGTCGCCTGTGTACATTATCTATAGTGATGCAAAAATGTTTTTTAGTACAAAAGAATATTATGTATCCTTCGCTGTAAACTCTCGGATTTTTAATTTTATTTGATAACTCGTGTTAAATAAATGTGATTGTACTCGTAAATTAACTTTTAATTTTTTATAATATCTTGAGTTCGTATTTCGTGTAAAAACTATCTCAGTATCAATTACGATGGCCAGTTAAAAAGAAGATTTTTTTAACTGTTTAAAAAAATTGTGAAAGGTATAAATATTTGAAAAATGTTGTTTTATTGAAACCATTACTCGTAAACAATTTACTGATTAAAACGTACATTTAGTACCTAAATTAAAAAGTGATTTACTCTTAAATATTATATCCCAATTCAGCTATTATTTCATCATTATAAACCCTGAACTTAATAAATTGGAGTCTAAAACTTTCCCATAAATTCATATGCCCTTAAAAAAAACCATACAAAATACCATTTATTTACAAAGTTCCCATACAAACTGATTCCGCACATCGAACGCGGAGCGTTGAAGTTGTAAAAACTGTGAGGACTGTTCATACCCTTAATACTAAGTTGGGGGTCGTAAAGCACACCTGGGAAACCGCGGGAGAGTTAGGGTAGCTTCGGAGTGCAAGCGACAGGGTTGTCAAAAATATTTAATATTATGTTATATTCTTATATTTAGTCATTTCAAAGGTATTTTTAATAGCGATTGGCAACCTTTGTTTTCCTATGAGACACGAGTGATAAATATACTGTCAGTTGCGACTGCAAGTGTGACAGCGATAGCCACCCGAACGCTATTAAGCTGGGAGTACACTCAACAGCATAAATAAGTGATCATTTATGTACCGTGTCACTTTAATGTCGTGTTTAAAATGTCATACAAAATTGTGAAACGATTGAAAGCGACAAGGTACATAAATGATCACTTGATTATGCTGTTGACTGTACAATATGATAATACGGTAATAGAGCTTAACTGACGAGATTATGAAAAGGATCCGAATCGTCAGGATTGAAATTATAATTATTACTCGTGACCAAATTCTCCGAAAATCCTTAAATTAATTTGTTTAAGACAAGTCTCCTTATTTCTTATTGTTTCGAACACGCATTTTTTTTACGAATTTAACGAGCTCTTTTGTTTTTTTACGAAAGGTCTTTATGAATATAAACAAAAACATTCGTTTTTTTAAGTTTCAAAGTTGAAATGGCTCGGTTCTAAATGGTTTCACTGATAATAAGTTTAATAGCTAGCTTCTTTGACCAAACATACCAATATTTTAATGGACTCATAAAATATCGCATTTTTATGGTTTTCTTCACAAGTTCGGATTACGCTGATTTTTATCTGAAATGAATGAATACATTTTATTAAATGATGCTTGTGTCGCCTTAGCTAATTCTTTTTATGCAACCATAACCTGTTTTTTTTTTTTAACTTGTTTTTTTTTATACAAAACCTTTTTAAAGCTCTAAAAAAGTATCTCTTCTTTTATATAGTTACAACGAAAATAATTTTCTTTACTTCTCTGTCACAAAGTAAAATGTAGAATAAAACCCTGTATTTTTTTAATTAGGAATAATTTAATTTTCTTTATAAAGATCTACAAAGTTTATAAAAACGCTAATATTGGGCGTGAACCTCGAACCCCAGTCCCGTTTTTAAAGTCCGTTTTATGACTTCCTCAACTTTTATACCCTGTCCGGGGATGGACGGGAATCTCGAGATTCCCTTTATTATTCGAGTTACAATTAGCGAAGCGACAATTACTTGCATTTTTTTTTAATAATATTACTATTAATTTTTTTAGTGGTTCACATAATAAACCTACCATTCTCAGTTTTTTTTGCTTTATTTATGATTTTGAGATGCGTTTAGTAAAATTAAAATGATGTATGAACAGACGGGAAAGACGAAGTTAAAGGGTTTTGCGATTAGGCAATAGAACTCAAAAGAAAAAAATAGGAATTCACAGGATTTCAATTTGTACTTCACTTATTGATTAATTTCTCGTTTTAAGGTTCTTTTTCAAATTTTTAGCTTTAGTAATCGGAAAAAAGGCTGTCATTATTATAAGTTCAATTTCGTGTTGAAGTTTATTTGAGGTATAAAGGTACTTGATAAAAATCGTGTTAATCATAATAATCATAATTTCATTCATATATAAACGTTTTTTTAAAGAAATCCTTGACCTTTTAATTGAATTGTTCTTATTTTTACAATTACTCTAACTCGAAAACCATTTCGAGGAAAAGGGTGTAAATATTCATTTCGAATATTTCGACAAAACTATATTTAACCTTTGTTTGACATTCTTATTCGGCTTGAAGCCCTCGTAGGTGTATATTGCGGGTTAGGCGAAAACCGCTTGAAATAGTATGTTTTAAAACATTATTAGAATCGCTTTTTATCATTAGATATAATTTTTTTTTTAAATTTATTAGAAAACTCGTAGAACTGATGGCAGTTGGAGCGGAAAGGTTCTAGAGTGGCGACCGCGAACCGGGAGACGAAGTGTTGGCAGACCTTCCACAAGGTGGACTGACGATCTGATAAAGGTCGCGGGAAACCGCTGGATGACAGCAGCAGAGGACCGATCGTTGTGGAAAACCTTGGGGAAGGCCTTTGTCCAGCAGTGGACGTCTTGCGGCTGATAATGATGATAATGATGATTAGAAAACGTCAACCTAAATTTAAAACAATCATGTCGTCCATACAATGTCTGCTAAATAAAGAAAGATATTAAAATAAAAGTAATAGGTCAAATACAAAAATAATGAAATCGATCTATTCTTTCGAATTAAAATGTAAAAACAGTGAGTTATTTTTATTGGTCTGTCCCAATTGCCTGAACGGAACCCTAAAATTTAAAAAAAAAAAAATAACACAATCAAAATATCGACAAATTGGATTCGAATATTTCATACAAACTTACATGGCGTCAATTCAATTGTTCGTATCGCTACATGAGATGATAGAAACGCGTTGTACAAGTGTAGTAGGGACAGCAACAGAAGTGTGTCACCGTCTAAAAATAAATAATCCTACTTATACTAAAAATGACAAGGTGTGTTTGTTTGCAACGGCTGAATGGATTTGGATGAAATTGGAAAGGGAGATAGATTATTATCCTGGATTAACAGTTACGCTTAGTTTAGTTCCCGGAAAATGTTTCTTGTAGAGTAACGATATTCGAAACCTACGCGGGCGAATTTACCTGACGCACTCGCATTTGCAATTGACTTCAAAGTGGAACAATTGTTTTCATTTTGTATGCAGAGTTGGTTTCGGACTGTCAATGTGAAAACGATTGCGATTGCGAGTGCGTTAGGCAATAGGCCGGCCGATTTTTTTTATTTACTAGCTTCTACATAGACTTTTTTGGTGAACATTTTACACAAAGTAGCCTAATGTAAGTGATGTTATCAGATCTACGCTCTAAGCTACTTCGAAAACATTATTTAAAGGATTTATTTGATCGTACTTAAATTTTGCAACATTAAAATTAGGTTGCTTTACGACGCCGTGATATTCATAATCAGATTCATTTTAATGTATTATTTGCAACCATGGTTTTTACAATGCTATTAACACAAAAATCTGGCAGAAATCTGCGATGTAAAAAAAAAAGAAACGATAACACAATCTATTTTCTATATAATAAACAAGTCGGTGTTTTATTTTGGTTAACCTTTTAAACCGAAAAAACCGAGTGTCTTAAAAACCGAGTACTTATTTGTTATTTAAGGTATTTATTTAAAACTGATTTAAAAATCATATTATACGATAAATAAGAAATATTTATAAAACATAAGCTCATATTTACAATCTACTGAGAGATCATTTAAAAATGCATGACATTTATTTCCCTTAAAAAACTTAAACTCTAGATTGTTTAAGTAAAAGACACATTATAACATTTAAATAAATAGTATTTTTGTGTCCTGAGGTTACGCCTTTTCTGCTATCGGTCTATAGCGACACCTAAGCTCGATTGGTTGGTTACGCACACTACGCGGTGACACCGCCGTGTGCACACGATGAATATTTATGTTCACGTGTTTGTGTAGGTGGGGACATGCGTAGATGCTTTCAAGTATAGATAAGGAAACATATTAGGCGAAATAAAATAAAAAAATGTTGCAATAAACTTGTAACGAAATATCGACTTGTTAAACTGTAATTGAGGTAAATTTTATTTTGTTTCATGAATACAACATATATACACTTTCACACTCCAAAAAAGTAAAAAAGTATACCAAGATATAGCTATATGACCTGTAACTCTGTTTCATTCGATGCATAAAACTGGGCAGGTTTTGAGAGAGCATATTATTGGTTTTAGTCTCCTTCGAAACGTAATATTTATCAACCACCACATCTTTACGGTACCTGCCATAGTGTTATTTGTCATGTCAAATATTTCCTTTTGGTAAAAATACTGATATTTTTTCATCCCAAGAATAGTGAATATAATATTGGAGACACACATCACATTGTTATCTTGCAATAAACTAATTGTTGGTCGTACCCTAAAAAATCAATGTGTAGTCATTCGTTATCATCATTCAAAAAAATATTTCTAGTTAAAAGGTTTATTTACTAAATACGCATTAAAATTTAAAATAATTAAGAAAAAAAACCATTACATTGTCACCGAAATGGAACCATTCAAGGATTTTTTAATTATTTTTAGACGGATTAACAAAAAACATTTGGGCAATATTATCAAACAGTTTGTATAATAAATAACGTACCTTAGACAGGTATATTATTTTAAAACTATACCGTTTCTATAATTAACTTCATCTTAATATCACAGGAAGATATTTGTCACACGCGTTAGGCAAGACCGGGTATCAGAGCATTGCCTTTACAATAATTGGCCGATACCCCATTGACATCATGATTTAGCGCATCGTTATTAATTGTAGGTTTATTAATAGTAATTTATCTACATCCATGGCATAACTTCCATATAATATGTTTAAAAAACGATAAGCACATGACCTATATTAGTAAACCTGTACCTGTGGTTGCATCGTAATGTTTAAATTACAGTATAGGTAGCCAAAACTTTAATCACATTCAAATTTCGGAAAAGGAATCATATTTGGTTGTGATTACCGAATCAGTTAATTTGTAATTTCATTTAGTGAGAAATTATTGTTCAATACAATATTTTTATTCTCGAATATTACAATCAATTCAAACAAAACAATTTTTTTAACGTCAAATACTAGGAGTGCATAAACATTAGAAGTACCTGCCTAACCTGTGTCGGCGCGCCCGCCCACCGCACAGACATTCGTTTCGAACTTTCAAATAGTTCCGAAAAACAGAAAATAAAGTTATCTACAACTTGAAAATGTAGGCCATATTGTACATGTTGTAGAAAACTTATGATTGCGTAGATACAGTTTTGTATGTGACTGTACGCATAATTAAGCATTATGCTCCAGTCACATAATAACTATTATGTAACTGTTACATAATGAAGCTTCTTAAGGTACGAGTGCTGAGGTTAGAGCGCGAGCTTGCGAACATTCTTAACGATTTCAATTATACAAATTAGCACGTCAAGTGTTCGCTAGAAATTATAAACATAATTTAGAACTAAGGATACTAGGCAACTATAGACATACTAAAGTAGACAAATTATTATCTTGAGTAGCTTAGTTTTATTTTATTTTATTTTAAATAAGTTTAGTTTTAACTTTAACTTTTAAATTTTAATGTAAAGTCCGTATTTATAGTTGTATTAAATAATTATTATCTAAATTAAAAGAAAATATATAAGAGTCAGGAAAATAAATTGCTTGTGCGTATCACGCATTCTTAAACATCTTATGAAAATATAATCTTGATACTTCTAAGATGGTTTTGGTTTATCTTACAGACGGACTTTTATGCGGCGTTCGTTCTTTTTGAGATGACAGGTAATGCCTACATAGATTTGAGATATAAAAAACCAATGTTAATAAAAAATAAAAAACTTCTTTTCAAAATATATTTTTATATCAAATCTGCTTTTAGTTTAAAACATTTTAAGACACTGAAGTTTATTCTAGGCTAGGATTATTTTAAAAGAGCGTTAACTTTTCCTTAACATGTTTTTAAACCATCAAGCTATCTCTAAATTATAAAAAAAATAACAGGTACAGCTAAAAATTAAAAAAATATCTTAGTGTCATCATTTTTATCCAATAACTTATGTACCATTTCTTTTGAAAACATTCGAATAGCATCATCCACATAAAGCACCCATCTGCTAAACAAGCAAAAATCAACGCTCTCCGGAAAAGTTGACGAAATGCATAACAAATAAGTGATGCGGTGGTATTCTTTACCAAAAGTGAGTTATTCAAGGAGCTCTACGAAGCTTTGACCCATACTCATAATAAATTACGAATAAATAGACAAAAAATCTCACACAATATTCAATTTAGTACCAGGGACAGAACTTAAATCACCACCACCCCCTAAACCACTAACCACCACAACAACCACTACCGCTAAACCACCACTTATACGTACTTTGCGGGTGGTAGGACCTTGTGCAGGCTCCGTCCGGATCGCTACCACCATCTTATCCATTAACCTACCGCCAACAGCAGTGTTCGCATTGTTGTGTTCCGGTTCAGGGATAAGACAGCCGGTGTAATGACTAGCATAGAGGCATTCCATCTTAGTCCTCAGGGTTGGCAACGCATTTACAGTCTTAGGCTTGCAGTCTTGTGAATGCGAATGTCTATGGGTCACAGTTTCCACTTACCATCAGGTGGCCTGTGTGCTCGTTTGCCATCTCTATGACATAAAAAAAAAACCACTTTCAACCCCTTCAAATGAGCCATTTTTGTCTACAATAGCTCCGTTAAATTAAATAGGTAAAGCAATAACAGACAATATTTGTCAAATTATTCCCAAATTAAATACTCAGTTTACTTGATTCACGACAAAAGAGCTGTTTTAGCCAAAATGGTTCATTTTGAGGTTAGACAGTTGTTGAGTAGTTAGACAAGTGAGAATGAAACGGTATATTAATAAGTAGATGACCTTGTTAGCGAGTTGAAAACTAGACATGTGCGGCGCAACGATTTGCCGCCGATGTTAGGCCGACGCGGCGTCGAAAAATTGTCAACGGTGGCATGAAATCAGCGGCGGATCGGCGCGGCGCACATGTCTATTACAAATACATTGCTCTTGTTTAAGAATAAGCCCAGAGTTGGACCCCAATCGTTCCCTTTGTGTTTGAATCAACACTTGAGCAGATCGCGGTGATAAGCCACGTGGCAAATGAACATCCTTCTAGCTTATCTTATATTTTGCGCACTTTGCAAAGTGTGCTATGATTTTTCGCTTTTTGCTTCGTTCGAATTCATTTTTAAGTTGTTCAGCACAAATCTGGTGATTCCCATTTTCTTAAAAAAAAAATTTTTGTCACAAAATATTTACGTTGAATATTTGAATGCGTGATCTTTTTTTTTTATTATATCTATTGTCCAACTCTTTTTTTTAATAAAATTAACACTATAACTAAATAATTTTAAACGTACTCTTACTAATATTTTATTATAATTGCGAATGTTTGAATATTTTTTACTCAATCACGCCTGAACGGCTTGACAGATCTAAATGAAATTTGGCACAAAGGAAGAATATATTCCGGAATAGATTCCGGGCTACGTTTTATCCCTAAAAAAATGTACGGCGCCTGAGGGAACTGTAAGTGAATCATAACCAACAGTTAAATAATTATTTATAACTAGCTTCTGCCTGCGATTTTGACCGCGTACACTTCGATTTTTGTTACTCACTAGGGAACTTTTAGATTCTCCGGGATAAATAATTATAGTTATCCCGGAGACTTTAATTTATAATTACGATAACAAAATAAGACTGGCTACATAAAAGTATAATTAAAGCCCTGACTCCATTTGTATAAAGCTTAAATCTTCATAAACTCAAGGTCAACTCAACGGTAACTTGAGATCCCGCAGCCACTCAAGCTGTTTCTATTACACCTCTGAGTACACTTCACTCGAGAAGTTTCAAGAGACGGACTGCCCTGCAATGTGCAGATTTGTAAAGTTTCACGTGTCCGACAAAGGTCGCTACTTAAAACTATGTTATCATTGCTTTACGTTACGAAATATACTAAAAAAAACACGTTATTAGCATTTAATATAGTTTCTTAAAAATTACCCAACTGTTGCTAATCAACTTTGAACAGTAATAAACCCTAAGTAGCTTAAAAATTACCCTTTCAAGCACTTAAAAATTACTTGAAAAAGTCGTTAATGTCTAAATCGTATTATAGGGTCGAGGATTATCTAACAGACAAAAATGCTTGGCCTAAACCCGGAAGTTGGTCAATCATACTTTTTTCAAATGCAAAAATACTTTATCTTGTCTCCGTTGATGTAGGAAAACATATCGAAACTTAAAAAAAACAAAATTTAGCATATACATAATTATAAAGATGGCTTTTTCAAAAATCGATTGAGAAATCCGTTAGCGAAATATTAAGCTAAAAAGTGGTAATTTTCAAAAATGACGATTCAGTTTATACTTAGGACAAAATCAAATAAAATAAAAAGCTGTCACAGCCAAGTAGGCTTTACAAACGGAACCCTTCACTGCGCGTAGCCCGACTCGCTCTAGGTTTATTTATAAACATACTCAATAAACTAAAATGTTTTCGATACGCGTGTTACATAATTACTTAAAATAAATAATTTCCAAAGTTAAACAGGTCATCCGTCTCCGTCGAGAATTTCACAACGAAACAAAACTTATTGACGCCGAGTCACTTTGGAGTGATGATTGATGGGGGAAATAACTCTTCAGCTGCCGTTGATTATGAAGTTGGCAGCACCTGGGGGACAGGGGTCTAGTCTATAAGTTTGAAGTATACTAGCGACCCGCCCTGGCTTCGCTTCGGGTTATTTGAACCCGTAAAAGCCAGAATTGATTGTACATAACCGAATAAATATACGTTATTGTTTGAAAAATTGAGAGACATATTAACATATAGAAAGACAGACGGCGGGAAGAGACTTCGTTTTATTCTATGTAATCTCACAGTAATATTGTAAAGAGGAAAGATTTGTATGTTTGTATGTTTGTAACAAAAAAACTCAAAAACTACTGGACCGATTTCAACAATTCTTTCACCATTAGAATCTTACATTATCCATGAAGAAGAAGTCATGCGCAATAGCTAGTAATGTCATCAGCCGAAAGACGTCCACTGCTGGACATAGGCCTCAAGGCTCTCCACTCAGACCGGTCTTGTGTTTTTCGCATCCACCGCGCTCCCGCGATCCTTACAAGGTCGTCACTCCATCTTGTTGGAGGCCTACCTGCAGCTCGTCTCCCGGTCCGCGGACGCCGCCATAGCTAGTAATGTAATAGAGATAATTCAAGACAGGTGAGATTTGAAACAGATGGCAAATATTGGTTAAAATGAAAATATCACGGGACAATGTCACGCAAATGATTAGTGACCTTATTCCAAAAAACGCTCCAGGTTTGTCCTAGGGTACTAGATTTTAACGAAAAACATAATTATAAAGAGAATTACATACTTAACTACAAAGAAAACATTCAAGACTCAGGAACATAATATTCGTGCTTATCAAACAAGTACAAATATTACTAGTATGTTCTATACTAATAACTGTATTTTTCAAAACTTAACTTAACTAGGCGCACTAGTTCTGGGGATGGCGGAGGAATGGTAAAATTTTGCCTATTTTCTTAAATAACTTCAAGACTATTTATAATAATATGCTTCTTAAAATATATATAAGATTCTCACATCAAGCCTTTTCATTCTGATATGTCACACAACATAGAATTCAAATATTTTTAAAATTTCTTGCTGAACCCCCTAAATTGGCCAATGTTTTAAATGCATTTAATTCCTTTGCACGCCTATATTTGAGTCATCAATTTACATATGAGTACTAAATTTCAACTGGAGTCAAGTAGTTTCGTAGCTAATTAGATGTGACAGACAAGTGCGTGATGCTTTAAGATTTCTATTAAGAGATACGGAACCCTAAAAATACGCTTCAGTTTTTCGCCAATCGGTAAGTATTTTATTCAAGCAACTTCTCTATTTCTATGCATTGACAAATACTGGAATACATGCCATACGAACTTGCCTGTCACGAGTCAACTGCGTGACATCGTCGACAACGGTCATAACTTCCTTATAACGTAGGGGCAATAATTTTTACGGCGCCCTTGATATGGGGTCGATAAAAGTCAATGTGGAGTACAACGATAACGAACGATAAGCATTCTACTTAAAGCTATGTAATGTTATATTGTTTTATAACAGAAACATAAGACCGGGTCAGAACTGCAAGCCAGCTAGAAAATGGCATTTCAAAGGCAGTTCTTATGCAGTTGACGTAGTTTTGCGGGTGGTAGGACCTTGTGCAAGGTCTGTCCGGATCGCTACCACCATCTTATCTATTAACGTACCGCCAAAGAGCAGTATTCGCATTGTTGTGTTCCGGTTTGGGGATAAGACAGCCCGTGTAATGACTAGAATAGAGGCTTTCCATCTAAGTCGTCTGGGTTGGCAACGCTTTTGCAAGTTGCAATTGTACGAGCACTTTTGTTGGTAATATAGTTTTATTTGCGATGTTTTATTCACACACTGATTAAATTCCCATTGTATATTGCACTATTTAACTGTACACTAACTTTGGTACTAAATTTTAACGTATTTCCAATATTAAATAATTGTTAAAGGTGGAACGAACAGACTGCGGTGTTAAGTGTAGCAGCGTCAAAGACTAACTCAAGTTAAGAGGGAATCCCAGTCCGTCTATCCGTCTGTCCGTCTGTCCATCTGTGGCTACTGGCTGGCTCTGGTCATAGATGATCGATTATATCCTTTCATCGTAGTTTATTACCACGAACGCTATTTTCCAATGTATAATGCTTAAGATATCCGGAAACCATGATGTTTTCAGAATATCTAAACAGCGGACCTTGTGCAGGGTCCGTCCGGATCGCTACCACCATCTTATCCATTATACTACCGCCAAACAGCAGTGTTGCGCATTGTTGTGTTCCGGTTTGGGGATAAAACAGCCCGTGTAATGACTAGCATAGAGGCTTTCCATCTAAGTCGTCTGGATTCACAACGCATTTGCAGTCTTAGGCTTGCAGTCTTGTGAATGCGAAAGTCTATTGGACACATTTTCCACTTACCATCAGATGGCATGTGTGCTTATTTGCCTTCTCTATGCCATAAAAAAAACCGTGTAGTCCGCTAGCAGTTGGCGTGCAGTCCTTTCAACCGCACGCCTCTATGCTGGTATATTCACTGGTTGTCCTATCCTCACGCCGGAACACCACTATGCCAACACTGCTCCTCGGTGGTAGGTAAAGGATAAGATGGTGTAAGCGATCCAGACGGATTTTGCGCAAGGTCCCTACAAACACTGATATCATGTTCAGTATCTTTACACAGTATAAAACTTCTGTCTGTCCGTCTGTATGTACGCTTCGATCCTTCAAACTACGCAACGAATTTTAATGCGGTTTTAATCAATAGTGATTTGAAATGAACGTTTTTGCTGATCGTAAATTCAGGATTATAAATAAATACAAATAAATTTCAGAGTGCAATGTCACACCAATTGACCTAGTCCCAAACTAAGCTTTAGGCTTGTACTATGGGTACTAGACAACGATATTAGTACATTGTTGCCTAGGCGCGGAAAGTAAGGGTCTTCCTGACGAGGTAGTTAGCAGGCCGAGCAATAACGAGGCCTGCTAAAATACGAGTCAGGAAATCCTCGTTTCCGCCGAGGCATACATAATGCTTTTCTCAAACATGTGAGGAAATAATACAAATACATTTTTAAAAAGCAAGTAATTTAATTATGCAGAATGAACGAATCTTACCGACTGTCAATTGTTTTTAAATACTAACCATAGAAATTGAAATGCAAATTCAAAAAGAAACACACGCACTGTGCTAAAAAAGCGAGCAGTTACCTTGGCTGTTTGGAATTTTTGTCTTGGTCCTTTTGATTTTGTATGCAAATTCACAGCATTTTTAAGAAAAATATAGACATGGACGGAAAGTGTTTACATATGGTTTTTTTACTCCTAGGAGTAAACTGAGGCTCTTTCCGTCCTTGTCTTTCAATCGGAAAACCGTTTTTTCCGAGCATGTTTGAGAAAAAATACTTACATATTTAGAAAAAATCCTGACTCAGGCACAGGCGCTCATCACACAAATATCTGTACTTACCGGAATTTGAACCCAGGATCGCTAGCTTCCTAGGCAGGGTCACTACCAACTTGGCCAGCGCGTCGTCCGTCCGTTGTCTTCGTCTTATTATGTACGGGTGTTACAGAACCGAACTTACGTAAACTTACATAAACCGAAGCGAAGGGCCGGTGGGTGGCTAGAATTATGTAAAAAATATTGTTATGTCACGTATAATTATATATTCTGCGAAAATAGTAGCAGAATTGAAAATAGTTTTGGTACACCTGATGTAGTGTTCGATTACTATTTATAATACGTTTAATATTAATCATAAATAAATGGTTGTATTTAGTGACGAGCGAAGCGGTTAACAAAATCATGTACGTACTGTAACGCTACAATGACGTGCCCCACTTTTATGCTGCCCTATAAAAAAATCTTCTTTATCCTCGTACATTTCAATTATCGTTAAACACTCAGGATTTTTTTTTTTTTGGGTATAAAAAAATGCGTTTTAAATTTCATCCAAATCCGTCCAGCCTATTCAGCGGTAAAGAGTAACGAACTAATACGCACACAAACTTTTGCATTTATAATTATTAGTATGATTAGTAGGGCAAAGAAAATGCCAATTTTGAACGTCACGCAAATACAAATTCAATGGTGGAGTGATTTCCTGGTGCGTCTAATATTTTTGTAGAAATTACGAAATACACCTCAAATATTGCGATATTTACTTGAGTAGTATCTAATCGAAAACAGGGATCTGGAATTCTTCCGGGAAAATAAATGGAATTCAGAGAAAGACTACAAAGACGGGTCATTTAACCGAGTTTAATGGTACAAGAAGCTATTTACTAATTTAAATGCCTTGTTTCTATAATTTTCCAAAGAATAATAATTATAAGGCTGTAAGATAAGACTTGGTTGGTATTTCTAAATTTCTCAGTGCAGCTAAAAGTTAACAAGTTAATCTCGGCCGCATTTAAAATTATTCCAATCCAGTTGTGGAAGTCTGTAAAGTGAAAAAAAACTCAAACTAATATACTAACATCTAACATCGGATAAAATTCAAAAGATTCAAGACTTGTACAGTGGCAAAAATTCGTACTTCACTACAAACTGAATCTGGTTTGAAATGGGTACGAAAAAACATAGCATGAAGGTTCGATAGAATAGCAAAACGTTAGCATCTTGACATTTTCGATTGTTGTACGCTTTTCGCAAAAAATGATCAAGAGTGATAGAAGCGACTACAAAACACAATTAATTAATAAAAGGTAAGTAACATTTATCAATCTAAATAAAATATTTTAACGGGAAGTATTTCGTGGATTTTGAAAGGGTAAAATTGTTTTCCGCATAAATATGAAAAGGTTAAATTTCAAGAAGCCTTAATTATGTTCTGCCAGGAAAATATCGGATGTTTTGATTACCCGGGAAGCCAGTCAGTGTGAGGTTTCAAGGGAAATTATATTAATAATGTGTTGTATTTTCTGTATAATTTTCGGGAATAAGAGCTTCCCACTTCACCATAAAGAATTGCTAGGAGCAAAATGGAAGCGCATCATTTCAGTTTCAAAGTTATTAAAAAATATTTGTGTGTCACAACTAAACGAGGAGACAATTTTAACTCTTTATTTTTCGTTTACATACAAGATATACAATATCTCTAGGTAAGCTGCAAAATTTCTCACAGACATTGATATATTAAAATTGCATAACATCTATGTATATACGACCGCCATCTATGTATGTATGTATAGACCGCCTGTTGTTTACCTGTTGTTTTTGTTTTAATTTTACTGGATCTCTGTAATGTTTTGTTTGGTGTTCAATAAAGTGTTTTGTATTGTATTGTATTGTATATATAACTATGAAAGAAGACATTGACTGACTGATCGATTAACGCACAGCTGAAACTGCTATACCTAGAGACATAAAATTTGAGGGACTTCCAAAACTTAGAAAGGATTTTCCGAAAATCGACCCCCTAAGGGAAGTAATAGGGGGAGTAGCGGGGAACTAATTCCATGTGAAAGAAGTCACGGGCGTCGTCTGGTTTCGATTAAAAATGAAAAACTAAAAGTATCAGTATTGAGATCGAGAACTGACCGTGTATTAGTGGTTTATTAATATTGTTTTTGTTTAATAATTTTGGATTAATATTGACGATATCACTGTAATTTCGTATTTTTGACATGTAGTATTATATTGGATTGATGAATAAATAAACCAAGCTAAACTATCTAAAACTGTAGGTAGAGATAGATCGCTTGTTGTTTTCCGTGTAGGGATGCCTTGTTTTTTATTGATAGTGGACGAAGATTTTGTCGATGGTGAAGTAAAATCTGATTGTATGCACTCGGAAATACAGACGCCGGGAGCGCATTCCACTCTTGCAGTACGCATTATGAAGAATGATGCCAATTGCATCGTTTGAAAAGGAATTTCAACCTGTGCCTCGAGTGTAAGTATTGCTGTGAACGGCAAATCATCTCGAACGCGAAAGCGACCTTGTCATAGAAACTGATGTTTTTGTGTTAAATTTAACTATTAACGTAATCGTATTAAGGTTGTTTTTTGAGATTCTGTATAGAAAACGATTCTGATTCTTTGAGCCAGTATTGGAACACTAGTGTTCATTTATAGGCATGAAAAATCTAGTAAATGGACTATAGAAATTTGGCTGCGTTCATTTACTAGATAAGTACTAATCCTATGTATGAACAACGTTACAACAAAGGTTTTTTTGTACATTTTACAAGATTTAGTTCCTAAATTGTTTTTTTGTCCCAAATGATGATACTTTTGACTAATTAGAGACTGATTAAAGACTTTTTAGAAGTATCAATAGAGTTTAATGATTGTTTGTAAGTATGTAAACTGTTTAGGTATTGTACAAAACACAGAAATTCAAATACAATATTTACAGAAAAGGAATATAAAGACGAACTTATCTCTTTAAGGGATCTCTTCGAGCTAACCTTTGAGTGATTGAAGAAAATAAAAAAAATTAGAATATGGCAACGAGAAGACAGTAGAAAGTATTGTACAAAAACAAAAGATTACAGACACAGCGTGAATTAAATTTTAGACCTTTTTGTTAGAATAAATAATAATAATAATAATAATAATAAAATCTGTTTATTTCAAGATTTGTGTTGGGTTTACAATTTTTTACTTAGCCTAAATCTTTATCTATTTAAGATTATTTGGCTAAGTTAGTGAGGACGCTATTTATAAGAATTAATTAGAATTAATTACAAGACATAAGAAATCTTTTAACTATATTTTTGGTAGACCCAGGTTTAGCTTCCATGCGTTCTAATACATGTTTGGGGAAACTATTCAAAATATGAGGTAGGAGATTTGACCAAATTCTAGACCCGTACAGGTTATTACTTCTTGGAGTGATAAATGACTTTCCTTCTTTTAGATTTCGCAGATTATCAGATCTTCTATATTTAACTAATTCCCCCATAGCATCTCTGTATTCTAGTACCATAGCTAGCTTCACCTTATCGAATACACTCAGCACTCTACAGTATTCAAATAGACTGTCATAGTTGTGTCTATGTTGGTATTTGACTTTTAGAGGAACAATCGCTTTTAACAGTCTTATTTGAATACTGTAGATGCGCTGCAGATACGTTTTATAAGTTCTTCCGTAACATGAAATTCCATAGCCTATTATAGAATCTGCTAATGACATGTATAGCAGGCGTAGTACGTTGTAAGGCATTGTTTGTTTAAGTATGCTAAGATTACACAAAATTGCTCTTAATTTTTTACACACATAGTCAATATGGGAGCCCCAGTTAAAATTGCTGTCTATATGTAGTCCAAGATAGGTATGATGCTTTACTAGTTCTAGTGGCTCACATCTGCAGTGTGAATGATGAGCATGCAAGCACGAGTGCTCGTGGGCCGTAACTTTAGGAACTGTGTTAGATTTAACATATGGTGAGTGCAAATGCATTAATTTAGTTTTTTGGTAGTTAAGTGATAGGCCAGCATCATGCGCCCACCTACATAGCACATCAAATTCACACTGCATCAGTTTTTCCGCAGCTTTCAAATCTTTATTTGCTATTATGAGACAAGTGTCATCGGCAAACTGGTATACCGAGGCGTGGGCAAATACGTTGCACATGTCATTCACATAAATTAGGTATTCGGTCGGACCGATTATTGATCCTTGTGCTGTCCCTTGGAGGGCCTGCGAGATCTCACCTTGCTCTCCAGCAATGCTGACCATGTTATACCTATTCATGTGATAGTTCTTAAATAAACTTAGGGCCGGCCCCTGTATACCACTCTGCCGAAGCCTGTTGTAAAGAGTTTGATGATTAAGAGTGTCAAATGCCTTGCTAAAATCCACCAGCACCAATAAAACATGCTCCCTTTCGTTCAAATGGTTGTTGACCTCATCTGCGAAATAAGCTAATAATTGAGAGGTGTTTTTATTTTTCTGAAATCCAAATTGTCTGCCATGAATGATTCCGTTGCTTGACAAGAAATCATTAACCGTTTTACCCAAGTATTTTTCAATTATTTTATCTACAGTCGGTAACAATGTGATGGGCCTATAATTATTAGTGTCAGTACGGCTACCTTTCTTAAATATTGGCCGAATTAACCCTATTTTCAGTTTGTCTGGGTAAGTCGAGAATTCTATACATTGATTTAATAGGTGTGTGAGCACTGGGGTTATTTCTTTAGTTATGTATTTAATATCTTTAGCTCTTATTCTATCGTAGCCTGCACTTTTATTTTCATTCATATTATTAATTATTTTGTACATGTCATTTTCTTGAATTTTGTTGAGTTTAAGGGCTAAAGTTGGAGTATTGGTATATGATTTCTCGTCAAGCAGGGGGTCACTACATGTGTTCAGAACCTTCTTTACATTGTTTTCGAAATCTTGGGCAAACCTATTACACAATTCTTTGGCTTTACTTTTAAATGCCTGCAGTAGCATATCATCAAGCGCATTAATTATTCTACCAGTTAGTCTATTAATGATATTCCACATTTTCCTAGGGTTCTTAAAATTATTACATATTTCTTTTTTTATATAATTGTTCTTAGCTTTAATCATACATTTGTTTGTTTTATTCCTATATTTTTTATATAATAATTCCTTTTGTTTATTTCCAGGGTCTTTTATGTGTAATTGAAGTAAATTATTTTTCTTACAGGCCATATCTTTTAAGTTATTCGTAATCCAAATCTTGCTTTCCCTATTGCAAAGAGGAGCATCTTTTTGCGTCCTAAATTTACAATTATCATATAAACTATTAAATTTACCAGCTATAAAGTCATAAATATCATTAGGGTTTAGCATTTCTAGGGCAGGGCTCCAGTCAATATTGACGAGTTCCTGTCTCACCTTATAATCATCTACTTTGTAATACCCTTGGACCGTCTCCGTCGACAATCCGACAAGAGAGATTCCAGTAATAAAGTGGTCCGCTAATGAATCGCGCACCACCGCGGCTTTGATATAATGAGGTTGAGCATCCCCACTCCGCCTAGTGATGTCACGGATGTAAATGTGGTCTATGCACGATCTGGATGTGCCTCTTGTCGTAGTGTCGACCCTTGTATATTGCGAGATGCAGCAAGTGAAACCCAGCTCTGCTAGCATGTTTTGGTAGGAACCCGTCAAAGGACTGGATACCTTTAGGTCTAGATTAATATCACCACATACCAAACAATTTGAGTCTCTTGGAATTTTTTTTAATAATCGCGATAATTCGCTAACAAATTCACTTACATTACAACGGGGAGGGCGGTAGATAGAACAAACATACGTCTTGTAACCATTCTTCAGCACTAATTCACCAAACAAACACTCAAACGAAGGCCTATTACTAATCTCACTATGTAGGAACGAAACACTTTTATGGGAATACACAATTATGCCGCCTCCTCTTCCAGACGTTCGTAGCTCCGCGTTCATTACATAATCATCGATGTTAAACAGGTTTTTTGTACGGTCGTTCACATTGACTTCAGTAATCACGATCAGATGTATAGTTACTGGGCTCGTCTTAATATTGTATTCCAATTGGGCATGGTTTTTTATTAGCGATCTTATGTTAACATGAAATAACAACAATTTGTTTTGGCTAGCTGACAGGTCACATACAAATTCTTTCCATGTATTATGATTGGTTTCATATATACCTATATCTGTGCTGTCCATAAGAAAACAATAATAATAATACTAATGTTTTGGTTGTTGGCATTCTTGCCACGCGCACTCTAGGTGGCTTGCAGTGCCTTCTTAATGGCGTCTATGTCTCCCGTCGATCGCACATAGAATATTTTTTTGGCCGTATCATCAACACGTGTCATGATGGCACCGTCTTTAGACCACACATATTTGCACAATGACGTGTTCTTTAGCTCATTTTTTGTTTTCCATAGCAGGTATGCCGTGCGCGGAGTCAGCGAGGCCCGCACGTATATTTTTTTTGTTTCACTGTTGCTAGTTCCTTGAATCTCTAGGTCGTTGCTAGTAATGTTAGCTCTCTTCGAGGCACTAAGCCACGAGTTATGGCATCCCTCCCTAAGGGTTACGCAGATCGGAGATTCATTGGCAATACGTGCCGCTTGCGCTGCTCCAGGTCGGACTGGCTTCCTTTTTCTGCAAACGCTAACTATATCTTCCGTTTTTTGCTCTAATAGCCGGCCTACTTTTACCACTATCTGCTTTGTGTCTTCATCCCGACTTTCAACAATACCGCATATTTCTATGTTATTGCATATTTGTGTCTGCTCCATTTTATTTACGTTTTGCTCCAGAGCGTCATATTTGAGCTCCAAGTTTTTATACACATTTGAGAGGTTTTTGTACTGATTATCCATTAATCTCACTTTCATTTCGTGATCTTTCATTTTTTCTTCGTACTCATCTATCTTATCTGTGTAAAACTTTAACGTACTTTGCAATTCGTCCCTGATTATGTTACGGACAACCTGGCGCATTTCGCGCACCTCGTTACGTATCTCATATAGTATTTTCTCCTGTTGCTTCTGTCCTGTAGGTTCTGGATCGGATTCTTCTTCGTCTGGATCGGGTAGTATTACTGAGATACGCTTCGGTCTGCCTCCTGTTGCGGTCGTGCATGCTTGGCATTTCCAGTCGACCGATTCCGTCGACGACAACGCACTGAGTTGTTCTATTGTTAAGGAAGCACAAGACCCGTGTATCCACTTGTTACATTTGCTACATTGCACTCCCGGTGTTTTTTTCCCGATTGTCTTAGTGCATTTAGCACACTTCGCCATATTCCTTCTTATTTCTCTGGTCCAGATTTATTCAAACGGAATGTTTCTTGTACGGCGAAGGTGTGCTACGCTCGTAGGTGGTTTCGTAGCAGGTCGTAGCTCGCGTAGGCTGTTGTTGTCCCTCGCCCGCAAAACCCCCTAGGGGAGCACCTTACGGTCCTGTCGTGTAGGTGTGACAAGGAGGGTCCGAGTTTTTTGCTTGGGCGCTGTCCTTGTAGCGGAAACCAATCGTGCGAGACACCGATTGTATCAGCAAGTGTCCATAAGTCACAGGTCTAGGTCACTGGTCACAAAAGTACAATTAAATGCGAGGTATTCACAATGGATGCGTCCGCTCTCCTCGGCTACGCGCGCCTCACTGAAACAAATAGTTACATACCTTAAATAAATATATATTAATATATTATAATGCAACAAAAAATATGAGTGTATGTAATTAAGTTTTATTATAAAGCTCGGGTTATAATATAAAAATACACAATTTGAATATTAAGTACATACTGTACCTACCTTAATTTTTATATAATAATTAATCAGTGAAAAAATAGACTTCTTTATATGTTAAAAATGTTTTTTATGTTGATTATAAAGATCTAAACAATGTTCATTCACTGGCTTTTACTGTGTTTATTCATTACTTTTTTTTGTTCATTTACTGGGTTTCACTATGTTCATTCATTAGATTTTTTGTTCATTTACTGGGTTTTTGGGTACTTTTTTATAAATTCTGCTATAGCTGAAAAACTATAAACGTAATAAAAAATCGCAGAAATTATTTTGTTGTTTATTAAACGACGATTGATTAAATTAGTTGAAGCTATGTCAGTTATTAATAAATACAGAGTAATGATTTTTCAAAGTTGAACAAATGCTTAAGTGTTCATTCACTGGAGGGTTTACCCTACACTAGAGGCTCAGGTATATATTGTATCCCTGGATTGTCGTGGATTCTATGTTTTTATGTTTCTTTCCATATTGTTTTGTGTGTTATGTTTGTTATTCAATAAAGAGTATTAAGTATTGTATCTACTTTTTATCCCAAATTTGTAGGACACGAAATACTTCTAGAAAAATCGCGTCCCCCGTCACTTTGCCCCCTTCCCGTGGCACGCACAGTAGCAATTTGTACATTTTTGTGCGTGCGGCCAAGTAATTGTTAGTATTAATTCTCCGTGTTACAATGGCCTGCACGCGAACACAATATTTTACATTAAATTTGTCTATTGGGCATAAAACTTGACACGTGAGTTCGTTGATGTGGTTTTAAATTTTGTTTACTTTCGCGAACTTTAGTAAACTTTCATTTGAATGTTACGTGAGTAAAAAATCTAATATTGTTGGTTGTTCAAGAAAGTTTCTTGGGTACGATATTAGCAGTGCCATTTAGCGGGGTCTTCAAGAATTAGTATTTTTAAATTTTTGTGAATGTACTCTGAATGTAGTCTTCATTTCTTAATTATAACCAGGTAGTTTTTTTGTTGTGTATGCACAATGTTTGCTTTAGTAAGTTCATGTGATTTTTTTGTCAAGATAAGTGTTTTACACTAAACCAAATGTCCAGATTTACCCAGTAGGAGGGGCAGTATCAAAATTTTAAAATAAAAACATGGTATTATTTTTATCCAAATTTCCAAGAGTTTAAAATGTGTATGTTTGTAATGTATGTCTAATTTTTCTTACGATAAACGGCTGACGGATTTTTAAATGCTATTATTATCTTTAGATTGAACCATAACAATAAAAAGGTCCATCACAATAATAAAAAAAAAAAGTCATTTTTTTTCAACACACACACACATATCTTCACGCCTTCATTCCCAGAAGAATTTCGAATAACTCTTAAAGCTTGTTGTTTATTCTGTAACTAACAGGCTAAGATGTTTTACAGTGTATTTAAGTGACAGGTGGCGAGTCCATCGCCTAACAATACTACAAGCCTTTATTCCCTTAGTCGCCTCTTACGACATCCAGGGGAAGATTTATGGAGTGGCACTATTGTAAGCAGGCAACCCCACGTATGCATGCATTTAATCAAATGAGAAGGGCTGAATTATTTAAAAAAAAACCGGCCAGGTGCGAGTCGGACTCGCGCACGTAGGGTTCCGTACCACTATACATCTAAATAAATGTTTTTCTTTATTCTTTATTATATTGGAGTTGATTGAATGAAAGGTAAAATGCCGTTTACGATTTATAACGTATTCAAAAAAAACTAATTATTAGATCTCGTTCAAACCAATTTTCGGTGGAAGTTTGCATGGTTATGTACATCATATATTATTTTTACATTTATCATTCCCTTATTTTAGAAGTTACGGGGGGGGGGGACACACATTTTTCCACTTTGGAAGCGTCTCTCGCGCAAACTATTCAGTTTAGAAAAAATATATATTAGAAACCTCAATATCATTTTTGAAGACCTATCCATAGATACACCAAACGTATGGGTTTCATGAAAAAAAAAAATTGAGTTTCAGTTCTAAGTATGGGGAATCCCAAAAATTTATTGTTTTTTTTTCTATTTTCGTATGAAAATCTTAATGCGGTTCACCGAATACATCTACTTACAAAGTTTCCATAGTATAGCTCTTATAGTTACGGAATAAAGTGGCTGTGACATACGGACGGACAGACGGACGGACAGACATGACGAATCTATAAGGGTTCCGTTTTTTGCCATTTGGCTACGGAACCCTAAAAAGGTCTCCAAAAAAGAACATTTAATCAACACATCCCTTTGACAACCCTAACCCAATTAAAAAAGTAAAGTGTCATTGATAATTTGCAAAAACAAATTTGAAATCGCATTCTCAAACAGATCCGGCAATCAGTGGGGTATCGTTCGAAAAACCGTTCGATTTCGGCGTAACGGAGGGATTGTAACCGGATTACGCCGACGCAATCCGGATCGGACCGGTGTGGTTCGCGCCGCGGATTGGCGAAAAAGGGTTACGGGATAGGGTTGCCGATTGTTTAAAGGGTATTATTGATTACATGATTTATTTATTTGGATTGCTGTAATGTACCAGAAGGTAAAGTGGACCGACTTCTTGATGAGGGCCGTGAATTGCCGTTGTATGGGAGCACAGAACCGATGAATCACAAATAAATTATCTGCGGCGCCAGACAACATGCATTCGGCGTTCAATAACGTTATCCTAAATATTTATGATTGACGTAAACTGTCAGACGGTCGCGTCCAGCGCCTACGTCAATTCCATACATTTTGAAAGTTTTCGAAAATCGTTTACGATATGATCAAAGTCATCACCGTCGCTAATAATGCCCAACCAGGTTTTTTTTATAAAAGTTTGCTCCCCATACTTCGTTTGTACGTCAGTCATTCTGGAATTGGCTTCATTTGTATGTTTCAAATCAATTGAGAACCATTTTTTGCAATCGTAAATGGCCTGACATTTGGAATACATGAGAAATCCCGGTTGCTATTATGGTATCCTAGGACCTTGTCTAATGATGGAATTGGAATCTGCCAACTGGATCTCCGATGTAATTAACGTAGACCTGCCCAATTGGAATTTGTTAGTTAAGTGTCGATACGTGGATGATACACTGATTACATTTAAGATAAAAGTAAATCCAAGATAAGTGAACCATTTAAAGAAAAAGGTCACTAGGTCATAAACACTCGAAAATATAGACGCCGGCAGAGAATTCCTCATCTTGGAATTCCTGTTTGCATTTTTTTTTAACTTAAAACGCTTTTTATATGAGTTTGGCATAGCAACCAGGTATAGATGGTACCGTGCTGTGAGTCTGGACCACTTTATTACCTACTTCTATTTAGAAAATATTTTCTTACATAAATATTTGTTAAGTAAAATAGTCTTTGTCCATGTGGAATAGAGTATCTTTTAAATGATATCAGAATTAATTATAAATTAGATAAGGCAAACAACCACCATAACCAGAAGACTAACCAGATGTAAGCGATCTCCACCATTCATGGACACCTGCAACACCAGGAGAGAAATAAACAAGAGCAGATGAGTTGCATCATCACTAGTCTCAGATGTTTATGAACATACCTACTCTTTTTCCAAAAGCCTTTTGCCTCACCTCTCATCCATTCAAACAGAAAATGTGCACTCTATTTATAACAGTGTTTAAGAAAACAACCAGTTTACACGTAACTGCATTAAGAAACATACAAAGCACCTGTTACCAATTTTAAAATCAACTAACAATGTAGCAACCCTATCGCAGTAATTTGTACAAGTGCGTTCCGTGCGACCGCGTAATTACAGATGTTAATTCAATTCAGGGCCGCACGCGACCGGGCGCGATTTTTACACAAGTAATGAGACCTCTGATACCTGGGGTACTCTGTGTCACGGTGTTCGAATGTGTGTACTTGATAAGAGTGGTGGACTGGGAGGGTACTCTACATGATTAATTCCGAATGCAATATTTTGATAGAAGACTTTATTTTTAACCTCACGTAAAAAGAGGTAGCTATTAAATGTGTGAACCGATTTGGTTGCACTTTTTTTATTTGAAAGCAG
Organism: Acleris sparsana; assembly: GCA_923062465.1. Classification (NCBI taxonomy): domain Eukaryota; kingdom Metazoa; phylum Arthropoda; class Insecta; order Lepidoptera; family Tortricidae; genus Acleris; species Acleris sparsana. The sequence continues at coordinate 15,642,128 of OV281303.1, forward strand.
ATTTTCTAGCGGTGGTTTTGAAAGAGGTTTTATTAAAATCGATTAAGCCGTGTAAGAGATATACGCTCTAAAAGAAGGGGTCAGCATTATATCGGGGGTTTTTATCAATCTACTTAATAGTTATCGCTTGTTATTTGAATCAAACCTAACCTAATAACCTATTAATGGCAAGTAAACTGGGAATTTAACCTAAAATAGCTCCAGCATAACGGAAAAAAATTAAGCGGGGATTATTGTTAAATGCGAGACACTACGATTTTGGTAACATTTTGGAAAGTGAATTTGAAGGAATGAGTGTATTTATGATTAATAATGACCGTATTACTTATCATACTTTCCACTAATACTAGTAGATTACCACGAACTAAGACCTCGCGATGTCCCCCTTCCCCCTGCTAACCAACTCCTCCCCTGACCTATCCTGAATTGAAATTGTATCTGCCTTTTCTAAACACTTCTGCCAATGAAGAGACGATCAATGATACTCGAGTCGAACAAATAAACGACCATACGAATGCCAGTATAGACAAAGTGTAAATGTTGGCGAAGAGCGTGTCGGGCCATGCGCAGTGTAGGGTTCCGTTTATTTATAACTTGATCGACTATTACTCGTTAACTTGTCTTGTAAAGGCTAACAAGGAAAGGTACCCAACTGTCCGGCTTCGATTTTGTGGATTTTGACATATGTTAGAGAGTAGTTTAAAATGAATTTTTAGCGGCCCAAACTCAACACGTTGGGAGAAATTGACCTCGAAAGTATTGAAAAGTGACTAAACCCTCTAACTTATATAGAAGTATAAAAAATGCAAGTTTCATAGTGGTTTGATTATAAATGTTTATGTATTTTTGTAAATATTCGTTTTAGCCGATATAACAAAATACGTGCTCATTATTTTTTCATCTTCTTAAACGTTTCAATGACACGGACCGCACATATCGAAATTCCAATAATTCTATCCCGTTTTGAATGCATGGGAGGAAGTGGTTTTTTTTTAAGATTTTAGATTACAACTTTTTCAGCGAAATTGACTATACCAAATAATAGGTCGTAGTTCTAAAAGTTTATTGATACACTTTTCAACGGAGTTATTATGCAGAATTAACAATTCATATAAAGGCATTTCTCCCCGCATAAGTTTACATTTTTTCATAGTCAAAAGTGTCTTAGCTTACCTTACCCATTCAAAGTCATACAGATGAATAGGCGCAAAGATTGGCATGGAAAAACCATTGTATGTTACTAATTCGTTTTGCGGTTTGCACGGTTAACAGTAAATTTTAATGAAATCAAAGTCTTGTGTACTTTTTTAAATAAGGGTTTTTTTGTTTAAGGCATAGAAAAGGCAAACGAGCACACATGCCATCTGATGGTAAGTGGAAACTGTGACCCATAGACATTCGCATTCACAAGACTGCAAGCCTAAGACTGCAAATGCGTTGCCAACCCTGAGGACTAAGATGGAATGCCTCTATGCTAGTCATCTTATCCCCAAACCGGAACACAACAATGCGCAACACTGCTGTTTGTCGGTAGTATAATGGATAAGATGGTGGTAGCGATCCGGACGGACCCTGCACAAGATCCTACCACCCGCAACCGCTGTTTAGATATTCTGAAAACATCATGGTTTCCGGATATCTTAAGCATTATACATTGGAAAATAGCGTTCGTGGTAATAAACTACGATATAATCGATCATCTATGACCAGAGCCAGCCAGTAGCCACAGATGGACGGACGGACAGACGGATAGACGGACTATTGAGATACCCTCTTAACTATAAAACTTAACTTATAACGTGAAGTTACTCAAAACTCTCATAATCAAAGATAATTGTTTTTTAAAACACATTCGTTGTATTTACATTTGATCCAGGATTTTCCAGAATCCACGGCTCTATAGATGAACCCGTAGATTGTTTCTCCAAGATTTTTTTCTATCAAGCTACAAAGTAAAAAGTGAAATAAATGGTTATATTTATTTTTATTCCTCTCCCAGACTAAGCCACTGGTTTGCGCAGCGCCCTCTGGCGATCATTTCGGCCAACTTTTTTCATTATCTCGCTACCTCAGCTATTTTGTTACGATTCGCTTTTTCTCTTTGCTTTCATTGTTAGTTGTTAATCAGGCTATCTGTAGTTAAGTAAAAACGTATTTTATTAAATCTGGTTTGCGAAGCCCAGAGCAGCTGCTTAAGAAGAAAGGCAATGTGGTTTGGGTTTTTACAATGTATAAAATAAAAATATGTTTTTTAAGATGCTACAAAGGTTGACGAAGACACATGTCAGGCTTTAATCGATGGTAAGTGTCATCTGTAATTTCAAGACTGCAACTACCTTGCAAATCATTAAGACTATTCCTGCAATGCAACACAGCAATGCGAAACACGCTACTTGGCGGTAGATTAAAGGGTAAGAAGGAGATAGCAATACGTTATGAGTACCACTTTAAGTTATGAGGGTATATCCACCATGTCAAGTGTGTGACCTGCTTAATGGAACTCGAATGCGGTCCTGTTAGCTTGGATTTTACACAAAAAGGTATCGAACAGAAAGCATCACAATACGTGTATTTGTTCCAGCGCTCAATGTCATAGACAGACCTATAGATAAATGGGTGACAAGTAATACCTACTGTATCAAGGGACGATCTTATACGAAAAATTGATCCTATACTAAATTCTAGGCATATAACATGACTACACAAACTTTTTTATAAACACAATTAAATTATAGAAAATACAGAGTGACTCCTAAGTAATCATTAATAAAATTATTAATATTATATTTCCCTAGTGTCATGGTTACCCTACTTCCTACGTTGAACTGTCAGACTCATACACAACTTGTCTAGTAGAATAGGGTGACCACACGATTGGTAACTTTTACTCTTTAAATAAATATCGTTTACTTCAACAAAGTTTAATTGTTGGTTTTTGGAGTTAATGCACTGATTTGCCTTGAAATCTGCTTTAAGAACCGTGTATACATAACCTAGAAAAATATGTACATATTCATGCTCATCACTAAAATAAATACCCGTTATCTGCGACATTCTCGTCTATACAATACAATACAATACAATGTTCATACAAATCTTTTATATAGTAAAGAGACTTTAAAAGGTACATTTCCACTGAAATCCAATTGCATTGTATGTTTATTCTTTGCGGACGGTCCAGCCCTTCCGGCGCGGAAGCACCGGAAGTTTACTTAGAGGGGGCGGGGAATATCTGGTGGGGTTTGTAGGAATGCCGATACAGAAATGGTGTTTGAGTGATATTAAACTTCTGAAATATAAATATTTTATGACTTACTCAGAAATTGTTAGGAATTTACTAACATAATATTAGGTTAACTTGTGGGTTGTGTTGTGTTACAAATTCATTGCATATTTATACTGTAAATTATAGTGGTTTAAAAATTTGGAGTACTGCAAATAATCTCTTCTATACCTGTGATGTTTCTAGTAACCAAAATAGTTGAGCACCAAGATGCAATGCATATTAATTGTGCTCCTTATTTCAACCGCCCGACACCGAAACAATACGAAGTAAGGTTAAGCCATTGAAATGTGAATGTTCACATTCTTCATATCCTTTAATATCTCTTAGACCTCGTTTTGTTCAACAATAACATGTTAACAGTTAGTATAAGTTATTGAAATTTCGGGGCAAATTCCTGTGACGCGCCGCCATTTATTGAAACGGCGATCTTCGGAAAAACTGAGATGTTCTATTGTTGGCCAGAGTGCGACGGTAGCTCATGTCTGTTTGACATTGCGCCCAGTGAACACCTTGGAACTGTCCTACGTTTTGTTGAACTTAAATTGTATCATGCGTTAAAAAGATAATAGCTACCTACTCTACTCGTCCTAACTATTTACCGCCGATCACTGCGGGATTATGTTGGAGGTACCGTTTGGCTTTTTACCCTATTGCATTTTTTCAATCTCTTCTTCATTCATTCATGTGTTCAGTTGCCTTCCCTTTTTTGTTTTTGTTTGTATTATCATGTCCGATTTTTGTACCTATTTTACTCCGTTTTAATAGTTCTAATTTAGTTTAATTTATTTCTTATTTGCTTACTTGTTAAACAACTACTATTATTTTTTATTTTTCTTCTTTGCCCCGCGGCGACTTGAACAGCTACTACGCGGGAATATGGCGTTTCCACTTTGAAGTGATTTCGCCAGTGTCAAGTATATATGAGTATAAATCAATATACTAATAAAACACAATCTAATCTTCTCTAGGAAGATTGGTGGCAACGTTGTACGATGATATGTAGGACAGAGGCCAAGATAGTTTTAACCTCTGTACCACTGCGAGTCCACTTGAAACGAGAAGTAAGATGCCAGGATACACGAAATAAGTCCAAGTCTTCTATCACTGTGCAACACAAAGGCATTAAAAGTACAAATCACTAACAAAAAAGAACTTTGAACACCTAAATACACAGAAATAAAAACTAAAACAAATTACCTACACATCCGCCATATTTTGACGTTGCAAATGGCCCCCCAACAAGTACTATTTATTATATTCTTTAATTAAATGTTGTCTCTTCGTTTGTGTGTCACGTTGGCGCCACTGAAAAGCTTCGCGGTCTATGCCGTGACATAGTGCTGAGTGGTGTCAATTTCGACGTCTCAGAATCATCCATGGCAACATTATCCTATATTTTTTTGTTTTCATTTTCTTTCCTTCTTTATTGTCTTTGTTTCGATTTCTCTGTTGCCATCCTTTGTTCATGATGTTTTTCTCTGTTATATATTTTATTTTTTATTTTTCTGTGTTCGTCGAATAAATATTTCTATTTCTATTTCTATTTATATTTATATTTTGTCTTCCCTTTTCCTCAACTCTCATCTTGACCAAGATTCCTTACACGATGTGGTTTAGTGAAGTTACAGGTTTTACAACAGAGTGCTGGTACTTTATTTACTGCAATAGTATCTCTATTACTAATTTCTTAGTGAAAATAATATATTGATTAACCAATCACTGCATTACATTCTTCGTCCCTCGTAATATCTCTCAGACACTCATCCCGACACGCGACATGTCGAAACTGGCAGAACTCTCCCCACACCTGAAAGCTTTGTGCACACGGCTTCAACTTATGTGTGGCTTACGGACGTGTACTAGATTTCCGGAAAAACTAACAGGTTCTAAGCTGTTCTTGACGGTCAATACTAGAGAAGTTAAACATATCGAGCTTAAGATCTACACAGAAATCTATCTACACGTTTTGTGTTCTCTTTACTACCTGAACCCTCATGCCTAAGATGCTTCCCAATATTTTAAAAATCCGTGACACGTGTTGTGTTTTTTTCAAACTACGGTCTTTAAAACCTTCTAAACTGCAAAATTATTTTTATTGTTACTCATTCCTTTATAACAATATCGGCTAATCAATTATTGCATTATGTTGTTCGTCCCTCATAAAATTTCTCCTCAAGCCCAAGATGTAATACCTTTATGCTAGATATTTCACCGTTAGTATGAGCCCAAGAGCATGATTCCACACTGTTTTTAGACGTATTGTTTTAAACTCTTCTGTCTATGCTGTTAATTAATAAGAGCTGTCATAACGATGACAATACGATAGCAATTTTGATGTCAGTAATGATAGGTTAAGTATTATCATTGTCATCAGAAATATTTAAAATAATGATTGACTGTTGACTGTCATGAGACGTTTCTTCTTAGCAGTTGACGTGAAAAATTTCCCGTGCGGCATACTATCTGAATTCTTTTATCTTATTCCATAGTGTAAAAAGACATCGTAGAATAAGGTTCCAGCGGGCCTAGTATAGTTGGGTTTTTTTTTTATGGCATAGAGAAGGCAAACGAGCACACAGACCACCTGATGGTAAGCGGAAACTGTGACCCATAGACATTCGCATTCACAAGATTGCAAGCCTAAGACTGCAAATGCGTTGCCAAATAGAGGACTAAGATGAAATGCCTCTATGCTAGTCATTACACCGGCTGTCTTATCCCCAAACTGGAACACAACAATGCAAACACTGCTGTTTGGCGGGAGGTTAATGATAAGATGGTGGTAGCGATCCGGACGGACCCTGCACAAGGTCCTACCACTCGCAACCGTGCTATTATCTCGTGACGAAATGTGGATAAAGCATCCGTCACTCTCGTGCTTATACGTGTTAAAAAGTAACGGATGTTTTATTCAATTTTGTCACGCGATAAACCAAGCCATATGAGGCCCCCTATCGTTGGTTTACCATGCCAAGCAGAATTATGTTTTCAATATTATTAAACTTGATTCGTTCAGAAGGACCTTTGGCTTTTTATAAGCGTTAAAGGTCCACCATATTGAAAGCATTGAACCAACTACCACCGATTTCAAACAAAAGCACAGCTCATATTAATGACGTCAGGCTTTCCTTTCACAACTGAAACCCTTATTGGCACCATTAAAGTGGCACATAACAAACGTTATTTTGATTGCAAGCCATTGCCAGCGACTCCAGAAGTAGCCAGAATTGGTTATACTTTCAAGGATTGTGGTATACAGGGTAGGAAAGGTTGCGTGCGGCGGTCACTCTTAAGCAATTTCATTTGATAGGGTACAATTAGGGGCGGTACGTTCTCGGACCTTGTCCAAAACGCCACTCTACTGATTTACAACGCGTTTTGGATTTATGTTACCTTCTTTCAATGTTGGGTCGAACTATTTATTATTTTGTTGCTGTGACGTAAAGTTGTGGCTTTGAAAATACACTCAGGAGCAAAAATAACGGGTCAGAGTGCGTTTTTCATACTAAAGAGGCTATTTCGAAGCCTTGGTTCCTCGCCAGAGAATGCTTTTAGTGAAATCTGATGATGAATACCCAGAGTATCGATACAGGACTTCTAGAGTGCCTAGGATACCCAACTGAATAAATCTGCGGCTAACGCCGGAATTGTGCATGTTCAGAAAAACATCTAAAATGGCAATAAAATTAAGGAAATCCAAGTGCTGACCCAAACTCTCCCGCTGTGGTGTTAACTGGTTGTGCGATCAGTTAGGTATCTTAAAAACTTTTGACCTCCTCTATTGAACCTCGCAGTATCCACCATTAAAACTCACTCAAAACAACCCCTGGCTAGGAACCAAGGCTTCGAAATAGTCTCGTTTGTATGAAAAACGCACTCTGACCCGGCATTTTTGCTCCTCAGTGTAGTTTCCTTGGATATGATGACTTGCATTAATAGAGTAGGTAAACTCAACCTCCATGTATCTCAGACCCGCTGATATGTAAAATTATTCTCATATGGCTTCCCATTTGTTAATTTTAATATAAAACTATGCCAATTTTCAAGTTGATAGTTTTTATTTTTGCGGAAACAAACAGCTGTGACGTACAGACAGACTCCAACCACCAAACTCTCAGCATATGGTTTTGTCTTTCCCCATTTTGACGAAAGCCCTCTAGTTTCAAAGTTGGCAGATGCAAATTTTGAACAACTCAACCAAAATATGAAGCTCCTCAACTTAAACACAAGCCAGGCTCATAAGCGATCAACTCCAACAAAAAACGCCAAGTATTAAGTTATCCGTCTTACCAATATTAGCAGCTGGTAGGAACTGCTCATTATAACTTGTCCTCTGCTGTTTGACTCACTCACTAACTGCTAATAACTTGCACGCCTGAGTTACGCTTGCTTCAGAAAACTTTTTACACTCGACGATTGGAAGTCGAAAGGCCAAAAGTTTTCAAACCTGTTGTCAAAACTTGGCAGTAGAGACAGTCATGGCTCTATCCCCGTCATTGGCTAGAAATTGCCATCTGGCAATCTTTTGAGAAGTTAAAATGACCTCAGGGCGTTGCGTCCCCTTTTTCATCATCTGAAAACAAAAGGCTGACGTTTCAGCATTTTGTTACCTTCGTTATTTTCTTTTACTTTTGTACATTTTCTTCTTCTTCTTCTTCTTCTTTTTCATATTGTTATCATTGACGTTATGTCAGATCGTGTTAATTTTACAGAAGAACATCCCTTTTACCTTTAATCTGTTGTTAGCATTAGTGTTTGCATTGTTATTAGAGTGCGAGAATAAGCAAATCGGTGGAATTATGAACAAAGGCATTTCATCTTCCTGAGCAACGCATTTCGTCACATTACTTTCTCAAAGTCGTATCAGATCAAATAATTAGATAGGAAAAGCCATAAGCCAAATATAAAGCCATAGAAGTAATGTTCCCTAGATAATAAATACAAATTTCCTGAATAACTATTCGATCAGATACGAGGTTGAGAAGGTAAAGGATGATTTGCATTGGTATAAACGAAACGAAAAAATTGATTACCATGTTATATTGTTTGTTTTAAAATATTTTTGCCTCGACTGCGGACATAAGTTAACTTAGGTTAGTTTTTTGTGAACATTAAAAAAAGCTGTTTTCATTGTTATACCCATTTTCGATATGCCACTCGATATAATACTCGTACCCCGTTATATTTCACGATCGCACCGAATCCGTCTCGCCCTACCAAACTGTTCTCCACGGGTTAACTTTACCAAACTCCGCGTTTGTACACAATCCTGTAGTTTACTATAGCATTTGTTGGAGGATCACAGTTCGTCTTTCTAAGACTTCCGGTCCTTAATCGTGATGTGAATCGTGGCCACGTGCGGTGATAATGAGATATAGGTTATTTCTTTATGATAATTAACAATATTTTATACGTCATCATTAATTTTCATCACGTACTCATTATTATTATAGACATTCTTATTTCTTTGTCATGAGTATTTTAAATAAAATATTAACACCATTGCCTGCGAGTCCATCCGCGTAGAAGTTTAGAATGGTCCAATTTTCAGAGAAAATAACAATTTATGTCCTTTCCTTCCTTCAACTTTAGTTCAAACTATAATTGCGTTTAGCGGTTTAGCTGTGTTAGCGTAACATACAGATGAAATTACTTTTGCATTTAAATTATGGATGGAATAATTTACGTTTTTATCATCTTATTTTTTACATTATTTTATTACTACAGAGTATTAATTATTTCCTGGTCTCATCTTTTAGCCATACTGTACCTTCAATAGATCAAATCAGAAAATCCATTGACTCAATATCGGGTCGAATTCGTAAGGTAATTAGGTAGCCGGGCTCGAATAGCGGAAAATAAAGAGTTCCGTAGTCTTGTCTGGCAATTACTAGACGAGTGACAGCGACCTGAGCACTAAAAACTGCTTTTTATGAACCTCGTTTAGTAAGAAGGTGCGGTTCCGTCTTTGTGGTAAAATGAAGCTGCTTTTAAACTATTTCAAATTCATTTTTTTATGGCATATAGAAGGCAAACGATCACACGGGCCACCTGATGGTAAGTGAAAACTGTGACCCATAAACATTCGCATTCACAAGACTGCAAATGCGTTGCCAACCGTGGGGAATAAGATGGAATGCCTCTATGCTAGTCATTACACCGGCTGTCTTATCCCCAAATCAGAACAAAACAATGCGAATACTGCTGTTTAGCGGTAGGTTAATGGATACGATGGTGGTAGCAATCCGGACGGACCCTGCAAAAGGTCCTACCATCCGCAAAACTTGTAAATGTACGTAATAAGGTGTTGCAAAATTTGCTATAAGTATCGCTATATCTTGCCGCTAGGCATTTGATATGTCTTGTCATGATAGCGCATGCGCAAAATAAAATTATAATCGTACAGTGAGTATAGGACGGCATGAAGGTTATATCATATTTGTTATAGTTAGAAATTGTCAGATAAATGTTCCGAAAAACAGTGCTTTTTGTCCTAAGAAATTAAAGAGAGATTTTTATAACCTCGCTAAGTCATCTAGTCTCGATATATTGTGTATTAGTTCACCTAAGAATATTTTTATGAGTTGTATTTGATAAAACTAGTTAATCTAACGGCGTGTCTAATTCAAAATCATAGCTCGAACGTTACACGTGCTCCGGCGAGTGAAAGGAACGGAGTATCCATTAGCAGTACTGTGGTGTTTTGGAGTAAGATCCTGGAGGTGCGTCGCCATGTTTCACACTCCTGATAAAGACTTAAGATGGGAGACTGGGTCGTAGAGCATTGTACGCCGTGAGCGTAATAGTTTCCCATCTAGGATTGGATCCACGTGACCTGTGGAATGTCTTGAAGATTTATTCAGTGCCCGTATTTTGATGATTGATCAAGAATTTGTGCACCATCTCGATAAGGCTTTTGTTTCTTCTAGCCCGACTATCCTCGCCTACACCTAAGTTCGACCACCATGACGCGCCCTTACCTAATGGTGGGGCGGAGCTCACAAATGCATTTAATGGAACTAAAAATAGAAGAACAATCTAGGTATTAGCTTGTTTAAGCTGTTGTTATTGGAGTTGTTGTTGTTGTGGCTTTAACTACTATTCTACTTGGTAAAACCATATCGCTTTTAACGTATTGTGGTTTTGATAGCTTTTTTTCTTTTAACTATAAAATGGGCAGAAGAAGCCACAGGTAAATGCTAGTTTAAAAAAAGCTAAAGCCGCGTACCTAAAGAGCGGAGTTTCCTGCTGTTATGCTAATGTGTTATTCTTACACTTCCACTCGGTTATGCTACAAGCTAAATTGTTTTACGGAAGCATTTTCGCTAAAGAATTTTCTAGAAAACGGGCGTAATAAAAGTCCAGCGTTCAGGTTTTTATTGCCAAAGTTTGGTTTTTTGTTTAGTAGTGAGAGAAAACTAATGTAAAGGGTTTTAATTACGATAAATTCATTCGTATAATTTTAAAACTAGAATGTATTTCATGAGAATTAAATGTGGAAATAGTAATGTTTCGATGAGACTCGGCACATCTTTATGATATATTTCCTGAATTATTATTTTTTGATTTCCGTGAGCAAATATCTTGAGTATAATTCGTCCAGAATCTAAATTAACTATGTACAAGCGTTATCCTACCCTATCGCCAAGCAGCAGGAAACGCATTGTTGAGTTCCAGTTATGAGGTAAGACAACTGGAAAAAGCCCACTTACTCGTACCTCTCTTCTCCCTCTTTTTTCATACTCCTATTTTCTCTTAACCATATAAACCGGCAGGTTTAAATTGTCCCACCAGAGCATACAAACAACATATTATGGCGTGCTTGAGTCGCTAAAAAAATGTATGACATTGCTCGATCGATCGACCGTTCAACAAAGAAGGATAACACCTCAGAGGCCATAAATAAGATGCTTTTGAATACGTCAAACATTTTCGAAAAGTGGCCAATTGTATGGAGTTGACAAAAGCATTCGAGGCGACATTCCTTACGTCAATTCTACATATTTTCGATAACGATAACCTTACCTAGGAGAACAAATATACGTTACACTTTTTCTCGTTTAACTTCCCTGTAGCATAGATAATAATCATTTAGCATCATTGCTGACATTGACATCTTGCTTTATTTTATTTTGTGAATCAAGATTAGTAAAACCTTGACCAAATGTGTTACTCTCTTAAAAACGTAGTCTGTCGTAGAGAGTACCAAACACATCTTAGTGCGTGCATTCTCAATTTGGCAGCCTTATGCGTTCGATCTTACAGAAGCCGTGCTGCCCAATGGAGAATGCAGGCTCTGACGGGACTACTTAAACTTGCCGGTGCGCCGCCTTCACTCGTTCGATCGAACGAATGCCGTTTTTAAGAGAATAACACCCCAGCTAACCTTACCGGACTTTTTCGTATATTACTACCTAATATTGTAAATATGTTCGTTATAACTTCGCGTGCGCGGGGTTCTATTAGGTAACGCACGCTTTAATTTGATCTCTATCAGCCGCATACCATGACACGTATTTAAAGGTTTTACACATATTTCGGTGGCGTGCCTAGTCGACCCCATGATAATTGGTTTTGGCTAGACGGGCTTTATTATTTTAGTAAAAATATGACGAAATTATCTGACGATAAATAAGGTAACGAGAGTTTATACAAAGATACGAGTAATTGAGTTGAATCGGCCAATATAAACTCTTTTACCAAGCTTTGACGTTTTCAGTGATCTGATTCTATTGGCTGACGAACTATACCACGTGTTTTTTGTTTACGTTTGGTTTAGCATCGAAATAAATGTAGTATAGCATAGCATGACTGCTATAAGGATTCCTTCAAAACGCCTGAATTTCCTCTGCGTTATAACCCGTGACGAAAACATTCATCAAACCATCGCTAATGTTGAAAGCTTTCTTTGTGTTCCACTTAGCGTAACCGGGCACCTTACGAGTATTCACTTTGCACGCATTTAGGCTGACTGTAGACTTACCAGAGGTGTATTCTACTTGAGCTAAACCTCATTGCTTTTGACATATACAGGATGGTAAAAACGAATGCCACATGGACGTCAACTACCTTAAATACTAGAAATAAGACCTGCGTTTCTTGATCTTGCATTTTTTCTGCCTTGCCTGGGAATCGAACTGCTTATCACAAAACAATAGAGTCGTGTTTTATGATACACATCGAAAGGGTCATTGAAAGTGATCATTTATATGTAATACACGTACACCTTTAAACTTAATAGAAACCGTAAAAAGAACACGACTTTGTGTTGCCATGAGTTCGTTTCCCAATTAAGGCAGACGATTTTTTTTAAATTATATTTTTAAACATAAAAGTAAGTGTCCTTTCGTAGAATTTGCCATTTCTAATTTTTAAGGTATGCTGAACATGTGGCGGTCGTTTTTTTCACCTTGTATATTTTTTGTTTTGAATTTGGCCGCCATTACTAACCAGTAAAATAAGAGTTATCATAACTTTGACAATATTGTAACGTTTCAAAAGCAATTAGGTTTACTTTGAGTAGAAAATAGCCTCAGCAAGAATACATACATATATACTTTTGCGCCTGTCTCCCAATGGGGTACGAAGAGACTATGGAACGCCAGGGTGCACCCATCTAAACCTACAACTTTCGCTTCCTCTACATTCATCAATCTCTTCATGCACGTACGTTGGTTTCAATTTTATTATTATTGATAGCCGGTTTTGTCCAACTGCTGGGCAAAGGCCTCCTCCCACTTTTTCCAGGTTTCTGTATTCTGAGCAGTTTCTGGCCAGTTCTTCCCCAAATTAATACTCATCAGCATTATTTCAGCCTCAAGACCTCCAATGCTCGACATAGGCCTCCCCCAAGGCTTGGCATAAGCCCTGGTCCTGCGCCGCTTGCATCCATCGGTTTCCAGGAACCTTAGCACGTTGTCGGTCCACCTCGTTGAAGATAAAAATGTCAGGAAACTTCTCTTTTACTAAAGGCATAAGCGCAGATCAGATATACATACATACGTCACGCCTTCATTCCGGAGTGGGGCAGGCTGAGCCACAGAATTATCAACAACTTGTTGTTAATTCTATTACCACATTTTGTACAAACGGGCTAAGATATTTACCAGTGTACATTAGAGACAGGTTGCAAGCCCATCGCCTAACAATACTACAGGACTTTTTAATCCCTTAGACGCTTCTTACGACTTGTACATGAGATATTTTTAAGCATAATGTTGGATATTTTTTTTCTGTACGCAGTGATCATTGACAGGATGTTCTAGTGTTCAGTCAGAAACAAAAGTACAAAAAATGAACTGAAATATAATTTCGCTTTTACATAACGGTCATGGATACATATATTCAGTAGTACAAAATATATGAAATATCTTCAATATGTTTTTTTCTACATTTCACAAATCGCAGTTGCAGCTCCTAGTCACCCACCTTCGATCAGCCTAAGGACCACCACCGGATGTACGTCGGGTCGCCGTCTCGCGGCGGCTAAGTAAACATCCGCCCGCGGCTCCGTCCGCCGGATGTGAGTTCTCCCATTTGCCGCTAACGGGAGCACTTCCGGTTCGTGTTTTGTGTATGGATGTGTCCGTTGGTGCTGATAAAGATTTAGTATATGGTAGTCCTTTCAGGCCTATCCAATTTTCGTACGAGTACTGCTATTAGAAACCCTGTTACTAGAGATAGGGAACGACCCGGGCAAATACTTATTTAAAAGTGAGTATTTATCACGCGTATTTACTTGGTAAATGCAGTGCGAGAGGTTTTAAATAGTCTTTCGAGGTCGGTTAGACTCACATTAGAGCGTATATGTGCACGTGGTCTCTTGCGTGGATTCCGTCGTTGAGCATCACTGAAGTGTGCGTGTTACAACTACAAGAACGCGTTACAACTACAAGAATGGCCGACCCGCTTTCGTTAGACAAAACAGCTGAGAAGATAAATTAGGAGTTCAATATCGTTATTCAAAATGAAAAAATATATTGACGTAAGCTGTCAGACGGTCGCGTCGAGCGCCTACGTCAAACTAATTTATATTTTTTCAGATTTCGAAAATCGTTTCATGTCTAGCCTCACTTCTAGGCCTTACTGTACTGTAAATTACTTTAAAACCTACGAGTATCATTCGCTTTTAACCTTAGCCTTTCCAAAATATGCACACTAAAGAGGTTTATTTGCTTTTTGAACTGTGTAGAAAAATAAATAATATGTTCAAAATACACAGACACAGAGACTGCAAAACTAGAGAGAAAACGAGTATTTTCATTATTGCTTTACAAAGTCGATATAAAGTGAAGTTGTTTTAAGTATACTAACGCCTCGAACTGCAAAACTACTGCAAAATCGTGATACGAATTTGAACTATGCAATGCACAAGCTGAATTTCGCGGCTACGCAATTTCCAAGCGATAGAAACAATTTTGAAAACTTTCTATCAACTCAGTAACTGGCCGCTTTAGGAGATGCCATTCAAAATTATTTATTTTGTACGCTCAATGGTAAGTTTAAAAAAATTCGACAATCCCATTTCTGCCCCTACAGTTAGCACTGGAGCTGGGAACCTTATTCTGGATCTACATTAAATATCACTGCATTTTATTAAAACATGATCATATGTCTTTGTTAATCAATAATCATGACTGTGGATACAAAGTGGTTAGTAACAAAACATACAACAAATAATAGAGTCAAATATTACAGTATTTTGTTAAAAAAAGATAAAAGATGTTTATTCAGTAAGTAGGGCGCACGGGCACAATGACACGTTAAAAATCTACCACCGCTTCGCAAGAGACCACTGCTGAGAAGAAACGCCGCAAGAAACTCAACAGTCATAAGTTTTTTTCAAATACTACTTATGATATTATACAATTATAAAGCTTAACCTAGCATTATATAAAACAATGAATTTAATATAAAATAAAAACAAAATATATTCAAGCGTAGCTTGAGCAGGAAAATGTGTCAAAACTAAGAATTTTCATAGTGAGTAATAAGTAGTAGTAATAAAAAAATATATATATTTAAAAAAATATACTTTCATATGACAGTGCAAGAAACCACCACGTACATTTTCGATACATTAGTTAATAACAGTTTGGCAGTTCTTTCGTGTAAATTTTTTGTAAATAACATTGGTGTTGTTAGAAATAGTATTTGTATAGAACTGTTTAAAAAAAAAGTTATTTAGAGCGTGTTAAGTGATTAAAAAGTAGTTATTAGTAGTACCAAAGTAACTGAATAATTACGCATTTTTGACGCCGGCGTTGCAGAGTCCATAAGTGGCAGTGACCACGTCCCATCACGTGGGCCGTCTGCCAGAGAGATATTCCATCGCAATAAAAAATAAATTATCCTTAGAAGCATTCGCATTCCGGAAGTCAGTGATGTGGAGACTGAACCAGCCCAAACGGTTCCAATAGCTGTCCTACAGTTTCCACACGACCAACAATGGAGATGCAGCAGAACCAATTTTTGGACATAATTATGTTATTCTAGCTAGCTTTGGAAAATAAGTTAAGGTGCCCAAGCTTTGTTTATTTGTAACATGCTAATCTGTTTATAAAAAATAAACACAATCTTGTAACTACCTAACTTCTTGAGGTTCACATACAGAAGTAATTCTACTCTGTTGCTTTTGAAATATTATCGTATTATATTTTTTTAACTCATCGCTCGTTATTGTCAAGTAAATAAGAGATATCATAACGTTGAAAAAACGATAACAATTTCGAAAGCAATATTGTCGGTGATATTGCAATACTACTTAACTAACAAATTCAATAAGTTGCAAAATATACCTTACTAGCTTTTTTCCTAAGGAGGAATTTGCATTATTACGAGTTATTGCAGTATCACCGATAATATGATTTTAACAAGTTTTTTTTTGTTTTTTGATTATGACTCAGGAACAAACCCAGGAGCACATCATTCAAATATCTACCCTAACTGAGAATGGAACCCGGGACCACTAGCTTTGTAGGTCGAGTCACTACCAAATAAGTTAACGATCTCATAATTTTCTTAGTAATCTGTTATTTTCGAAAAAAAAGGAATAATCGCACACAAAAAAATAATCCGGAAACATAATAAATCTGACAGAACACGGAGTCCCTTATTCAATTGGACGTACTAAAATTAAAGGGTCCATCGGTCGAGTGACGGTCGTTCGTCCGGCTGCTTCTTCCCGGACGGCGTTCACTCAATGGGCACCTGGGGATCTGGGCGGAAGACACGGGGAGAGAGTTCGGACGTGACTGCTGCTTTTTAAATTAAGTTTTAGGTTAATTTTTTGAGAATTTAATGTTCAAAGATATATTAGGTCATTTCTATAGAAATAAACTGTTGAACAGTAATCAGTTCGGCTTCACCAGAGGACGATCCACAACTGATGCAGCATCTGTACTCATTGAGTATATATACAATATTTGTGAGAAATCTTGTGAGGTATTAGGAATTTTTGTGACCTTTTCAAAGCTTTCGATTTCGTAGATCATGCAACTCTTATATTTCTAGTACATTATGATCTGTCAAGTCTTTTATATCTTTAGTAATAGATTACAAACTGTTGTTGTAAACCAAACATACTCCATTGGAGCAGCTGTTACATTAGGTGTGCCTCAGGGCTCTATATTGTTCTTTCTTTTCTTATTTTTGGTTTATATAAACGACTTATCACCCGTAGTAAATAACCTTTAACGGAGTCACTTATTCAATCGAACGTACTAAAATTACAGGATCTATCGATCGAGTTACGGTCGTTTGTCCAGCTGCTTCTTCCCGGACGGCGCTCACTCAATGGGCACCTGGGGACCTGGGCGGAAGACACGGTTTATATTTAGTGTCTTTTCACTCATCTTATTTTTTTTTTTTTTGCAAATTATTAAAATGCAAATTGCAAATTAAAACTCATCAAATTTAAACTTTAGATTCAGACCAAAGGCATATTTTCTCTAGAACTTTACTATGGTCTGATATATCAAATAACTTTCTTTATTAAGTCCCAAATAACTTGGCAACTCAGTGCCTATCTATTTTAATAGAATGAAGTATCTCCGACGGTAATTGTTGTCCGTGTGTCCTCAACACACAAAGTACAAACCTTAGCCCAGCCTCTTTCAGATTAGACGAGATGAGATTAAATGACCGATTCCTGACAATGCCACAGGGACCCTATTTGGGTACTCAACGTCAATTTGACCTGTGGGTTGTATAAATAAACTATTGCTTTAAACGTATAGCTACGAGATTCAATATTATCTTGTAATAGATTATCGTTACACAAATATAAGATATTATTACAAAGATAAAAAAAAAACGAATTAATAAACGTCGTCTCAATATGCGTCAAAACTGACAGTTTTCTATGGTATGACGTTTACTTTGACGTATCTTGTGACGGGTATCATAGCTAATATGAGTTATTAATACGTCCCTAAGACTTTAAATGCGTTGCCCACCCTGAAAACTAAGATGTCTTAGCCCCACACTGTAACAGAAGAATGCGAACACTGCTGCTTAGGAAAGGATTAATGGATAAGATATATAAGATGGTAGCGATCTCGACGGACCCTGCACAAGGTCCAATCGCCATTTAGTTCCTATTAGCAATAAACGACCTTTACGCGAACGAATAAGCGGGGAAAAGTTAGTTCACAACATTGCTTATTTGATCCACACTACTCAATTTATTTCAAGAGTATGTGTTACAAACAGTCGCATTCTTTCTCTGATAATATCATTTAATACGACCAATTGCCCCTCAAGAGCATAATGTATATTCTCCGAGACTCAATTGACATTAATATGCAATTACTTGGAAATGGTTCTAAAACCAACAAAGACCTCGCTCCGTTACAACTGTGCTACAACCAAGAGGGTGCATATAATAATACTCTAACAATGAAAAGAAAACTTCGTTAAATCGAACGGAAGCAATGAATTTTTATGAGCTATGTCTGCGATATTGGTAAGTATAGAAAAGACAAAGAAAACAGTATTATTAGCAATATCACAAAGCAGGTTGTTAAGGGAAGATATATAGCAACTACTAGTTATAATAAAAAGCTTCACGGGAAGAAACTAGTATAAATGTATCATTGGTTTTAGATAGAATGAGTGGTATTAAATTGTATGTAGGTATATACTCATTATTGCACAAGAATAAAAATAAATACAAAAAGACAAGTACAAAGGCGAACATATCAATATTTTTAATAAAAGTTCCAGCCGAAGCAGGAAGTTATGACTTGGCACAGCAGAATGCGTGACACAAACACTACCCAATCAGCTCTTATAGGTTACGTGTTACTGAACAGCGTGTGGGAACCTGCATAGTAAATGCCAACGTTTCGTTACAAGAACCTCACCTGGCAAAAATAGCAGAGAAACATAGCCGAGACAAATATTTAAAATATTATCTAGCTGCTGAGGAACTACGAGCTTCCTTTACTCCTCCAATCATCTCTTGCGATGGAGCCCTTGGGATTGAAAATAACAGCTTTTAAAATAAACCATATTCACAAAAGATTTATTGCCTTAAAGTAAAGGTGCAAAATTCAGTCATAATAGCTGTTTACATCAGAGTAAGTAGACCAAGAAGACACATCAGAGCATTCAAATGCGAAGATGGAGCCGGAATCCACTAATGATGTTTCCAATCGTATATTGATTTGCGTTACCTTCACATTAGTCTCAAAATGACTAGCATAGAGGCATTCCATCTTAGTCCTCAGGGTTGGCAACGCATTTGCAGTCTAAGTCTAGTAGTCTTGTGAATGCGAATGTCTATGGGTCACAGTTTCCGCTTACCATCAGGTGGCCTGTGTGCTCGTTTGCCTTCTCTATGTCATAAAAAAAAAAATGATTTTAATTTACGTAATTTTACTGTGATAAATCATTTTATGGTTCTGTAGTCAAACCGGGAATCCTTATAAATAGTTTCGCCATGTCCGTCGGCCCGTCCTTTCATCCGCAGCTTAGCTCAGAGACTCTTATGCCCGTATTAATAAACTGATCTCAACTCTAATGCTCGTCTCGAGATGCGTCAAAAATGACAGTGCTCTATGGTTTTGCGTTTACTTTGACGTATCTTGTGATGGGCCTCACAGTCAAGATGAGTTTATTAATACGAGCCTTAGTTCTATAAAGCTGTTATTTAGCATGAATACACAAATAAGTCACGATAAATTAGTTATTTAACTCAACCTAATTTCTTACAACTGGGCCTCTACTTTAACCATATTGCTTTTGCCATGTTATCGTTTTGTTTTCACCTCCGCCGCCATTACTGTCTAGTAAATAAGAGCTAGTATAGAAGCCCGATTTCGGAAATCTATGTAAGTGTCAGAGTAGAACTGTAGAACTGCTGCTGAATACAGAGTTGCGACCGTTTCGCAACTATATTTCTGTGTCTTGATATTGTTGTATCTATGTAATGTGGTTTTGTTTTGTTGCGAATAAATGTCTCTTTATCTTTATCTTTATAACTGTTTGGGGCGAACTCCTAGTGATTAATAACTATACAGTCACCTTCTTCACACCTTGCAGTATAACTGAAGTCAGTAGGAAGGGACAATTAGATTCAATGGGATTCCACTATAATTATAATGCAGACTATGCATTGGAAAGCAATGTGCCCAAAAAATATCAAGCACGCTCTTTCAGATATTTTGCTATACAATCTAACAGATTTCCTTGTCTCTCTCAAGCTTACAATGGTTTTAATCTTTAACACCTTTTGCACTAAAAGCGATAAAAACAGACTATCGCCATGCGGTAAAGTATCGCCCACAGGCGTAATTACGGACACATCTTCGCCTCGTATCACGATAATATCCAAGCAATTTGGCGTTTGTTCTTTCACAGGTCCAATAAAAAACGAAAGGTTGCCGTAAAAATAATCCTCTCAATGATAGTAAGTACCTAGACGTATGCATTAATCAAAAATAAAAATAAAAACTTTTCTTCAATATACGCTCAATATACGGAGCAATGAAAACGGGTCACTTTCTATAGTGATTCAATATAAAGTGACCCGTTTTAATTGCTGTTGAGTGCCTACTTGCGAAAGCCTTTATTAATTTTATTGAGTCGCGTGCGTTTCTACCTAGCAAATAAGAAAGTTCTTATTAATATTTTAATCATAAAAATGTTAAGTTTTTAATATATCTGACGTTGTGCGGCAACATTTGCCAAGTGAACTCCTACCATGAAATAAGGTATGAAAATATTTAGCATCTATGACTTAAGTTTACTATCCATTAACCTATCGCCACCCAATATCTTACCCCTCAACGATATCATCAGCTGTTCACCTTATCGCAACCCCAGTTTCCTTCGGACTTCGTACCCAACATTATTTTTCCTCATTCGTCATTCTCTCTCTTCCTAATACACATTAACTGCCAAGAACCCTACAGGTGAGTCCATTTTGTATGAAAATCAGAGCTCTTGGCAGTGAATGTGTTAATCCCACGTGGTGGTGGGATCAGCTTTCCTGATCGTTCTCCTCCACTTTGCTCTGTCCTCGACATCGTCCTCGGATGCCTGACTTTCGTGCGTCCTTCGGAACTACATCCTTCCACCTTGTTTTGGGTCTACCCCTGCGTTTATTACAACGAGAGATTGAAAGATGTAATGCCAGGTCACCAACGTAGTCACGCGGCGTCGTCTTCACGTGGTCACCATTCTATTTGACATTCATAGCAATGAAAACTGGTCCAACCACTTTTGACCTGAACTGATGATAAAAACTCCATACCTGATTCGAAGACCTACATTTTATAACATCAGCTTACACCATCGATCCTTTATTTATAATAAACGATAAAGAACTTCATTGAGACGTGGTAATGGTCGCCGGGGGGTATAATTGGGATCGCATCCTCGTATCGCGATGTATATTATACGCAATTTTGTGTTCACGCTTTCACAAGTTCATCGTGCAACGGGAGTTGCCACAGCAATTTGGGGTATGTTTTTTTTTTTATGGCATTGAGAAGGCAAACGAGCTCACAGGCCACCTGATGGTAAGTGAAAACTGTGACCCATAGACATTCGCATTCACAGGACTGCAAGCCGAAGACTGCAAATGCGTTGCCAACCCTGAGGACTAAGATGGAATGCGTCTATGCTAGTCATTACACCGGCTGTCTTATCCCCAAACCGGAACACAACAATGCGAACACTGCTGTTTGACGGTAGGTTAATAGATAAGACGGTGGTAGCGATCCGGACGGACCCTACACAAGGTCCTACCACCCGCAAAACGACGTTTATACGTTTAGTTTTTAACTTGATTTGACCGGTAAAAAAATTAAAACTAGTTTTGGTATAAACAAAGAGCATATCGCGGTTTATGTCGGTTAGTTTCCAATTTAAAAAAAGGCACAATTTGTACTTAAATATTTGTATTTGTGTTGCCAAGTCTTTGTCTCATTTCTACACAGTAACACAATAATGTAAACACTGCTGCTTGGCGGTAGGTTAAAGAATAAGATGGTGGTAGCGATCACCACTATTTCTAATTGATCAAACATTGGCCGTTGAGTGAAACACGTTTCAATTGTTCGTATAGAAATATTTCATTAAACCGACTCCCGTGCCATCAAACATAGCTAAAGGAATATTTACGTCGTAAAGCAACCTTATACGATCGGAATTACATGGAGCGCTCAAAAAGTATCATAATTCTTAAAAGGGTAACGAAAATTCAACTTTCTGCTTTGTTGTTAGGGTAAAATTTTAAAGGTTGGTTCTTTACACGTTAGTAAAAAAAAATTTAAGCGACATTAAAGTAGCATTATAGTAAAACAGATCCTTACGTGTTTTTTTTTCTTTTTAATTTACCTTTATTAACTCGGTAAGTAAAAAAAATTCAAAATCAAAATGCATAAAATATATTCAGTAAATTGGCCTCATGAAGGCTCCTTTACACGTCGGTAATATGGAGTGAATCTACTAGCGCTTCAGACAAGACCATCATTGCGGAGAAGAAGCGCCGCAAGAAACTCCAGCAGACCGTCATTTTTTCCCATAATAAAATACAATAATACTTAAAAGGAACATTACACAAGGTAATGAAGTAATAAATAATTATTTTTAAACTAACACCAATAAAATCATTATAAATGTAAGCTCAATAATTTTAAATAGGAGATATAAAGCAGTACTTAAATAAATAAATAAAAATGGAATTCCTTTGCAGTATAAAACTGATAAAAGAGTGTCAAAGTATCTAGCGTAATTTATTAGTTTTAATTGAATTAGGTTTGACATCAACATGACGGAGTAAATAGATTTGCAAATTGATGGATGCTGTGTTATGTAATAAAACATTTAAAAAAAAAAAGTGTAGTATAATGGTGCTGAAAAAAAGGATCCAAAGAACGAAGCTCTTTTCAAATAATGTATGTACCAAATGACCCATTATTAAGAGAACACTAAGTTACACGGCAACTACAGATACACGCTTCCCGTATATTGTAGAAAACTTATGATAATATGCATGTAGATAACTGATAAAGTTATGTATGCGACTGTGCACATAATTAGGCATTAAAACACTCGTTTATTAATTACTCTCATTATGCAACAGTCACATAAACTACTGTTATAATGGTACAGTGAAGGGGTAAATAGTGGAAGGGGGAGACCTAAGAATAGATGGAAGAAGTCTGAAAAGAGCGACATGTGAAATAACGTAGTAAGGTAACAGCTAATATGAATGTTTGAAATAAAAAGGCGTCCTGCTCTGACCCCGACTAGTAAACGGAATAAGGGCAAGTTATATACAGCAGTGTTCGCATTGCTGTGTTCCGGTGTGGAGATAAGACAACTGGTGAAATTACTAGCAATTGCGGTCTTAGGAATGCAGTTTTGAGATTGTAGTCTTGACATTTCAAATGTCTATGGGTCTCAGATCCCACTTACCATCAGGTGGCCTGAGTGCTCGCGTGCCTTCTCATTGCCATTAAAAAAAAACAGCTGATAGGATGTTTGAAAGAAAAAGGATTACATGAAGATGATTATAATTTATACACTAAAACAAGAATTCCACTGATGACCAAAGTACCGGGGCACTTTACACATAATTTCGAAACAAAATGACCCATTATTTTGCTCGCAAGTACATAAGCGCACCTTATCTAAGCCACGCCGCCAATCAGAAAACTTCCTTAAAGGAAGAGCGCAATCAAAAGAAAATTAGCGTGGTCCTTCTTACAATTTCAAATGGAAAAAGTTGGAGGTGACACAGTTAGGAGATTAAAATCAGTACGACATATTTTATGCATTTTGGCTAAAGTAAAGATAATTAATGTATTGATTGTTGCTAAAAAAACTGTTCGTTTAAACCACATCAAATTTGATTAGGGCACGTTAGTATAAGTAAGTTTGTATATGTACCTACAATAGTGGGGGTTTTTCAACAAAATACGATGTTTATGGTGATGATGATATCAAATATGAAGCCATCATTTAAAGTAGGTATATTTTTTAGGTTAGCCTGATACATTTATGTACATGTTATGTATTTTAGATTACCTCTAAGTAGTTTTTTCTATACATCGTTGATTCTTAAACTATACTCTGATTATTCTGAGATGATGCCTGTGACAGCCGTATTTCCTAATTTTTAATATACTATTTCAGAATAATAAGCGATTCATTATTTTGAATTCCTGGACGTCTTTAGGTTTGTACCGAATTAGTATTTATGTAAAGTTAAAGTCTAATAAATGTTTATATGAGCTGTCTAAATGTTTCGTTCCCCAACTTTATTAATACATTCTATCTAATCTCCTTTTAGTCAAGTTAGTTTTGTCACTTTAAGGTTATCTTTAAACTGCTGCACTGATCTATCAAACGCGTTAAAGCAACGAGGTACCAAAGTGTGCAGGTACTTATAATCCCGACTGTACCATTATACATTTTAAACAACAGTGTAAATTATAAACGCGTCATTAGACTACAGATATGGCTGTAATTGTATCGTACCACATGTTATCTGTACACTGCGACCGCTGGGAACCAATTTGTCGGACGCCCGGGACACACTTGGATTAATTAAAACCGAGTTGAACCATCCTATGATCGTAATGCGGTTGTTTCCATGCAATTCTGCCCAGGATATAATTTAAAGTTCACTGAAATATGAAATTAGCGCCAGAGGGTTACCCTAGTTGGCTATGTAATGTTTATTGTTTTAAATTGGTTGACTCCAAAAAACACGTTAATATTGTTGGTTGGTTTAATGCCGCCCTCAAAAAATTAATATATGTAGGTATGAAAAGTTAATTGCAATTTTTAGGTCAAACGTTTTAGGTCAAACGATTTTATGCCATATGATACATTATGCGAAAAAAACAAGATGGATTCCGATAAAGACTCAATATAATACTCTACAAATGGTTGATCGACCAAACAATTCCCTACTATAATGAAATAAAAAGTAAGAAGTGAAGTGGACTCAGCTATGAGCAGCAGTGCGGGTTCGCCTTCGTAGGCCGAGCCGTATTTCAAGTTTCGGCTTTGGTTAGAAAGCTGGCAGGTAATAAGCTAGCCCATTCTATGTGCCCTTAGTAAGCTCCTCCATTTTGACTATGGATCCCTCTCAGTTCGGTAGAAGTTTGAAAGGGTATGTCTGGCTTGCACGGTGTTAAACCCCTTTGCGGGTCAATCTATTGGAAAAGGGGCACATACTTTGCCTGGACACGTGGAGATACTTCCAGCTAATGATCTCTTCAATCATGCATCCAGCCATCCAATCAGCTTGTGTCCACTGTTAGGCTTTTACGAAATAATGACTGGATGGGTAGAAGACTTTCTAATCACGTATTTCTTCCTCTTGGGAAGCACTTGAAGATAATGACTAAACTGTAAGAGACCGTGCGGCATACTCATTATACGGTCCTACACGAATAGCATCCATTGTCCCTCCGCCATGTTAAGGATCTATCCATAAGTTTAGCCTAGTGAGGCTAAGATTTCTCAATCCCTACCTTAAAATTTAAGTGCTTGATGTGGCTTAAGCGACTCGTCTGCCCTGAGTTATAGTTCCAAGTGAATTGTGCATAAAGTGCGAGTTGCTCAAAGAGCCATAAAACGTGCTATGCTGGGGATCTTCGCCGTAGATCAGGTTCCTAATACGAAAATTCTTTTTAGAAACTGAAGTTGGACAAATGCACAAGATTTCTATATATTAAGCAGGTATTTACTTATTCAAAATATCTCTCATCTTACATAGTATTTGATATGTAAAGTCATTATAAAAGCGCCATATTTCTTCAACCAACCATTACTTTTTTATAAACAGCTTAACTGTAAAAAAGAACGCTGACAACCTTCCGTCGCGCAAAATAAACGCTCCGAGCTTTCAGTGACCCCTATAAAAACCTCTCAGCGAATAAAAGCGTTATAAAATTGTTTACGGGAGTGTTTTAAATACGAAATTCAAATTCGGTGCCTCGGCTAGTTTGAGCCACTGTAACCGACAGATCTCGAGTCAGCGTAATGCTTTATTCAAGAGGTCTCTGTAGATATTTTGTTGAGTAGAGGTTTGAGATAGCAGCGGATTCATTTTGATGAAGAAAACGCTGTAATTGATTAATATTTGACTGTGTAGATACTTTGTACTCGTAAATGTTTCTTCATTACGATGGACGGACGACTTAGTGAGAATAATAAATAACACAATTTACGTATTTCATTTTATCAATTTTATCAGCATCATTATCCGCCGCAAGACGTCTACTGCTGGACAAAGGCTTTCCCCAAGGTTTTCCACAACGATCGGGCCTCTGCTGCTGTCATACAAGCGTATAATTCTAGAAGAGATATAAGTCAATGAATTCGATACGTCACTAAAGCCGTGAGTCATGGACTTGTATTCTTTTAGCCCTTACCTATTAACAATGCATTCGTAAATAACCTTGAAATTTGTCAGCGCTCTGCTTATGTAGCCCCCCAGTAGCTGGGCAAGTCCGTTGCATGCTAGAGGAGTTGTAGGCTTACGTGTGTGGGAAATGGGTTTCCTCTACACAATAATATTCTGCGTCATGGCAGATAATTGCAATGTTGGCGGGATGGAATAGACCAGTGCAACAAAAAGAGACCTTTGCCCATCAGTAGGACATTCCAGACTAACAAATAACAAACAAAAAGTTCAATAGGCTACGCGCGCAATGTTATTTAAAAATAAATGTTTTCTGAACCTGCGTGGCTTCAATATTTATGTCTGAAAATAAAAATCCGTCATCGATTGTCAACCATGTTATTTGTGCCATTGGAATTGTTGACAAATAATAATATTATTAGTCGTTTAATTTCAAAAGTGTTCCAGCCGTTATAAGCTCCGTTCGATGCTCTAGAACGTTTCCTTTGACCTCTTCACGAGCAGAATTTCCGATAAATTTGATGTCGGGAGCTCTTACACAAGGTTCTTAAATTACTGATTGATTTTAGGACCGCGATTAATAACGCGACGTTGGGTCTTTACTTTAATTTTTGGCACTAGCTTATGGTTTGGCTGGTTGGCTTTAAAGTTCATTTTGTTAGAATTATAATTGTAACGGCTTTTATGATGTAATTATTGCATTGGTTTCAATTTAAAATGTTGAATACAGATATATCAGACACCAAAATATTTTACAGCATTTCAATAATGTAAGGAACAGAATTACATACGAGTAGATCTGCAAACTTTGGCGATGTCATGAAGGAAAAATCAATAATTTATTGCACCGTTTTAAGTGTTGCAAAGAGCAAGGAACTCTTATAGTGTCGCCATATCCATCTGTCTGTCTGTATTTTCTCATTCACATTATTTAAGACATAGACGTATTACAATTTAAACCACATTTTTTTAAAGCTAGTTTGCAGTTGTATTTTCAGGGTTCCGTGCTGGTTAAGTAATGAGTCGTAGACTTGAAATTAAGATATGTAGAAGACTGACTCGAAAATAATTCAATAAACAGAAAGAAAATATTTTTGGTGATCCCATGGGGGGTTGCAAAAAGCCACCGAATAAATAATTTTGTCTTTTAAGAAGATTCCGTAGAAATATCTTTTATTATTCCACTTGAAAAATTAAATATTTGCCAACCATTTTTAGGGTTTTGTTATAGGAAACATTATAATTTTGTTATCCCAGAATAATCCCAGAATATATTACATCAGCCAGACGTAGTTATAAAATATAAGACCGTTTACTGTATGATTTAAAAAATATCCAACCAATAAACACGCATACTCTGCATGAAAGAAACACAATAATTAATATGAAAGCAATAAAAATCAACCCCCTGGCGCCACCGGAAACCCCACTGTTTCCTACTTAGCCGGAAGTAGTATCATTTGGAAAAACTCAGTCTGCGTAATGTTGGTACTTGTCTGTAAAACTGTGCACGGCTTCCGGGTTTTTCTTCTTTGTGGCTTATTTTTTTGTTTATGGATGATAAAATTATATGCATTTATAAGAATGCTATTTGTTTTATAACTGGAAATGAACCTCTAAACGCAAATCGGAAAGAAAACGAAACGTTTGTAAAAATATATATAAATCACGGTTTTTCACCTTACATTTGTAATAATTTTATACTTGCTAATTTTAAGAATTGACTATTTATTACTTTATTACCTTATAATTACTTAATGTAACTTACTTTTAAGTATTATTGTTTTATGATTGAAAAAATTACCTTTTGCTGTAGTTTCTTGCGGCGCTTCTTCACCGTAATGATGGTCTTGTCCGAAGCGCTAGTAGATTCACTCTATATTACCGACGTGTAAAAGAGCCCTCATGTGGCCAATTTACTGAATAAATATTTTGAATTTTGAATCTTAGGTTTTGTATTTTCATAAACATTTCATTATTCCTTACACTTCTGATAATCGCAAATCGTAGCAATGTGTCCTTTTTTCTGAAAAGAACTAAATCATTGTATTATTTTAATACAGATCTTTAAAATACAGTACTTATTACATATCAACTCCATTGGTTCCTAAAAACAAATTTCCGTCAGCGGAAAATTCGTTTATTGCTAATTGTTTGAGAAATGTCCAAATTTTTGTAATAAAAACTATGTATGCACCAAATTTCACATCGATTAGTCGAGGCGTTGAACTATGCAGATGGAACAAAAAAAACAATCATCATCATGTCAGCCGAAAGACGTCCACTGCTGGACATAGGCCTCCCCCAAGGCTTTCCACTCAGACCGGTCTTGTGCTTTTCGCATCCATCGCGGTCCCGCGATCCTGACGAGGTCACTCCATCTTGTAATAATAGGTAAACTGAGTGGCAGTGGGCGGGGCACATTGCTCGCAGGACTGATGGCCGATGGGGTCAGAAGGTTCTGGAGTAGCGTTCGCGGACCGGAAGACGAGCTGTAGGTAGGCCTCCAACAAGATGGAAAAAAACAATATATTCGCATTAATAATAAAAGAAAATGACTACTTTAAACTGACTTGATGTATAGTTGACCTGTTTCCTTTGCTCACCCTGAATGTCACCACCACTATGTCTATATTAAGACTTAACACACACATACATTATTAAGGCCAATATGCTATAAATACAGTCGTTAATGAAAATGTTAATGGTGTCTATCAAAATTGTAAACACAATTTACGATATTGACCTATAAAAGCATGTTCTAATCTAATTCAGAGCGTGCTTCGTGACTGCCATTCAATACACAATAAATAATGTAATGAATGAAAATTAAACAAGCATCCTCTAAAAAAATCATTACGTAACATGTTATTATTAATGTGCTATTTTCGCTGGCTTTACGTGTTGCCCCATTCAGCCAAACCAACAATAAATAAAAATCAGAAAAATGTCTTAAATCAAAGCACAATATAATATCGACCTAAAAACAAACTTATCTCAACTTACAACAAAGATACCCAACTGTCCGGCTCCGATTTTGTTGATTTTGATATTATGTTAGAGAGTAGTTTAGAATAACTGATACGTATTATTATTTTTGCGGCCCTAACTCAACTCGTTGGGAAAAATTGACCTCCAAAGTACTGAAAAGTGACTAAACCCTCTAACTTATAAAGAGACAGTTGGATACCTTTCCTTGTTAGTAGACTTAATTGGTTTTTACTTCTATTATAATAATCGAAGCATCAAAACCTTTGAATAGAAAGTTACCTAGATTATACATTTTGTTTATAAGATTTTTTTGCGTTTGTAGTAACGGCTTCGGAACCCTACATTGAGCATGTTCCGACATGCTCTTGCCCGGTTTTTTGGAGTAGCGTTTCGATATAATTTTTTCTGTCTACAAAAGTAATGTCAAAATGAACCGATTGAATTACATATTCAAATTACTATGCAAGCTTTAATATCAATATTTAGCTTCATTACAAAATATTGACAGTCTCATGTATGCCAGCTTTAACACATTTTATGGCGGATTTGATGGTGTCAATAATAATAAACCGTTATTAGATTATTAATATTAGCGCATCAAATGCGGCTAGGCAATTAACAGTAATGTAGATTAAGACTTTATTTGGCTTATGCTTTTGGAATCGAGTTTGTTAAAGTAAGTAAAAATTAATTTTTGGGACATGCTTCTGTTGCCGACTGTACTTTTTTTGCAGTAATTATCTACTTATCAAGATCAAAAAAATGAGTCCCAACACGGTGGGTCTTTGTTATGTGAAGCGGAGATTATGTCGCCGCCTTCTGACTTCATCATCAGAGCAGCTCCATGTCATAATAGTATTGAATTGTCATCCAATTTACACATGTATGCATTTCAGCTTCATCAGTAACCGGGAAGTGGGTCAAATTTAACTTGCGAGATTTGACACGTACATACATAGCATACATATTATCTAGCCGTGATTAGAAAGGTATTAGAGGTGACAGTTTTACCATATATTTACGTCAACGTGCATATGAGTTGATAACTATTCGAATCCCAAACAAATCGCGGTTTCATAATACATCATCATCATCATCATCATGTCAGCCGAAAGACGTCCACTGCTGGACATAGGCCTCCCCCAAGGCTTTCCACTCAGACCGGTCTTGTGCTTTTCGCATCCACCGCGATCCCGCGATCCTGACGAGGTCGTCACTCCATCTTGTTGGAGGCCTACCTACAGCTCGTCTTCCGGTCCGCGGACGCCACTCCAGAACCTTCTGACCCCATCGGCCATCAGTCCTGCGAGCAATGTGCCCCGCCCACTGCCACTTCAGTTTAGCTATTCTTAGGGCTATTTCATAATACATTACAAATTAAATAAAATCTTGTAAAAACAGAAGCTGGCCTGAAAACAAATTAATGTTTCAAAACAATTGACTGACTTTGAAGTTCTGTTGACTTTTCATGATATCTCATGACTAGAGTTAGGTCAAAATCAATGTGTTAGTATTATAATAATTAGGAAATATCGACTCCATGGATTCTAGAACCACGAAATGCCACCAAAATCCTAACCCTACTGACACAATCTTGATAAAATTTAAATGATTAACACGTAAAACACTCAAATTATATAAAAACAACTGCGGAGACATCAAGTGATATACAAAATAAAACTGAGCCGTATAAAATTCTAAAATAAAATGTCTTTTCCTCGGGGTTAAAAATGAATTAATACAAGCCTGAAATCAATTCGATAGTACAAAAAACTCATGAAAAAAAGAATGAATGGAACAAAGAACCGGTCATTCGTCATTGTCAGAGTAATGTCAAATTAGTGCAAGTATTGGAATCTAGGAATTGATTGGTCGTTCATTCATCATTGGAATGTTATGACTGAATATTCGGTGACAGTAATTGGCCGTTTTGTTCGTTTACCTTTTGCAGAGGAAATTATTTAATTTTTATCCCACGGGAACAGTGCTATTTGGAAAAAACGGTACCGTAATTTCGTGTTATTTAGCCCAAGGGGGTAATATTGCCATACGGTTTACTTCTATTCCAAATTTCATCAAAATAACTCTTACTTTCATCGTGAAAGAGTTACAAACGAAATCACATACAAACTTTAAAATTTATAATATAATGTGATGTGATTTATCATAAATATTTATCGTATTTGGAATAAAGTGTCGAGTGTGATTTAGTAAGTGTCATTTTTAGTCTCCACTACCTGTCTGTCCGTCTGTCAACGGGCTGTATCTCATGAACCGTAATAGCTAGACACTTTCATAAAAGGTGTATTACTATAGCAGCTTTAACAATAATTAAAAAATAAATAAATAAGGGGTTCCGTATAAAACACCCGTGTTGCGGAATTCGACCAGTTTTTTCTAAACTTGAATAATAAATATATAAACTGTTATAAACCCATTATTTTCTAATGTTACTATAATCGCTATAATATTACTCTCTTATTATTAAAATAACCTTTATTTTTGTCTTTCCAAGAAACGTTGAATTCGCAAACAGCCCCTTTTACGGCTAATTTAAAAACTTGCTCGCATTTGTCACGGGCCACTTAGGAGATGCGTATTTCCACGTCAAATTATAGTCCAAAGTCCAAATGTAAAAAGTAAATAAGCAGCGAACAGGAAAAAACACGAAGAAATCCTCCTCGATAATCCAGTCCAAGCGGGTCCCCAGGTGATCGTTGAACGAATGAGTGAACGAATGAACGAATGAAGGGAAGAATGAATGGGCGGGAGCGGCTAATGGTCCACGTCAAGACTGCTTTGTGCAATAAAACAAAACGCGAACGTTATGGCCCGAGTACATATTAATCATGGACCTTTCTTGCCGAAAACTGTTTCTTTTATTCTGGGGCCTGTGAAAAATGTTGTAGGGATACTTGTATTTGTAAACAGTGTCATATGTTAAAGTAGTGTAGGAACGTAGTCGTAACACACGGGGAAGAGCGAATTTATTGAAAGTGCTCGAACGTATACTCGAGTGCAAAATAAGAGTGACTAAAATCCGGTCAAACGTGAGTCGTTTCCACACTGCCACACAGTGGGTAGTATTATATTCCGCTTTGATTTCTAATTTGAAACCAATCTATGTCTTACATCCCATTTACCATCAGGCCTATGCACTTATTCTCCTTCTCTAAAAAATCCCAAATTAATTTCAAATAAACTTCCCTAATGCCCTTTTCCTAACTTTTAAAACTTCAGAAAATAGTACAAGCGTTTAATCTTAAATTTAAATTCCTCAATTATCTAATTAACGTAATGGTTGAATGACTTTTGTAAGAGGAATTCTGGGGTCGTTATTAGGCCTCATTAATAAGTCTTGTTCTTTAGGCAATTCTCGAGATAGACCATTCAATCTGTTTCAACTTAATAATATTACGTTTTAATTGCTTGTTCGCTGCATTGAATGGGGGTAGAGCATTCTTAACCACAAAGGGTGCCCAAAGAGTAATAAAAATAACTAGGTATGCTGGGCGTGCCTCTGCGAGTTGGAATAAGGAAATAAAGATCCGATTTAGCTTAGCTACCTGACTTTTTTCACAGCGTTAATAATAGTACATTATTTCCTAGGCAAAGGAAGTAGGCAATTGCGGGTTGAGTTTCGGTTATTAAAAATACGAAGCCCGCAATTGCCGTTCCTGCCAAGGCAAATAACTGTGCTTTTCTCAAAAATCGAAAGCTAAAAATTGTGTTGAGTAAAAATTTCATCACTTGAAGTATTTTTTTGAATTGCGTACAATATACTTAAGTTGAAAAAACCATCACTCTTTACCGCCTTTTTGTTTATATACAAGGAGCAAGGAGAAAAAAAAGCTTTAATAAAAATCACGCACAAGCTATTCCAGACACAGATAAAAAAGTTATGTTTTGAATAAAACATGGATGTATAACACTTGTGCCTTCATTTTATTATGGCCCTTTTCACTTTAAAAAAGGTACAAACTAGACAGCAATGAAATTTTTTTTTATTTGAAAACTGTGATTAACCTAGGTAATTCGCTTCTCAAAATGTAGATAGTCATGTCAACTATTCCGGTAATTTTTAGAAAAACAGAATTTAACATGGAGTTTATATAGCCAACGTGTTACATGACGTCACACAGCGGATCGGATCCCTCTGTACAATCGATGACTAATTAGCTGTTTAAAAATGCTTGTATCGTCCGTATTTCTTGGTCGATTTTAATTTTAATTTCACTTTTGGTGATCTCTTTTACAGCATTTACACATTTTGTTGGGAAATGCGTATTCCCTATTACAAACATCCAGGTGGCAGTGGATAGCGTATATTCCTCGAAGAACTAAATAAATCTTGTGCATAGTGAAGAGTTGCTGGTCTGTCCACAGGGTGAATGTCACGGGAAACTGATCATTCATACTAAGTGGCGCAAAACTAACCATCGTAAAGATCCTTGGGATTCCAGCTGAAATGCTGATAATGATGCTTCGTGAACTAAACATATTTCATGCTTCCCTGCTGCTTCAAGTTTAAAGGACAAGATGGTGGAAGCGATTCGGTTGAAGCCTGCACGTGGTTCTACCACCGCTGAAAATGAATGTAACGTTGTCTTCAGCGTTTTATAAGCTTATGTAAATGCACTTTAAAAATTCAATATGATTATATATTATATAGCTTAAAACCTTAACTTTATGCAGGTTTCGTGACATGATGCATTCAGCTTCAGTTTTATGTGTCTACATAGTTCGAAGTTTTAGAACTGCTTGCTAAAATAGCCAGACATTTAAAGATGCCAGAATATCAAAAATAGCTCGCATAGCAATGAATATATTGTGAGTTTATGTCCATGCATGTCATAGCGTTTTACCGTTTGAGAAACGGAATTTGGCATTATCATAATAATATCTTTGGATTTTATGGGGTTGAGTTCAACTCAGATTTTTGATTTATTTGAAGCACAGATGACAAAAAATTACGAGGACTAGAATTTAAGCTACTTTATTATTATAAATTTTATGATGCATGCTACCCTAATTTTATTTAAATAATTGAATTTGGTTTTTAATATGTAAAAACCAAGATATTTCGTTAATATTGATGACAGACCTGTCTTATTTATTATTCAATGAAAAATATAATTACTATCGATCATCAACCTTTTTTTTTTTTTTTTTATATATGTATTTTCTTTTTTTCTTTGTTGTGTGTTGTTGTGAATAAATATTTTTATTATTATTATTATTATTATTATTATTATTATTAAATTTTCTTATTTTTATTGAATATTCCCTTATTTGAGAGGGGGGTGAGATTTTACAACTTTAGCGATGTAATGTAAATGTATATCTATGCTAAAGCATCTATATTACAGCTTTGTAGTACCGAAAGCCTCTCGAGTTAAACCGCGCTTAGAATGACTTACGAACAGATAGACAGACGTACTCGGCGAAACTTTGAGGGTTCCTTGTTGACTACCGAACCCTTAAAAATACACCTAATCTGTATAACACTGGATCAAACACCAATTGAATTCACATTCCAACCATTATCCGAAACCTCGACCGCGGTTTAAAATACATTTAATACCCTCCCCTACAGCTTCGCCTATACATTCTTGCTCAGCTAATCTGTAAATGTGCCAGATGGCTCCAAGGGTAAATTAGGCTATTTTACAATAATTTCAATTTACTAATTGAGACCCGAGGTGTAATCAGCAGATTGGCTAATTATATAATTTTTAGTATCAGATAAGGGTCGGCCCTTACTGTGCTGTTTTTTTGGTTAAGGGATAAGCGGAAGCGGGGGAGTTTTAAATATCAGGGGGGAGGGGGGGAATGTCACATCAATTGACCAAGGTAAGCTCTAGGCTTGTACTATGGGTACTCATGGTATCCATGACTCAAAAAAGAATATACATGCTCATCACACAAATAATTGCCCTTCTCGGGATTTGAACCCAGGACCGCTAGCTTCGGAGACAGCTCGGCAGCTTCACTACCAAACTAAATATTAAACCCAGAATTAAACTGCATACACATGCATAGGTACCCTACACACGTGAGCCATCAAATGTTCTAGGAGAGCGTCACTGCATGTAATGTTATGTATGGATCAGGAAATTAAAAAAAAACAGGGGCATGAATTACCATGGATAAATCGTTGTCCCGATTAATACAATAAAACATAGGCAGTCAAACACGAAGCTGATGGCCATGGAGAAGAATACGAATAAACAGAATAAGACAATAATCAAATACACCTAATACGCTACAACCTTGTCACTTGCACCACAATGTTTCTTACCAAATTAAGCTTTTTGCTTATTACGATATCATTTGTTCCTTGTTTTAATGGTTTGTTGATTGAACAGATGTTCGCAAATGGTTGAATTCGGAGATTTAGGCAAGCACAGGGAAAAACCCCGTACTTAGGGTGGTCGTCGTCATAGTAAAAACACATCGTGTTTCCAAAATCTTATAAATAAAGCTGTATACAGAATTAAGTTGGCACTTAAATGGTGCCATTTTAATCTAACCCAGGACCGCTAGCTTCGTAGGCAGGGTCAATACCAACTAAGTTATCGCGTCGTCAATGAACTGAGACATGTTTCATCTGTTGGTGGGATTGGACATCTGCCTATCGTACTTGTACGACCACGTTCCACGACCACGATCAGATCTGGGACGTATTAAGAATGGGCCAGGTCAGGAGAGCATCGGTTTGGGACTGACGCTCGTGTATGAAGACTTTGAGAGTAATGAGCATGGAGGAAGCGAGGGAAGTTTGTCTGTATCGTACCAAGTGGAAGGTATTGTTCTCTGCCTACACCTATGGGAAGATGATTGTATGTATTTATGTTTGTACTTCTACGTAGTTTCCGCAGTTTAGTAGTTAATTAAAATTGAATTACAACTAACCTTATTGCATTAGCACTTTAATTAAAGTAAAAAAACCTATTCCAGAACTAAATAGGCGACCATAATGATCCCTGTGCAACCATTCGTCTGCCCAACTTCCAAGATTACCGAAGTTCTCAAACACTAGACAACAGAACCGTCCAACGACAAAGTAAATGTATACTTTAGTACTTTGTCACAGCTATCGATACAACAAATACATACTACTCTCACTTAATACGTTAATGCGATAGGGTACTTAAGTGTTCAGCTACTTCTGCCTTCGAATGGACTGCAGGATTTCGACGCCACACTTTAACAAATTAGGGGTGGTATTGGCGTATCAAGTTTTCAATAACTTTGGTGATATTGATTGGTATCTGTTTAGTTTGACTGTAAATAAATAAACAGGCGATTAGTTTTGGTTGGATGTTTGTGTAGGTAAAAGAGGTTGTTGAAGTATTACGCGGAGTACTTTTTAAAAGGAGTTTTCGTTTCATCTTATTTTTTTTTACTTGGTATCTTTGACAAGTTATTTTGTAGTTTGATGTTTGACATATATAAGGGAAACTAAAGAAATTCAAATAAAACATAGGTACTTACCTCTTAGTGGGTTGGCAACGCATTTGAAGTCTTAGGATTGCAGTTTTGAGATTTCAAATGTTATTGGGTCTTAGATCCCACTTACCATCAGGTGGCCTGAGTGCTCACGTGCCTTGTCATTGCCATAAAAAAAAAAACTTAAATTTGTTAATAACGGTCGGACCGTAACATTGAGTAAAAAATAATGATCCAGAATATCCCATTCCTTCATAATGATGCAAGTAAATTACATGATTAATGGGAAATCATTTTGGAGGTATATTCAAGTAATTTGTTTCAATGTTTTTAAACCAAATTATAGTTACGCAAAATTAAAAAAAATATTAAAAACTGGAACTCTTTAGATAACACTCTTTTGGTTTTCATACGTTTAATATTTGTACATATTTCTGATATTTTATATGTAACTTAACTTAACTTAACTCTTTTGGTTGAACATGGCAACTTAGCTTATTTTTTACTTGTATCTTTTTGGTCCAAACTCAAACTGCACTGGAACGCTTCAGTAATTTACTTTAATACATAAATATGACAAAACAAAACCACTATCTTTAATCTCACCCTTTAAAAAAAAACTGTATTACTACGACCAAAACCAAAGCTACCCCGGTAAACGACTGTTCGTGTAATAATCACAAATAAACGGAGTTAAGCATTAATTCTCTAAAAGATAAGAAGCCCCGCAGAAATTTATCTGTCGTGTACAAAAAGAACACAAAGGCTTACGATATTGGCCCGGGAATCGTGCCCGCATTCCGCATTTTACATAGATTTGCCCTTACCATGGAGAAATTAACTACGCAGTTGGTTTTGATTCACTTAATACAGCACTTTTAGCTGTAGCTCGAACTAGGATATTCCATAATTATCTCTCTAGACATTTTGAAAAGTTCATGGATTCAGAAAAACAATGTATTCCTAACTTTTTCATTTTTGGACCCACATACTCTCGGTGTTTTAATCTTTTCGACTGCTTTTTTACTCGTTCTGGAAAATAAACAATTAACAAACGAACTTAAATTAACAAACCAATAACTTATTTATCGCTGCTGGTGGGCATCATTCTCAAAACACTGGCAGCATTTGCCACGTGGAATGGCAATGCTTCAACTTTGTCCCAAGTAAACGCTAGCGTTTTGTTCACAAGTTGCGTTGACCAGGCTTAAGTATTTCAAAATACGACGAACTCCTGGTCCCCACGGTCCTAAAGTTTCGACTCCAAAAGGCCTCAAATCCGCAACTTCGACAGAGAATCACTGGAGGCCTTCTGAGGGTCTGCGCTGATTCCGCCGCGAAACTCATATTCCGGGAATATGTGACATCGCAAAGTCATCCACGCAATCGGCGTTCTAAACCAATAATTGCTAGCCATCCTTTCACAGAACCCATCAGGTTTTTTGCCACCACCATACATGAGACCATTTTTGGTTCCAAAATAGCCATACAATCGGCGCTGGTAAAAGATGGATAACACCTCACACACAGCATTATGATGAGCCAGTGTCAGATTCACTGCCGCGAAGACACACTCACTACTTGTTTATTGTTGTTTCTGTTTTCACTTTTTTTTTTCTGTGTGTCTTGTGTGTGTAGTGAATAAATGTATTTTTCTTTTTCTTTTATCATTAAGGCTGGAATGACGAGAAAATCTACGGCGAGGGAGACAGTTTGGGATTTTGGTCTATTCGATATTTTGACTTTTATTTTTGACGGAAATTATGTAGTATATTTTCTCGATCCGTTCTCGCCTCACTCCGAACTCGCCCGTGTTAAGGACGGCCCACCCACGTTTCGATGCACGCCGTGATAAATTTGTCTCTCTATAAATTCGCGGCATTCATTATTCCGATGTCACGACGTCCACGCCCAGCGCAAAACCGCGCATTAAATATATCTTCACTTTATTTAGTTATGTTAGTTATCGGGTTATTAATTGGATTATTTTAAGTTGTAAAGAAGATTACAGTTTCCGTAATAAGGTAGTTAGTAGGGCTGCTACACTTCTGGATTTTTAATGTTAAATCGTATAAGTGAAATAAGTTTTTTGTTCCTAAACTTCCGCATTAGTATTTATGGTTATTATTCAGTTTATATCTAAACTTCACTATAAACATTTAATGGTCTTTATTTTTTGGTCGATGATTTTTTTTGGCCAGTCCTCAGCTGCTTATTAAAACCAATTTTACGATCAAGTCTAACTAAACTCTCTAGGTCTAGATTAGGAACCTAAAGTTTACATTATTAAATAGGTAGTTGCTCTTATATTGCTTAACATAACATATATAATTTTTTTCCGAATTATTCTCTATTCTTATCCCAATAAGTATCATCATCATCATCATCATCATCATCATCATGTCAGCCGAAAGACGTCCACTGCTGGACATAGGTCTCCCCCAAGGCTTTCCACTCAGACCGGTCTTGTGCTTTTCGCATCCACCGCGGTCCCGCGATCCTGACGAGGTCGTCACTCCATCTTGTTGGAGGCTTACCTACAGCTCGTCTTCCGGTCCGCGGACGCCACTCCAGAACCTTCTGACCCCATCGGCCATCAGTAAGTAATAAGTATATTGAACCTAAATATAGGTAATATGTCGATGTCGATGAAATTTTCTATAAAGGTAGTTTACAGCCCGAAAACCGAGCAAGAGTACCTTTTATCTCCGAAAAATTAACGATTTAAAGATTAACTCTCCGTGGACGGAATCGCGGGCCAAAACGCTAGTACTTATCCTCAACAAAAAAGTGTGACACATTTGTTTTCGTCCTCTTTTTGTTTTCACCAATCACCGCTTGAAAAGCCTCTCATTACGCACATTGGCAACTTTCTAAAGGGATCTCGGAAAACATTACTTTAACGCCATGAAACGGTAATTTACCTGTCAATTTGCCATATTTGTAAGACAGGAATGCAAATCAACTTTCAATACCAGCGTATTAAATTCAAATTTAAAGTAATTTCACATCGTTATTACCCCGAAGGCGCAAAAATGTACTTTATCTCCTGAGTTTTAAATGATAAATCACTTTAAAAATTCTCATATAGCGGTGTACTAAAATGCAATCATTTTAACGATAATTGCATCTTATCCTAGTTATCACGTCAGATGGTTTTTGATTGCAACCTTTTTCGAATCAGTTATTTAAGTTGGCAGGACATTTATAACACTTGATTGGGCAATTATCAGAGATTAAATGGTTGGAGCTTCATGCTATATTCAGACGTTATTAACGGGAGCAATTTTACAGATTGGAAAAAGTTTATATTTTGACCATGATTTTAAAAGACATTACCTAGTTGTGATAGAATTTATATATTTTAGTTTTTTTTAAACTTACTTTCTCTCAAATTCATGAACACACGGTACCTTAAGTATAATTAAAAATATTTTGAGTAGGATTTTTTTTGCCAAAGTCAGGGTTGACATTCACGACATGTTTGGAAAATGTTCGGGTTCATTTTTTGACAAATTTTGGGAGGATAAACCATAATAATATTATGAACAGCACAGAAAAAAACAAGATATTAACGTTTAAATTAAGGAAAAAAGTTAGATATGAAATGAGAGCATGAGAAACTACAATTTTATGTTATAAGCTAGGACACTATTAATTTAAAAAGTTGTAAAAGGAGATTCGATAAAATAATGCAGGGACTTAAAAATAATAGCACGGGATATCTTTTGGGGATATCAATATAATACGGAGGGTAAAATTGAAATTTAAATGATTTTTTATTAGTAACATTGTCTGGTTTTACGTTATTGTTTGATTTTTATTAAATTTCTGACAGGTTATTTTGTTAGTTATCATAATTTTAGAATTACTAAACAGAAAAAACGCTCAACGCCACGCGCCACGCCACGCTCGCGCCACGCTCAACGCCCCACGTCAACAAGCCCTTACAGGTATACAAAAGGCGATCAGGCCGCTAATTACCGGTTTCTTTCACACGACCTTGTACATAGAAAAAGCTTAGTTCGCAAATAAATGGCGGGCATACATATTTAAACATAGATCAGTAAAAATATAGTAAATAAATAAAACGTGTTAGACTTGGGAACATTATATTTATTTGTGCTCATTACACAAATATTCGCCCTGGGGTTTGTAAATACGTCTTTAGGTAAATATGTTATAGTAAATATCTTTAATTACTATCTAGAACTTGGAAACATTTTATTAATTGCGTCTGGGGAAATCTAAAAATGTTGACTGAAGCAAAAATATTACGAGGTCAATAGGGATGGTCCAACAAACGTTTATTTAATCAACAATAAAGATTTATTATTTTTGATTTTATTGTTTTACATTTGTATTGGATATAATAGAAAGGACAATTTTAAGATGTGTTATTTTATTTTCTTTAATTAATTTACGCCATAATAATATACACGTGTGCCTCAAGTACCCACAATAAAGCCAATAACTCAGAGACGTATAATTTTAAACAATATTGTTTGATTATTCGTCTGTAGTCTATAGATGAAATAAAACTAAAAGCACCAAATGATCACTTGAGTTTAAAAACAAATACATTTCTCAAAGTAAATATATAATAGTAGGTCATCTAGACAACCAGTGAATTTACTAGCTTAGGAGCATTCAAATACATATACATATTAGGGTTGGGAATGCAATTGCAGTCTTTGGATAGCAGCCTTGTGATTGCAAAAGTCTGTGTCTAAGATCTCAGCTACAATTAGATGAATTGTGTGTTCGTTTGCCTTCTCCTTGCCATAAAAAGAAGTATTTTGTAGAAATAACATATACTTTGAGTTCATTGTTGTTTTTTTTTTAAATTATATTTGTAATCTTGTACCATAGCCGAATAAATCATTCTTTCTTTCTTTCTTTCTCGTTGGTACTTTAGCTTGCTCAGGCTCGTAGGCTTATCAAAACTTGTACTTCTGGTTACGCAGCCCTGGGTGGCTCAGCGTCGAACAGTTTCCGTCATTTGCTTGTAGCAGGGTCGTACAAGGCAAGCTATTTACCTATTGTTACAGTTATAAACGAGGTTATATCTTATAAAAAGTAAATAGTCCCCGTAGTTATATTATTAATTCTCTTAGAGACCTTTCTCTTACCCAACGCTGGCTGATAAGAATATGGCATCCCACAGCTCAGTAGCGCCACAGTTTCTCCCTCTTTCCGGAATGCAGTAGGGATTTTTCAGTAAGGGTTACCAGTTTTTTTTTTTGCATATAATGAATAAAAGATAAAAAAAAAGATAAAAGATGTTAATTCAGTAAGTAGGCCGCACGGGCACTTTTACACGTCAAAATCTACCAGCGCTTCGCAAGAGACCACTGCTGAGAAGAAACGCCGCAAGAAACTCAACAGTCAGTCGTTTTTTTAAAATACTACTTATGATATTATACAATTATAAAGCTTAACCTATCATGATATAAAACAATGAATTTAACATAAAATAAAAATAAAAACAAAATACATTCAAGCGTAGCTTGAGCAGGAAAATGTATCAAAACTAAGAATTTTCATAGGATAGTAATAAGTAGTAGTAATAAAAAAATGATTATAAAATATATATATTTAAAAAATATATATATACGAATGTTATTGCACTCCACCATAATAAAGCTTATGTTTCAGAAGACTAGCGATTCTCCTCGATTCGCTTCTGTGGCAGTGATAACTTAACAACAATTTCTACTTATAGCATCTGGGCCCTGCCCGAAACAAAAATACCTACACGAAAATACTTGAGCCTTGAATTTATGAGGCCTCTTAGAAATAAGTAGGTAGCAAATTTCCTTTCAATTTGATTTCTTGCAACGAGTATATAAATTAATATTTAATCGTATGGCATCATCTAGAAATATACTGAATAATAAGAGGATACAAATAAAATTTAGACATTTAAGCCACTCAGTGTCCACTTCGTTCAGGCTGATCAGTTTTTTGTGGTGCTAAACAGTGATCAACATTAATTGGCTGCTGTTACACTGCTCGGTTAAGATACTAGTGCCTCGCAGTAATATACAGAACATTTATTTTCAGAGGCAAAGTACCTGAAAATACTGCAAATGGCTCTTTTAACCCTTAATTTGGCAATGTAATTCACAGTCAACATACTGTAATTTGAAAAAGTTTGGAATGGGTTTTTACTTTTTTCTTGATTCAAAATCAAAAACGGTTTGAATTCCCGACTTTTTATTTTTGCCAAATTAAGGGTTAAGAGCCCACAAACCAGAAATCTAGGGCTTTAGAATTCGAATCGAAATGTGATTTTATTTCTAAATTACTTTTAGATCACGAGATTGACATCCTTACCATATGAATGAATGAATGAATGAATGAATGATATTTATTTTCCAAAGTAAGTCACAATATACATTGCATGTTAGTATGTCAAAAGTACAAGAAATTTCATTGGAATCGTCAAAAAATATACACAAATCTAATATAATCAAAAATATAAATAAGAGGTCAAAATAAAAATAAAAATAACAATACAAAACTAGAGTTATCACCGTTAAGGATCGTCGTAAAAATAGCATGTAAACAAATTAGCAATACTTAAAAATAAATAACATAATAGGTCAAAAACATCAGAAATAATAAAAAACAACAATACATATTAAATCAAAGCAAATTATAAATTAAGGTCCATAAAATCTTTAACTGAGTATAATGGATTTTCCAATAAAAGGTTTTTCAGCTGGTGTCCAAATGCATCGTCGGATGGTTCGTTTCTGATTTCGGAGGGTAGACGTTCGTAAAAGGTGGGACCAATTACGCGCGGGTTCTTCCCTGCAAGTGCCATGCGACGGGTTCATGCGATTTTCATACAGTATGTAGATGATCTACTGTTATGTTTACACTGTGCAATTTAAATGTCATCAAAACTAAACTAGTCTAACAACTGGACAGTATGTGAATAGCAAAGTACGAAAAACCTAGCAATCCCTCACAACCCTTACTTAGTTATAAACTTCGGGGCACATACGAGGGGCAGTTAATCAAATACACAGTTTTGGGTCCGCCTGGGTAATCGAGTACAGTCCTTTGTAATAATAGAAGATTAAATAAACATAGAAGCGACATCTCTGATTACCTTTTATGCCATACCGTAGCTTATCCTTTAACATACCGTAAACTGTGGGGGGTAGACAAGAACTGAAATAAAAAAGTAAAAATGTCTACGGGTCTCAGATCCTACTTACTATCATGTAAGCTGTTTACTCATGTGCCTTATCGTTGCAAGTGCCTAAATAAAATAATAATATATTTATGATCTTTACTTTTTATTGTACAAGAATAAAATAACTTAATGAAAAGCAAGCTTTAGAATCCCGACTGCATAGTTTGATATTATTATTAAAACCGTTTATTAATGTAAGGTACTATATTCGGATGTATTTGAGCTGGTCACATTAAGAGCCTTAAAAAACCGGCCAAGTGCGAGTTGTCGGTTCCGTACCACTATACATCTAAATAAATGCTTTTCTTTATTCTTTATTATATTGGAGTTGATTGAATGAAAGGTAAAATGCGGTTTACGATTTATAACGTATTAAAAATAAACTAATTATTAGATCTCGTTCAAACCAATTTTCGGTGGAAGTTTGAATGGTACATCATATATTATTTTTACATTTATCATTCCCTTATTTTAGAAGTTACGGGGGGGGGGGACACACATTTTTCCACTTTGGAAGCGTCTCTCGCGCAAAC
Source organism: Acleris sparsana (assembly GCA_923062465.1). Classification (NCBI taxonomy): domain Eukaryota; kingdom Metazoa; phylum Arthropoda; class Insecta; order Lepidoptera; family Tortricidae; genus Acleris; species Acleris sparsana. The sequence continues at coordinate 15,686,491 of OV281303.1, forward strand.
TATTCAGTTTAGAAAAAATATATATAAGAAACCTCAATATCATTTTTGAAGACCTATCCATGGATACCCCACACGTATAGGTTTGATGAAAAAAAAAATTGAGTTTCAGTTCTAAGTATGGGGAACCCCAAATTTTTTTTTTCTTTTTTTGTATGAAATTCTTAATGCGGTTCACCGAATACATCTACTTACAAAGTTTCCATAGCTCTTATAGTTACGGAATAAAGTGGCTGTGACATACGGACGGACAGACGGACGGACAGACATGACGAATCTATAAGGGTTCCGTTTTTTGCCATTTGGCTACGGAACCTTAAAAACGATACTCATATTGTAATAATTAGAAGATTTATATTTAACAGTTTAGATATCCTTTGTCACCCGTGATGGTGAAAGGATTCTAACGACACCACACACATTAAAATCGGCTCAGCCCTTTAGAAGTCATGGTGAAATAAAGAATCGTTACATACATAAAAGTAAAAACCTTTTTAATTGCTGTGTTTTGTTGTTTCTAAGAGATTCATTTCATTGATTACTTGAACTCATCCTTTTAAGGGATTTCTTCCGGCTTACCCTTGAAATACTGACGTAGGAAACACTCTAGCGATACAAAAATTAAAAATAAAATCAATTTGAAAAATCCTGGTAAGTAAATTCTAATGAAAGAGTCCGTTCTGTTACATATAACTATTCTTGATTAGTACTAACAAAAACATGTCTCCGGAGCCTTGTTCTAATTATGGTGAATGGAGATGTAATTAGCTCGTGGCGGAGGTTTTGTTTGCGCTTGCGGCAGTTCGTTATCTTTTGAGACATGCCCGTTGTAATCGGTAATGTTGGTTATTAGAAATCAATTTGTACAATACGTCTTGTGTTCTTTGGGCCACTTGCAGAGATGGAATAAATTTAAGTGTTTGAATGTATGAAAGTGCTTTCAAAGGTTTTGAACGATATTTTTTGCAATTTTGACATTTATTACATCTTATCTTGTCCAATAATTCAATTTGTAATCTATTTTTAATTGTGATGCTCCAGCTATGTTGGTTTCTTAGTTGATTCGCCGGCTTAATCCTGTTAAATGCGTTTTTCGACCATGTCTCAACCTTGGTGAGGCTTGAACGCAGTCTTTCAAAATCAGGGGCGACAGTGACCGTCAATAATCACGACGTCATCTTCAAAAAGGTACGTTTTAATAGTCTAACTTGACAATCACAGTTGCAACAAAGCGATTTATATCCGCCACGCTTCATGGATGAGCCCGATGGCCACTTAACATACTTGATACGAGCAGAAGCTTGTCCTAGAGTCAAAAGTTTACCTAAGTTACGGTCTGAATGCAATGAAATCGTAGCTATTTGTGGCATGCTTTAAACATATCTATGCATTATTGTTAAACTTTGAAGATCGAGAATCGCTCGGGTTGAAAACAATATTTCCCTACTTGACAGATCGATGTTTCGAACCCGTAAGAGTTGTTCTAGAGAACGTTATTACAAATTTTGCTCATTTAAATATTAGTAAATGTGGTCTGTTTGCGGCAAAGAGAAGTCAAACGAGCACACACGCAACCCTGATAGTAAGTATAAGCTGAGATCCTACAGACTATAATCAGAAGACTGCATTAAAGGCTTTCGTTTGCCATGCCACTCTGCTTTTTGCCTTCCTAAAGATTCTTCTTTATTAAAGAACTCCTAAAGGAGTTCGATAAATCGAATTAAACTTGACACCGTTAACAAGCGTCAAACATTCATACCACCAAAAACTTTCAAGTGTGACAGAACAATTGATAAGTGAAGTAAGTTCGCGAGTAACGGACAGACGGACAAACTCTCACGTACTGATACGGCCCTTAACTTGCACGCGGCGGCGGAATACACGATCAGCCGACCGGGTACTGCGGCCGGCGAGAACTGGTTGCTTCGGGTGTGTAATGATTTGCATCACGACACTGTCATAATTATAAAACAAAGTTTCCCCCCGCGTTTGTATGTCTGTATCTTCGCAATGATCTCAAAAATCAACAGAACACGGTCATGCGGTTATCATTACCAGTTAGAGGGAATGGAGGTCGCTAATAAGAAATAATGTACCTACTAAATTATCGATTATTCGTCAACCAAACATTTTAGGAAAAAAAAAATATTTTGTTGAGTCACCAGACTCAATAAGTCTGTATTATCTAAATCGATAAAGAGAAGAAAGCTGTAAACAATGAAATAACATTTGTAGGTTATGCCTACGAGTGTTGAACCAATTCACAAGAACAGCACTATACATCCCGATGGGTCAGTGGGTGACAATATATTACGAAGAGGGTCGCAAGTCTCAACTCCGGCTATATTGCTGCTATGTAACTGTGACAGCGAAGTTTCGCCGAATTACCATCGTAGTGTCAGATGTGATAAATATGGGCAAGGGCGAGTGTGGAGTTTATGAGGGGCCAATTTACGACGGGCTGATTATGTGAGTGGGAGTCATTGAAAGTTTTTGAATTTTGTATTTTTTTTCTGTTTTATGCTGTTATATGACTTCCTGGTAGTTATTGTTTTATTTTTACATTGATGTTTTAGCTGTATCGTTTTGTATTAAGCATTGTTGCGGGTCTCATTGTGTCTACTAATTAAGTTGTGTATTAGGAATTTAAATAATATACTACTCAAAACAAAATAGGGGCCTATATATTTCTGCTCAATCATAATTTATAAACACAAACTATTGATAACTATTTCCAATTATTGATATTACGCATCCTTCGCTATTTAAGCCTCTTTAATGCTAGTGTTTAAATTTAAATACTGTCCTTAAATACAAGTAAAATTTGGATTTAAAAAAAAACCGAGTTCAGGTTAAGAATTCTTTGACATTAAATGATGTTGTATTCTCTAAAATGTCACTAATGGAGTAATTTATTTTTGTCGAGTTGCCTAGTTTATTCTGTTGTGTTAATAATGCCACGATTACGAAGACATATGGACCCGATAACTTGTACCAGGGCCATCACAATGATAGCTGAAGGTCATTCGCAGCAGTTTGTGGCTTCCTCGCTAGGGTTTTCTCGGAGAGCCATCCAAAATGAATGGCATCGCTTCCAAGAGACTGGTAGTGTTGCAAGAAGACCTGGTTCAGGCAGAGTTCGTGTGACTACGGCCCAAGAGGATCGTTACATCCGGTTAAGTTCACGACGGGAACGCTCAGTAACGGCTCGCAAGTTACATAATCGCTTACGGCTTACGACGGGTACTCGTGTTAGTGACCAAACAATACGAAATCAGCTGCATGAAGACCAGCAATGGTCTAAACGACGTGTTGTACGAATTCCTTTGACTAGGGTTCATCGTGCAAGTCGCCTAAGTTTCTGTCGGCAATATTTGAATTGGGACATAAATCAGTGGGGATCGGTGCTTTTCACAGATGAGTGTAAAGTAAATTTTTTTAGTGACGATTGACGGATTCGAGTATGGAGACGACGCGGCGAGCGATTTTCGGAAGCTTGCATCCACGAAAGTGATCGTTTTGGTGGTCCTAGTGTTATGATTCGGGGTGGCATTAGCGTACACGGCAAAACTGAGCTCGCCATCTTAAATCAGGGCACCGTAACTGCTCAAAGTTACACCGAGGAAGTCGTCAGGCCTCATGGGGTTCCTTTTGCACAGCGAGTGGGTCCTGACTTCATCCTGATGTTAGACAATGCCCGTCCACACACAGCTCGGGTTACTTGGACTGAACTTGAAAACTCTGGAATCTCGGTGCTACCGTGGCCAGCCAACAGTCCAGATTTTAATCCGATAGAGCACCTGTGGGACCAGTTAAAACGAAGGATTAGAGAGAGAGAGCGAGAGGTTTACAACCAACAGCAGCTCATTAACGCTCTGAAACGTGCATGGGAAGAGATACCACCTGAAAACGTGAGGAACTTGATTGAGAGCATGCATTCTAGGCTTCAGGAGTGCATAAACAAGCGAGGAGGACATACACGTTATTAAAGATTTAAAAAAATATGCAATTATCTTTCCTTTTTTATTTTTTGTGAAGTGTTTTTATTTGGTGCTATGTTGATGATGGACTAATTTAATTTAATCTGGAATAATCAAAACAAATGCTAACTTAATTAAACGAATATTTTGCCTAAACGAAAAGAAAAGCTTTGTTTTATTGTCACCTTATAAAAAAATAACACTAACTATTATTATTTTCATGTTACATATAAAATACTAAATGGCCCCTATTTTGTTTTGAGTAGTATATGTCCGTAGATTATTTAATATTTAACTTTTTATATCGTTACACCAAAATGTCACACATACACACACTGATAGACACACCGGCCAGAGATTGAAACGTGCACCAACTCATGCAAAAAAAAAACCTACAGTCCTACATCAATGGCTGAAGGGCACTGGCTCCTAAAATAACACACATTAACAAGTTCTCCGCGGACGAAGTTGAGGGCAAAGGCTTTTGTAGATTTAAATAAAGTAAAAAACACTAGTGCGAAAAATCCAACTTTCCGCTCGGTATGCAGCTACAAAAAGTACCACTTTTTGAGCAAGTGTATTAAAAATAAACCTGCTTACTAACCGCACCTTAAAAACCTCCCTAAAGTACTTTTATACATATACTTCTATCGGCTAACCTGATACTGGCCCGGTTTTCAGGCACCAGTCCCGGATCGGATGTCAAGCGCCACCATGTGTTCCTCGGCACTTCCGGAGTTTTTTATACCGGAAACCGGAAGCCGCCGTCTAATGGATTGAAAGGCGATAAATATCGGTGATATTGAAAGTTTTTATGTTACGAGTTTTTTTTATGGTGGGATTATATTTCTAAAGCGGGTCCGGGGTGAATCCGTATGATAATATGAACAAGGTTTTGCCAATGAAAATCGATATTTTCTCTCTTGATGGGGATTGGAATCAAAAGGGCCTACGGCTTGTTATCGTTATTAGAAATTATAGGATTGATTGATTTAAGCTGCCAGATGGTCGTGTCAAGCGCTTACGAGTATGTCAGTTCCATACACGTTGACAGTTTCGGAAATTGTTAACGATAACGTTAGGCAGGGAGGCCATTTGCAATGTCAAAAGATGGCGGATGTGTAATTTGTTTTAGTTTTTATTTTTGTGTATTTAGGTGTTCAAAGTTCTTTTTTGTAAGTGATTTGTACTTTTAATGCCTTTGTGTTGCACAGTGATAGAAGACTTATTTCATGTATCCTGGCATCTTACTTCTCGTTTCAAGTGGACTCGCAGTGGTAGAGAGGTTAAAACTATCTTGGCCTCTGTCCTACATATCACTGTACAACGTTGCCACCAATCTGCCTAGAGAAGATTGGATTGTGTTTTATTGCTATATTGATTTATACTTATATATACTTGACACTGGCGAAATCACTGAATTGTGGAAACGCCATATTCCCGCGGTAGTAGCTGTTCAAGTCACCGCGGGGCGAAGAAAAAAAAAACTTTAGGCAGCTGGTCTAGGGCCTCTGGGCCTTTATTCGAGTTACTACAACCATATTACTTACAAGTGTATCGTATTGTCAACGTTTTGATAGCTCTTAATTACCTGACAGTAATGGCCGAGTTAAAATAATACCTGCCTCAAACGCAATACGAAAGGAACTTGATTTCTGTGGTAATACTGTGTTTTTTTTTTTTTATGGCATAGGGAAGGCTGACGAGCACACAGGCCACCTGATGGTCAGTGGAAACTGTGACCCATAGACATTCGCATTCACAAGACTGCAAGCCTAAGACTGCAAATGCGCTGCCAACCCTGAGGACTAAGATGGAATGCCTCTATGCTAGTCATTACACCGGCTGTCTTATCCCCAAACCGGAACACAACAATGCGAACACTGCTGTTTGGCGGCAGGTTAATGGATAAGATGGTGGTAGCGATCCGGACGGACCCCGCACAAGGTCCTACCACCCGCAAAATAAAATATTATTATTATTATTTGTGAATATTACATATAATTATTACATACAGTAAATAGAGGCCTATGAGCACGCCGGTCAATGTAGGCTAGTCGAATATTAATTAATTGACTAATTGAAACGGTTTAATTAAGAGTATAATACGGCTTAATATGCCAATAAGTTACGATATTCCTTTTACACGCGACTCTGTCCGTATAGAAGTCGTTGATCGCTATTCCCTCGGGAATTTTCAATTTTCCGGTATAAAAAGCCCCTGCCCTATATTCTATATCTGTGCCAAATTTCTTCGCATTTATAATATTAGTACCTTACCTTTTGCAGGGTCCGTCCCAGATAGCTATAGTCTTTATTATTTCTAGCGAGCCGATCTTCTACACAAAGGCCATTGTTTGTGTACAATACTATTATCTTTCTTTGTGTCCGTAACCGCAAGCCGATTACATACAAAAAAGTTAGAACTACATTGAATGTCCATAGAATTATCAACCCTATCCTCTTAGTCAGTAGGTTTAAAATGTAAAGTGTCAGGATACAGATATGTCTTTATTATTTGAACCAGTCTTATTCCCTACACAATATTACCATCTTCTAATAAAGACATATCTGTATCCTGACACTTTACATTTTAAACCTACTGACTAAGAGGATAGGGTTGATAATTCTATGGACATTCAATGTAGTTCTAACTTTTTGTATGTAATCGGCTTGCGGTTACGGACACAAAGAAAGATAATAGTATTGTACACAAACAATGGCCTTTGTGTAGAAGATCGGCTCGCTAGAAATAATAAAGACTATACCAACATTTATCATTTAACCTTTACCAAGCAGCAGTGTTTTATCTTTGTGTTTCGATGTGGGAAAAAAATAACCGATGAAATGACTTGCATAGACGCATTTAACCCATTTGCAGACTTAAATTTTCAGATTTAAGAGGCTTGTAAAATTTAAAATTTTCCATACAAAATGTGAAAACTTTTAACCCTCGTTAAATATATACTCTCATATACTCATTTATTCATAATATTTACAGAATATTACATGTCACAAAGTAAAGGTATTCCGTATGATATTTTAATGTTTTGTAATGTTATGATAAACTAGGTATGCACGCAGGGCTCGGATAACGGTATATTTATCGAAACGGTTTCGTCTTTAGTACCTAAGAAACGATTTGTTTCGATTTCGTTCGAACGGAACGTTATAGAAAACGATTTTGAACAGGATCGAAATTTTAATCGTTTTTGATTAATAAAACGTTTTAAACCGTTTATTACGAATAGTTTCACGATTGTCGCCGCACGCAGGGCGCGAAAATTTTGTCTAAAGAACCGTTCGAAACGTTTTAAAAGCGTTATTTTAAACAACGTTTCCGAGCCCTGTATGTACGTTTTCCATCCCAAACAAATAAAAAAACGGTTATGTACGAACCTAGTTATTCATAATAACTACAACGGTTACCCTTCTTTTATAGACACTCATTTCACAGAACGTATCAATTCGCAGAATTTTAATTTCATAGAAAAAAAAAATCTGCTGAATCCGTGTTGATTTCAGTTTATCTTGTGATGATTATGAGTCTAACCTAACCTAACCTAACCTAACCTTCGTGAATAATAGTTAAGATAAACTTTCTATGAAATGAAAATACTCCGCGAAGTGATATGTTCTATAAAATGAGTGTCACCGATGAGGGGCACCAAACGACAACATATTCAATAAGGTTGAAAATCGGACGGTACGAGAATGGTTATCCCTCAAACATAAAACATAAAATGGTGTATTCGTCTGATCCATATCATTAAAAAATCATAATGATATAAACGCTTTATCACACTTTCACACCTTCACCACCTCACCACCTTCACCTTCACCTTCGATGGTTAATGAGCAATGGCAAGTGTATTAGCAAAATTTGTATGTAGTTTTTTTTTATAAAATTCATTCAGTTTACACGTATTTTTAGGTAGGTGCATAAACTTTGATACCTTCTAAAAAAAAAGCCTCTTTAACTAATTACAAAGGTTAAAATCAATAAATACACTCAATTAATTACTTAATACAGTGTTGCTATTTTTTTCGTTTTTACAAGTATAGTTATAGGTATAGAGGTTAACCCGGCGAGCATGACGTGAAAAAAAGTTACGTCAAGCATGAGGCAGGGTATGACATGCCCGTAACGTAATGTACTGTAAAATAGTTTATATTGATTTTATTTTGTATTTTGTGATGTATATTGTTTATTAAAGGATTATTTAATGAAATTCAATCAAACACAAGTTTTAATCATGAAATTATTTTCATTTATTAGTGTTTACCTTATACTATGTAATTATAGTAACAAAAATATGAATGTTTACAAAAACCAACAAATCAACAAAATAAACAGTATTTAGAATAAAAATCAACTTTTTACTAAACGATAATGAGATCCTCTCTTTAATAAAGCATAGAAATATTTTTTTTATGTGTAAATTATGCTTAATCACTACTGTCCACATCAGCACAATTCCCGCACATAAATTTTGCATGCTCCATACATATGCGCTTGCTGCAAGCATTACAAGAGTATTTGGTTTTTCTGTCCTTTTTGTATGGACAGTCCTGGCATCTGACATAACGTCCAGGCACATTCACCTGGCTAGGTGAAGGTTCGCCCACTTGTTTTGCGATTCGCTGTCGGGTATAGACTGGAATATATTTTTTCAATTTTCTCATATTTAAGTGTTCATAATCATCTTCTTGCCTCTCATAATCCATTTTGATGAAAAACTAAAAATAAATAAAGAAATAACTAAAACAAATGAAATAAACTCAAATCTATGCATCGCAACCTTTAAATAACTAAAAAAAATGAAGAACAGAAATTGAAATGACTACGTAAAAAAAATACGTCTGAAATGACGCAGGGTATGACATACCCGAAGCAGGTCCGTGCACGTATATTCCGGCGGACGGCTCACGTCGCACTGCCATCACGCCACTATCCCCTCCCTCACACCCCTCCCTCCAGCTACTGAGCGGGCTAATGTTGTCAGGCAAAAATTTTAAAAATGCTAGCAGTTTTTAGTAATGTCAGGGTATGAGATACCCTGGGTCATGCTCGCCGGGTTAAATAAAGTAAAACATGGACGATACCTTAAGCCGAGAATAAATTGACGTCGGAACAAATCGAATGCAAATGAGGCGGGTGTCGAATTAAAATAGCTAATTGGGACAATCTGCAACTTGTTCCAAATGTTTCACTACAAAAAAAAAACTATCTGAGCTTCTATCACGTATATAACGTGCTTTGTGCAATGAGAGTTACCAGTGATAGCCCTTATTTGCTTATAAATAAGATCGATCTGCAACAGCACTCAAGTCGGTAAAACCATATCTTCTTTGACGTGTCGAGTAAATAAGAGTTATTAAAACGTTAAAAATACGATAGCAAATCAAAAACGATATAATTTTTACCGACTACACTCAGGAGCAAAAAAAACGGGTCAGAGTGCGTTTTTCATACTAAAGAGGCTATTTCGAAGCCTTGGTTCCTCGCCAAGGAATGTTTTTAGTGAAATCTGATGATGAATACTCCGAGCATCAATACAGGACTTCCAGAGTGCCTAGGATACCCAGCTGAATGAATCTGCGGTTAACGCCGGAATTGTGCATGTTCAGAAAAACATCTAAAATGGCAATACAATGTAAGGAAATCCAAGTGCTCACCCAAACTCTCCCGCTGTAGTGTTAACTGATTGTGCGATCAGTTAGGTATCTTAAGAACCTTTGACCTCCTCTATTGAACCTCGGAGTATCCACATCCACCATTAAACCTCACTCGAAACAACCCCTGGCGAGGAACCAAGGCTTCGAAATATTGTAAATCTCCTGAGTGTAAGACCTTAATTTAATGAAAATCCCAAGACAAACTATCACAATTTAAAACCAGTTTTAAATTTAGTTCTCTAGGCTTGTTTATATAGTATTAATTTAATGTTCTCAAACAGAGTTTTGCTCCAAATACAGCTGAGGACTATTAAAGTATTCGAAACTGCTAGGCGTTGTTGCTATTTCGCTAGCTCATATTCATTATGCTCTAGAGGAATTTCGTTTAAGGTAATTAACTCACCGTTTACGAAAAACGGTGAAGTGTGAGCTAAACTCGCGTACTGTGAGTTTCATTATTATAATAGTTGAGTTTGTTGTATCCTATATTTGTTTTTTAATCTTCGTCATAGATTATTTTTTAATTTATTGCAATGGTTGTATTTTAAGTAAAATTTTGAATTTTACCTCATCTAATTTTATAGCAGTTACTTTACAAGCTTACATTAAAAAAATACTAAGGTATTTATGGCATTAAGTCCGCCATTTGAACTGACTTTTATGGCAACGAGCACTCAACCCTACTAATGGCGAGTGGGATCTGAAACACATATATATATTTGAATTCTCAACAGTACCCGACTACAACTTCCAACGCGTTGCCAATTTAACCCTGAGGATTAAGATGGAATGCCTCTATGATAGTAATTTTACTGGTTGTCTTATTCCCAACAATCTCTACGTTGATCCCAACAATGCAAGTACTGCTTGGTGACTAGATGGTGGTAGACCGACCCCCGCATAAGGTCCTACCACCACTAAAATACTTTGTAAAACTGGGCAACAAAGTTAAAAAAAAAGCTCAAGATAAAAAAAGATAAAAGACAAAATATGCTGATTTAGTAAGTAGGCCGCACGGGCCTTTTACACGTCAAAAATCTACCAGCGCTTCGCAAGAGACCACCGCTGAGAAGAAACGCCGCAAGAAACTCAACAGTCAGTCGTTTTTTTAAATACTACTTATGATATTATACAATTATAAAGCTTATAAAACCTACAAGCCAATCCTGAATAAGGCGGTTTGTACTATAGATTTTAAAAGTCGCAGAATAACCCAACAAAATCAAATGCAATTTGTTATTTAAAACGCGCCAACTCCGCGACGCCATTTTATTTAGTCCTTTTCTAGGATTAATGTTCCTTATTTAGCCTGAATGGTGTTCGTGAATCTGTATTTTAAGGTGCAATTTGACGCTTGAAAGTCTATTTTAGATGCAGAAAATATGTGTACAAACCTAGATTAAATTTAAAGAAGCCGGAAACATTATAATAGTGAATTAAATAAACACAGTTATGGCTTACCAATGTACGTTTGTTTATTAAATTCAGTAATATCGGCCTAAATTGATGTTAGGTGAAAATATTTGAGACCAAAGGGCGTCCCTCGAAATACCTAACGTTTGTCCTAAACATTGTTTCTGCGAATTCTCATTAGCCCTAAAGTTTTCAGATGAGTCAGGCCACTTTTTAAGTTTTCCAATTATACCTGCGGTTAGGTTAGGTTAGGGTTGTATTAACCGACACTAAAATGTTTTAAAATTTAAGCGAAAATTTCTTTAGGATAAATGAAAATTCGGACAAACGATGCATTATGACAAATGAAGATTACGGATACCGAGACCAAACATTAGGACAAACAACTTTATGCGTTTATAAGGAATACCTTTTACATACGGAACTCTAAAATATGCAATTTGATTTCGAAACTGGTTTAGACCTTTTTTTTTTCATGTAGTTTGCATGCTATCATTTAAATATTATCTCCATTAACAGCTGAGCCGGTTGCAGCTCGTTAAGGGACGCTATCACACGGTTCACACCTTCGATGGTTAATGAGGGATGCAATTAAAATGCATTCGCTATGCACAAGTGTATTTGCAATTTTTTTATGTAGTTTTTTTTTATAGAATTCATTCAGTTTACACGTATTTTTAGGTAGGTGCATAAACTTTGATACTTTCTACAAAAAGCCTCTTTAACTAATTACAAAGGTTAAAATCAATAAATACGTTTCATATAATATGGTTTTAAGAATGAAATTGGAAAAATTGGAGTTCTTATTCTAGTAGTTATGTATACATATAAAATTCTTCTCATGAGTGAGTGACTGACTGATAATACTAACCTTGGAACTATAGAGATAAAAAAATTGAATGGGTTTTTCATTTGGTTTGGTTTGTTTGCTACGAAAGAAAATCAAAAATTAGGCCGTAAAAGAAAGAAAATATCGCGAGCATCCTCTTGTTGACGTACCTAATACAATAATAAGTAACGACATGGTTTTAAAGTAGACAAATTTGTAGGTAAAATAATATAACACAAAAAAAAAATTGCTAGGACCGTGCGACCTTGAACCGAGGACCATGTATAAAGATTTGACCTTGTTGTCAAGTTATTGACAACCACATACTTATTTTTAATGAGTGCACCTATATTGATCGTATGAATAATAACCACTCGCTCATTCTTCACATCTTTTCAAAACCTGTTGCTCGTCGATCAGACTTTATGGGCGCAATTTGCGAGATCGTCGCGTAATCGTGTCGTTATCGTCTCGTTACCGGCCAATTTGTGCGTAATACCGTCGGTGTAAGGGGTTATTCTCGTACCCTATAGCTATCTTGATTACATCGAGTAGAATTGACAAAAAGGACCTTTTTAAGGGTCGGTATCAAAACGACTGGATTCTCAAAACGACCAGAACCACATAAAGACTTGATCGCAAAACGACCACATCTGCAAAAAGCCTTTATCTCGTAATGACTTTCTAGTAAAACGACCACATAGCATAAAGTCTGAATATCAGAACGGCTTGCTATCAAAATTACTTGTTCGCAAAAAGACCACCTCGCAGAAGGTATACATCTTAAAATGCCCTAATAGCAAAATAACTAGATCGCAAATGAACTTAATCTCAGAATGGCATGGTAGCAATTAGTCTTGTTAGTAAAATAGCATGAAATCATTCCATCGGCATCATACCATCGTAATACATCGTCGTACCGCAAAAAAAAAAAGATATTATTTTTGACCGGAAATACGAGTACAAAAATGAGCTCAACTCGCTTAATGAAGGAGACATAATTTGTTTCCAATTTCTCCAAAACATTTCGGAGATCAAGTTAAATCTAAAAATGTGTAATGTGTATGTGTAAATGTGTGTTAATGTGAATGTGTGTGTGTGTGTGTGTGTGTGTGTGTGTGTGTGTGTGTGTGTGTGTGTGTGTGTGTGTGTGTGTGTGTGTAAGTGTGTGTGTAATGTGTATGTGTGTGTGTAAATGTGTATAAGTCCAATAATATTTTACGTTCAGGAAGTACTACAGTTTTATTTTAGTTAGTATGCATATTTCCCTGTTATATGCAATTTAAGTTATAATAAAGTTTTTTTTTCTATCTGAAATAAATATGTTTTATTCTCTAAGTTTAGAAAAACCAGCAATTGAGCAAAAAAAAACTTGTTTAGAACGCCATTTTCATTCATAGTTTACTTAGTTATACATAGTTCCCACAGCCTGGAGCTAGAGGTAGTGACCCTGCTCACGAAGCAAGATATTTATAATAAATGAATAAATAAATAAATAAAATATTTATTTAATACTACCTAACTCTATAGATGGATATTGTTGCTATTCTGATAACTAGTCGTTTTGCTACCATAAATTGTAGTCGTTTCACTAGGAAGTTGTTTTAAGATCTAGTTATTTTGCTATTAGGGCATTTTAAGATGTTTACCTTCTGCGAGGCGGTCTTTTTGCGAACAAGTAATTTTGATAGCAAGCCGTTCTGATATTCAGATTTTATGCTATGTGGTCGTTTTACTAGAAAGTCATTACGAGATAAAGGCTTTTTGCAGATGTGGTCGTTTTGCGATCAAGTCTTTATGTGGTTCTGGTCGTTTTGAGAATCCAGTCGTTTTGATACCGACCCCTTTTTAAAAGGTGTTATAAAAAAAACTTGCTTATGTATACGAGGGACCTTCAATAAAAAGTAAGAATGAGTATGTTATAAACAACTTTTATTAAATATCATTTTATTTTTCGACATAGTCACCTCCTAGCGTAATACACTTAGTATATCTTTTTTCTAAACTTTAAATTCCATTTTTAAAAGGTCTCATCTCGAGTACTTAAAAAATCTTGTACTGCAGCGACTACCGCGTCATCGTCTTCAAATTTCTGGCCTATCAGGTATTCTTTCAATCTCGGAAATAGGTAGAAATCACTGGGGGCGAGATCTGGTCAATACGGAGGATGCTTAAGGATATCGAAACCAGCATCACGAATGGCGGCCATTGCAACGGCGGACTTGTGTGCCGGGGCATTGTGCTGGTGGAACAGCACAACTTTCGAGAGTTTTTCGCGGATCTAATTGCGCAATGTTGCTATTTCTTTGGCATATAAAGTGCCCATAATAATGTCTCCATGCTCGAGATACTCAATAATTACTAACTTTTCCATAGACTGCAGTTTCGTTTCAGGGTCACAATGCTGAATCCATGTTTCGTCCATTGTTATAAATCGCGCGAAAAAAAGTTCCCGGTGTTGCTGAGTCAGGTCCAAAGCTTCTTAACAAATCGCGACTCTAGTTTGTTTCTGCATTTTTTCAGTAAGTTTTTTTTTCAGTTTTGTCAGTAAACATTCTTGGTATCCAACGCGCAGATACCTTTTTCATACCCAAGCGTTCATGTAAAATATTATGCACGCTCCCCGTTGAAATCTTTACATTTTCAGCAATAAAACGAACTGTGACACGACGACTCGCCAAAACTAAGTTTTCTACTTTTTTCACAATTTCTTCAGTTACTGCTGTAGTAGGGCGTCCGGAGCGGGGGTCGTCCATGGTCGATGTTCTTCCACGTCTAAATTTGGTCCACCAACGTGCGACTGTCAAATTGACTTGGTCCGTAGAAACATTTTTCAAACACAAGTATTTGATATTGGCGCCACTTTCGCTAACGTACTCAATAGCATTGCAAAGAAATTACCGTATTTTTTTTAAACAAAAGACAGTTGGTATTTTTTTCATAACAATCAGCTAGATAGATTAGCTTTACCGGCCAGCATTTAATTTTCTAATAGTTTGCATCTCATTCTCACTTTTTATTGAACGCCCCCCGTAAATGTTTGTCTCAAAAGTTAAATATTTTATTTTGTATTCATTTGTTAATTATTTACTGAGAAAATATATAGACAAATTTCTGCTAATGTCTTAAAAGCTTAAACGCGACATGGTCTGTTCTACTTCACAGCTAGTGCTAGACTTAAAAAAAAAAAAACGCGGTTACTAACGAAATTACCTTATTTCGACGACTACTCCAAATCTGCAAACATTGATTGCATAATTATATATTTTAGTCAAAATTTAAAATATGTATTATTATATTATTATTTATAGTCATAAATGGTTTTTACAATTGAAACTGTTTTTTTCTTAATAATTATAAACAACTAAACTAATCCCAATAATTGACGTTTATTAATTGCTGTGATTTATGAACTGAAAATCAATCAAAAGTTCAAGTAAGGTTTGTCACCGGAGTCCGGCGTGCCCCTAAGAAAGTCACCACAGGGATGTAAATTAAATGGAGTTTGTAGAAATAAGGAAGTTAATTTTTGAAATCAACCGGTTACGTATCAATTAAGGTTCAAAAGACAGCGATAAAAATGTAGAAATTAAATACGTACGGATGCACAGATATCGTAGGCTGTGTTTAACAAAAAATACGCTTAATAATTAAAAACTCATGGCAGCTCGTTTGTCGTAAGATTAGTTGACAGGTTTGTTGACGGGAGGAAAAAAAAACGAAACAATCTCACCCCAATCGACCTAGTATCAAACAAAGCTGTAGGTTTTTAGTATGGGTACTAGACAATGATAAACATAATTACATAAATATATAGAATACACCCATGATTCAAAACCAAACACTCGCTCAAAAAAGGCCCGTATTAATACACTGATCTCAACTCTTATGCTCGTCTCGAGATGCGTCAAAAATGACAGTGTTCTATAGTTTGGCGTTTACTTTGACGTATCTTGTGACGGGCCTCGCAGCCAAGATGACTTTATTAATACGGCCCTAAATATTCTGCAGTCAAACCCGGGACATTCAGCTTCGTAAGCAGCGTAACTACCAACTAGGCTAAGGCATCGTTATATTGGCGGGAAAGATGAGCTGACGTGGAAGTCCATAGACTAATCATACTTCTACCGAACAAGCGACGGTTCCTGAAAAAAAAATACCTTGCCGAGTTTCTTACGCCGGTTCTTCTCGGGGCAAAGGTTTTATTTTTCGAACCGGTGGTAATGCTTTTTGACATTCATAGGTGCATTATATTATGCCTAAATTGCAGAATAAAGAACTTTGACTTTGACATCTAGCGACCTTAGCTGAACGACTTTGACGTCTACTAAAAATACTGTCCTGTTTGCTCCCTACCCTCAAAAGCGAGTAAATTGATAATTTGTCAAATAGGAAACGTCTAAATTAGATTCAACTCATTAAAGTAATAAACTAGAAGCTAATCGAAACCGCTATCGCACCGATCGATTGTAAACGTTTGCTTCCGCGATTGGAAGATTACTTGATTGAGGTAACCAGTCACACAGAAACGAGCGGTGCAGACTTAAAGCTCGCTGCTAAGGTTTTCCCTGTGGACTTAAGTATGAAGTTCTTCAGGAGAGGAGTAAATAGGTTTATAAAATGTTGGCAACGCGCATGTGATACTTTTGGTAATGCAGGCGTCCAC
The DNA here is from genome assembly GCA_923062465.1 of Acleris sparsana. Taxonomy (NCBI): domain Eukaryota; kingdom Metazoa; phylum Arthropoda; class Insecta; order Lepidoptera; family Tortricidae; genus Acleris; species Acleris sparsana. Next base: position 15,703,055 of record OV281303.1, read on the forward strand.
TGGCTAACATAACCGCTTACCATCAGGCGGGCCGTACGCTTGTTTACCACCATCGTGGTATATAAAAAAAGTTATAAATTTCACAGTCACGGTCGATATTACGATTATAGTGAAAATACATGTACAAAAATAACGGGAGAAACGTTTGGCCTAGTTGGTAGTCACCAAACCTACGAAGCTAGCGGTCCCGGGTTCAAGTTCCGGTAAGGGCGAATATTTGTGTGATGAGCGTAGTATTGCATCATGAATCTAGTATGTTTTCTATACATATATTTAAGTTTATATTTATCTGTTAAAGTGTATATAATATGTTGATCGTTGACTAGCTTAGTTTGGGACTAGGTCAATTGGTGTAATTAAATAATTGATACTGATATTTTATTTATTTCTTTAATATCAGACGAATAATGAGATAGATTTTATCCAAGAAGAACCGATACAGGACGGAGTCTAGGAGAAAAGCTATTAAGTAATTAATATAAGAGGGTAATTGTATATAATGGAATCTAAAATCTTATTCGTAACGCACAGCCTGTTTCTGTTATTATTTATTTCATAAAAATAATTATTACATACTCAATCAACTATAATGCAACAAGTAACAACGAAGAAAAGAAACATGAAAATTAATTACTGATAAAATACCTTATTTATAATAGATTAAAAATAATACCTCGAATATATTATTTATTAAATTAATTATTAAATTGACTAAATCATTGGTTTACTTGTGAGAAGCCTATGACATTATTATTTTCTTTGATGTTTAAAAAAAACCTAGGTATCATTACTTACTTAGAAACATTTTCATAACACTTCTCAATTTAATTTTATATCTCACTAGCCAGCGATGTACCCCATGTGTTAATCCGGGGAATAAGCTTCAAACTTCATCCAAATATGTCAAGCTTTTGCAGCGTGAGGTAGTAACAAACTAACACACACTAACAAGCTTTCGTTTTTATAATAGAAGTAGGATAATAGTTATCTTCGGCCAGCTCTCCTTCTTGAATACATGTTACCTACCTTACAGTGCTCTCTTAGCATTACACTTCGGTGCAAGAGGCGTTCAGTCCACGACACGCCCGTATATTGATTAACAAAACTTATTAATATGCAAACCGGAATCCACCACAATAACGCGCAATAATTCCTCTTTTAAGGGAATATAGAATAAGTCCGCGGTTTTTAGGGTTCGGTACAATATTAGATAAATACACACAGACTGTTTAGGCACTGATCTTAATCAAATAAATATCACAGGATAATCTCACAATAAACCTGGACCCAAACTAAGATGTAGGTTTGACCTATGGCAATGTTAAACATACTTATATTTCATTACTTGCGAACAAATACTTCAACTTTGTCACACAAAGATTTTTCCATACCGGGGATAGAAATCAGGACTACTAGCTTCATAAGAAGGGTTACTATCAACATTAACAGGAAATGAGATAGCTGATGAGATAGCCAGAGCAGGAGCAGACCAACAGTACCTAGGCCTGGAGCCGGTACTCCCGATATCGGGAACTGTCGCGAATGGAGTCATAGCAATAGAGACGAAGACCAATGAGGCGTGGATAACAAGGTTGTAGACAGTCCAAACTCATGATCGTTAGAGTAAACAAAATAGAACAAGGTATCTTTGAAATCTTGCTAAGTACAACCAAGTGTTCACAGGGCACTGCCCACTCAACAGGCACCTGACGGTAATAGGTATCTGACAGGATCCCTATGACCACACTTTGGCAAGGAGGAAACGAGCCAGCATGTCCTAGCCGAGTGTGTTATGAGATACCACACATTCGGAGAGGACGTGTTTTCTTACGAAGCACTCAAAAGCATAAACCTACGGGACGCACTTATGTTCTGTAGGAAAACCAGAAGATGGGGTCCATGCTGGGTGGGAGCACCGCCGGACGGCCACGGACGGCTCAACCAAGGGGAACTGGGCGGAATGACCGAAGGACCGATTGACCGCCCGCCTGATCTGGACTAGTAGCTTAATAAGATGGGTCTCTATCAACAGCAACAGGAAATGAGAAACCTGATGAGCTAGCCAGAGCAGGAGCAGAAAAATAGTGCCTCCTACGGCTCAACCAAGGGGAACTGGGCGGAATGACCGAAGGACCGATCGACCGCCCGCCTGATCTGGACTACTAGCTTAATAAGATGGGTCTCTATCAACAGCAACAGGAAATGAGAAACCTGATGAGCTAGCCAGAGCAGGAGCAAAAAAATAGTGCCTCCTACGGCTCAACCAAGGGGAACTGGGCGGAATGACCGAAGGACCGATCGACCGCCCGCCTGATCTGGACTTCTAGCTTAATAAGATGGGTCTCTATCAACAGCAACAGGAAGTGAGAAAGCTGATGAGCTAGCCAGAGCAGGAGCGGACCAATAGTGCCTCCTACGGCTCAACCAAGGGGAACTGGGCGGAATGACCGAAGACCGATCGACCGCCAGCCTGGTCCAGCCGGGCGTCACCACTTATCATCATCATCAACTGCGTTGGGTGGGGGATCTAAGACCCATATACATTTGAAATCTCAAGACTACAATCTCAAAACTGCAAACCTAATGCATGCCCTGAGGACTAAGACGGACTGCCTCTGTGCTAGTAATTCCACCGGTTGTCGGTTGGTTAATGGATAAAATGGTGGTAGCGATCCGGTCGGACCCTGCACAACATCCTACCACCACTCATATGAATTATGAACATTGGTTCTTGATCAAGACTGAGGAATTGCAACTTGAAATATAATTCAAACTCATTGATTGTTATTTCTAACACGAAAATAAAGATGAAGATAAAGATAAAGAGACATTTATTCGCAACAATACAAAATTACATCACATAGATACAAAAAGAACAAGACAGAGAAACAGTTGCGAAACGGTCCCAACTCAGCATTCGCTAGCCGTAAAGCCAGCACTGATCTTCTGTCGGAACCGCTAGGTGAAGAGTGGGAAAGTGACACAGTTAACATAAAAAATATAAAAATCTCGCCTTTTAGTAGGCTACTTCAACAGTATCAGAATTTTAGGATCACAGTTAAAATTATTAATGGATACTTGGAAAAAGGCTAATCAACCTACCTTACGTTGTAGAGTCAAGGAATTTAATTCCTATACCGCTTTGCACCATGTCAAAATGACGTTATCAATCAAAACGTAAGAGACTTCTTATGAATTTATTTACAGTGTCACTTTGACATAGTCCAAAGTGGTATAGGAATTAAATTCTTTGACTGTACATACACCTTAAAAAACCCTTATTATCATTTGTAGGTAGCCAATTAAAAATAAGCCTTTATTTCTATAAAATTATTCTTTCCACAAAACCATATAATAACATAAGGAACCCGCATTCATCGACTCATTCAACAGCTCCTCGTAATGTTGGCCACATTGTCACAAACAAACGAATGAAATGAATGAATGTACGAATGGGTGAACGAATGGGTCGCGATTACGCTTGGTCTTTAACGGATTCCCCTGATTTACTGGTTCAATTTTACCGCATTAAGCCGTTGGTTTTGTTTTGCGGAGCTGAAAATGGACTCGTTATTTATATGGATGTAATTATTTAGTATTATGAATGTTTATTTTTGGTTATATAATGATATAACATAAAAATCTGGCATAGTACGCCGCTCAATTTGTTGATATAGAGGCGATAGAAGTAATAGTTGACAGATGGACGGACGAATAGACTAGATAGTTGGTAGTATTTGGGGACCCTATAAATACTTGATCTCTAGGTATCTTGATTGCTATGTTATTGAAGTATTTAAGGGAAATTGTCAGAGACATTTACTATCATCATAAAAAAAGTATTTATATGCAGTATCATAGCAGTATAAATATTTGAAAAAAAACCGGCCAATTGCGAGTCAGACTCGCGCTCGAAGGCTTCCGTACCATTGTCTATACAACATTAAAAATAAACGAAAAATTGATTGAAAATTGAAAAAAAATCCTGTCAAGCTATCATGGTTCATGAGATATAGCCTAGTGACAGACAGATGGAAAGACAGATAGACAGACAGACGGACAGCGAAGTCTTAGTAATAGGGTCCCGTTTTTACACTTTGGGTAGGAACCCTAAAAATTTAAATATGGTTATTTTACATACTTATCAATGACGTTTTAAATATACCATAAACCATACTCAAACGCTTACTAACAATTTAAAAGTAAACTTTGACTTTTTATTCCAGCTTCAAAAGTCAACTTTTTAAACCGAGTTTTCTTTTAATTAGCGTATCTCATCGTACCTTACACGTGTTTCGTGACTTGGCTAAAAAGTCAGGACCGCTTCTCGGTGCAAACTTTACTTCATATTCTAGTAAAGTTTGTTTTTGATGCTCCTTTTGTACTCGTAAGGAACGTGGAACGTGTGGAATAATGTAGATATTTTTAGCACCATTCATATTTTCTAAGAATTTTTGCATGATGTTTACGGTTTTAATAATTATGGCAAAAACTACATTCTATATCATGTAACACTTTAAAATACGTTGATTTTAATCTTAAGATAATCTAATTTATTCATATTATAAAACTTTTTTTTTATCTTAATAAAATAGATAAAGTAGACAAGAATAAACTTTTACTTTAAAAAAAATACCCTTATACCATGACAATTATCCAAATACTCGTACTTCTTGTAATAATTTATGTTCAATAAAGCGTTGACATCTATACACAACTGTTGAAAATAGTCCAAGCACATCAAATTTAAAAATACTGTGTAACTAAACAAAAATCAAAACATCTTACATTGCCTTCATTATTATTCAATCCCCATCGAAATCAAACTATTTGTACTAAAAAGTGGTAAGTAACATTATGCTTTTTTCATACTTAAAAAAAATAAGTAAAAGAGTTGAAACCATTTCACGGAAATTGTACGCTAGTGTTATGAAGAAAAGAATGCTCCAAGCGGAGTCAGAAATCCCAACTTACAGAAACGTCGTCCATGTAAACATGCTTATCTTGGAAGCATAATGCAGGTCCCGAAAACTCAAGGCATCTCTTTAAAATGCAATATTTCTTTCCTTCATCATAATGCTGCATTGCTGTCATCGTGCTAGTCGTAAATAACGGTACGTTTCGCTTACTCTCTTGGTATCAGGAACTCGTCTGCTTTGAAATATGGCTCCTACGTGACGCCTTAATCTGCTGACTAAACAATTTTTATGAGCCTGGTAAGACTGTGGAGGTTTGGAAGACATACTTAAGCAATGAACAAGGTGTAAATGGATATGTTATATTCGTTACTTTAACTTCCTATGCATATTGCGGGTGGTAGGACCTTGTGCAGGGTCCGTCCGGATCGCTACCACCATCTTATCCATTGCCTACCGCCAAACAGCAGTGTTTGCATTGTTGTGTTCCGGTTTGGGGATAACAGCCGGTGTAATGACTTGCATAGAGGCATTCCATCTTAGTCCTCAGGATTGGCAACGCATTTCCAGTCTTAGGCTTGCAGTCTTGTGAATGCGAATGTCTATGGGTCACAGTCTCCACTTACCACATATATATATATATAACGCGTTATTCCTTACTTAATTAAGGTTCAGGAAATGTGATTTGGCTGTCTGTTATCTACTTTGCGATCGTTAGTTCTGCGTGAAGACTTACCGGACCTTTAACCTTCACCTTTCAACCCACTACATATATTTCCTGAACTATAGCTGTGATCATTGTTTTCGCGAGTTTTAAACCTGAAAATTAAATACCCCTTTATGTGAAAACTAAAAAGACGTAATTGTGTTCGTAATAAGTAATAACTCCTTAATCAATTAACATATTGTTATAATATATCCTAAACCGGTATAAAGATTTTCGAATGTACAGTCGCCATCAAAAATATCTATATTCTTCAGGGTGCTCAAAAATATCTGAACATGTACTCTAACACCTTGACATAGAGCCGTGTTTAGATATTTGTGAGCACCTCGTTCGTTGCGATATATCTGATGGCGACTGTACTCTCAGCCCAATGGGACTCTGACCCACTATAGAACTGTGTTCCCCACAGTGACGTTATGATTCAAGTCGTAAGAAGTGCCAAACAAATTGTTTTATAATGTCACTGTGACAACGTTCTATATAGTGTGTCAGTGTTCCGATGGCCTGAAAGTACGAACGTCAAGTTCTGGGACACCATATATCGTTTATGTGAAAAGAAAAGTTATTAAGAAGTTTTCAAGTTTCTGTAATTGGCCCCCTATCTTATATTTTTGCATACTAACCCCCTTACTAATAAACGTTGAGTAACGGTGGTATAGCTATACAATGTTTTGTCCTTATCTGACAAATTCAAATGTCACAACGAGAGATAAGGAAAAAACATTGTATAGCTATACCACCGTTACTCAACGTTTATTAGTAAGGGGATAAATAGATAAAATACTTCATAACTGACTACTTTACTAACCTAATACCTACTGGTTGTTTTAGGTGCACATCATGCAGCCAGACTTATAACTGGATTTAACTTGTTTTTTTTCATTAAGTTTTTTTATGATCTGCCATTATTCATATAGATTTCCTTCTAGAGGTCAATGATTTTTTTATGTAACTTGGGTGTTATTTATTATTAGTTCTGAACGATAACTTGTTTGGTTCCCAGTGATCATCTGCTTTACTAACTATAGTGGCTTGCTGATAAGATCGCAAAATGGTAATTGAACAAGATTAATAGAGTCGTATTATGTACAGCAATGTTTAATGATATTTTTCAATTACACTTAAAACGGTCCCAAAATTTTCCAAGTTATTATGTTTGTGAAGGTATTTTCATTAACATTATTTTGTTAAATATTATCTTTCTTTAACTGTGTAATACGAATGCCGCATGCGGTACACAATATTTCACAGACATTTACATCATAAGAGAGTTCCGCATAGTGTTTAAACCATTTATTATCCGTTTTTGATTTAAATTATATATTTAAAATGATTAGAAATAACCAGAAGTAAATACATCTACTAATTTCAAGTGTCACAAAACTGGTTTGGAATTCCATTTTGACAAAACTATGACGTAAATGCAACTATAAAAAAGTTAAATTACGATAATATCAGCTCTTGAATTTTATTCTTTTTCCTTTTCTGGTTTTGATACGACTTGTTCGAGCTATGGTTATAACTGAATATTCCTTCAGCACTGCGTTACTGCTCTCAACAAAGTCAGAAGCTTCTTGATAGTGCAATGTGTCAGATTTGACATTTAATTTGAATTGACTTCTTATCTGCATTGTAACAACTACGAACAGTATTCCCAATATAAATAGACCCATTACATTCAATAACCCTTTCAAAATCGTGAACTCCGTGACAAGATAACACCATAAACTGGGTTCTAACACCATAAAATGTTTGTTATAAAAGTTTACCTCTCACCAGTGCCACGGTTGGTATCGAGGCTCTTAACTCCTAACAGGATCTGCCAACTATCTGAAGAGAACCCGGGCCTTTCAGCGCGTTGTCGCAGCTTCTAATTGGCTTTGAGCTATCTCTAAAGGCAACGCCGAGATGTGAGCGGTTTGCCACGAGGGTCGATTCGAACTGAAGTATTATTAAGGCTGTAGAAAAAAATGTATTCATTTTCCATAATTGTATCACTTGCCATAAATGCATTTTTGTAACCTATTAGGCTCTATACGATTGTATGTAAATTTTACCATCAGAAAAAAAATCTTTATGGCTAATGAAATTCGGGCAAACGAAGTGGATCGCACTTTAACGTCATGTCAATTACGTTGCAGTGCCAAGGTACATATAAAAGTGTGCAGTTACATATAAAGCCGACTGTACAAGGAAATTAAAACTTTAATGTGGTACGGAGAAGGCAAACTAAAGCAGGTCATCTTGATGGCATTCAGGCTTCTAAATCTTAAAACATAAAAATATTTTAAATGTGAGTGGATTTCTTTCCAGATAAACCTTTTTTAGTTGGATAATTGTCACTTCATAATTATAAGACATTCTTTGAAGAAAATGTCTCTGGAAATCAAAATATAGCTTCTATTGAAGGTTAGACAGTAAATATTCCCAATTTGACATGTAGGTAATGTAGTTTTCAAACTACTAATTAGTAATAGTAGGAGCTTCAGCTCGAGTTTTTTGCGTCGCTTCTCCGCAATGATGGTGCTGTCCAAAGCGGTAGCAAATTTACTTCATATGACCGACGATATATTTATTTTATCTAAATAAATATTTTGAATTTTGTGGCTTTATTTTATGGCTACTAATTGAAATAAAGCATTTATGTAATTGTAATTTACCTCTTAAAATTTTACCACACCTCTTCATTACGTGCAACATTAACTTTAGAATGGCTACACACGCCGTCGTGGATTTAAAGGTCAAAACCTAGTCTAATAAGTTTGCGGGTGGTAGGCCCTTGTGCAGGGTCCGTCCGGATCGCTACCACCATCTTATCCATTAACCTACCACCAAACAGCAGCGTTCGCATTGTTGTGGTCCGGTTTGGGGATAAGACAGCCGGTGTAATGACTAGCATAGAGGCATTCCATCTTAGTCCTTAGGGTTGACGACGCATTTGTAGTCTTAGGCTTGCAGTCTTGTGAATGCGAATGTCACAGTTTTCGCTTACCATCAGGTGGCCTGGAGCGTGTGCTCTATGCCATAAAAAAAAATTACCCAAAAGTCGACACGCTGCCTCGACGCACATCGACTCGCAGTGGCCACCCGCGTCCTATACCGGAGCTCTCATTGACATCTCCCATTCATACCGCTCAAAATATTAACAACTCCTTTCATACCTTGAAAAGCGCTTGAAAGAAAAAAAGGAGACCCGATTTTTTCCTTTTCTACGCGTAAGGCCCGAACCCTTTGCGCTCGCAGCGCATCGGCAAAGAAAATCGCAAATTGTGAGATAGGGTGCTTTGGTGAATTAGGCTTTTTGACTTTGCCTTTAGGAGTGTGGAACTGTGGAGTTTCGTCGTGTGTAAGGAAAGTGTGCTTACTTACAACTGTTTCCATTTTTGAAAGGAGTTTTTGTTTGTAGGATGATATGGCATTTGAAAAGTAAATTGTTAGGAGCGCAAAAAGTTAGTGTCTTAGTGACTTTGAAAAGGTCATTATTGTATATATAACATTAGTACGATTATACTACACTCCAAAAGAAAAAGCAGTTATAAGATTATAAAATTGCTATGCTTATACTGCCTTTTTAATTTGGACGGCACTATACTGCCGTGCAGATCTTAAAACGCAGTAAGTGACATTTCGAGTGTTTTCTGTTTATTAGTGATTTGGAGTCAGGGCGTCGAAACGCATATATTTATGTAAACGGTTTTTTCCTCCGGAGCCTTCTTCGAAACCTCTACGAGCAGTATGTAAAAGTGCTCAGACAAAAGTATACTGTAGGACTAACTTAAACGCAGGATGTAATTGAAATCTTAAAAATCATAACACGGCTTTGTTAACCACCCTAAATAATGTAGATTATTCCTAAATAAAGTGCAGTGATATCTGAAGTTTAAGTGTTTTATTTTGTATTTGACGGTTTATTAAATCTTGAAAACTACATAAAACACCGTAAGAAATCAGTTACTTTATTTTAACTGTAAAGATACAATTTAATCTCGTTTTTAATGGCCATTTAAAATGCAGCGGTTAGATAACTTACTTCTAATAAGTCGGTAATCATTGAAAGATACAAATGATAAGTATATTCTATTTAAATTGCAGTATACATCTAGTTAACTGCGTTTTAGTTTGTAAATGATCGTTTTTTTAAACTTTGTACTACAATTTTCACAGTGGATAGTTAGGTTTACTGCTCATTAGTCGGTAATCACCGAATCGTACGAATGTAAGTTTACCACTTAAATCGCAGCTTACGTACGACTTGCTGCGTTTTAGTTAGTAGATTAATATTTTTTAATATTTGTACTACGTTTGTCGCGTTACTTGCTGTGTATTATTTAGTAATTGATTGGCCAGTGGGGTCTCGGACGTCGTACGAGAAGTATTGGTCCGTGGTGTTTTGTGGTTGGTGTCGTTGTGGCGAAGACTGCGTTCGAGGTAAGTACCTAGTTCTATTTGAAAGTCTGTTACTTACATAATTATTAACGCGTTGAATTCAATGATATTTTATATAAAGATACGTCATCTGCGCGCAAAAACGTTCCTCAAAAAGGAAGGCAAATTGCCTTCCTTTGTATATTTTATCTATTTCTAACAATAGCGCTCGCCGTCTTTGTCTCTGTCAGTAATTGGTCACGGGTTTTGAATGCGTCTAGTACGAGTATTGAGCATAATGTATCTTTATATTAAATATCATTGGTTGAATTGCACTTGTGATAGTTATGTGTAATTTATTTGACTTACTCTAACTAAACAAATAATGTGTATTTACTTGTAACACTGTAGTAGATAGTCAAGATTAATAGATAATCAACTTTTATCTACGTTTAAATAACTTTTTCAGTTTTATCTAGTACCAATACATTGACTAAATACGTATGAATAAAATCTATTCAACTAATTTACTGACTCATTCGTTACGTCAATAGGAGGAGGATATCAGTATTATTTTTTTATTTCATAAAAGTGTTTTTGATCTCAGGAAGACTGATTATTTAGTTTTGTTATTTGTTTTTTGATTTAATGTGTGTGATTACTAAATTAAAATTAAAAGAAATACAGTTAAATGTTGTGTATTATTTTGACTTTTTTGTAACTTAAAACAGAAAATACTTTCGTATTTTTAATAGTAATATTGCATTATTATACAAATAAAAACTTTAAGCAATAGGTTTTATTTCAATATAATGATGGTGACACTGATGATTCCAATTACAAAATATTACATAAAACGTAATTTTCCACATTTTTACGTTTAATTTTCTTTGCAATAAGCAGTAAAAATACTCGTAGCATTATTAATAAATGTAAGATTCTAACTAAGATGCAGCAAATATGATGACATACTGTCTTTAACTCTGCAAACTTGAATGAATAGTGGCAGTATCAAGCTTTTATACTGCATATTATTCGGTATTCTGAAAGATTTTTTGTGAAAATATTACAGCGGTAACAGCTCAGGTTTCCTTTAAATCCTCCTCATATGCCTAATATAAGTCCGAGGATGTACTTTTTCCTTTTAATCAATACTTGCTACCTGTACCTTATAGTTAAAGTTTAAATTTTGCAAGTGTCATCGAAATAACAAAAACAAACGAACTTTGAAGTAGTTTTTTGCGTTTTTCTCGAAACAGCAATTTAGCACTTACTGCGTTTTAAGATCTGCACGGCAGTATACCTAAAGTAACATTGTGCTGGAACAATTATTCTGTTGACATTGCACAGTTGCGTCATTTTATAGTAAATATTCATCATCATCATCAGCCCACTTCCGTCCACTGCAGGACATAGGCCTCTCCCATGGCATGCCACTGAGCTTTGTCTTCAGTTTTTTGTTTCTAACCATGTTTAATGTTTTGATTAATATTAACCACCTTACTAATAAACTTGAGTAACAGTGGTATAGTTAAACCATGCTTTGTCCTTATCTGTCATTCTGATATTTGAATTTGACAGATAAGGACAAAGCACCACTACACCACGTTACTCAAAGTTTATTAGTAAAGGGGTAAGTCAATTAAATCCCCCGATACGACGACCGCTTCTTTGACCTGAAACGGACACGTGATTATTCAGAAAAAAAAGGGTTTGCGTATCCCACATTAGTTACCCAAACCCACGTAACATTTTTTTGCAATGAAATTTCTACGGTTTAAGCTATCTCTATATCGGTTTAATCCGCAAAAATGAAATAATTAGAAAAAAAAAGGTATCTATTTAATCTCAACTACTATTACCGTCATGTAATCAGGAAAAACATTTATCCGAATTTTCACTTGTCCAGAAATCATTTATCTCGAAACCCATTAACTTTTCAAAATGAAAAAATCATACAGACGGACCAACGGACAAGAGTATTTCGAACTTAACATAGTTAACCATTTCGAAAGACGTCCACTGCTGGACAAAGGCCTCCCCAAAGGTTCGCCACAAGGACCGGTCCTGCGCCACTTGCGTCCATCGGTTTCCCTCAACCTTAGCCACGTCATATTCACGCTGCGTCTTCGGTACGCGGACACCACTCGAGAAGTCTTCGACTCCATCGGCCATCAGTTCTGCGAGACAGACTAGCAATTTTTAGGAGTCAGTGACTTTGGTTCTGGTGCATATCTCCTCATTTCTGATTCGGTCGCGTAAATAATTTCGAATCCCAAGCGACCTTGAGCTTTAAAATGACTTGTTACTTAGTTTTTGAGTTAGTGAGTTGTTTGTAGAAGGGAATACCTGGAACCTTTTAAATTTTTTAAATATATTTTTAACGTAGGATGTTACATTATTCCCGTTAGTTTAGTTTTGTTTAGTTTACAATAATATAATAACACTCAAATAATCAAAAACAACAATGATAAACAAGTAATAAATGGTCAGTTTCCGATGTCATTACACAAAACTAATAAAGGTCAAATATCAATAATAATTTTACAATTTAAGTTGCATATATTCGTCGACAGAGTATAATGGATTGGATAATCCATTATATCCAGCTAAGAAACCTTTTATTAGATAATAAAAGGTTTCTCAGCTGATGTTTGAATGCTTCCTCGGATGTTTCATTTTTAAGTTTAGCGGGTAGACTCTCATAGAATGTGGGACCGATGACACGCGGGTTCTTAGCCGCAAGTGCCATGCGACGGGGAACTGTTCTCAAACGCCCGGTGTGGCGGAGCTCCTTGCCAGGAATATTGACTCGTGCGAAGGATGAAATATTATTTCTGACGAACTATTTGTTTGAAATAAGTAAACCGAGTAGTGCGTCAATATGCGGTACGTTACGAAAAGGCCCCTGCAAGAGTGCCTAGACCTAGGTTACGTAAGCTATATATTCCAGGAAATCAAATATATAAGTTTGTAGGTAAAAAATCCCTCTTACACGAAGAGAAACCGTTACTCGATCTATTTAAAGGCCAATTTATTGGTTCTAAGAGATTTAACCACCGCGGAATATTTGAACTAGAAGTAGGTCGAATTTACACACAATAAGCCACTTCAGTAATTCTCAGAAATTTGTAGTTTACTTGCATATGTAAATCTAGCCTTTGATCGTGTAGCTTAGTAAAGGTTGTTATTGGTTTTATTGGTCTGGAGATATTATTTAAATATTACGGAATATATATTTGCAATTACTCGTAAACATAGGAGTGTAATGTTTTCAGGGTATAATTTATGTATGTATCTACGATTCTTTATTCCACCATAACTTTTAAATACCTGAGCCGATTTAAATGTGTGTGGTATCGTTAGAATCCTTTCACCATCGGGTGACATAGGATACCTAAACTGTTGAAATAATATCAATAGCAAAATGTCAAAATGTATGTAGAACCGAGATCGAATAATTATTATGGACAGAGAACTAGGAAATTCCTTATACCGTGATTGCACGAGCAAGAATATGATTAAACATAAGGTTAAAATGTGTTTAATAGATGCCTTCAGGAGGCAGGCAAAAGTAGCTAATGGCTTGCATTTATCTGCCTAGTCTGAGAAACGTACCTAAGCATGGATTTAGATTTTATTTCTTTTTTAAATTAATTTAAGTAGGTACACAGTAGATGTAAATAAGAGTGTTCGCCAACAAACTGTAACCGCAGTTTGGCGAAGTGTTTAAAAAAAAAGTGTACTGAAGGAAATAAATGAAAAAATGAATTATTTATGTCAACAAAAAATAATAATATATATATTTCAATATAGGTATCATTTGAAAGTTCTTAATGTAACCATGTCAAATATATTCGAATCGCTGTCAAACAAGAAGTAAATATTGTGAAAAATATTAATGAAATCTAGTGTTATTTTACTATATTACACAATTTTGGACAATGGTAGTCAGTAACATTATTTCCAATAATATTAAAATTGTTTAAAAAATAACGTACTTTAAGTAAAATTTTAGAGGTTAATTATTTTACTTTTTTTTTCTTACGGCAAATATCCACTTATTTCTTTGGTCTCGTTTCCACAATGGTCTTGGAAATTGGTAAAATTTACAGTCGCTATTCTTCTTGGTGTTATTACAATTCACAACAACACATCTTACCAGGACCATATTTTTATCTCAAAAACGATTAGAAAATGTTTACTGCAATATGGATTTGACAGCTCAAGTCAGCGACAAAAATGACAATTTTAGCCGTAGCGAGCGCTGTGATCGTTTAGGTTACCCCCTCCACCCGCTTTGCACTCTGCCAATAGTAGTATTAATAAACGGGTTTAATGACGGTGTCAAAAAATGCGATCGAGTTGTTAAAGCTTGTTTTTCATTTATTTCTGTTGATAAAGCATTAATTTCTCATCCTTAGGCATTTTTGGTGATGTGCTCTTATAAATAAGTAGATTTATTTCGTTGGTTAATTGTTTTAAAAAACACCATATTTTGTAAGCAACGCTAAGTAATGTTCCGTTTATCCGCAGTACAATACGTAATCAATAAGGCAGCGGAAAGCGCATTCATTATTCAACAGATAGGATCTGCCGGTGTAAAATTACACTTCCTGCAGCGAGCCGGTGTTGGAGGGTGTGGCTGATAATGGCTCACGTTTTGTGATGACACAGGTAAAGAGTTATAAGTTAAAAATATACCTTGACATTAAGCCGCCGAATTGTTACTTAGACTTACATTAAACTCGGTGGTTCTACGTTCAAGATAGAAAACAGAAATGACATTTTCATATTTTTTTTGATAATAAAACATGTCCTCTTACTAGAGTCCTTACCGCGCTTCTTATCTGCAATGTTCATCTTGTCTGAAGCGCTATAAGAATAAATACCGACGTGTAAAAGATACACATTATTTGAGGCCAATTTTCTAAAAAAAAAAAAAAAATTGGCACGATTTGAACGAAATAATACTTACAAACAAGAATGAGAAGTAAAAGCATGTATAATATGTGATCAGGTTTTGCCGCTGCCAAGCTCGTTGGTGAGTTATTAATAGGAGAGTTTAAATCGTCCCGCCATAATAAACTCGGCCGGCCAAAGTG
This sequence comes from Acleris sparsana, assembly GCA_923062465.1. Lineage (NCBI taxonomy): Eukaryota > Metazoa > Arthropoda > Insecta > Lepidoptera > Tortricidae > Acleris > Acleris sparsana. The sequence continues at coordinate 15,718,168 of OV281303.1, forward strand.
GTAGGTAGTATAGATACCTAAATTTGCTTTAAGCCTTTGACACTACCAAAGGTCGCTGGTTAATAATTGTAATTTGAATCGTTTTCGGTTAATGGGCCCATAACCTGTTCTTTAAGAAGCTTCATATAATTTTGGAAAGTGGTAAGTAAATATTTTAATGCACTAAATTTTATAACTATAACAGACAGGTGATACAGTTGTTGACTTGGTGATACTGTCGTATTGCATCTAGATTTCATAATAATAAACAGATTGATTACTAGAGAATGCAATTCAACCTGTTATCAGACGTTTTTGTCCGAAAATAACTGGTTATAACTGGATATTTTCATTCCCTATTGATTACTCATCTTGACCTAGATGCCCATCTCAAAACACGTCAAAGTAAACGACCAGAGATTAATTTAGATGCTTTTGAAGACCTTTTTATCTTGTATCTTCTTTCACAGGCTTAATTGTGAAATTAAAACTCCAAAATAACTTTTAATAGATAAAAAATCCTGATATCATAAATATACCGTGTTAAGTTATATCATTCCTCTTTCTGCATCGGGGCTAAAAATGCTGAATCCATGTGTTTTACGATCCTAAAAACAATTCCTTTCCATTCCGATTCTTTTTGCCAACCATTTTGTATTCCACATGTGGGAGAATCCCATCGACAAGAAGGTCCAAATCAATGGCGATAAACAAAAAGACGGTGCGGAGAAAAGGCCTAATAGATTTCCCTATTGAGCCGTTGTATCGGTCGAACCGTGGCTCGAACAAACCGAAGTATCTGAGCTCTGTGACATCGTCTTCCTTTGCATATTCAAAGATCACAAGTGTTTGAGGGTGAAAAATATATATCTTTATTTGGAGCTGCGTGGTTACTCTTTGTATTTAAAAGGGCTCTGAAAGAAAATATGAAACCGTATAGGATCAAGAATTTAACCTCTTCGTACGTATTGTTTGAATGTTCTAAGACTTGGGCCTTAATTGACAAAAGGCCGTAGCCACAGTAAAGTAAAGACAAACTTTCAAAAGGTCGGACAGACAAACAGACACTCATTAGCTCCTAAAATAGGTCATAGAGTACAATAATGACTTTTTTTTGTTAGAAGTAATTATAATGCCATTTTTCTTAGGAAAAGGACTTTTGGTATATTTTCATCTTTACTTCAAGGTAATACTGTGATAATGCCAAAAGTGTCATTAACCTCCGTTTTTTTTGGATTTTAAGGATCAGATTATGTTTGTTGCTTAGATGAGAGGTTTTTTTCCAAGACAACTCCACTCCAGTGCTCTACGCAGAGAGAATTGGAGTCGTAAGCCGTAACCCGACCGGCACGACAAAAAGCCCGCCCCCTGGGGCTCTCCTCACCTTGTCACCAATACATCAGGGCTAGGTGACAAGCGGCAGCGGGGCGGTGACAGATTTATTAGCTCAGAAAATGTTAGGACTGGAATTTTGAATTCTATTCTCTAATTTGCCCCATAAGTTAACGAATTTAAATGCCATTCGGCATTTAATTCACCTTTTGTAATAGATACTTTTGTGCAATAAAAGATGACGCAAACAAAGGTTTGGAATGGTATAACTGTTACGGTGTGTATCTGTGTATCAGTATGGTATATGAAATAAAAATGCCTACCCAGGCATTATTAATGTAAGGACCTTCTACGAAGTATAACAAAATATACAAAAAAACGTGACCAGGAGAAATAGTAGATATAATAATAACATGTCAAGTAAATCCTTGTAAATGTGTTTGTTTCCCACCATTAGGACTAAGATGGTATGCCTCTATGCTAGTTAATTAACGCTTGACTACCGTCACACTGGAACATAATTTATACGAATACTGCTATAAGATGACTTAAAAATTAAAATGAATGCCTAACTAAATACCAAAAACAAAATTACACCCGCCACAAGTCCTACCTTATACCAAGCGCGGATTCCTGACAAATTGAATCTTGCTGGTCGCTTCGAGCAAGACAAAGGCCGGCGTCACATCCTATTTGCTCCTTAATGACCCCCAGGACCTCATTTCAATGTCTTCGCCTCAATCGCTTCTTATTAAAAAAAACAAAGAGACAGACCATGCGCATTTCAATTTCGAACGTCGCGAGAAATGTGATTAGCGCGTCTTTTGTTTTTTTGCAGAACTTTGACACGTTTGAATAATTATATCGAATTGAATCCGTTTGTTTTTTGTATTGAGATAGCTGTTTAATCTCGGATTGGCTGAAGGCAAGAATTTTATTAGATTAAATATATTGTTATATGAAAGACTAGTTGTTGTCAGCTATTGTAACGTTCGAAAACTTTTGTTTTGTAATGAAATTATATTTACTTTGACGTAACATCCAATTCTTCTTTTGACTTGTTTTTTTGTTTGATTTAATTCAGCGCAAAAAAAATGAAAATTACACTTCACTCGCCCAGTAAAATTACCCCCCGATGGGGGTAGGACCCCTTAATTTCGGTAGGACTCGGTATATCCTCATTTCTAGTGCCAAGATAAACTAACAAACAGAGTTTCATTGACGTGCATAATTTGTCTCCGAAATAAACAATTTTTACTGTCTTTGTCAAAATTATAGCTAATGTTGTGGTAAAAGAAAAGAAAAAAAAAATGTCGAATCAAATTTGGGCAAGTTATAATTCTACAAACATTACTAATAATATCACTCATTTTGCATCAGTCCAATAGTTCAAAGAGTTCTTATTCTACATTAATATCACTTTGCTACAGTGATATAATCTGAGTTAAATGAGTCACATAGTTCTGTCCTTTTCACTAACTGGAACTTTGCAGGATTAAATCGTAACCTATCATTTTATCGAATTTCACAACATCGATCGAATAATTTCATCAAACGCTGTCTTTTCCTGGAACCGTGATGTTTTCAATATCTTAACCATTGATTACGTAGATTGAGTAAGAGTAGACTTGTGACAACTTTAAAAAAAAGAAGTCTAGCGTTGAGAAATGCCTATCAATGAAATTAAAAACTGTTTCGATAAAAAAGGAGTACCCGGATTTAACACATTATAAAACAGTCCGTGAACTACGTACATACTTTTAAGGTTTTTTACTTCTAACTCCCTCACAAGGGAGCCATGAGTAACATCCAAAAGTACGTTCCGAAGTTCATAATACTTCTCTTTGCTCATAACATGCAAATTTAAGTCCATGAAGGAAAAAATGCTCATTTAAATGAAATATTCAGTAGGCTGCCGAGTGGGGTTATAACGAAAGTTTGTGCGAATTGCTGAAGAACTAGGAATTTAATATGACGTATGAATGCATATATTACAGCGTTGAAGTAAGGGAAGTTAACTTCCATGATATTATTTAGTAACTTGAAGGTTACGTTCTTTGTCAAACAACTTTCAACCCTACCGACATTATTTAAACGATAAGCTACCTATATCAACAGATTTTTGGTTAAATCTCAATCGTCGGCCATTTTGATTGTTTCATAACGTCGTTAGCTAAGGAATCTATTTCAACAATTTTATTGTACCCTTACACTAATTGAGTTTACAAAACATTTATATTCATAATTCATAATGATATAGATCAAGATGAGTTCATTAATACAGTCTTAAGTTACTAAATTATCCCTGACGCTTTTTTTACTATAATAATTAAACTAATAAATAAAAAATAAAAATAAAATATCCGGGTAAAAGGTCACACCAAGTGACTTAGTCCCAATCTAAGCTCTTAGCTATTAATATGGGTACTAGACAACGATATAAATACATGTATAGATATACATATATATCACACAAATATTTTCCCCTTACTGGGATTTGAACACAGGACCGCTAGGCTCGGTTGCAGGGTCACTAAAAAGTACTAAAAACTGGGCCAGTGCGGCGTCAAATATTGAATTCAATGTTAATTAATATCATTAAAAATGAGCTTGAAAAAAAAAAAGTACAATGGCTACGAACATCATTCCTTGCCTATTTTATTTTTTAAAAAAACGTCGCGAACCACAAGATTTAACTTCACACCCTCCAACCCCCTTCCTTTATGAGAACTTCCCAAGTCCCATTCCTCAGCGTGTCCGTTATCAGCCGTCATACGGTCGGTCGGAGTTCAACTAACTTTTTACACTAGTGCTGGAAAATTCAGTTTCTTGCTATAATAGAGTCGTGTGGAGTCTATTACTGAAGTTGGCGATGGTTATCGGGTGGATGATAGATGTGGAATAGTTCCTTATTATAATTGGAAAGGGCTGATGATTTTTTCACGCATCCAATGAAGAAACAACCGGTGAAATTACTAGCATAGAGGCATTCCATCTCAGTTTTCAGAGCTGGCAACGCATTTGTAGTCTTAGGATTGCAGTCTTGAGATTTGAAATGTCTATGAGTCTCAGATCCCACTTGCCATTAGTATTTAATGAGTAGTAATAATATTGAATGGTTATATATGCATTCTAAAAAACAAGTCAAGTTCGAGTTGGACTCGCACACTGAGGGATCCGTACCACTAGCTTAAGCTATTTAGTTTATGTTTTGAATTAATGTTTGTTTGTTTGTAGTAATTGGATCATTTTTAAACTAAACGTAAAAAGTACCTCCATTAGTTTACCATCGTAACTCGCTTTCAATCAAAAAACCGCATCTGGATCCTTCTATCCAGTATGCAGCAAACCTTTTTTAAGCCTCGGGGATAAAAAACACTTCTAAGTTCCAAAAACTTCTTCATATAAAATCATCCTTTGATTCTCAACCGATATATTTTTATGATATGGAAAAGACAAACGAGCACTCAGGCCACCTGATGGTAAGTAAAATCTGTGACGCATAGACATTCTTAAAGCTACAATCTAAAGATTGCAATCCCGGACCGCAAATGAGTTTTTAACAGAAAAACTAAAATAAAATAAATAAATAATTATCAGGGACAATGTAACACCAATCGACCTAGTCCCAAACTAAGCTCTAGGCTTGTTATATGGGTACGAGACAACGATATAAATACTTACTTATACATACTTAAATACTCGTACATATAAAACATCCATGACTCGGGAACCAATATTCGCGCTTATCACACATATTATATGTCTACCCTTACCGGGATATGAATCGACCGCTAGCTTCGTACACAGGGTCACTACCAACTAGGCCAGTGCCTCGTCATATTTTTAATTTTGCAAATCAACAACGGTGCCGAGACGTGGTCTCTAACCGTTGGCCTCTTGAATAGGCTCAGAGTCACTCAGCGTGCCATGGAAAGAGCTATGCTACGAGATCGAATCAGGAACGAGGAGATACGTAGACGAACTAAAGTAACCGACATAGCCAATCGGGTTAGCAGGCTAAAGTGGCAATGGGCAGGCCACATTGCTCGAAGGACTGATGGCCGCTGGGGCAGTAAAGTTCTCGAGTGGAGACCACGTACCGGCAAGCGCAGCGTAGGGCGACCCCCGCGAGATGGACGGACGATTTGGTCAAGTCCGCGGGGACCCGCTGGATGCAGGCCGCTTCCAACCGGGTGAGGTGGAAATCTTTGGGAGAGGCCTATGTTCAGCAGTGGACGACCTATGGCTGAAATGATGATGATGATGAAATCAACAACGATCCTACGGCTAAGACACTACAGTAACTAAATCAGTACTAAGAACTCCATTCTGAGCTCACTTCCTATAAACATTATTAGCCTGGCATGAAGCACGTTACGTCAGCTATACAAAATTACCCTAATCTCCCCAAATTTATAGCAAATACACCCCCATAATACAGTTAAGGCCAAGTTGGGTTTTATTATGCGCGCACCTGAGTGGGTGCTTCAAACTCGGTAAAATTCGAGTTAAGGCAACTTGGCTATCATTTAATTAGCCAAGTTTTGGCCAATTGATCAAGCTTGCCGGGCTCGTGCAGGTATCGGACAGTGAACAATGTGTTGGGATTGGTAATTAAATTTGTTATTAAACGTTCTTTGAATATATTTTGACCAAGCGATTAGAGAGTAAGTTTTGTGAAGTTTAAAATAGGGGTTTTATGCTTTGTGCTTATTCTGAATTAAAGCAGTTTTTAACTGTTTTAATAGCTTAGCCATTAGTACTTTTAAAGGTACTCGTAAATACGCATGCGAAACAGTTAAAAATGCGTTCGATACCTAAACTAGAACTTTACATTTCCTTTTTCGTTTTTTATTTAAAAAAATAAGTTAGCGATCATTAGGATGCCCCGCTTAGAAAAACTAAAGTACGTTGCTTAATTTTAAGCAAAACAAGTAAAACAAACATACATATAGAATACAATACAACACAATACAAAGCACTTTATTGTACACCAAACAAAAACATAACAGAGAAACAGCACCATTAAAAATAATTTAGGTACACAACAGGCGGTTTTATCGCTGATTAGCGTACTCTTCCAGTCAACCTTAGTGTGGACGGTGTCAAATTAAAATATTTTACCAGTAGGTGGTGCAGAAATAAAACTGAGCCATTAAAGCTCAACATCGAGCAAATTACTCAAACACTGCAGTGTATAATTTCAAACGCATCAGATGCTAGTGACGTGACGAGGTGAGAACGCCTCCAGCGTATCGCCTATCCAGTCAGCTGCATCCGACTTGTGTCTGTCGTTGCTGTGTACAGATACGAAACATAGCTAGCGTATCAGCAAACAAAGACAGTTAAATACGCGAAGTGTTATTATATAATTTTGATTCAAAGTCAAAGTCAAAGTCAAAGTTCTTTATTCTTCAATTTAGGCATAATATAATGCACCTATGAATGTCAAAAAGCATTACCACCGGTTCGAAAAATAAAACCTTTGCCCCGAGAAGAACCGGCGTAAGAAACTCGGCAAGGTATATTTTTTTCAAGAAAAAGGTTTACATCATTACATTATAATTATAAATAGTTTACAATATCACGGTATTTTTGTACAGTAGGTGCACCTTTTTTAAGCGTAGATTACTCATGCAGGACGGACGACTCACTGCCAAACATCCCTATCCATGTTAAAATCGTTTACTTTATAATATGCTCGGGAAATTAGTTTTTGTTTTACAACAGATTTAAATTTAGAGTCAGTAAGTTCAGTAATACTTTTTGGAATTTTATTGTAGAATTTTACACAATTTCCCAAGAATGATTTTGAAGTTTTGGCCAGTCTATAAAAAGTGGTTTTGAGCTTTCCTGTGCTCCTGGTTGCTTTTGGCTTATCAATGTTCGTTGGGAAATTATGTAGATTCTTCCTAACAAAGATGATTATTTCAAATACATATAGCGACGGCAGTGTTAGAATATCTATTTCATTATCAAATTTCTGGCTGTGCTGGCTTTACGGTTAGCGAATGCTGAGTTACGATACGTTATATTCGCAACAAATTCTCTACGTCTTGTTCTTTTTGTATCTATGTAATATAATTTTGTTTTGTTGCGAATGAATGACTCTTTATCTTTATGTAGGTGTTTGCATTTTTCTGGCCAAAAAAAATTTAAAAAATGGCTCTATTGACATGTTAATATTGTATTGTTATTAATTCGGCCTCCATAACTGTCAAGTATATTAGAGGTATCGTAACGTTGACGGTATGATAACCATGTTAAAAGCGAAAAGGTTTTAATGAAAAGAATAGAGGCTCAGTGTCGATGATAATTGCAATTAGTAATTAATTTAATTAAGGTAAATGCAGCTATTAACGACCCTCCTAAGGCAATTTTGAAAGGGATCATACTAATTAAGAATATTGGTAGCCGTCACAGTATTTTGTTTATTTTCATTATGGTACTATTGAATATTGGGTTTAAAAATATTGGGAAAAATAATTAAAAAAGTGGGTAAGGCGATTATTTCTATTACCGATCCATAATAACGGGTGTGAAGCTATTAACGGTTCTTATGCAGCTATTACCGATTATAAGAAAATATAGCAATGGCCTAGGGGACATTTGTAGATATTTTAGTTACTACGAATAAGTTATTTTTTGTAGATTCTTAGTTTTTTTTTAGATTTCATTAATTTATATTATTTTTCTGTATTTTGATTGTGTCTTAATAAATAAAGAATATGATACAATTTTAACTCGTCAAAGAAATGAAAATCGCTGAACATGGGGGTGTTTCGGATCGGTCTACGCTTGCGGGTCTAGATTTTCAACTTTACTCGTCTCTTGGACCACCCTTGGACCCACATGGGTCGGTGATAGAATATTAATGTATAATAGTAAAATGTATTACCGACTTATAAAAAGTAAGTAATATTTATAATCAGTGGTTACCTGACTGTGACCATGATTGATTAAAGTAATGTAACATTTAGCTATAAACACGCAGTTTTATTAAAAATGGTTAATTCATTATTGTCTCTAGCCATTGTTGATTTATGAATAATGTAGTCATTTTCGGCTACTTTACGGCGCCAAAACCAGAAAACTAGACAAATTATTTTGTATTGCTAATAGATTTATACAAATGCTTATTGTTTGTTATTAAAATGGTTTATAAATATATTTGTATAATTGTCAAATTTCAACAGAAAAGATATAAAAACAGAGCATTACGTGGCGGCGGTTACTCATGGGTCGGCGATGGCTGCAACTACTAAAATTAAAGAAGCTATCACCGCTCTATTTTCTCTTAAAGTTTTATCAAATAAAGTGAATTTTTTTCTATAAAATGTGATTCAAAATCAAGAATTTATAAGTAAAGAATATACTTAATAATACAAGACAATTGTAGGCATCATGTACATGTATTAAATGACTTACGCAAAAATTTTAGGGACTTACCTGCAAGAACAAGGGCCAGTACGACAAAACCTGCGTCCACGCCCGCCGCACAGAAACTTTGTGTTTCAACTCCTTTTCGCACTGCTACGCACACTAATGTAAGATTATGCGGCGTCTAACGAACAAACGCGTATATTTTTCTATAACCTGTGGCTCAAATAGTTACAGAAAAAAAAAACGATGTACGCTAATGGGTTGCATATTTTCGATAGGTCGTTGATAGCTGCGTTTACCTTAACTTACTTTTTTATTCACTAATTTCACCACAATTGAATTCTTCACTAATTATTATCATTATTTTAAAACCCAAGCTAAGCGGGGAGCACTGCAATATTAGTTTGTCCTAAATTCGAGCACAGCAGGTGCACGAGATGTGACGAGGCAGCAACTTTCAAGCGTATCGCTTATCTAGTCAGCAGCGGGGCCTAGACAAAATGCATAGCGCTAATGTGACCAATTAAAAAACTGAGTTAATGTACGGGCGTGACGTAAGCTGACGTATGTCAAATGCTTACCATAATGCCGCGACTCAAAATTAAATATGCATATGGAGGCCATTTGCAACGTCAAAAGATGGCGGATGTGTAATTTGCAGTAGTTTCTATTTTTGTGTCTTTAGGTGTTCAAAGTTCTTTTTTGTTAGTGATTTGTACTTTTAATGCCTTTATGTTGCACAGTGATAGAAGACTTGAACTTATTTCGTGTATCCTGGCATCTTACTTCTCGTTTCATGTGGACTCGCAGTGGTACAGAGGTTAAAACTATCTTGGCCTCTGTCCTACTTATCACCGTACAACGTTGCCACCAATCTTCCTAGAGAAGATTGGATTGTGTTTTATTACCATATTGATATATACTTGTATATACTTGTCATCGGCGAAATCACTTCATAGTGAAAAGGCCATATTCCCGCGGTAGTAGCTGTTCAAGTCGCCGCGGGACAAAGAAAAAAAATGAAAAAAAAAATGCATATTGCATAGGCCTATCCCGTTAGACCAAAATGCCAATTCAGTATATTATTTTAATATAACCCGCACGACATTGGATCTCGAGTGACATGAGAATAGAGATTTCATTCGTTTGTCTATGATTTAAAAAAACACCCTTCATACTTCTGACACTGACACAGCATGAGTTTGTTTTGCCGCCATTTTTGTCTTCAAGTCGTCGGTTTCTGAACCCATCTTGGAGTACTTATATGTGTGTAGATAAAGTAGTGTATGCAACTGTACATAATTAGGACTTAAAACAATTGTATTTTAAGGCTTCTCATTATGCATCAGTTGCATAAAATACGAATAAAGTATTTGTTAGAGTAGATAAGCAAAAATAAAAGTAAAACGATTTCACGCAAACGCATGTGAAGTAGATATTGATATTCAAAATATTTAACTATTCGTTGAAACAATAAAAAAAAAACATGCTACTCGTAGTAAACAGATGTTTCTTTGTCTGATTAGTTATTTTAATGCCTAAAACCTTTTACGTCATTATGAACCGTGAGTTATGAGAGTTATTACAGTGTTGGGTTGGATCATGAAAAAAAGCGTATTTTCTTCCGTTTAACAGCGCTAAAATGTTTGATAAGATCTTAATGAAATTGCGCCGGTGGCCTTTTTATATTTGCCTTAAAATCTCGGGGCTTACACACAGCACAAAGTTAAAGATTCGTCATTTTATACAGACTTAAACAAAAAAATATTGGTACGAAGTGTTAATGTTAATGTTTTTCCTCACCATCATCATCATGTCAGCCGAAAGACGTCCACTGCTGGACATAGGCCTCCCCCAAGGCTTTCCACTCAGACCGGTCTTGTGCTTTTCACATCCACCGCGGTCCCGCGATCCTGACGAGGTCGTCACTCCATCTTGTTGGAGGCCTACCTACAGCTCGTCTTCCGGTCCGCGGACGCCACTCCAGAACCTTCTGACCCCATCGGCCATCAGTCCTGCGAGCAATGTGCACCGCCCACTGCCACTTCAGTTTAGCTATTCTTTTCAGATGTTTTTCCTAGAGTCATATTAAAAATGTAATGCTTGGTGAGAAAGCAAACAAGTGCACAGGATTCTACCTAATCCGTAAGATGTGAGACCCATAGAGACTAAACGTGCAATCTGAGGACTGCAATGTTAAGCCTGCAAATGTTTTGGAGGACTCCAATTGAATGCCTCTATGCTTTACACCCGTCAAAAATGCCACTGTTGCCAAGCAGTAGTGTTCTCACTGTAGCGTTCTGGTGTGAGGAGTGAGACAACCTGTAAAGGACTAAAATAAGAGCAATCCATCTCGGTAACGGTTTTGCAGTCTTAAGATTCAGTCTTGAGATTGGAAGTGTCTATGAGCCTCAAATTAGGCAAATTAGGTAGTTGGTATGTGTAAGATTGCTTTCTCCGTGCCATCCAAAAAACTCTACATAATCCTCTCACTTAGTAAATTGTAAGTGATCTGACTGAATCGAACTTAAGCTGCACCTCAAGTAATCTCAAGCTCAGTTTTTCCTGAGAGAGATTTTCACACTAACTTCCCTCGAGTCAGCAGCTAATTAGGTGAAGAACTAAAATTGATTATCAAGAGGATTGTACAAAATGTAGAAAAATAATATTTTATAACTAAAGTACTTTGTGTTGGTTCATCAGTTAAATGAATTCATATTTTTTTTAGAAATAAGAAATGTTACTGATGAAGAGATATGAGTGTTCAAGAAACCGACTTAAAAAATTGATGATCTAGAAATGGAGTTAGACCCTTATATACATAATACATACAACGAATTTTGGTAAACATTTGGTGAAGTGGAACTAATGATGAAAACCAAAACGATAGCAATAATTATCGCGATAAGATATCTCGATTAACAAGCTGAGAGACTATAACGGAGAACATTTAGTTATTTAAATATTACAATGGCTTCCCCGCAGCGTTGCTTGCAACTAACAACTGGAACTACATAAACAGCTGAGATATTATGATCACTAAGAATTAAAGAAGTATCAAATAAAATTAATGTTTCAATAAAAGAAAAAAACCCGCGTTCAAAAATGCAAAAAAAACTTTTAAAATTGTAGGTCAATCCCACTGAAGTCGGCGAATCACAATAGGTATGTTTAAAACTAAAAGCTGACACGTCGATGATCGTGTCAAGCGCCTACATCAATTCCATAAACCTTGACAGTTTTTGAAAACTATTTACGTTACGTTAAGAAAATTTTCTAGCCTCACAGAAACTAAAAGCACCCGAAACCGACATACAGTCAGGACATTTGGGGTTGTCCACTTAAGAAAATGTTGGCTTGCTCGTTGTAGCTAGCTAATTCTACAGTGTTCAACGCTCAAATGAATATCACCCTAAAGGACGTCGACCGAAAATGCCCCTGACTGTACTTATGTAGAAGAAGCGAAAGTGTATCTTTAGACCGGTGCAACTGGTGATCCATAGTCTCTGGCCTACCCCATTGGGAGACAGGAATATATTATTCTGGATGTATTTTGTCCCTTACATAATTAACTAAATATTACTGATAGAAACTTATTTATTTCAGAAATTACATTTCCATATTGCACTCAAATTTAAATATAAGGAAACATGAAACTAAAATTTAAATCGAAAATTAAAGTTAAAAATAATAAGATCACAATTTATATCCAAATTAAAACTAAAATTACACAACTTTCACAACTAAAAACTAAAACATTATTATTAATAAGTACGATTGCTCCCCACATTAAGCTGCATACAGTGAACCATGAAGGGGCAGTCAAACCTACCTGTTATCATGACCAGGATGCTGTTGCCGCTACCGCGCATTCTGCTCAGCAGAGATGCGCACCGCTTGCGCAGAGTGGTGTAAAAGCAATCGATGCGCGCCTCCGCGAACATACCTGACGAACTGCAGCGACGCGGCAGCCACACCAGCACCCTGAACGCGTCATTATACTGTACGCTTAGGGCGCAAAACGGTCTTCGATCATAGCTGGCCCACAGGGAGCACGTATGCAAAGAAGTGCAGAAAGCTCTGAAAAGAGTCACTTTCACCTCCCTGGAACCGGCGGTGTTCCGCGCAAACCTGCGGGCCAACATGTTCGCTCTCACCGCCAGCGCCCGACTCTCCTTCTCGATCGGCGTCGTCTCTCAGGTCATTGGTGATCAGGTGTCCCAAGTACTTGAAATGGGTCACGCGGTTTAACTGAACTCCGTTTAGCACGACTTGTGGTATAGCTGTCATACACCTGGTCCCCATGAGAACCATGAGCTCGCTCTTCTTATTTATATTAAGCCATAGCTGTTTGCGTACCGCTCACACATACCAAGGAGTTGCCTAATACGTCAGACCGACGCACTCAGTAGAACCATATCGTCCGCGTAGCTCAGGTTATTTACGTACACGTCATCTACGTGACAGCCGTTTGTGTACATTAAACAGCCGAGGCGAGGTCAACCCCCCCTGCCGTACCCCACATTGCAATTTACATGGTGTAGAAAATGCATTTGCCCATCGATCACTGTTTACTTATTTGCCATACCAGTATCTAAAAAAATATATTATTTCATTAGGCACGTTATATACTCGTACTTTGCAAGTTTACTCCACAGAAGCTCGTAGTTGATTAAGTGAAATGGTTTAGATAAGTCAAAGAAACATGGATAGACTGGGGTTCTACGTGACGTGTAGTACCTGACGGTACGCTTAAGGCTCAGTATAGCAGTTTCAGTAGACAAACCTGGCCGAAACCCAAACTGATAATCGTGTAAAGAGATATAACGATAAATACCTTTTCTGTAATTGTAGCTGTATAAGCTATTTATTTCCAATTTTATTTTTGATTATAGGTCTGGCTTACACAGGGAGAGTAAAAAATAGCCAGTACTCGTGAGAGATGAGGTCCTGCATATCGAAGATGCTCAACACTGAGACTATTATGGCCGGGAGATCTACCTTGCGTCATTTGTTTAATGGTCAGGGCTACGTCTTTAACCGTAAAGATAACACTCGGGTCTCCATGTGTTGTCTCAATATCTAGCATATTTGGCTGCTGCCCGAGGGTCAGTATAACAAAAAAAATATCACAAAAGAGCTCGGCTATGCCCTGTGGGTCAGTGACACCGTCGACGCTCACGGGGAAGCTAGGGCGAGGGTTTAGTTTGTTCGTACTCTTCCAAAAGCTTCGGAAGTCACGATTCTTGTGATGAAATGCCAGCAAGTCCATTTTTATTTGATCTTGGTTGTTCTGACACTACCTTAATCGTGATTTAAATATTGGTCTAGCTGCAGGTTTTCTGTGTACGACGCATATTTGAAAATTAATCCTTGGCTGCCCGTGAGGATTGCTCACGTGGTAATTCAGCATACATTTGAGTGATTATGGATTTATGCTCGGTATTATTACAAAAACCCGAAGAACATCAATTTTGCAGTGCTATACACAAATACATTATTTAAAAACCTTTACATAAAATATACGTAGATTAAACCTTTTACAAACTAAACTTAACAGAGATTTAACGTCGAACCGACGAAACACGATTAAGACCCGAGAAGCCCCGATTACGTGATAAAAAGCTCTTGCATATTTTATAAAACGAAGTTAACACTGAGAGCTTTTAAGGAGGTATGAAGCAATTTTCCAATTTGGACCGTGAATGAAAAAGCTCCATAAAACCATAGAAGTTCTCCCGCGACGCTGTTGGCACTTGGCCGATAACCGGATGGGCGAATAACCGGTTGATACCGGTTGTCATTTAAACTTTATCCGGGTGTTAAGTAAGGGTGGTATTATACTTGTGTAGGCATTCTATTGATGTCTAATGCTTCACTCGGAATTAAGTAATTTTTACGTGAAGAATTACAAATTAACCATTCAATGTTGTTATTATTCTCAGTATAAAAAAAAAGAGTCATTTATTCAGTAAGTAGGCCGCACGGGCACTTTTACACGTCAAGAATTTACCAGCGCTTCCCAAGAGGAGACCCCTTCTGAGAAGAAACGCCGCAAGAAACTCATAATATGCCTCTATTACTTAGAATTAGTTTTTGTTAGAGAGATTGACTTCTGAGGATCTCAACGCATTTTTTTTGTTAGCTCATTGAAATTGAATAAATGGAAATGTTTAGTGTCCTACTCTAAATGCATTTAAAACATTAGCAAATGGTAGTATCCAGGAGATTATTTCGCGACAGCTTCTCTCGCCGTCACGGCCAGTCCTGAATAGCAAAGAGATCCGGACAAAATGGCGGATTAAACCATCAACGTGTTGACTGGTTGATGTATTAAAAAACCCGGGTAATGGTGCCGTCTGCTTTGAATTGTTAAGTGAAAATAAGTCGTAAAATCTGTTATTGTTCGTTGAAAGTAATGTTTTATTTTAAGCATTTTTATGATGATTTGTTTTGCACTAATTTCAAAATAATTAAGTAAGTAAGTAAGTAAGTAAGTAAATCATTTATTCACAACAAAAACAGGCAGACAAAAAATAAAAAGTAACAAAAATAAAAGAAAAGAGACGACATGTACTTAGCGTTAATGTTGCGAAACGGACCCAACTCAGCATATGCTGGCTGTAAAGCCAACGCTGATCTTCCGTTGGGACCGCTCGGTGAAGACACGGAAGGCCATACAGACATTTCGGTACCTACTTACATTTAAACGAAAACGAAATAAAACTAAAAAATAACTTTGCATGTCACAACAGACAGCGCCCCAGGTGGCCATGAGATAAACTAACACTATCTGCATTACTTGACAATAAGTCTTGAAAATATGTTGTATAGCTTATCTGTGCCAAGCGAAGCGCGCTAACAATCTGTGGCAATCAATTAGTATATTTATGAGTATTTTTATAAACACTGTTTTGTTTTCGTAAAACTAGAATTCGCATTTAGATTAATAATATAAAATTGAATAAGATGATCTGATCTAGTCTAGTCGGTAATAACCCCGCTTACAAAGCTATCTTCTTCTTGGGTCTTGGGTCTGGGGTCTTGGGTTCAATTTGCGGTGAGGAAAAATAATTAGTAGGGTAAATTTGTTTCTGAGTCTTAGTGGGTCTTATTCTGAGCAGGTGGTAGGACCTTGTGCAGGGTCCGTCCGGATCGCTACCACCATCTTATCCATTAACCTACCGCCAAACAGCAGTGTTCGCATTGTTGTGTTCCGGTTTGGGAATAACACAGCCGGTGTAATGACTAGCACAGAGGCATTCCATCTTAGTCCTTGTGAATGCGAATGTCTATGGGTCACAGTTTCCACTTACCATCAGGTGGACCTATCAACAAGCCTAGAGATTAGTCAAGAACAAAGTTAATTAGTGTAAAAAAACATTCTGATTCATACATCTTATTCTAATGTCGGATTCAGTCAAGTAAGCTGGCCGTTTTTTAATTAACCTCTTCACTTTAATAGCAAAGCATAATACATTTATACAGAACCACAATAACCCAGTAGTATCGAGTTGATCAAGTATTTGCATGTCGGCGTATTGTGGTGAAATATTATTGTATGAGCAAGTTTCCTCGAGTTTAATAAGAACCCGGCCACGTACAGCGTATGCGTGTTAAGGAGACGACACATAACTAGCTACTGCCAACAAATCAGTCCGCACAGATTTCGACTATCGTTATTCCCTCGGGAACTATTGGATTTCCCGGTATAAAAATAAGCCTATGTGTTAATCTAGTGTATAAGCTATCTCCATTCCAAATTTCTTCCAAATCCGCCCAGCCGTTGCAGCGTGAAAGAGTAACAAACATCCGTACATACAAACCTTTTCGTTTTTAAGATTATTAGTAAGATAAAGATAAAAAAAAGATAAAAGAAATTTATTCAGTAAGTAGGCCGCTCGGGCACTTTTACACGTCAAGATACTACCAGCGCTTCCCAAGAGGAGACCACTGCTGAGAAGAAACGCCGCAAGAAACTCAGCAGTCAGTCATTTTTTAAACATATTTCATATTTCATATTACAATGGTACAACTTAGTCTAGCATTATATAAAGCTAAAAGTATAAAATTAAATATAATATCAAATAAAAGTAGTTCAGCAGGAAAACATGGCAAACATCTTACGGGAGAGAAAGATAGAAAATAATAAAATAAAATAAAATAAAATAATAAGGATTTATAAACTGATCTCAAGTAGGTTGCTGGTATTGAGACAGGTTTTAGTGGTGGTAGGATCTAATGCAGGGTCCGTCCGGATCGCTGCCACCATCTTATCGTTTATCCTACCACAAAGCAGCATTCGCATTGTTCTGTTCCGGTGTGGGGATAAAACCACCGTTTAAATTACAAGCATAGAGGCATTCCATCTTAATTCTTAGGGTTGGCAACATTTTTTTACTCTTAGAATTGCAGTTTTAAGCATCCTAATGTCTAAGGGCTAACGATCCTTACCACCAGGAGGCCTGTGTGCTTGTTTGCTTTCTCCTTACCATCCTACCGTCAAGCACCAGTCGCATTGTTGTCTCCCGGTGTGGGTATAAGAATAACCAATGAAATTAGTAGCATAGAGCATTAGCAGCATTCCATGTTAGTAATCAGGGTTGGCAACGCATTGTCAGCCTTAGAATTGCAGCTTTAAGATTGTAATCTTAAGGATGGAAATGTATATGTCTTAGATCCCAGTTACCATCAGGTGGCTTGTGTGCTTGTGTACCGCTTCTGTGCCAAGTAAACTTCAAGTGTCATCTTTGACTAGGAACAAAAGCTAGAGGTGTACGTACCAGGATAATCCCATACTGAGTCTTCCGAGTACGCGTACACAAATGGTTTAGATTCAAATATTAGTTCCACAAATACTAAAAAGTAACCGGCTTGTTGACTTGAGTGTGGCGATACCTTTTCCAGTATTTTTTCTGATAGCAATCTTTCCATTTGCAAAATTTAACCAGTCTTAATTTTTTCTGTAGATTATTGCCACTTGGCGCGCCTTCGCTTCGCTTCGGTTTATATGATTTTTCTGTGACACCCGTACATTAACCAGCACATTTCTGTAATGACAAATTAATTACTTCTTTTTTGGACATTTGTACATAAATGGCTGTCACGTAGATGACGTGTACGTAAATAACCTGAGCTACGCGGACGATATGGTTCTGCTGAGTGCGTCGGTCTGAGGTATTAGGCAACTCCTTGGTACGTGTGAGCGATAGGCAAACAGCCATGGCTTAATGTAACCAAGAGCAAACTCATGGTTTTCAAGTCGGGGACCAGGTGTAAAAGATAAGATAAAAGATAAAATAAATTTATTCAGTAAGTAGGCCGCTCGGGCACTTTTACACGTCAAAAATCTACCAGCGCTTCCCAAGAGGAGACCACTGCTGAGAAGAAACGCCGCAAGAAACTCCAGTCAGTCATTTATTTAAACATAAATTTCATATTACAATGGTACTACTTAGTCTAGCATTACATAAAGCTACAAATATTAAAATAAATATAATATCAAATGACATGCGTCGTAGTATAAAAACCTTATCATCGCCTTAACAAAATACTGTTATAATTCCAATGTGAAAATAACTAGGTACCCACTCGATATGAAACTTGGAGCTTAGTTCCCAACTCACGGTTTTGCATATTTCCAACTTTTACTGACGAAGGTTGTATTTTATTAAAATTAGTTCACTGGGCACAATGGAGCTAAAGGTCAAAAGGGTTATGTAGAAACTTTATAACAAAAAAAAACCGCGAAAAAAATAAAAATCGAACTAAACTTCTACACTAATGTTAATATATTAATTAATAATTTGGAGTGCAAATTAACTATTTCGTAAAGTGAAATGATGTGTGTGTGATGGTATGTGCTCCCTACTGATTGGTTTGAAGTCGGAACAGACAGACAATTTATTGCGTGTCACATTACGTCACGTTACAACAAGAACTACCACTACAGGTATACATGTAACGCCCTGCTACTAAGGGATAAGTTCGCCTTTGTACATACCTCTTCTGTTTATCTCTATATATTTTTTCCTATTTTTAAAATAAAGTATTCTGCATAAACACATACTAGATATATTTTAAGTCATAAAGGAATTGTATTTGAAAAAATACTGGCTGTTGTTTCAACGGATATATCCGAACCACTGATTCCACGACAGCAACGGATATATATATATCCGTTATAGTTAACAGCGTAAAATAGACCGAGTATCTGTGAGGTAACGTATTTTGGTAAATAAATAAATTATTATTTATTACGTTCACATTAGCTCTGGTGATAAGCTGTCGTGCTGACTTTTGTATTTCACGTAGCGTTGAAAAATCTTTTCTTGAAGCATGGCAGTTCCAAGGGAAGACCAGTGCTGGCTTTACGGCTAGCAAATGCAGAGTTGGGACCGTTTCGCAACTGTTTCTCTGTGTCTTGTTCTTTTTGTATCTATGTAATGTGGTTTTGTATTGTTGCGAATAATGTCTCTTTATGTTTTCTCATAAATAATTTTATCCAAGCGACCCTTGGTACACTCAGACAATTGTAGGCTCTTATATTTTTTTAAAAACGCCTAAGAAATATCAAATTTTTCGGCATAAAAATATGGGTATTCGGGATCAGGACTAAGTATCTGGATTGCAAACTTCTTCAAAATTAGTTTAGCCGTATTAGCGAGATTGAAACACAATCATCCATGGAAACTTAAAATTTATGATTAATTTATATCATCAAAAAATAACTTCAAAAAGCGGACACTAAATTTTAAAACCTCGATGAGTCAGTCGACTCTTTGTCGGCACATGACGTAACACTTCCAAAGTTCAATAGAAAAAGATCCATTAAAACGCGAATGGAAATACATTACTCTACAAGTATAAATATAACGGGTTAAAAATTCCATTTCGAAACCTAAAAGACCATTAAAAAGGTCCATTAGATACAACGAAAACACAATTAGCGCGGTTATGCAAAATATGAGAGCACAAGTTTCCACTATCGAGCGAACAAATTATTCCATAAAGCTGATTATAGACAGACACTGTGAAGAGCTTCATGCTGGTCATGCCACAGCATGCTGGGACAAGTGGGTTCAATTTTAAAGTATAGGGTTCCGTACCAAATGGTGTTAAAGGGGACTAAGCCTTCGTAGTTCATCCATCCGTTCGTCTTTATTTGAAAGAGCTGTTATCTTTCGATCCGTATAAGATACCTGGTTAAGTTTTTACCGACAAATTTCATAAAACATAACGAATGCAATAAAGTAAAATGATAAGGGAATGCTTACAGAAAAAAATACTTGCATACAAACGTCAAATTTTGCGCGATCACAGTGAAATTCCAAAAGAAAACCAATAAATAATACAAAAAGTCCTTAACCCAAAATAAACGAATATTATTGGCTACCTTTTATCATGAAAAAAATATTAAGCGTGACGAAAATAAACAAAAAAATAATGTTAATGCTCTCTTATTAAATATTATAATATACTGTCATAACCAAAATAAAACATTGATAAGAACAGAGACGAACAAAGGAATCTATAGAGAGGATAGATATTATTATATCCTTTGAGAGATAGTCAAGTCTCCGTGACGCCTTGTTCTAGCTAAATTTAAACCTCTGTCGAAAGACATTGCTCTCTATCTACGATTACGCCGTAGCTTCTGCAGATCGCTACGATGCGAAATGCTACGGAATGCTACGCCCAACGAGGCAATAACGAAGTGGCGCAAAATACTTCACATTATTTGAATAGGATATTGTGTAGCCTATCCTTGTCTACTCAATCTTCAATCCTCTTTATAAGGAACATATTGGCTTAAATACAGTTTCCACGCCCCTATACCACTGAATATAAGTTCTATGTATACATATTTGGAGCGATATGGCCGTATAGATATGAATGCTTGATTGTGCCCGGTAGTTAAATGTATCTTACAAAAATATCATTTATATTGGACATCGGACAGTCATTTTAGCTCACAGGTAACAGTAATGGACACTTAACTTTTTTTTATGGCATATAGAATGCAAACGACCACACAGGCCACCCGATGGTAAGTGGAAACTGTGACCCACAGACATTCGCATACACAAGACTGCAAGCCTAAGACTGCAAATGCGTTGCCAACCCTGAGGACTAAGCTGGAAATGCCTCCATGCTAGTCATTACACCGGCTGTCTTATCCCCAAACTAGAACATAACAATACAAACACTGTTAATTCAAATATCAAATTGATTGTGGCAAAACCAATGAGTAATCCGTATCTTCTGTAAAATATAAAGTCCATTTAGTAGACGAGGACACTAGTGTTCCGTCCCCCTACCTAAAAAGGTACAGTAAAAAGTTAACGGCCGGGAAGAATAGCTAAACTAAAGTGGCAGTGGGTTCTGGAGTGGCGTCCGCAGATCGGAAGACGAGCTGTAGGTAGGCCTCCAACAAGATGGAGTGACGACCTCGTCAGGATCGCGGGACCGCGGTGGATGCGAAAAGCACAAGACCGGTCTGAGTGGAAAGCCTTGGGAGAGGCCTATGTCCAGCTGTGTACGTCTTTCGGCTGACATGATGATGATGATGAGTAGATATATTTGACGTCTTGGGCACGTGTATAAATTTATGATCTTCATTGTGCGGTACAACTAGGTTTAGTATCATGTACACTCAGGAGCAAAAATACCGGGTCAGAGTGCGTTTTTTATACAAACGAGACTATTTCGAAGCCTTGGTTCCTCGCCAGGGGTTGTTTTGAGTGAGTTTTATTGTTGGATACTGCGGGTTTCAATAGAGGAGGTCAAAAGTTCTTAAGATACCTAACTGATCGCACAACCAGTTAACACCACAGCGGGAGAGTTTGGGTCAGCACTTGGATTTCCTTACATTTTATTGCCATTTTAGATGTTTTTCTGAACATGCACAATTCCGGCGTTAACCGCAGATTCAAACAGTTGGGTATCCTAGGCACTCTGGAAGTCCTGTATCGATAGTCGGGGTATTCATCATCAGATTTCACTAAAAGCATTCCCTGGCGAGGAACCAAGGCTTCGAAATAGCCTCTTTAGTATGAAAAACGCACTCTGTCCCGTCATTTTTGCTCCTGAGTATATGTATGTAAATTCTTTATTTCACGTAAACAATAACAAAAAAAAATGCATCGCTATAGATAATGTACATAGACGAGCTAGGACATGGTGGACAAGTTCATGTTTGGCCATAAGGATCTTCTTTGCACTAGAGCTTAAAAATGCTAGTTTTCGAGGCCATTCCAAGTATAAACCATTTAAAGTGAATAAAGTTTAGCCCCCGTAATAGGTTTAGCTTATCAGCCCTATTAGCGCGATCCTATCTCCGACCACTTGCTGACGGGCTGCACTTTAACTGCATTAAAAATATTTTAAAGCAGTGCAAGCAGTAAAATGGAGGTGCCATAAATAGTACAATTTTGTAACCGTATTTTACAAAGAAAATAAAGTTTTAGTTCTTTAGAGAATTATGAAGAGTGATTTTTAAAAATATTCAACACGAGATTAGGTCAACTAATAACAAAACATATTTAGTAATGGTTAAATTTTATTATTGAATTCATTCATCCTTTTCCCTTAAGAACTAATTAATATCCTGGTAAATAAATAATGTATTTAAAAGTCCGTGATTAGTGCTGAAGACATTTATTTTATTTTATTTTCTTTATTGAGGAAAACAAACAGCATACAATACACACACACACATTTTAGCCGAAAGACGTCCAATGCTGGACATAGGCCTCCCCCAAGGCTCTCCACTCAGACCGGTCTAGTACTTTTCGCATTCACCGCGGTCCCGCAATCTTATTTACAATAACAAACAAAAATAAAATAGTACATAAAGTATTATGACAAACATAGGTAGCTCACAAGCCAACAAAGTGTTCACTAATGTACCAACCACCAACGGAACCCTGACCCACCATAGAACCTTGTCACAGTGATTGACGTTAGGACTGTCATACGAAGCTATACGACAATCGTACGTCAATCATTGTGACAAGGTTCCATGGTGGGTCAGGGTTCCGTTGGTTCGATAGTACACATACACATTTAGAATCAGATTCACAAAGTCAGATATCAGCTTGTACTACCAGTGTTTGTAATGAGAGCCTGTTGTTTCTCTTTTTTTACATAATTATTGATACTTTTTATTTCGCCGAAATCATAAACGTAAGTATCAGAATTGTTTAAAAAATAGTATTATGTAGATAAGGCTAGGTTAGGTTAGGTTTGCAGCATAAAATTCTTGGAAAAGTTTATTTACAAAAAGTGGTTTTGCGATCATTATGACCTAAGCACACAATATGTGCCTGTGCTTTGTGACCAACGCAACTTTTGCGGGAACTGTATTTTTTGGGATTATAAATACCTAGCTTTTGTTTTATTTACGGCGTTCCGACTATTTATCCTGCAAAAAAAAAAATAGTTATGTACTCCGTTATACCTCTATAGCAGCGTGAAATGAGGACAGTAAGGCAGTTTCTGAATTCATTTTGTCATTAAATAAATTGCATTTTAAATGTTTATTACGAGTCATCTAAAAGTAAAAACCTTTCAATAAATAAAAAAAAAAAAAAAAAACTTGAGTTCGATTTTCTTAGCCCTTATTCTACAACTTACATAAAATACATAAATAAAATAAATAATACATATCATGGGACAGTGTCACCAATCGATCTAGTCTTATACTAAGCTCTAGGTTTGCACCATGGGTACTAGACAACGATATAAATACTTGTAAAGAGAAATATACACTTAAATACATAGAAAACATCCATGACTCAGGAACAAATATTCGCGCTCATCACACAAACATCTGCATTTGGGATTTGAACCCAGGACCGCTAGCTTCGTAGGCCGGGTCACTACCAACTAGGCCAGCGCGTCGTCAAAACCTCTAACAACCAATAGAAAGAATAAGACTACAAACAAAAACAACAAAAATATTGCAGGTTAATGGACGGAATGGTTATTGGATGTAAGTTAAAAAAAATGTACACTGCACCAAATCTCTCACAAAACAAGTTGATCTCAACACAACCGTACTGCGTTCCACTATCAGCCACTATAACCCCATTCGCTGTATTCAGGCAGTTTAGATAGCATCAGCTGTTAGTGCTCTCTGTGTAAATCACACGGCAAATACGGGTGTTGCGAGCAAAATGGAGTCGAGTGGATTTGCCACTGGAGCCGAGTGGAAGGGGTTCAAAAGGGTACAATTAGACGTTCCTTTGATTTTTGAAGTCCTATTTTTAGGACATGGTAAACGAGCACACAGACCAACAGATGGTATGTGGTATCTGAGACCAAACAGAATAAAGAGGGCAAGAGACCAATGATGGACACTTGATTCTTATTTTACAAAAGATAAGCGTTATTCATTTGTTTTGCATCAATCAATTTACGACCGTATGAAATTTGAATTAATATTTACGTGTCCATTACTGGTGCCTGTCAGCTAAAAGTGTCCAACACTGGTCTATAATGATGTTAGAGTGAGCGAGAAAATACAAATGGTGCTACCCATATACTTCACCTGTATGCTCGTTTGCCTTATCCATGCCATAAATAAATAAAAAACCTGTCTAATGCGAGTCGGATTCACGCACCAAGAGTAACCATATTTAAGGTAATATGGTTGGTAACGCTTTTTATTTTTAAAAAACTGTAAATAATTAACACATCATGTTATTTTTCCATAAAATATAAGTAATTATCTATACGTCAGAGTTTTTTCAGATTATTTTATGCCAAATTTATTTAATAGCATTTGGAGTTGCTGAGAAAACCTGCTGTAACATCTACAGACAGACAGACAACGACGCCTCACCATAAGGGTTCTTTTTTTTCCCATTTTGGTACGGAACCTGGAAAAATAGTACAAACTATCCGATATCCAGCTACTAAAATTATATCCAATTATGCTGGATACTGAATGGTCAGATATTCATTGCATCTCACAACTCCTGCTCTTTCGCTTTCCCTTCGCTAAGCTCCGCTTGAGTGGAAACGCGCCCTACTTGGCTCCCTTTACTACTGTGGTAAGCCAAAAAACCACCTTGAGCCTTTTTTAATTCACTGTAAGCCCTTTATTTACATTTTTAAAGCAAGCTCCAAGAGGGCAATAACTAAGAAGTAAACCCGCTAACCCCCTAGGGCCATGTCTGGATTACTTTCCGAATAATCGTAAATTTACCAGAACTCTCCACATAACTTTGGCCCTTCTGAATAATATTATATCTTTGGAAAGTTGCTCGGATTACAATTTCACAAGAATCAATTCTCTTATGAATAAATAATAATCGTTATGTTTTTAGGAGTTTTCAAGTGGAAACGAAGTTTCGACGTGGTGGGCTTAGTTCTTGTATTAAATGTACTGGAAAGTTAATTTGTTAGGCGCCTTAAGCTGACGAAAGTTAAAGGTGGGAATGAAAAGTTTCAAGGTGTTTCGTGGTCTCTTAATTCTTAACCTTATTTCTTTTATAAGTCTAATGAAATGTAGTCCACTTTCTATAGTTTAGTCTCAGTAGAGTTATTAACCGGATAGTTCAATGAATACGAACGTTTTGGAACTATATTTATAATATTAATAATATATGAAGTAAATAATACAACTTTAAAAAAATTAGGAAAAAGAAGTGACACAAAGATGACGGTTATTAAGGAGTTACAATTACATAAGTAAGTTTTAATAAACCAGATTTCTTTGGTAACCTTTAATTCGTTGTCCCAGAAACTGACGTCAACCCGCCTAGGCATTTTTTTTTTTATGGCATAGAGAAGGCAACCGAGCACACAGGCCACCTGATGGTAAGTGGAAACTGCAAATGCGTTGCCGACCCTGAGGACTAAGATGGAATGCCTCTATGCTAGTCATTACACCGGCTGTCTTATCCCCAAACCGGAACACAACAATACGAACACTGCTGTTTGGCGGTAGGTTAATGGATAAGATGGTGGTAGCGATCCGGACGGACCCCGCACAGGGTCCTACCACCCGCATGATAGCGCTGCTAAAAAGCTATCGATTTAACCCCTATGTATGTTCAGCGATTTTCACTAGCTTCGGAGATTTTGATCATTTTAATCTAATTTTTTGTAATACGGAGAATTACCAAATGTCCATGTCACAAAAAAAAACATGTTTTATTTCATAAGTTTTTCAGTGGTATCTTGCATAATTAGAATCATTACGAGTCACCGAAACTTTTTAAACCTATTTATGCGTTTTTTAAACTAATCACATGGCTGCGTTTATCCCGTGACAAAGTTTGGATAAGCCATCTGTCACCTTATGACACGTAAATAAGTACGAAAGTGACGGATGCTTTATCCACATTCGACGCATCCATACTAAGCCCACATATTTCAATCGCAACATACCGCCAATCAGCAGTGTTCGCATTATTGTGCTCCGGATTTGGGATAAGACAGCCGGTGTAATGACTAGCATAGAGGCATTCAATATTAGTCCTAAGGGTTGGCAACGCATTTGCAGTCTTAGGCTTGCAGTCTTGTGAATGCGAATGTCTATGGGTCACAGTTACCACTTACCATCAGATGGCCTGTGTGCTCGTTCGCCCTCTCTATAATAAATAAATAAATAAAATTTTACTTACTCGATAAAAGATGTACGACGTAAGTATAGTTTTTTATTAAATGTCGGAATCCACTTAATAGCTTATCTTCCAATGAATGGTATATTATAATATAATAAAATAATATATATGATATGTTATCTATTGTGAACTCCAACCGTTAATTAGCAGAGCAAAATAAAACATATAAATAATAAAATATTTTAAGTGAATAACAACCTTAACTCCAAAAGTCGAAGGTTAAAACTGTAATGGCAACGAATTTGATATAGCACTTGCTTAAATTGAAAGCGACAGCCAGGTTTGTTTGTGTAATAACTAAATTCCTCTTATACGTATGGAAAACTTTGTGTCAAGCTTTAGATAATGCATATAGTATTTACACGCGGCATCTGATCCGTCCAATACCTAAGTCTTAGCCGCGGTTCCGTGTGTCAAAACTTAGTGGATTATCTAGAACGATGTACAATCAATCTAATCCACTCAACATTCCCGGTCAACCACCTCTAGGTGGATATTCGCTTTGACGCGTAACGAACTGAGCGCAGTAGGGTTAGCTAGCTGCAACGATCAAGCCAAAAAAATCTTAAATGGACGACCGCAAATGACCGTGACTGTACAACCGGCCTTATAACTTTGTCACTTTAACGTGACACCGACAGTACACGCCTACCGGCATTGTGTTTCACTTGCGTCGAACAGTGTTTATAGTCAAGATGCAAACCCTAACGTTAGCGATTTTCGTAAACTGACAAGATTATTAAGATAGACGTAAGCTGGTAATCTATCGCGTCGGTCGCTGGAATTGTTCATATTTTTACAATTACTCTAATTCGAATACCATTTCGAATTCAAATAGGATTTTAAAGCCGTTCTTCATTAAGTTTTTTAATAATTTTCTGTTTCGGATATTTCGACAATAGTATATTTAACCTTTGTTTGACTTTCGTTTTTGGCTTATAGCCCTTCCAGGTGTACCTATTTTATGGGTTAGTTCAAATCGCTTGAAATAGTAATTAATAAATTTAATTGTAATAGTGTCTATACACTATTATAATCACATTTTATCATTCGATATCACTTAATTGTTGTAATATTAGAAAATGCCAACCCAAATTTTAAATAATCATGACGTCATCCATAAAATGTCCGCTTTAATATTTTAATTATATTAAAAATATTAAAACTATTGGGTTAAATACAAAATTTTAGGAAATTGATCCTTTCAGATTAGCTATTCTTTAGGTAATACGGAACCCTTAAAACCGTGAGTGTTTTTGTTTTTTTGTAGCTTGGGGTAGGATAACGAACACACAGGCCACCTCATGGTAAGTGGAAACTGTGACCTATAGACATTCGCATTCACAAGACTGCAAGCCTAATACTGTAAAGCGTTGCCAACCCTGAAGACTAAGGTGGAATGCCTCTATGCTAGTCATTTCACCGGCTGTCTTATCCCCAAACCGGAACACAACAATGCGAACACTGCTGTTTGGCGGTAGGGTAATGGATAAGAGGGTGGTTTTTTTGGTCGATCCCAAATATAGTCAAGAGCTGATAACGGGTCACTATGTATTGAATTACCATAGGAAGTGATCCGTTTTTATTGCTCGTGAGTGTATCAGTCCATTTGGTATCGCGCTCCGTTAACGGTTATGTCCACTTTCTACAGTCTACGCTTTCAAACTTGCTGTGTGTGTCAAAGTAAAACAATGTGAAACTACGAGTATCACAGAAATTAAAAATCACAATCGCTATGCAACGCTAACGAGAAAACGTATAAGATGGACGTAAGCTGGCGATCAATTCCACACATTTGTTCGTCGTGTGAAGTTCGAAGACAGCTATCACTATTCTATTAGATAAAGATAAAGATAAAGAGACATTTATTCGCAACAAAACAAAACCACATTACATACATACTAAAATATCAAGACACAGAAAAAAAATTGCGAAACGGTCCCAACTCAGCATTCGCTAGCTGTAAAGCCAGCACTGGTCTTCCGTTGGAACCGCTTGGTGAAAAAACGAAAAGTCACACACTTAATCATAAAACAACGCTAAAAGAAAAACATCAAGGATCAAATACAATCATTTTTGTTCGAGATTATCTCGAACGTCTCAAACGACCATAAAATGTATGTATGTATGACTGTGTATGTAGTCTCCGCTTTTAAGAGTGCGGTGTTTCAAACTAGTGAAACACCTGGCATCCATAGTGAGGGTGCAGAAAGGCTGAAGTTAGTTTTTTAATTACTAACAAAATACTTATACAGGATTGACGAAAGTTGGCGATCAGTTCAACACATTTCAATTATAATTTATTCTATAGACACCGTGGTTTGCGTTAAGTTTGATAGCCGCTCTCACTACTCCTCTATGATAATAATACAGAGGTAGTCTTCGTTGACGACTGTGCTGTATATATCACTGCATAGAGAAGGCAAACGAGCACACACTAGGCCACCTGATGGTAAGTGGAAACTGTGACCCGTAGACATTCGCATTCACAAGACTGCAAGCCTAAGACTGCAAATGCGCTGCCAACCCTGAGGACTAAGATGGAATGCCTCTATGCTAGTCATTACAACGGCTGTGTTATCCTCAAACCGGACCACAACAATACGAACACTGCTGTTTGGCGGTAGGTTAATGGATAAGATTGTGGAAGCGATCTTGACGGGCCCTACAAGGTGCTACTACCCGCAATCTCATTTATTTTATATCTAATCTCATTTAAAACAAACCCCTAACTTCCAAAGAAATTAAAAATCATCCCCCAATGCTCTCGAAACCTACATCCCAAAAAACGTCACTACACTCGAACAACCTGGCGTCCATAGTACGGGCGCGGACCAAAATTACTTCGTAAACAAGTTTATCCTGATTTATGAAAGAAGTTTGATATAAATAATTTTTAGGGGCAAAAGTTATTCCTTCGCAGGTGTCCTTTAATATTTTTTATGAAACACCGCGGGCTTGGTAATGCAATTATGTAAATTAAAAACGATTCTGAGTTGACGGTGGGAGATAAGGCGCTTGGGATGGATACAGTGTTTAGGCGGTGTTTTGATGTTACTTACCAAAAATGAATACAGCTATCTTGAAATTCAGAAGGCATTGACCGCGTTTACGTTAACGATAGCGTTTGAATTTCATGTAGATAATATTGCTGCCAAGATGCACGACGCAGACTAGCGTTTCTATTCTTTTCGTGTTTAACTAATCGCTTTACTGGTAGATCACGTGACTTTTCTTATCACGTCATCTACCAGTGATGCGATTGGTTTAAAAATAGGGTTTGCAATCCAAATAATCCGAATATTCAATTATCCAAATATCCGCCGAAAATAATATTCAAAATTATCCGAATACTAAACCGCGAATTATCCGAATAAACGGATATTTTGAAAACACTAATAAAATCATTTATAAGCAGGAAAAATTCAAAAAAAATACGAGAAAAAACACTAATGACTAATGTCGTTTTACGTCCATCTGTATTGTCCAAATAAGGTGTTTAGACAAAATGTTCCATATTAAGTATTATATTTTATTAAATAAGTATCTGAATACCAACTTACATAAATTACATAATATATTGATTTAATCTAGCAGACACGAATTGTTACTAATGTTACTATTATTAGGTATTTAAATTAGCAACGAAAACACTTGTAGATAAGGCGGATTTTCTACCTGTCACTAAAATAATTATTGGTATTACCTACCTACTCTGAACCGACCGAACAACGGACCCATTCGCTCAGTCAGTCAGTCAGTCTGTATCTATAGAAGGTAGGTTGTCTGTTATTGTTTCGCGTCGCGTCACGCGTAGTATTTAAAAACATGTGATTTGCAATTTTATTTTATTATAAAAATTACAAATTACTTGGTGCGATAATGACAACTCATGTAATGATTATACAAGCATGTTTTATTTTTAATTTTCAGGTTTTTTGTTACTTGACTTGTTGATTTTATGCATTACACACCTTTAAATACGCTAATTTTGTTTTATTTTATAAAATACCAAAATTATCCGAAATTATTCAATTATCCGAATTATTAAAACACTGGGCGGATATTGCAAACCCTATTTAAAAACAAAACGGATAGAAACGCTAGTTAGCGTAGTGCATCTTGTCAGGGACCTAGGGCGTGTGTTATGCCTGGGGGGGGACCGAGGTCTTTTGGGATAAATTAGCACGTGGTAGTATACATTTAAATTAACAGAATATACAATACAATACAATACAATACAAAACACTTTATTGAACACCAAACAAAACATTACAGAGATCCAGTAAAATTAAAACAAAAACAACAGGTAAACAACAGGCGGTCTTATCGCTAGTTAGCGATCTCTTCCAGACAACCTTAACAGGGACATGGTGTCGAACAAAAATATTTTACACAGTAGGTGGCGCAGACTTCACGCAAGCAATAACAAGACACTTTTTGTAAATAGATAGGTAAATATATACAAATACATACAAGATATATACTATTAGCATAAATAAACAAATAATTATAAATAAATACATAAATAAATACATAAATAAATACCAATAATATTGGTGCACACGTATACAGCCACACGATAGAAATTGACGGAGACAGAATAATTATGACTGCGACAATAAATGCTCATGAAGAATTTTCTTAAAGATAGGTAAAGATAGATAGGTATAGATAGGTTCAATAGCCCTACAAACTTCATTCTGTCTTGTGCATCTCTATCACTCTCTTTCATGTTCGAAAGATTTTTCCAGGTTTGTTTTTTAAATCGTCTATTTTTTAATTTTGTTTATTAAAGCATTGTGCTAATACTTGGCTTCATAGAACTAATTTAAAAACAAATCTTTTTTAAACAACTCTTGGCACAAATTAACTGTAGTGTATGCACGATGTTTCAAACACTTTCAACGTTAATTAATGTTTTTTAAAACATTTGCAGCACTAAGTGTCGCCGGCGCACGTGACACGGCTAATTGTTCCAAATGAACGTTTATTGTGAAATGGAAGTGTTTTTTAAAAAGGTTATTTTAATGAACATGGTTTTAAGAGTCGCTTGAATTTCAGACTTTTGAGGGTGTGAAAGTTTTGCTTTTTTACTTTTTTATTATTGTGTTTAGGGTGCAGTGAAAAAATTGGTTTACACATTAATCGCCGACACTCGTGTCATAGAATGTTTTACTTCGCCTAAATTTCATTTCATCGAGAGGCAAAAACACGTGGAGTTATAATTTTTTGGTGATATGTGGTCTTCACCGATGAACAGCAGCAACTCAAGAAGAGTTAATATTAATTCAATATACGCCCTATTTTTTTTCAACAGTTGTTAACAAAAAGGCTTACAAACTATTGCTTAAAATTAGACCTGCAAATTTTGTTGACTGAGCATAAGAATGACCTCACATGTTTATTTAATTGCATGTAATTTTCCCTGTTACCAAGAATACTCAACTTTTTTTAGGTTAGTCTGAAACCACGAATACTCAGCCCTTTTCCAGGTTAGTCCCATTCAAAAGCGAGCTAAAAAACGGTTTATTGTTATAATTGCGCCGCAGTCAACAATGCCGGTGCACAACGTAATCACTGCTCTTTACTAAACCGCAGTTAAATGCAGTTTTTGTGAAAATTCACTACTTTACCTTTGAAGTAGTGTTACCTAGTTGTTAATAAAAGTTATAAACGTAAAGTATTTAAAATTATAAATTGTAATAATTAGTACAAATCTTGAACAGTGGCTAAAATAATCTGCGCAAAAGTTCGTCTCATAATCTTGACCTAACCAATACGCAAGCATTTATACAAGTAAGTATGTATATACGTGCTTTTATACATACCTAAAAATATTATAGTGATAAAAAACACATAAATATATAAATATCATTGGACAATTTCACACAAATTTACCTAGTTCTAAATTAAGCTGTGGGCTTGTACTTTGGGTACCAAGGAACGATAGACTCAAAAACAAATACTATTGTTCATCACACAAAATATTTGTTCACACCGGGAATCGAACCCAGGACCGCTAGCTTCGTAGGCAGGATCACTACCAACTATGCTAACGCACACAACCAATACACTCGATTATTTATCCAAATGTAAAATACTAACTATAAAGAAACGTTGTTCTATTCACGTAAATAACACATGATAAATATTTAGAAACAGAAAAGACAGTTGATATTATGTATTTAAGTGCTAGAGTTGAACCACCGCTATACCAACAGGACTGAATTCCGTACCAACGAGTCTGTTGGGGAGTAATCAGGGTTTGAGTAAAAAACTTCAGAAATTCAAGGAACAACGTGTACTCGTGTCAGAGGTTAATACAAGAAGAAAGATTTTGACATAATTACTTAGAACTAAAAGCAATTAGAAACTGAACACATATGTTGCTAGTAGAAATGTGGTAGGCGCGTTATCAAGTGGCTTCAACTTGAACATGCCCCCGGGCGTTGAGAGAAGTGCTTCTTCTTTCAACCAGATTCACTTGATACCGGAAGGGGACAAATTTTGCTGAAAGATCGTCGAACAGGTCCAGTTGCAGTTCTCACGTCTGCAACTCTGCTTATGCCGTCTGACCCGGGATGAATGGCTACAATACGTCCTAGCTTCCATTTTAATGGGGGCAGGTTATCTTCCTTGAGAAGAACAAGGGTATCGAGCTCCAGCGTGTCTTGTCCACTTCGCCATTTGGTCCGTACTTGGAGTTCTGAAACATACTCCTTGCTCCACCGTGACCAGAAATGCTGGCGAAGTTGTTCAATGCGTTGGTATCGCGTCAGATAACGAGTAGAATTATCTCGGTAATCTGGAGCTGGCAGCGAATGAAGTGGGCGACCGATGAGAAAATGTCCCGGAGTCAACGGCGACAAGTCAGCTGGGTCCGACGAGAGAGGAGTAAGTGGTCGAGAGTTGAGTATCGCCTCGACCTGAACCAAAACAGTGTTGAGCTCCTCGTAAGTTAAGTGACAATTTCCCAGCACTCTTGACAAATGGAATTTGGTCGACTTGACACCTGCTTCCCAAAGGCCGCCAAAATGGGGAGAATACGCGGGAATAAAATGAAAATTAAGATCTTCGCCGACCGCATCTTTGGCCAACGAATTGCAGTTGCTTTTAAGGAACTTAGATAAATCATTGTATGCGCCAACAAATGAGGTGCCGTTATCCGAATAAATATTAGTCGGTTTTCCCCTGCGTGATACGAAACGGCGTAATGCCGACAAATAGTTGTTGCTTGTCAAATCACCCACGAGTTCAAGGTGCACTGCCTTTGTGGTAAAACAAATGAACAGTGCAATGTACACTTTGACTATTTTACAACCACGACCTTGACGATTGACTGCATTGAGAGGGCCGGCATAGTCGACGCCGACGCTGTCAAAGGGGAAACTGGGCGAAAGACGACTTTTGGGTAAATTTCCCATGATAGGCGTAATGACCTGGCCTTTCATGCGCATACATTTGACGCATTTGTGAAAACAAGTCTTCGCCAAGTTTGTACCTCCTATAGGCCAATATGAATCCCTAATAGCAGCCAGTAACAGTTGAGGCGGTGCGTGCATTAACCGTTTGTGTTCGTGTTGAAATAAAAGCTGAGTAAACCGATGTGTGGACTGTATAAGTGCAGGGTGTTTTTTCTCGTATCGAAAATCAGAGTTACTGAGCCGACCTCCGACACGCATTAAATTGTTTTCGTCTAAAAATACGTTAAACTTCACTAAAGGACTCTTTTTTGGAAGCGGTTGTTTATCCAGTAACAGCTGGTATTCCGAGAATGAGTCTCGTTGAGACAATTTAATGATTAAACTATTTGCATTCCTTAATTCGGAAATAGTAATATAATCTGTCGACGGTCGCTGCTTTTTACAAGAATTAATAAATCGTAAAACATAAGCAACAGTAGTTTTCAGCCGCGACAAAGTTGAAAAACGATTGAAGTCGATGAAACCGTTATCGACACTATTATTTTTAACGTTAACATGCAGCGAAACCTCAGAACGAGTTTCAGGTAATGTATTACATACTATTGGATTAGTAGGCCAATCTGATTGATCCTTTTTCAAAAAACTTGGACCTTCCCACCATATACTCAGGGATTGGATGGAGCTAGCCTGAACGCCACGCGTGATATGATCTGCCGCATTTTGATTTGTAGGAACGTGTCTCCAGACGCAATTGCCCGTTTTTTCTAAAATTTCGGCAGTACGGTTGCGAACAAAAGGTTGTAATCTGCTAGGCATCATTTTAAGCCACCCTAAAAGAATGGTGGAGTCGGTCCAAAACGTGGTACTTCGAATGCTAAGTCTAAGTGAATTTATTACCTTTTCGTACAGGCGAGCTCCAACCAACCCACCGCAGAGTTCCAGTCGAGGAATAGTAGTTGGTTTAATGGGAGCTACTCGGCTCTTAGCAACAAGTAATCGAACTAACACGTCTCCCAACTCATTAGTACTACGTAAATACACACATGACCCGTAAGCTCGCTCAGATGCATCCGTAAAAATATGACACTCGATGTCTTTGTATGAGTTGCATAAGACCTGTCTCGGAATGTGAATGCTGTTAAGAGCGGGTATATCTCGTACTATGTCGGCCCAGAGTCGACTGATCTCAGGGGATAGCTGTTCATCCCAAGAAAGCTTCTGCAACCACAGCTTTTGTAAAAGGATTTTCATAAGGACAACACAAGGAGCCAATAAACCTAAAGGATCAAAAATTTGTGCTATGATTGAGAGCATATCTCTTTTAGTTTTACTCGTTGAAGTGTCGATGCCTATTGGGAAAAATAGTTGATCTGAACTAGATTGCCAACCGAGACCTAAAGTTTTACTAGGCTCAGCAGTTCCTATATTTAAATTTAACGGGGGCTGATTGGAATCAGACATGAATTGAGGCTCGTTTGATTTCCATTTTCTCAGATTCATACAAGCTGACTTAAGAGCAGTGGTAACTTTATTTTTAATTGACTCAACGTGGGTAAGGTTATTCCCTCCAGTCAAAAGGTCATCAACATAAAAATCGTGGACAATAATCTCACGGATTTCTTCATCGTCACACTCGAGACCTACCTGCTTGAGACATCTTGTCGCAAGGAACGGTGCATTGGCGGTACCATACGTGACGGTGTTTAACTGGTACGCCTTAAGATGATCAGACGGATCATCGCTCCATATAATCTGCTGCAAATACCTATCATCGGGATGAACAGCTATCTGCCTATACATCTTTTCGACATCGGCGCAAAGAATATACCTATACTGCCTAAAACGCAGTAATATTGACAGAAGGTCATCTTGGACTGTCGGTCCTACCATTTGGATATTATTTAAAGATACGCCTGAACTGGTAGGACTGCTGGCATTGAAAACAACCCTAAGTTTCGTCGTTGAACTACTTTCACGCAGAACACCGTGGTGAGGTATAAAATATGCATTGTGCTTAGCATCAATGCTCCTACACTCTGACATGTGACCTAATAATCGGTATTCTGACATGAAGTCTTTATACATTATTTTAAATTCAGGTCGACTTTCAATCCTTCGCTCTAAAGACAAAAAGCATTGTTTAGCACGACTAATGGATTCGCCTAAAATATTTGGGTTTTGTTTTAGTGGTAAACGCACACAAAAACGCCCGTCTTCCAATCGAGTTGTATTTGCTGTGAAATGCTCCTCACATAATTTTTCTTCGCGAGAATAATGGGACTCCTGAGGGCAAACTTCATCAAGCTGCCAAAAACGCGTAAGTTGGTTTTGGATGTCCTCATTAATTAACTCGATTTTACGATTGGAAGAAACGGTCGAAAGATGACAATTAATAGTGCGTGACGGAGACACTGTATAGCCGCTGTTTACTGGGCCAGAGACTAACCACCCGAGTCTAGTCTCGAAAAGTATCGGCCGTCCATTACCTAACGTTATTTTTTGTGATCCTAATAAGTCCCAGAAGACATCGGCGCCGATTATGAGATCGATCGCAGCCGGCGTATGAAAATTAGGATCTGCCAAACATAAATCTGACGGGATATTTAAGTTCGATAAGTCTATTTGGTGACAAGGTATATCGTCTGTTATCGATGGTAAAACGAAACAATTAAGTATAGTCGAGTAGATCTCATTTAATGATTTCATTACAACTCGACACGTTTTGCTTACGTGTGACGTGATATTATTAATCCCTACCACGGACTTATCGACGCGATCAGTTTGTAATTTTAATTGCTTACACATTTTTTCGGTTAGGATGCATCCAGTCGACCCACAATCAAGGACGGTTCTTACGATATGTGCGCGATTATCATTATCGAATAGCTTAATTAGTGCCGTAGACAGTAGCACGTCCTGCCCGTGCGCAGAGTGAGATGGCGGGGCGACTCGGGCCGCCAACGTCACGGAAGTGCTGGGATGAGCGGCTGGAGCGAGCATCGCAGGCGCAGTCGCGCCGGCGTCCCTGGAGCTATCGCTTGTGTTCCCGTTACCTGATGTACGATGCGTCTCGGCAACATGAATTAACGAGTGATGCTTTCGCTTGCACACCTTACATCCAGTCTTCATACAGTGGTTAGCATAGTGACCACTTCGTAGGCAATTATAACACACTTTGTAATTCGGTAGTAATTGCAAACGATCGGCATTACTTAAAGCAAGAAACTGAGGACAGTTATTCAAGCTATGCTGACCATTGCATTTCGGACAAGGCTTAGAAGTCGAGTTATTAGGAGTGTGCTTAGTGGTTTGTGCGGCTAACATTGTTCGATGTTTCGATACGTGTTTGTTAGTCGGCTGACTCATTTGACTAGCGGACTGAATCTTAGATATCTCCAGTGTTTCTATTAAATCAGCGCGATTACGTATAAAAATTAGGAACGTTTCGAACAAAATGGCACTATTTTTGTCAAGACTACCCTTGTGCTCCTCCCACTCTCGGAATGTGTTTGTGTCTAACTTGTGTGTGATGATGTGAATCAACAGTGTATCCCAGTGTTTAACCGGTTCACCGAGGGACTCCAAAGAACGCAAGTTTTTATTTACTTCGTCAATCACACGCTTCAACTGTACTGAGGACTCTTTAGTGATCGGTTCAATATTAAATAAAGCAGATACGTGATTCTGCAATAACAACCGTTTGTTGTTAAACCGATCACATAAGAGTTTCCATGCAATATCGTAATTATTTGCAGAGAACTCAATTGACTTAACCACAAGTGCAGCAGAACCTTCCAACGATGCCCTTAAGTAATGAAACTTATTAATTGCTTCAATGTTGTCATTGGAATGAATTAAACTAGAAAAGGTGTCATGAAATTCTAACCAGTTTTCGTAGGAGCCGTGAAATTTGGGCAATTGAATCGTAGGTAATTTAACAAGCCTTTGTTTACAATTGGTACCGCGAGAACCCCGATCACTGCATGACTCGAAGTCATCCTTCTTTTTATTAGCCTGGTTCAACATTTCCTGCGCTTCAGCAAGTGTAGTGAAGTACTTAGACTCATAATCAGACCTTTCTGCGAGTTGTAAGTCTAGATTATCAGTATTGCATTCTATCTGTAACTGGATCTCATCATATTGTTGATACAATGATTCAATCTTACCCATTCGCAACTGCAATTGGATTTCCTCGGTATGGGTCATAGTAGAATCCTTAAATCCATTTACATATGTTGTGAACAAAGTCAGCTGACCTTTGATACTGCCTCTTTTCTTAATCAATTCCTTTTGTTCGTCCATTTTTGAAGGGTGTCAAGTAACAAACCTTGAATGTAAACAATAATATGAGTTAACTAAAGTGATAATTGTATAATACTAATCTGTAAACAACGAAGACACTAGGTTTCTAAGTAAATCTAGTTAATAAGTTGTAGCTCATAGGAAAACATCTACTTATAGGCTTTAGGTTAAGTGATAATTAATTATTAATTACTTTTATATTTAAGTCTCACAATTAATCAAGAAAAGTAAAATAATCTTAATGCTTAATTTTAAAGTTTAACCTATAAATGATAGTTAGTTACAAATCTCCTATTAAATAGCTTAAGAGCAACTCGATTTTAACACACTTTTATTTTAATATTACTCCTTACTTCAATCCTGCTATATATGAATTAATTGGAATCCTAAAATAAACCTCAATTTTGATATAAAATCTCAATTACATGAATAACGGTACACTAGTGGTACTTTTTGACGGCAAACCTTTGTACGTTTAGAACGTCGGCAATTTATAATAATAATTAGTTAATTTAAGTAGCTCTGAGCTACAAATACAACAAATACCATTAAGTAAATTAACTAATTTCACGTGTTTAACTCTTGGTTAATGCACATGTTAAACCGCCATATTGGTCAACCGAAGGTTAAATTAACAAAAACAACGAAATACTAACCTTATAATTCCTTAAATTACACTTATATACTACCTGAGTAAGAGTGGTGGGTTTTAATTAATACACTACTCTCAACACTGTATGGCTGTGATGTCCAGGAACCTTAGCTCCTTGGTAATGATGTCGACAGCGAATGACCTAGGGGTAGGTCTCAGTGCGGCTGGAGTAATAAGTCCTTAATTCCGCTAATTACTCTTAATTCTTCAAATATTGGGATAGTTCTTCCTTATCCGGTTCGATCCAGGACCATGTTGGGGAGTAATCAGGGTTTGAGTAAAAAACTTCAGAAATTCAAGGAACAACGTGTACTCGTGTCAGAGGTTAATACAAGAAGAAAGATTTTGACATAATTACTTAGAACTAAAAGCAATTAGAAACTGAACACATATGTTGCTAGTAGAAATGTGGTAGGCGCGTTATCAAGTGGCTTCAACTTGAACAGAGTCTATACTTCGAGAACTCGGCATCAAGCAGCGTTTATCGTCTTTGATACAGTCTCGCATCCTCACCTTTTTTGGTCACGTATGCCGCCGAGGAGAGGTGGCTATTGAGCGACTTGTGGTCCAGGGAAAGGTTGAGGGTACCAGGCCACGAGGAAGATCGCCTATGAGGTGGACTGACCAGATAAAAGCGGCAGTGAATGGCTCATTATCACTGCATGAATGCACGAGGAAGGCGGCTATCAGAGAAGTGGCGGCGTGTTGTGAAGCTTGCCACCAACACCTGAAGTGATGGCCACGTCACTCTATCAAGAGTGATACCGACAAAGAAGAAGATACAACAGATGGCACTGAATTATACACAAACATTGCACTGCATTTTGTTTTCAAAGCAGAAAAGGAAACAAACTTTGAATAACGTTATTTGCAATAGCTTAGAAGTTTCGATTGAATTACTGGTCACGGACGTACAACACATCTGAACTCCGGAGGTAAGTTTTGTAACGCTATTCTGTGAATAAATTCAAATCGAGTGCGAAATATTCGCTAGGGAGTTAGGGGGAGGTTTCTTTGGCCGGAACGTAAAGAATATATAAAATAACTTACATAATGTGTTACGAAAACGCTAAGTTTCGATGTATTGTTGTGTTGCACTATAAAACGCTAAAGTCCGTCAGGCCGTCTGACCTTAACCTTAAGGGACACACTTGTAGTCTGTGTTCCAACACAAAGACTGACAGGCCATAAGCGGCTGGCTGGAAAAAGTGCTGAATCAAGAAAAACGATCTTAAGAGTTAAAATTCAAAATTTAAATTCAAATGTTTTATTGCGTTCTACGTTGTAGGTACATGAGGTCTTAAAGTAGTTAAGTCTAACGTCAACGTTAACCCGCAGGGGCACAGCAATGGTGGTAGAACATGCGCAATTTTATAATTTAGGTTGGTAGGGTCGTAACTATTAAACCATATAACATTTACTTAGAAATAACGTGTTCTATCACGTACAACAAAATATTCTTATATATAAAAATAAGGAACATACAAGTATCACATTCAGTTATAATTATTTCACAAAACAAAAATTCACAAAATAAATGAGTTCGGCATTACAACTTGTAATAGATCACAATACGCCTATGTACACTATTAGTTGCTTGAGATAGGCGTTACGAAGTTAGTAGGTAAAATATTTCAGTTGGGTATCATTTAACAATTCACTAGATAACTGACATTTGCATGACACGGCAGATCAAATAACATTTTTAAA
Source organism: Acleris sparsana (assembly GCA_923062465.1). Lineage (NCBI taxonomy): Eukaryota > Metazoa > Arthropoda > Insecta > Lepidoptera > Tortricidae > Acleris > Acleris sparsana. The sequence goes on from OV281303.1 coordinate 15,758,592, forward strand.
ACTGATTACTAATCCAACGAATATCAATAAAATATAAGTTTGTCTTGATACGCGCCCCAATTTTCTGTTTACTTTGTAATTGTAGTAAATTTATTTCCTATATTGGTTCGGTCTAAAGAAACCTTGACTTTATATTTCCTCTGGTCACCGTACACTGCAAAACACTTTACTTTATTATAAATCAGTGCAATTTTATTTGCCATACTCTTTTTGTTGACACATTTACAAATCATAAATCATAAATCTTAAATCTTTATTGTGCATGAAAATTGGGTTGTTACAAACATTTAACTATTAGTATCACCAAGTTCTATCTTTACAGATGTATACACAATTTACTTACTCATATTAACAAATAAGCAAAATAACTATAGTACTCAGTCCTAATAATTCTAGAAAATTAAATGTTAAATGAAATTTACATTAAGTCCATTTTAGTCAGTGATTAAAAATAATAATTAAAATCTAGTCAGGTTTATATTCCATATATTCTTTTACGCTGTTGAAAAATTTTTTTACAAGCCACATTTTTAGTTAGTCAAAGTCAAAGTCAAAGTTCTTTATTCTTCAATTTAGGCATAATATAATGCACCTATGAATGACAAAAAGCATTACCACCGGTTCGAAAAATAAAACCTTTGCCCCGAGAAGAACCGGCGTAAGAAACTCGGCAAGGTATATTTTTTTCAGGAAAAAGGTTTACATAATAATTATAAATAGTTTACAATATCACAGTATTTTTGCACAGTAGATGTACCTTTTTTAAGCGTAGGTAAATTTATGCGTAGATTACTCATGCAGGACGGACGACTCACTGCCAAACATCCCTATCCATGATATAATCGTTTACTTTATAATATGCTCGGGAAATTAGTTTTTGTTTTACGACAGATTTAAATTTAGAGTTAGTAAGTTCAGTAATACTTTTTGGAATTTTATTGTAGAATTGTATACAATTTCCTAAGAATGATTTTGAAGTTTTGGCCAGTCTATAAAATGTGGTTTTGAGCTTTCCTGTGCTCCTGGTTGCTTTTGGCTTATCAATGTTCGATGGGAAATTATGTAGATTGTTGAGTTGATTCTTAAACCTATTTACTACTTTATGTGACTATCCGGCAAATTATTGCAAATGCTAATACACAAGGCTTGTACATTTTGTGCAAGTATAGTGGTCGTACAATTTGGGAAGACTGCTTTCTTAATTTTCGACTCTACTGTAAATTTCAACAGCTACCTTAAAAAACTAGTAAAATGTATGAAATTTACAAGCGCCTGACGCGATCACCCAGCACGTTACACAATCCTGTACAATTATTATGAACTTTTTTAAATTTATCTTTGACATACGGTGGCCGATAACGTTATCAGAAGGCTTCTTGTTGTAAATGCTGAGTTGGGACCGTTTCACAACAACTGTCCAAATTTGTGTAGCTTTTTTTTACTTTTACTTTGCTTGTGAATAAATGTATTAAGTATCTTTCTTTCTTTCTTTCCTGTCTAGACCTGGTTTGCGGTCTCAAGTCAGAAACAATAAATAAAAAACAACGTTTCAAAACCCTACTACCCCTGCTACATCAGTTCAGAGGAGGTTTCAATATCGCTTTCGATATTCCTTGGGAGAGTAGAGTACCAATCTAACGATATCATGCTCTTTAAAATCCATCGAGGCACCTAATCAACATGAGTTCACAAAGATCATGGATAATCGGGTAAAATATATAAATAATCGTTGTTATGCTTTTTGGAATTCATAGATACATCATAATTATTATGCTTAATTTGAAGAATAAAGAACTTTGACTTTGACTTATATTGTTGAGTAAATTTTTAATAATAGTGCTATTATTTTTAATCCAAATAAAACTTTAATACCTAATAGAATCACGTTTTCACGACCATGTTAATTCACAGGAATAATTCCATAATGAGATGTCGTGGTAATAATAAAGCGCTCATTAAAATTAACATTTATATTACGATAGGTTTTAACAACACTTAAAATAACACCTAACTTAATAATGAAATTGGTTGCTGGGCCAGGATTAACGCCAAATGTGATTAAAATTAAACCATTAACCAAATGATAATTGGAAACTTTTGTATAGCTAACTTACTATATACAAGTTTTAAAGTTTTAAAGTTACCCTTTCCAGCACTTAAAAAATATTTGAAAATGTTATGTCGAGGACTATCTAACAGACAAAAATGCATGGCCTACACCCGAAACTTAGTCAATAGTAATTTGTTCAAATGCAAAAGCTTTATCCTGCTTTTTCTTGTCTGGGGGACACCGTTGATGCAGGAAAACATATCGAAACTTTTATGTGGTCATCCTACACCATCTCATATACACATACATAAGTAATTGATTCTATTTTATTTTATTATTTTCTATCTTTCTCTCCCGTAAGATTTTTGGCATGTTTTCCTGCTGAACTACTGTTATTTGATATTATATTTAAGTTATTACTTGTAGCTTTATATAATGCTAGACTAAGTTGTACCATTGTAATATGAAATATGTAAAAAAAATGTCTGACTGCTGAGTTTCTTGCGGCGTTTCTTCTCAGCAGTGGTCTCCTCTTGGGAAGCGCTGGTAGATTCTTGACGTGTAAAAGTGCCCGAGCGGCCTACTTACTGAATAAACTTTTATCTTTTATCTTTATCTTTTACATGATTTTACCTATATTGTACACTAGTGACCCGTCGCTTCAGTTTATCTTAGTTTTCTGTAACACCCGTACATAAACCAGAGTTTATTTACTCTGTCTATTAAGGAAAACCGCATTTAAAATCCGTTTCGAGTTTGAAAGATCAAAGCGTACATATAGAAGGACAGACGGCGGGATTGCGACTTTGTTTTGTACTAGATAAATAATTTTTCATCAACAAAAATTCAAAAGAAAATGTATGTCTAGGTCATAGATAAATATATGCAAATATACTGAGAAACGCTACAGAGAGTGTGATAGGGAAAGACTACGAAAGACAATTTCACTAAAAACCACCATGATCATGTATACATATACACATACATACAATAACTCCGCTTTCCTGTAGGGGCAGGAAGAGACTACTTCCTGCCACTTGCTACGATCCAGAAAAACTTGCCGCGCTTCCTCCATTCTTATAAGTCTCTTAATACGCGTGCGTTGGTTTAGGGTAGGTACTCCTGAGTCTCCTGACCTGGCCCTTTCTTAATACGTCCTTGATCTGGTCGTGGAACGATCGCCTTGGCTTTCCCTTACCATTTCCATCTACTCTTGCCTCATATAATATGTTTAGCTAATCTCGCTTCACCCATTCTCTCCACATGAGCAAGCAACTTCAGCATTTCTTCGTTATCCTTATGAATGAAATATAATGTACGTATGTAAACACTTTATTGAATAACACAGAAATTCAAATACAATATTTACTGAATAGGAATGTACACATGTGAACTTATCCCTTTAAGTGATCTCTTCCAGCTAACGTTTGGGTGATTGAGGACAGTAAGATTAAACTAGCTTTGATTATACTCCGGAGCATTCCATCCATTTGAGAGCTATGATATAATACCTCACTTTTAGCGTGGGGGGTAAAGTATCGCTTGTTTTGCGGAATTCATCATGGTGTTTAAAGATGCTTTGAATGAGACTTGTTGTTTTAAATAATTTACAGATCTATTCCCATAACAAAAATAAAGGGTTAGACGGTTAGCACATTGAATTTGATACCACCACTTAGCAATTCTATGTAATTTGAATACGCTTGCGGAGCCGCTGGCACGGAATGTATTGACAAAATATTAAATATTACACAAGTCCGTGGAGCAATTAGTACGCTTCCGCCAGTCGGTAATTCAACCGGAACGGTGTCAGTAGGGTTTTAGTGCGGGCGGAAGCGGTAGGTGTAGCGATTTTAATTTGTTTTTTTTTTTTTCTTTTGATATGACCCCAAATAAAAAACCAGAATAGCATTCATATCCGGGGTTATTTAGTAAACTCTTGCATTGCCTTCTTCGTTCCTTAAATTATATGTAATTACCTGATCCCAAAACTAATATCTAAACTTGTAATCAGGGTACCTACTATACAACGATATATAGGTGCATACTTAAAAAGATAAATAAGGAGGTGCCAATACATAGAAAAACACCCACGAGGAAACAAATATTCGACCTTAACGAGGCTCGAATCTATTGTATTGTTGTATGTATGTCATAAATATGAATCTCTACAACAACAAAAAAACGCGAGGTCTCGCCGTTAAGGAGCACTGCAGTTACATTTCCATGTTTTTTCGGTAATTTTAAGACTTGGAGTAAAATAGACACTCTGAAATTAAGGTATGCGTGAGGCATGTTATAGTTATTTTGTAACATCTAAACTAGAAGAAATCATACTGTTTAAAAGAGGAGATAAACGACAGTTTCCTACCTGGTGTTTGAAGTTTGGCTGATCATAATACACAATATTTACACTGTTTAAAATTCAATTAACTTAAGAGTTTGACAAATGCTCTATTATTTCAATATTTCAACAGCCAAGAATAATTTGTATTCGTTTTAAACATTTAATGTGAACAGTTAGACAAACTAGCGAAAAAATATCTGCCTAAGCCCCGCTCCCGCTGTCGTTTATCACCACGCTACAGCTTATAACAAGCATTAAAAGAGCGACGTCATCCGCAATGCAGATAAATGTCATATTTTATTTTTAAATCGATTAACACGTTACTACGATTATACGGTTTTCTGACCGTGAATGTATGGCATTATTGGTACATCATAAAACAACATAGTTATCATATTGCTAACGTTATTTTCACTCTTATTAACATACCTAATATAAAAATACCAAAAAGTCTAGTCAAATACAAAGCTAAGCTAAGATAAAAAACTGGATAAGTGCGAGTCGGATTCGCCCACAGAGAGGTTCCGCACATGATACGGTTGACTCAATTCAAAAAATGAACCACCGTTTCTTGTATAGACCTTGTTTCTTTGTGCTTTTATTTAAATATACAGTTTTTAGATTTTTCCATACATTTGTAGTATAAGTCGGTATTAGTTGCCAAATTTCATAGTTCTAGGTCAACGGAAAATACCCTAACTATAAATTTTGATTCCCTTTAGAGTGTCAAAATACATGTTTTTTGCGTTAACTTAGAAGTCTGATTTTATTACAAATTCTAAGGACAGAAAACCTGAGTATACGATTTTAATTTCAACATGATACCTCCGCGTGTTCCCGAGATAAAGGGTCTTGACAGACAGCCAGACGGACGGACGGACGGACAACAAAGTGATCCTATATGGGTTTCGTTTTTATCTGTTTGACGTACACGCTAATACTTCAGTGGGTCTCATATTAGCTGCGCTATGTACACCTCTCCACTTTGATATTCCTTACGACTTGAACCATAACGTCACTGTGACACAGTTCCATAGTGGGTCAAGGTTCCAATGGAGTGATAGTACACTGAAATGTCACTTTTCAAACAATGTCAAAACAAGTAGAAAGCCATTATCGCAAAAAAAAAGTACAAAAATCTGCAGCTATTTAGTAATAAGGCTGACCGTGCCTACACCCTAAGTCCATAAAAATCTTAGCCTATTATAACAAACTCGACTTAAACAGCACCTTCATAAAGCTACTTTTAATAAGCTACATTTCCCAGCCTACTAATTCTCACTTAGCTAATGCTGGGTGAAAAAGCGGGAAAGTTGGCTAGTGTAGCCGCCCGAGAGCCATAAGTCAGGCTGCCGTAAACTGCAGGAGGATTAATCAACCTGCAAATGGAGAGATGGGGTGCTCGTAGGGGTTAGCTGTTAGTTTAGGTTCTATAACAGATGTTTCTGTTTTAATAAAATCTCCTTGGATTTGTGGGTCTCCGTATGAAAAAATAGGATTCGTTTTTTTTAAACCATGTAGATGGCCAACGAGCATTTGGAATCCAAAAGGTGTAATGTTGAGACTGAAATCCTTAGATCGCAAATGATTTGCCACGACGACATGTAATTAGCGAAAATTACGAAACTGTCTCCTATAAACCCTAAAAACATTTATTTTACCAAAACTTCATAGTTTTTTTTTTCCTAGCCTGTTTTTGTGTCCCACTGCTGGGCAAAGGCCTCCCCTCGTTTTCACCATTCGTCTCTATCCAGAGCGCACTCCTGCCAATCCCGCGCAAACGACTCAAGTATTATAAACAAAAAAATATTTCAGAATGTTTACCAGTTTCAAGTTTAAACTGAACATTGTCGCACGTAATATTAATTGTTAAAGCATACTTAATACTCAATAATTTTCACGTTCAATACTCAACTCTTGGCGGCAATTGAGGATTCGCGGCGAATCCCGCCAGTGGCTGTTTCTGATTGAAAACAAAACTTTATGTGCAAATGTTTTCCGTTAGTATTTTATGTGAAGCAAAGTTTTTCTGCTGCACTTTTTTGATGAATGATAAATTCCGTTGTGAATTGAATATAGTTTTGTTAGCCATCCAGTTTTGTATTTATCGATTGATACTGTTGCTTCTATTTTGACCAATAGTCAACTACTTGCTAACAACAAATCCCATACCAGGAATAGAACTTCTCCGTTAGCTTCGTAGGCAGAGTCACCTAAAATAAACGCGTCATTTAATTAGACAATATTTATTATTTTTTGTGTAATGTGATGCGTGAGTGAATGGTTTAGATTCCTGACTAAGTCTTGTATGTATTATATATTATTTTTGTATGTTTTCCCCTATAGCTTTATCGTTGTCTAGTACTCATACTACAGTCGACTACAAAAATATTTTTGCATTTTTGGACATTAATACAATCTCTTTGTAAGACTGTACAAGCATAATACTCCTAGCTAACTTTCTTTAAATAAAAGTAATTCTGGAGAAATATTCATCCAAATGATCCAACCACGTTTTACAAAGTACCTATCACATAACCATCGCATATATATAAAGCAAAAAGATCCATCCATTTACTGTCCTATTCAGGGCGCACGTTGGATCGTGGTCGTGTCGTGTCCACCACGTGCCGCGGACAGCTCTCTGTACTTAGCGGTACGTGATCGAAGTCGTCACGTGTGATTGCGACGTGGAAATACAAGAGAATGGTGCGGATGAGTATTTTTTGCACTCAGATATAGCTTTAAATACAAAAAAGATGAAATTTAACTATATAACATATTAATATTTACCCAATTCTTCTTGTCCTAATAGGGCTGTTTATTTGGTAAAAACAATTTTATATAAACTTTAATATGTTAAATAATTTAGTGGCAAAAAGGTAAGCTGTACATTTTTATTTTTATAGTATTAAATTTGATATAAAAAACTTTTTTATCGAATCAGCTGGGTAAAGAAGTCTCCTATTCGGATCTTAGTCCATAAACTAAGCCCGTCATATTATGGGTACAAGAGAAATCTAACGGTACTTATATAAAATATCTGCCCCTCTCTGAACAGTACCTATGAGTGCGTTTGTGCGTTGAAAGCGTACTTTATCCACCGCGATAAAGGCGAGTAAAAAGATAAAAAGATAAAAGATAAAAGATGTTTATTCAGTAAGTAGGCCGCACGGGCACTTTTACACGTCGAAAATCTACCAGCGCTTCGCAAGAGACCACTGCTGAGAAGAAACGCCGCAAGAAACTCAACAGTCAGTCGTTTTTTTAAATACTATTTATGATATTAAACAATTATAAAGCTTAACCTAGCATTATATAAAACAATGAATCTAACATAAAATAAAACAAATAACATATTCAAGCGTAGCTTGAGCAGGAAAATGTGTCAAAACTCAGAATTTTCATTAGGAGTAAGTAGTAGAGTAGAATATTACCCTATCTTTACATCACCTAAATGTATCCACACTTATTCCCATCATGTTAAAGCATCAACGAAACCTAGAAGAAACCTTATTAACTCAGAATTAAAGATCCCGCACAAAATCACACTGAAAATAATCACAACGATTTGTATTATCTCGGAACAAACAAATAAATTCCAATTGAGCGATAAAGGTGCAGCGATCGGGGTGAGATCTAGACGAATGGACGGATTATGGGCGCGTGGAGTGCGGGCCATAGAGCTATCATAGTTTAGATAAGACAAGGAGACAGGGAAATGACAATATAAAGTGGTTACAGAATTAACAACGAGTTTTTAGAGTTGTTGATAATTCTGCAGCTCTGTCTACCCTCCTCTGGGATTACAGACGTGAAGTTATGTATGTAATGAGACTGGGCCACTATTCAACTGGGTTTTGATAGCTCTAATTTTACTTGAAAGTAAATGTGGCCGACTTTTACTGTGCATATACGTTTTACTGTCAAAATCTGACAATTTGGAAAGCCACATAAGTCTCGCGCACAGAGGGTGATAATTTTCTGTTTTTTTTTTACTAATCGTAAAAAACCTCATAAAAAATGCATTAAGAGTCTAGTGCTTTTTTAAAATTGCGAATCCAGTTTATTTTAATTTAGTTTTAACTAACGATTTTTTAAAGTATGCTTTCATAGTAGATAATTTAATATGTGGTCTGCTATCTGTTAATTCCTTTCCGGTTTCACGTTTTAAAACAATACAATAAAGTCGATAAGATGCTTCTGAATTTGAAAGTTCAACTAAAGCAACATAAATCATCACATAAGTCATCACTTTATCATTTAGGAACTGTATATTTAAAGTAGGTAGGTTGTATTTAAAGTACCTATTTAAAAATCTGAAGTGGCTGTTTTCTACTCTGCGGGGTGCATTTATTTCGTAGATATCGGTGTCTAAATTAAAAGACCACTTATTTGATCGACTGTTCTGTCTAACGTTTGTAAGTTCTACGTACAATACGGTTTCATTTGGCAGAAGATTGCCGCGCCCGACTCGCCAGCCGCATACGAAAGCGCTGGCGGCCAAGCACACACATACGTCTTATAACTGTTCCAAATTTGAAAACGTTCTTGGTTCAAAAACAAAAAAACGATTGCCATAAAATTTTGCGACGCAACTGGTTCGAAATTTGAAAATGACTTTATCTATAAATGATTTACATCATAAATATACTTGGTACCGTAGTGAATAAAAATTCAAAACACACAGGACTATGAGTTTCTCTTAAGGTTTATAACAGAAGTGTGGCCAAATCTGCCATACACTTGCGACTGGCAGGTATCCTGTCGATTGTCATCGTGTGTCAGTGAACAACCACATATTAAATTTGATTGCGTTTTGGGCAGTCGATCTCGATATCTTTGAAAACTGCTAGTGTGTGGGTCTGTCTCCACTCTCCAGCAGTATTTAAAGCCGGCCGTACGAATGTTGCCAGCAAGCATAAAACATTTATTGTGTAGCCTTGATAAACTTTGACAAGCCACCTGATCAGCCATGACTGACAGAACAGCCATGACTACAGGAAGTCGATTTTTAGGAACCCTTATAGTTTCGCCATGTCCGTCCGTCCGTCCGTCCGCAGCCTAGCTCGGAGACCCTTAGTACTAGAAAGCTGTAATTGGGCATAAGCTGTAATAAAATTTAATGTCACTTTTTTTTATGTACGTCCATCTACACGTAACGTGGGGATGATTTTTTTTCTCGTCTTCCCCATAGTGTGGGATGTCGTTGGATCGGTCTTTGAAAATATTGCGGGTTTGTGAAAACATTTTCCGACTAAGGGATTTTTTAAATTTGTTGGTAATTCTGTAGCTCTGCCTACCCCACTCTGGGATGAAGGCGTGACGGTATGTATGAAGAATATCTGAAATAATAGCACATATAAGGAATTTTATAGGAAACTTCATTAGTTCTTGAGTAACAACCTCAAGATGGAGTGACGACCTCGTCAGGATCGCGGGACCGCGGTGGATGCGAAAAGGACAAGACCGGTCTGAGAGGAAAGCCTTGGGGGAGGCCTATGTCCAGCAGTGGACGTCTTTCGGCTGACATGATGATGATGATGATGAACAAACGGTTTAAATATTTATACCTACCCAAAACTTATTTGTGGTGTTAACTGACCGCGACCTATGTCGATGTATGGGATAACAGTTTTACGACGGCATAGCTAAAATTGTCGCGAGGTCTTATTTGTTTGTAGTAACGGCTTCGGAACCCTACACTGAGCATGGTCCGACATGCTCTTGCCCGGTTTTTATTAACCTCATAGATGATTAGGTAAGTGTGATCATGTTCAAAATGGGGGGTACTCGTAATGAATACATTAGAAAGAAAAACTATTAGTGAGTGGGTCCCATAAGGCGCGCAACCATGCCAGCCCGCCGCCGGCCGCGGTTTGACAGCGATTTTTTTATCGCGCATTGATGTATGTCGGGCCTAACGCACACGCGAGCGCTGGTAAGCCGAATTGATTAGTATCGGTTTACGCGGTTCTGTTGGATTTATGAAATGATTGTTTAGCCATTTGTGACATTGTTTTTGTATTACGTGTGTATTTGTAAATCTGTGTGTCTAACTGTGGCGTCGAAGTGTCCAAACGGATAGACGTATTCGGACACAGTTTTTAGGGTTATGGCGAAGCTTCGATGTCTGTTTTTAGAAACTATAGAAGCTATCAACTTGAAACTTATCCATTAACCTACCGCCAAACAGCAGTGTTCGCATTGTTGTGTTCCGGTTTGGGGATAAGACAGACGGTGTAATGACTAGCATAGAGGCATTCCATCTTAGTCCTCAGGGTTGGCAGCGCATTTGCAGTCTTAGGCTTGCAGTCTTGTGAATGCGAATGTCTATGGGTCACAGTTTTCACTTACCATCAGGTGGCCTGTGTGCTCGTCAGACTTCCCTATGCCATAAAAAAAAAAATTGCATAGTTGTATAACTTGCTTGCCCGTATCTGTTTTTAGAAAGAAAAATATGTATATGTATACCACTCTTTTTTTTAATCCACAATGATATGTTTTAACTTGAGTAATTAAGCAAACACAAATACATAGTAAATATAAACTCTTCTTAACTTCACATAAAGAACAAGAACATAGTAACTGGACACCGAGCTAGGAAATTCTTCCAGACAATTAACTGTGGAGTCAAACCCGCACCCTTCCTGGTCGGCTTAAAAACAGCGTTTAGCATTCATTACTACCACACAATCCTACGCGGTGGAATACACACCGCTGTTGACATTGCCGCAGTTTAATATACTTCGATCAGTTTTTAAACTAACCCACGGAAACTGCGAGAACAGTTGCAATTTGACAGACTTTTGTCGGTAGAATGCTCATTTTGGGATTTAATTCTAAATTATTAATTAACAACGTTAATGGCAAATAGTATGACGATACAAGATAAGATAAGATAAGATAAAAGAAATTTATTCAGTAAGTAGGCCGCTCGGGCACTTTTACACGTCAAGATACTACCAGCGCTTCCCAAGAGGAGACCACTGCTGAGAAGAAACGCCGCAAGAAACTCAGCAGTTAGTCATTTTTTAAACATATTTCATATTTCATATTACAATGGTACAACTTAATCTATCATTATATAAAGCTACAAGTATTAAATTAAATATAATATCAAATAAAAGTAGTTCAGCAGGAAAACCTGCCAAAAATCTTACGGGAGAGAAAGATAGAAAATAATAAAATAAAATAAAATAGAATCAACTACTTATATATGTGTATATGAGATGGTGCAAGATGACCACATAAAAGTTTAAAAGAATATGATTAATTGACATAAACTTGGTACGTGGTATGGCTAGAATGTATTTAGAAAGAAAGCCTGATTTAATTTGTTTATAATAACATTCGAAACACAAATGTTATATAAATTTATTTTAATTTCTATTCCTATATCAAATTTAACAGAGTATTTGTGAGTGTTATATTAATTGATTGTATCTATTTTGAACCTTATACATAATGAGCAGTATAAATTAGAAACGTTTTTAATTATAATCGAAGAAATTATAAACTTATATCATAAGATGTTATTAATTGCGGGCGTTATGCAATTCGACTATATATTTTGATCATATAAAAAACGAACTTATAACATTTGATTTTAGATGTTTTATTACCTTATTCACTCTACAACAATGACTTACGGTACCATTTTTGGTGAAAAAAGACGTCATCACGTCATCACGTGTCACCTCGGCTCACCAGTATAAAAGCCCTTCAATGCAAAAAGATTATTTTCCATGCTGTTTCTCTGTGTGTAGTGACTGCAGAGCTCTGAATTTATTGCTCACATCTAGCGCATACTTTGAGTGTGCAAGCGACACTATATTACGTGCGGACGCTACTTTTGGGGCGGTTAGCGGTCTGTGTGCACTCTTGTACTAGGGTGCATACTGTACAAATATGTTTGTTTAAATCTAATAACAATTTTGTTTGTTTGTCCTGTACTTAAGTTTCAATACCTTAACTGATGGATGTGAAATTTGATACTAATTAATTACAGATTTTGTTTTTTTGAAAATATATGTTGTTTTCAATAGATTAGGGATTAATGAGATATGGTCGAAGTCATATAAATAAATAAACCATTTTTAATTTCGTTTGACTACGAGTAGTTACAGTGTTGTTTCTTATTTAAACTAAATCTTGTCACAATCGTTATTTTGTATAGGTACTAATTAAATTTCAAACTCGTTTATCAACCTTGAATCATTTATTTTTAATAAAAAAAAGAACACGCCGCTGATAATTTTTTGTTCAAAATTCAAAGAAATTGAAGGTAATTTTAATAAACTTTAATTTAATAACTGAGCATGCAAAATGGCTAGATAAAAAAATTATCACACGAAGCGCAATGGCTCGGGTGACGTTAATATTAAAGCGTAGACTCAGGCTGCGTAATTAAAAATACACATAAGCACTAAGCACTACGGTACAGTCCGGCGTTACAAAACATAATTATGGTCGCATAGAGTGTCGTATTATTAGAGAACCATATTGGTCTGTCCAGAGGTACAAATTTTATATTCCTAATTTTTATTTGCCCGAATTTTCATTTTTCCGAAAGCTATGCGCAGGTTAGGTTACGTTGGGTTATAATAAACGATACAAAAAGAGTCTTCGTTCAAAATGTAGCACTCGGAATTATAAAAAAAATCGGCATTTTGACCTTCGAAATTGTGTAGTGTAATTCAAAATATTAGCCAAAAAACAACATTAGTACAATAGCTTTAACATCTTGGTCGGTGGACTTGATGAAACATCTGTAAGTATGTTCATAGATCTTTTTTTTTTAATGTTTGACATTCGCTGTCACCAATCAACGAATCCCGTTACTGCGTCGGTATCATGCGTATCTACATTTTTTCATTAAGTTATTTAATAATCGCGATGTATTGGAGTTCTCGGTGCCCAAGAAAACTGGTAAGCTCGCACCAGCCTATTCGTTTTCTTTTGGATTTTTTAAATAAATATAGTTATCAAATTAATTGAGTTAACTTTGACGTGTACGGTCAATACTAAGATAATCACGTCTTTAAAATATGCACCTGCTCCATTCTGTAATCAACTGAGAAGAATACCTATGATGTGCCTATCCTATCCTTACTAATATTATAAACGCAAAAGTTTGTATGTATGGATGTATGGATGTTTGCTGCTCTTTCACGCTGCAACGGCTGGATGGATTTAGATGAAATTTGAAGTAGAGATAGCAAACACACAGGCTACATTTCAACCCGGATCAAATAGCGCGTGTTTGCGTGCGTGCGCGCGTGTGTGTGTGTAGGTGTGTGTGTGTTAGTTTATTAAACTGCAAAGTGAACCATACCGCGCGTGTGCGTGCCTCGACCGTATTACGCGCAACACCAGCTAACTAAACGGGCGGACCGAGGCGGTTTAGTGGTGGCGCGTATATTAAGTGTCAAGTGATGCGCCCGAATAGGTAAAAGAACTTCTATATATAGTCGCCATCAATAGAGCTTGTGAACAATGTAAACAAAGTTTGATAGTTTGATGAGTTAACTAGCGATGGGTAAAGTTTTTTAATTAGAATCACTAGAATCGATTGAGGAAGACGTGTCACCAAAATACCATATAAGGTTTGTTTACATAGTTCACAAGTTCTATTGATGGTGACAATATAATTATACTCTGACATCCTGGGACCTCATCATCATCATCATCATCAGCCCGGGGGCGTCCACTGCTGGACAAAGGCCTCCCCCAAAGAGCGCCACAAGTCACGGTCTTGAGCCGCTTGCATCCAGCGGCTCCCCACGATCCTAACCAGGTCGTCAGACCACCGGGTGGGAGGCCGTCCAACACTCCGTCCACCGGTGCGGGGCCGCCACTCGAGAACTTTTCTTCCCCAACGGTTATCAGTTCTCCGAGCTATGTGGCCTGCCCATGTAAGTCCTGGGACCTATGTAAGGTTATTTAAAAAAGCGCGATGGAACCGCCCGTCTGCGCAGCCTGCAACCGCAGCCACATGTAACTCGCGCAAGATGAATGGGCTCATAATATGGCTAAACGCAAATCCGCAGTTTTACCGGCTGCATAACAGAATTAAAACTACCCGCGGAAAATTATTCTTTCCAAATGTGCAACCGCACAGTATCTAAAATTAGAATTAATGCACTAGCTTTCAGCTACCGGTTCTGTTTAGTTTTTATCTACACAAATATCGTAAGTCCTCTAGTCGTTCAAAACCCCTAGGCAATGACCAGCATTATCTGTGGTAGTAACTGACAGCGATGATAGCTGTTAATTTTAGAAGATGTTCCAAATTTGGATGTCGTTACTTTACAATATTCGATAACGTAATTTGATTACGTTACAGCTGTCATCACTGTCACCTACTACCACAGGTAATGCTAGTCATTTGCCTTTCGGCTTCTGAACCCATCTTAGAGTACTTATAATATGTGTGTAGATAAAGTATTGTACGCGACACACGTAAACTACTATTATTCATCGCTGTTCCATCGGAAACGGACCGTGTTTAGTACGTAATGTAGCTTTAGTTTCTCTTTCCTACTACATAGCTGCATTTGTTCGAAAATCATGTATATAGTAAACATGCATTTGTGTGAATATCTGTTTTGCCTATTAAGCAAACCCTTTTTGTTTGGTAGTCCCGTCAGAGCGCTCGAAACACATTTTAGCACGTGCATTCTCAATTAGGCAGAACTTCTAAGCTCACGATATTCTAGTATTATATTTGGGATACAGTCAGTGAAGTTAACAGAAATCTCAATCAGGCAATAATAACCCTGAAAGAAACACGCACACTAGTTTCCCTTTTGTAACTGATATAGGTACTTCAGAAATTTTGATATAACAAAAAACTAAACGCAAAGAAATTAAAATAATTATTTAGTCACAAAACAAACCAGGCCTCCCAATAAAATATAAAACAATACTCTTTCAAAATTTAAATCCGAAACAAAAATAATAACGTTGAATTTTGAAAATGGAATGGAAATGGAATGCAGTTTGAATAAAGCCGTTGGTCAAACAGGCTGACGCCTGTCGGCGACTTGACAAGTGGCCAGTTTGTCTAATGGCTATTTATTTTAAAAGCAGTTTGTTCTTTCCATTTTGTGCCAGTATTTGTAAATGTTTTAAGTCAAAATACTTAACGTTTTTTGGCTTGGCTTTTCATAGATTACAATAAAAGGGTGTAATGAACGAAAGTTTAATGCAAATTCGAATTAAAATAATAGATAATATATTTGTTCAGACAACAAAGAAGATATTGTTTATTTATTTATTTATTTATTTATTTATTTATGGATCCATGGAAAACCAACAGCTATACAAAAATTTAGAAATAAGATTAACAACACATAGCCAATTACGCAATTACAGGTTCTCACATTTAGCAATTAAGTATATTGAAAAAGAATGAGCCTTACTTACAACTAATACAGTGCAAATATGTTACAACTACTACAGATCACAAAATTTTTCTGTAGACTATGACTAATGCTAACCAACACCTCAACTACTACAGGTCGCAAAATATTTCTGTAAACTAAGACAATGCTAACCAACACCTCAACCCCGCACCCGAAAGATCTATCACGAATTAAGATTGATTACAAGATATTGAATTAATTTGAATTAATTTGTTTTTAATAGTATTAATATTGCTTGCAAATATATCAAAATCTAACACATTATTCATTAACACTTTATTCAAACTCCTACTAGCCCTACACAAAAAACTATTTTTCCTATAATTAGTTGAAGCTCGAGAAACAGAAATAGGACGATAGTTCCGCACACTCCTAGAGGGAATATTAAAAGAGACTCTGCCCAACAAATCAGGGCAATCAACATTGCCGTTGACGATGTTTAATAGGTAAACTATATCAGCAGCCTCACGGCGCCTTACAAGCGGTAACAGATGGTGATGCTTACACAAGTTAAAGTAATTAGTGGAACTATACTTTACTTTTAATTTGTAGCAGAGAAATTTCATAAATTTAATTTGCAAACGTTCAATCCTATCGATATAAACTTGATATTGGGGATTCCAGATCTGAGATGCATATTCCAACCTGCTCCTCACGTAAGCACAATATAAGATTTTCAAGGTCTTGGGACGCGAAAAACAAGCTGAACTACGCATTAAAAAACCAAGGGACTTGGCAGCTTTAGATACGATTTCATTAATATGATCATTAAAAATCAGTTGTTAGAAAACTTAGGCTAGATTAATATTCCTTATACTTTCAAGATACTGCTCTCGCAGTTTGTGGAGTAGTGAGGCAGTTTTCTTGCACAAGACGGCATCAAAGCCATCCGTGCGAGCCTCGGCGAAAATGCTCAATGCACTGCAGGTAGCGCGGCAACCAAAACATTGCCCTGAAAGTAATATAATATGTTGGATACGCAGATTATAACGCGCAAAAGTAAAGTAAGTATTTGTTTAATGGTATCTTTATTTATGTATATATATAATTATTCTATATTTCCTTTTAATAACACTTTATTCGTTTAGCGTACTGTCCGCCTGTCACACTCGGAGCTGGCTGAAAATCAGCGCTGCAGGTGTTGAACACCTCAGCATTATGCTGAGCCAGTGTCCGATTCACTGCCGCAAAGACACACTCACTACTTACTTGTTTATTGTTGTTACTGTTTTCAATTATTTATTTTTCTGTGTGTCTTGTGTGTGTAGTGAATAAATGTATTTTTCTTTTCTTTTCTTTTCTTTTCAAAAGCGTTTCTAAAACGTAAGCCTATTCTCTTACTACCAATCAGTTGCGCCGCGGCCGCTGACATTTGAAACAACTATTTATCTCTTTCTTACAACAGCTTTTGTTACGTATGGTCGTTGTCTGTAGAAATATGGCTTGTAAGCAACTGTTAGTGATCGGCGACGGATTTAGAATGCGTTTAGTATGAGCATTACCGTGTGTTAATATAAAATACACTGAGCAATGAAAACGGGTCACTTTCTTTGGTAATTCAATACAAACTGGCCCGTTTCCACTGCTCTTGACTATACGAGTATAAAGATATATTCATATTATTAATTATAAGCCCTTCGGATTTTGGTTAACATGAACCACATGCTCGTTGAGTACAGTGATGTACAAAAAGCTTTGAAAAGTAAAGTTATTACTGAACCTGTACATTGAATTTGCGGTTACAACCTGACAGGTTCCGCTTAAGCAGATCGATTTTTTTACTCTATTCAGCTGCTACTCGATTAAGTTGGGTTACCGATACCGCACCTGTCTACAAAACGGTTAACTAATATTTTATCGAAGCGCCTTTCTACGAACGTATTATCTTTACGCAGAATTTTCGTCTCATTTTAAGGCATTTCTCGCTGCATGAGTGTTTTGATAGTCAGAAGTCATGGTTTTAGCAGGAAATAGTGTTCGATGATATTAATTTTGATGAATTGATAAAGTGCAATTCAATAAACGATTAATCTAGGGTTACTCTAAATAAGTTTCTGTCAAAAATTTCATTCCTGGAACTTTTGCTGTCGACTGTACTTTTTTTTACAAAATCGTTATCTGTGTATCAAGACCAAACTATTTCCTAAGAGGTCTACGTTAAGAACAGCGGAGATCCTGTCGCCACCTTCCGATTTCTTCATCAGATCACCTTTTAGATACCGTAATATTGCATTGTCATCGGGTTTACATATGTGGTCAAAATTTCAGCCCATTCCGTTAACGGGAAGTGGGTCAAATTAACCATGCAAGATTTGACCCGTACATATATACATACATACATTCATAGCAAGTTAAATAAAAGCTTGTTAAAACGGGAGCCTTCCGTTTAGCCAAAATATAAAAAAATATAAATTTAACACAAAAAAAAACCACCGCGACAGAAAACATTTTTTGAAGAAATGATGCCTTGACCAGAAATATATTACCCAAACGAAATATACCCCCCAAGAACATAATATTTGAAATTAACTAGTCGATCAGCTTTTCTTTCGTCGATCCATAGCTCTTCTAGTCTCATAGGAAAAATCCTTAGGGAATTCCCTTTAAACTATGAGACTTCAGGCTTGGAGGACGCAAAGAATGGCTGGTTAACTGCATGCCCCGGTCAAAATTTTCCTGATAACCCAAAATCGCAGAGGTGTTGGGATGACATAGCATGTAAATTGACTGTTGATTCCCTTCTTAGCCAGTGCTGCGCTGCGGATCGTGCTAGAATTTTAGCAGTCAAAGTCAAAGTCAAAGTCAAAGTTCTTTATTCTTCAATTTAGGCATAATATAATGCACCTATGAATGTCAAAAAGCATTACCACCGGTTCGAAAAATAAAACCTTTGCCCCGAGAAGAACCGGCGTAAGAAACTCGGCAAGGTATATTTTTTTCAAGAAAAAGGTTTACATCATTACATTATTATTATAATTATAAATAGTTTACAATATCACGGTATTTTTGTACAGTAGGTGCACCTTTTTTTAGCGTAGATTACTCATGCAGGACGGACGACTCACTGCCAAACATCCCTATCCATGATATAATCGTTTACTTTATAATATGCTCGGGAAATTAGTTTTTGTTTTACGACAGATTTAAATTTAGAGTCAGTAAGTTCAGTAATACTTTTTGGAATTTTATTGTAGAATTTTACACAATTTCCCAAGAATGATTTTGAAGTTTTGGCCAGTCTATAAAAAGTGGTTTTGAGCTTTCCTGTGCTCCTGGTTGCTTTTGGCTTATCAATGTTCGTTGGGAAATTATGTAGATTCTTCCTAACAAAGATGATTATTTCAAATACATATAGCGACGGCAGTGTTAGAATATCTATTTCCTTGAAGAATTCCCTCAATGACACACGCGACCCCAAGTTATAAATAGCTCTAATAGCCCTTTTTTGCAAAATAAACACTGTACCGATATCCGCAGCCGATCCCCACAAAATAAGACCGTATGTAATTATACTGTTAAAGTAAGCGAAGTAGACCAACCGTGCCGTCGCTACATTGGTAAGCTGCCTTATTCTCCTGACTGCAAAAGCAGCGGAGCTCAACCTACTTGCTAACGCAGTTATGTGGGAACCCCACTGCAATTTAGAGTCTAATGTAATACCTAGAAAAACAGTTGTTTTTACAAAGTCTATGGTTTCACCATTAAGTTTAATGTTTGAGGCTAAGTTTATATTTGATAAATTTGCTGATGAGAATTTTATACATTTAGTTTTATTTGGATTTAACATTAAGTCATTGGCAGCAAACCAGTCAGATATCATGGAGAGGGTATTGTTTGGTTCAATGAGTTCAGTATCTTTCCTATTTACCTTGAATAGTAGAGAAGTGTCATCAGCGAACATTACAATGCCTGACCTTCTGCTTACCATATACGGCAGATCATTTACATAAACAAGGAACAGGAATGGGCCCAAAATAGAACCTTGAGGTACGCCCATATCTATCTCTATCTCTGACGAAACGGCTCCATTTATCGCTACCTTTTGATTTCTCTGTGTTAAATATGACTTAATGAGATCTAATGCATTTCCTCTAATGCCATAAAAACCAAGTTTACAAATTAAAGTGCCATGATCTACACAATCAAAAGCTTTAGAAAGGTCGCAGAAGACTCCAATGGCGTCCTGCGACTCTTCCCAAGCCTGTAAAATAAATTTGATCAAACTTGCGCCCGCGTCAGTTGTAGACCTACTTTTCATAAAGCCGAATTGTTGATCGTGTAAAATTTTATTAGTATTAAAGTGAGAAGTCAATTGTGTTAGCATTATTTTTTCAAATATTTTGCTGAACGCAGGAAGGATAGATACTGGACGATAATCAGAAGGATTATTTCTATGACCTGATTTAAAAATAGGAACCACCTTACTAAATTTCATTAAAACTGGGAAAATGCCACTGTCGATACAACTATTGAAAATACGAGCTAGGGTGGGAGCAACGACCTCCAGAATGGTTTCAAGTACCTAAACTGACACGCCCCATAAGTCTTCCGTTTTTTTTATTTTTATCATTTTAAAAGACTTAAGTATATCGAAGGGAGAAACATGATGAAATTTGAAATCGCGTACATTTCCTAATTTTACATTTTCAGATAGAAAGGATTGGGCTATTGCAGTGGACGATGCCAGACATTTTGTTATGTCACTAGGAATTTTTGAGAAGAAATTATTAAATTCACTGGCTACTTTTACTGGGTCGGTTATTAATGTATTTTCTATCTTCAAGGAAACAGTGGATTTGCTTTTACTTTTTTTGCCGGTCTCAGTGTTTATTATTTTCCAGACTGCCCTGGCTTTATTATCTGAAGATTTTATTTTTTCATTTAAATGAGCTGCTTTCGCCTTAATGCACACAGCTTTAAATAATTTGGAATAATTCCTAACATATTGATGGAAATGTTCGTCAGTGGTACAAGATCGCCTATCATAAAGTTGGTATAATTTATCTCTACTTTTCCGGATTCCGGTAGTTGCCCACTCATTGAATGACATTTTATTACTAATTTTAATTCGCTTCTTACTACAAGTTTTATTAAATTCTCTACATACTGTATTTAGAAGCATCTTGAATAGATAATTCGGATCATTTGATTCTGTCTGTGAATTTGACATGGAGACTAGCAAGTTTGACTTTAGTAATTCTAGTCTACTTTCGCCCAGTGGTCTTATTTCTATAACGCGATCTGGATGCTTTTTCTCGCAAGGTAACCTCACCATCTGCGCTTTATGATCTGAACGGACCCCGTTCACTACGCTTCCAACTAGATGAGGACAGTTTAACCAGACATTATCTATACAAGTGGCTGAGGTGGGAGTCACCCTGGTAGGTACTTCAAACAGGTAGTCCAAGTTGAATGACCTAAATAAACTGATATATTGATCTTTTTCGACTGATTGAGATAAAATATCTATGTTGAAGTCACCGCAGACTACTACTGATTTCTTATTATTTATAGCTTTACGAAGGACTTCCTCCATAGTTTTTATAAAATAAGTTAAATTACCTGACGGTGGTCTATAAGCGCAAATTATTAGATACTGACCCATCTCTGCAGAAGCAATCTCGCAAACACGTTCAACAGAACAGGCGGAGAGGTCTTTACGCTCTTTGAAAGATACACCGTTTTTCACTAATATAATAGACCCGCCACCCGCCGCCTTCGCTCGGTTGAACGCGCTGGCTACTGAGTAATTATTAACATTAAATCTCATTGTATCATTTTTTAACCACGTTTCGGTTAAACAAATTATATCTATGTTTTTATTTTCTACAAATAACTCGAGATCTAATATTTTGCCAGTGAAGCGATTTATATTTTGGTGTAATAACGTTACACTGCTCTGCCTCTCTGTTGTCGTAACCGTCAGTTTAAAGACAAATCCGCGGTTGGAGATGTCGTCCTAACCAAGGTGGGAAGTGGGGATTGGTTTCCGAATACGGAATTAATAAAACATGCTAAAGATTTAGCATCGGTACAAGGGAGGCTGGATACTGGCTTCAAGCTCATCCTTCGCCAAGCACTGGTACTTTCCTAGACCCTAACACACTCCGAGTTTCAGTTTGCCTTCGCCTTGGGGTCCCGGTCTGCGCTCCACATCGGTGCCCCTGCGGAAGTGACGTCGATCGGCTAGGACATCACGGACTTTCTTGCCAGAGAAGTGCTGGCCGCTTCTCAAGACATGCTGCACTAAACGACATCATCCGTCGGTCTCTTGCCTCTGTTAACGTGCCGGCCCTTTTAGAGCCGTCCGGTATCTCCAGAAATGATGGCAAGAGACCTGACGGAATGTCTTTGGTTCCGTGGAATATGGGGCGGGTGCTAGTGTGGGATGCAACCTGTGTAGACACGCTGGCCCCGTCACATCTCCCACGAACCTCCAATAGGGCTGGTGCAGCGGCCGAAGCGGCTGAAAACATTAAGACTGGCAAATATAGTGGTCTCGGCCCAGAATATAATTTTATTCCATTCGGGGTCGAGACCCTTGGTCCGTGGGGTCCTAGTGCTGTTAGCCTTTTTAAGGAATTGTCAAAGAGACTCATTGACGTCACTGGAGACCGAAGAGCTGGCAGTTTCCTCGCTCAACGAATAAGTTTAGCCATTCAACGAGGAAATGCTGCCAGCATCTTTGGTACAATGCCGCAGGGGCCATTCTTAGATTTAATGTTTTAGTGTATATATAGATTTAGTCTTATTTAATATTAGTTATTTTTACAATGTAATTAAATATAATGTACTTATAGAATTTAAAAAAAAAAAAAAAAGAATATTATATGACTAGTCGATAAAATCGACATAACCGACTCTATCGATAAAGAATAACACCACAGCAACCGCAAGTTCCCAATTTGCCGTGATGGATACGCGCTAATAGGGAGACAAAGAGAGGACTGCCGCTGTGGCAAAAGGCTCTTCCGATGATTAAATCATTTCCAAAAGCTATATTTGACGTTCCACATAATATAGATTGAAATTCGATGACACAGTATCAACAATGTTTGGGCGTTGTATATTATTTTCTAGACTAAAAACCTCTTGTGATTGTCTGTTATTAAAAAAATACGTTGCCTCAAGTTGTGTGTTCTATTTTTCTTCTTGACAAATTAGGAAGTGACAGAAGCTATTATGGGACATTCGTGTTACAGTATTTCTGAGATAATAAATCAATCCAGACACATTCCACAAAACTGAACTTTCAGATTTAAGTATAATGTTCTCAGTATTGAGTATTGTACAGACAAGAATTTAAATTAGGGACCCACCTTAGGTCCAAACTCAATCTGACATTTACAGTTTCTTTTTTTTTTCTTTGCCCCGCGGCGACTTGAACAGCTACTACCTCGGGAATATGGCGTTTCCACTATGAAGTGATTTCGCCAGTATCAAGTATATATAAGTATAAATCAATATAGTAATTAAACACAATCCAATCTTCTCTAGGAAGATTGGTGGCAACGTTGTACGGTGATATGTAGGACAGAGGCCAAGATAGTTTTAACCTCTGTACCACTGCGAGTCCACTCGAAACGAGAAGTAAGATGCCAGGATACACGAAATAAGTCCAAGTCTTCTATCACTGTGCAACACAAAGGCATTAAAAGTACAAATCACTAACAAAAAAGAACTTTGAACACCTAAATACACAAAAATAAAAACTAAAACAAATTACACATCCGCCATCTTTTGACGTTGCAAATGGCCTCGTTGAGTTTCTTTAAAGTTCCAAATGACTTGACATCTGTAATGACATTGACGAGTTCAAGCGTATTTTCATGAAATGGGTCACAAATTAACGTTCGTGATAGTATAGTCATTTCAGAGTATTTGATAATATTGAAAGCAGTAACACAACCGTAACTTGCTTGTTGCGTAGTTATATCAGCTTAATTATAATTTCATGCCACTGAATGGTATACGTCAGCAAAGCCAGAGGCAGAGTCTTTCAGTGCCAATATAATTGAAGAATATCAGATGATGCGACTCAATATACATCTAATTTAACAGCAGAGAATTTCCTTTATTTCGCTTGCTAGGTTACAAATATTAGACTTTGACGATTATAAGACCTTGGAAAAGTCCGCCCCAATCACTAGCGCTACCCTTTTTTATCATTATTATTTTTATGCCATAGAGAAGGAAAACGAGCACACACGCCACCTGATGGTAAGTGACCCATAGACATTCGCATTCACAAGACTGCAAGCATAAGCCTGCACATGCGTTGCCAACCTGGAGAGCTATGATGGAATGCCTCTATACTAGTCATTACACCGGCTGTCTTATCCCCAAACCGGAACACAACAATGCGAACACTGCTGTTTGGCGGTAGGTTAATGGATAAGATGGTGGTAGAGATCCGGACGGACCCTGCACAAGATCCTAACACCCGCAAATGCAAATTTGTTTGCAATGTTGTGTTCCGGTGTTGAGATAAGACAAACCGTGAAATTACGTCGACAGGGATGGCAACGGCTTTGCAGTCTTGAGAATGTAAATTTCTTTGGGTATTTGTGTTCCTGATCGTCTTTACTATGGCATAAAAAAAATATCCTTTCAAATATTATTAAAATGTATTGGTTAGTTTGTTGGTTGTCATTGTTTCTTACAACGACGGATTGACATCTTTTTTAAATTAAAATAGCTAACTGGCCAGCAATAGCTATATATTCGAAATAATACACAATTCATAAGAATTGCGTATTGCGTCGTATTTTAAGATTTTATTGGAATAGCGATAAAATCTTAAAATACCGTCACTGTAACTACTCGCAACACTCAAATTCATATTAGATTTTTTAAAATCAATACTGAGTAAGCGTTTAACGTCAGTCTGACCTAATTTTAAGTGACAACGAGGTCTAGGGGCGGTACAATCTTACCCAGAAAAACTGTAATTTGCCTTGCAGCACAGTTCTGTTGGTTTTTTCATCAATTATCCGTGAACATCTCTACATTTTCACCTCCTTTTAACTTCTTAGAAAAGCTAAGTTTACTGACTAATAATTCTTTCACACTATTTTGAGCACTAGCAACACAGGATCCACATTATAAATAATGATGTTAGTGTTCTAGAATCAACTGCAGTTTCTAGGCGAATCACGTAAAACTGTACTCGTATCTAGAACGGGCTGGATGTACGCCTCTTGGGACTTTGGGCTTGATTCCGGAAACCACAATCCAGTTTGTTAAGCATCTATTTTATTTAAAACGAAAACGGTATCGTCTTGGTTGCTATTTACTTTTGGTCAAGTTCTGTGATTCGTCTTGGTCTGCATTTATCACCGTGTTTTTCATCAATTTCGTTGGAATAGCGAAAGATGAGATCATTTATTAAAAGAAACAAAAACTACCGGATGATAAAAAAAAAAGATAAAGGATGTTTATTCATGAAGTAGGCCGCACGGGCACTTTTACACGTCAAAATCTACCAGCGCTTCACAAGAGACCACTGCTGAGAAGAAACGCCGCAAGAAACTCAACAGTCGGTCGTTTTTTTTTAAATACGACTTATGATATTATACAATTATAAAGCTTAACCTAGTATTATATAAAACAATGAATTTAACATAAAATAAAAAAATAAAAAAAACATTCAAGCGTAGCTTGAGCAGGAAAATAGGTAGTAAAAAAATAATAATATACATATTTAAAAAAAAAATACTTTCCTATGACAGTGCATGTTATACAAAAAACAGGTTTTTACGCGATACTAATGTTTTGGCTGGGTTGCACCAGGCCAGGAGTTAACACCTCTCCACTTCCATGATTTAGTGACGTACGTTTAGGTTCAGAGAAATAAATAATCAGGGGTTTAGGGTCTATATCAGAAAACATAATGGTTTTTTCGCATAACGTATCATATGGCATAAAATCTTTAGACCATAAACAGTTTTAACAAAAGAAAGGGTTTCATTTTTATTACTATAAAAAACTAAAGTAACGTAATCTACACCAATAGACATTTATTCAATTTTACAATGTTAGCCTATGAGGGTGTATACGAAAAAAACTATGCCATAAGATCATTATGCGAAAAAAAAAATGCTTTTCGGATGCCACCCAGGGGTTTACCATGACATAATAAATCAGTTCAGTTTCGCTGAGAAAAAGGGACAGGGCTGCATAACTGCCAACTAGCTCTGTCCCTTTCTCTCAACCTATATTGAACTGTTTCAGTATGTCATGAAGATCTCCCAGAACTTACAGAAAACTAGATTTAAATGGAATAATCTCAAAAGGAAACCACAGTCCCAACGTTTGTTACGTACACCCTAACCGCTCCACAATAGCTTTCCCGGCACCCCCTCAATCGTACTAAAACTCGTCTCCATCCGGAGCCAGCGGCATCCGAAGAGAATTTAAACGCTTTTCACACGCGATGACAAATCGTGGTATAAATCAGGCGACGTGGTTGCACCTGCAATCTGTCGGGGAGTGTAAACACTGATTTTGTACATTGTGCATTTTGGTTTAAACTTTGTGTACATTGGGAATGTTCAGCGAGTTGGGCGTTGGCGAAGTTTTAAATTAAAATTATTGTAAGAAACAAGAAACTACTTAAAGCAAAGCATCAAAGTTTTATTTTCTCTTATTTATAATCAGGCCATCTGTAAGTATAAGCGGTATCTGCAACCTAAATACATTTTTTTCCTTTTACTCCTTATAAGATGGATTGGTTAGATAGAAAAAACACTCATGTTCATTCTATCAGATAAGAGGTTGAGAAAGTAAAGGGACGATTTGCACTCTGAGGACCACAACTACAGAACTGCAATTGTATGACTGCAAATGCATTACCAAACTTGAGAACTGAGATGGAATGTCTCTGGTTCTCTTATCTCCACACCGGACCGCAATAATTCAAACCCTTGCTTGGTGGTAAGGATAAGACACCGCAGACAACACTCAGTTCAACTAAGTTTTTTAATTGGCTCAGCGGTCTGAGGGGATTGAACTGGAATTCTCGCAATCGAGCCACTGGGGTTACCAACGTTATTTTAATTGACTATTTTTATCACAAAATTAAAAAGTAACTTTCATTCATAGTTTTTCTGTTTCAAAATATTTGCACATGTTGATTTAGCTACATTGTCGTCTCAAAAGTTTGATTCACTGTATGCCCCCCTACTTACACGGTTCACTGTATGCTGCTCCATATTGCAATCGTACTTATTAATTGTGTTTTATCTAGTTTTTAGTTGTGACAGATTTGTGTAATTTTATTTGTGATTTTTTGTTTAATTTTGATTTTAATTTTAATTTTTGTGCAATATTTGATTTCGTTGATTTACTTATTTCTAGCTAAGCTTTTTTAATTATGATAAAAACCGGGCCCCGACTAAACCGTCTTAGTGCGGCCTATTGAGCTTGCTTATGGTGACTCGCAGTGCGTATGGTCAAGGCACTCACACATGCAAGCCGCGCTATATACTTTTGTCTAAAGACGAACTATTTTTACTGTGTTACCTTTACGTTATTTAACTTTATCATTTGGAAAAAATGGACGAAAGAGATATACGTACGCGCGTACGCTAGGCGTACTATTTCGAATAAAATCGAAGAAATACTGGACAATGGCCAAATCTTAATTACCTGAAACCGACGTGCATGCATGACTCGATGTATGAATGTGGAAGTAGCGAAATACAGTCAGGATCGTTTCTCTTCTTCATTTGTACTTACAACAAAAAACTATCCTTCGAGTCAAGAGAATACTTTTATTAGAAAACACAATAATAATATTGAGGACGCCACTGGACTCACGCGTAGTCTTCACTTGTCCTTAACCACCGGCTCAAATTGACCCCCTTGTTTACTCTACGATTTATATCATCTCCCAAATTTTAATTTTAATTTCTCAATTTCTTTTTGTCGAATACCTATACTCAGGACCATCAGGGTTTTGTCAAATTGAAACTAAAAAATATATTTATATCCAAAGTCTGGAGCAGAGGCTCGTATGGTAAAGTATCCGATATTTACAATTTTCAATGTAAATAAAGTAAATGCTGTCGTTATCGCGCTCT
The DNA here is from genome assembly GCA_923062465.1 of Acleris sparsana. Taxonomy (NCBI): domain Eukaryota; kingdom Metazoa; phylum Arthropoda; class Insecta; order Lepidoptera; family Tortricidae; genus Acleris; species Acleris sparsana. Next base: position 15,786,501 of record OV281303.1, read on the forward strand.
GCGGGCGACGGGTTGCGCGTACCGTGAATAAATCGACGGGGACTTTAAACGTCCTACTAGTTTTAGGGTTCCGTAGAAATTTAAATATTTCGGATCCTACGCCATCTTAACAGCTGGCTTGGCGCCTAGTTCTGTACTCAGAAGCAAAAATAACAGGTCAGAGTGCGTTATTCATACTAAATAGGCTATTTCGAATCCTTGATTCCTCGCCAGGGAATGCTTTTAGTGAAATCTGATGATGAATACCCCGAGCATCGATACAGGACTTCCAGAGTGCCTAGGATATCTGAATGAATCTGCGGTTGACGCCGGAATTGTGCATGTTCAGAAAAACACCTAAAATGGCAATAAAATGTAATTAAATCCAAGTGCTGACCCAAACTCTCCCGTTGTGGTGTTAACTAGTTGTGCGATCAGTTAGGTATCTTAAGAACTTTTGACCTCCTCTATTGAACCTTGCAGTATCCACCATTAAACCTCACTGAAAACAATCCCTGGCGAGGAACCAAGGCTTCGAAATAGTCTCGTTTGTATGAGAAACGCACTCTGACCCGGTATTTTTGCTCCTGAGTGTAGTTGGTTAGGTTTCTTCTGTAATAACAGGTTGGGGGTGAGATTAACAATAAATCATTTATTTTACGTGACTAGCAAGAGAATTCCATTTATGAGTTTTATGAGTAATTTGAGTTAGGTAATAGGATATTGTAATTAGAAATTCACTCACACAGATAAGTAATATTAGAACATGAACGAATTGCCACTTGCTGTCGTCAATATATTATGTTAAAAGCATTAAACCACAAAATCCAATTAAAAACTATTATGTACCGACTCAATGACAGTCGCGCCATCAAGCGAAATCTAATCATCAAAATCGGTTGACCGGTTGAGTTACAAGGGACATACTAACAGACATACCTACAGGTCAAACTCTTTAAAACCGACGGAATAAATAGTAGTCTTTGGCACCCTTTACTACGCAACCCTAAATATAAACGTACCTCTACAATAATGAAATCAGTATCGTAAAAACACCTGATGCGCAGTGACAGACGAACAAAGCCTTTGCTGTCAAAGACGTGGAACGCGATTACGTGAAAGTCTGGCGATTTAACGGTGATACTTTTTGTTTTTGTTTTACAGGCTTTTGCTGTACTTACACTATTTAAATAGTGCATCCAGAAATTTCATTTACGACGCATTTACTAACGGACGGACAACGCTCTGTCTAAATTGATAAAACTAGTTGCTTATTTGTCGGGAATATTCTTTGGATATCTTAAGGGCGCCCAGATATAAACACACACACATTTTTGCATTTATAATAATTATAATAATATGTAAAGTAAATTGAAGATTATATAAAATTTAAAAACTGACTATTAATGTGCAAATAAATACCGAATAAAACCGGTACATCATCAGTTAACATCATCCCCACCAGTCGCACAGCACAATAGACCTTGTCCAAAAATCAGCAGCTTGTCGGCAGACGGCGGTAGGTGTCGTGGTAATTCTACCATTAATCATAGACCACAGCGCCATCTGTGTTACTGTTTCATCAACAAGCTGTTTACATGGCACGATACGGTGACGAGATGGTACTCTTAGTAGTGCGCTCTGAACAAGACTCTCACGATTTCCCCCCTAACTTCGTAACCCCCTGACCGACCCTGTTCATGTTTTTTTTATGGAAAAGGTGGCATACAAGCAAGCGGGTCACCAGACGTTAACACACCTCAAACCAGAGGAACCACAAATTTGAGAAATGGGTAGGTTCGTTTTAGAAAAAAAGTCGTATCGATACGGAAATACAAACACCAAAAGCTGATGTCATTTTTAATTTAAAAATAATTTGCCTCTATTATTATTTTACCTGAATTCAAATCAGATCAACAATACTCAAGTAACCTCGAAACAATCATACATTTATAACTCTTGGGCCTAACATTGCGTGGCTGAAAAGGTTATATTATTTAGTTATTAATGGTTATGTAAAAAATATGTAGGAAAAATTATTAGATTTTTTTGATAAAACAGTTTTCCTTCAACTTGATAATGTAAGCTCCAAGTTTATATCATCGTGGTCAACTCTGAGAAAAGCCTATGGCCAGTAGTGGACGTCTTTCGGCTGGCTAAATTTCATCGTCATACAATCTTAAACATAATCCTTCTTTTGGGTGACGACTTTAAAATTCTAACTCATAAAATTACCTTCCGTAAAACACTATAACGTTTGATTAAAAGACGTTCAATAATCGCACGTTGTAAACACCACTTCCCAGGCGTCCATTTTTCAAAAGCCGCATGCATAGTTTATACAGGAAATATTAGCAAGAAAAATGCTGTAGAATATTTCAGTCTCCGAAGAAGGATTGTATTAAAAAGGGAGCTAAAGGAATGAGCATGAAAATATAAAAATGGGTTTCATTCTGATTAAAATAATAAACCTTGTTAGACAGTGTTTGTGTATTTTTATAGCTACATTAGCGACAGTTTTCCTTTTACTTCGGCTCATAGGGATAATAAATATAAATAAAACATTTTTTAATATCTAGCATTACTTTTTTTTTTTTTGAAAATTACGCCAAGTGATATTGTTGAACTCTTTTTTATGCAAGGTTTCTTTTGAGTTCATTTTTTTTTCTTAGTAGAAGACGCCTAATGTGGTTAAAGCAACAGATTACGAAGAATAAGTTACGCTGTTCTAACATAGGGTTTGTACAATATTCATTGTTATGGCAAAGCGATTCGTAGCAAACACACTGCTTCGTCTGCGACGACGTTAGTTGCTACAAGCCAGTTGGTCAAAACAGCTGTTATAATGTTCAGAATAATATTTATTTATGCTAAGTACATACTACATTTCTGTTTGCGGGAGAATCAAAGATACCAACATAGCCCTAATAATGGGTAGACTTAGGTAGAAGACTTCTGTCCGGGTCTGCCTAAAACGCAGTTTGACAAATTCGCGTTACGACAAAACTTCATTTGAAATTCGTTATTCGTCTAAATCGCTATTGACCTATTACTCATATCATCTATTTCGCAATATATCCAAAACGTAGTATGCCTAAGTAGCTGTTTGTCCATTTCGCGATACGCCTAAATATCATATACCTATAGTTTTGACATATTATGTTATTTTAAAATTAGTGTCATAAATATGAGGTAGGTTTAGGTTATGTTAGTTCTTTAGCAGGCCCGGAGGGCCAAACTACCCAGAAATAGGAGCTCTGCGATAGCAGAGCTCCGTCGACTCTGTTAAATTAGATTAGTCTCAATGTGCCAAGTTCGCTTTAGGACAAAATCGTAATACGTCCGAGTCTCACTGTGCCAAGTTCGCTTTAGGACAAAAGCTCATTCGGCCTAAGTCTTATTTCGACTATTTCTCAATTGGTCTAGGCATAACGCGAATTAGTCAGAGTGCGTTTTAGGCAGACCCGGACAAAAGGCTCTGGCAAATGATTGAGAGAGTTTAATTCAATATTTAAAAATGAATAAGTAATAATTAAAATATGTCACCGATATTTTATTCCACATATCGACGCTTGAAAGGCGAAATGGGATAAGCGACCAAATGGTAACTTTACAGGAGAGCCAAAAAACCGCACAAATTTTTGAAAAAAAATCACTATAATTTATTTTGCTGGCCGATTTTAAAAATTCAGCTTTGTAGGTACATGATCATGGTTTTACTTTTTATATACTGTATTTAATAAATTACCCAAAAAGGTATTATTTTAGAAGTTAGTGTAGCTTACGCAAATTGATCCCAAAAACGGCAGGAGGTAAAATTATCTAACCAAAAAATTAGATGAAAAATTAATCAAGTAAAAGAGTCTAACCGACGAAAGGATTTAAAAGATAATTATGAAAAACTATCCAACCGCAAATGTTTCAAATGTAATAGCGAGGTTAGATTATACAAAAGTCATTGTTAGCCAGAAATTAAATCAAGAGAAATAATCTAACAGCTATAATCGACAACTTTAAACTTCTTAATATTTTATCTAAGCTACAATTTACCCCTCATATTAATTTCCTTCTAAATAAATCACCACCAAAATTTAAGTTATTGATGAAAAAAGGAGGTAAATAAAACAACTGTTACGAATATTAATGGGTCTTTAATTAAAAGGAACTGCAATAATCTAAATCACTAAACAAATATCGATGTCAACAAATAAACACAGTCATCAGCATCAATAAGTCATACCTATTTATAAAAAATTGGTCACTCCAAACCTAATCACTATCATAATGATATCAAAAAATTGTAGTGTGTTGGCACTCGTCTCCCCTCCCTTTTATAATTATAAATGTCACAATGTGTGTGGTCTATGTCATAGACCTAAGTAACATGTAGGTACTACAAAAAATATTATGATAATAAATAAAAAATACAAGACGACATCCTTCAGTTGGTAAAGCAGGATCCGATTCCATAAGGCGATCTTCCGTTTCAGTAGGTCCCTGTAAAAGTATTTTCCTATTTAATCTTAAATATAGTAAAAACTTTTTACATATGTCTAATAAACATTTATTTAACGGGGCCATTGTATAAACAACATTTTTTTTAAAACAACCTCGAAGGTAACCTTTTGGACGCCCCAGTCATGAATAGATGACAACGGAAAATCGTGATGACAAAATTTCAGTAATAAATAATAAATATTAACAACATCATGCACAAATTAACCTAGACCCAGATTAATAAGATAGAAGGCTTGTGTTATGGGTATTGGTAACGATAAACAAACTTAAATAAAGATATTAAAAATACTTAAATACACAGAAAACATCCAAGACTCGGGTACAAATATCCGTGCTCATCGCTCTGACGGGACTAGGTACCTTACACTCGCCGCTGCTGCGACGCGTTCACTCGTTCACTCGTTCGACCGACCGACTGCCGTTTTTAAGAGAATAACACCCCAGTTCGAGTTGAATATCTCGACGACGCGACGCCGAGTTTATTTACAACCAACCTAATATTTTTATAGTTAAGGCTTTTAAAAAACCGCAATCAAATTTGTTTTTCCGTTGGGCAGCTAGCAGCTACGATGCCACAGACAGAGAGATAGATGAACTTTATAAATTCATCAAATTATCACAAAACCTACATGAACAATATCCAGTTAATCTGTTTATAACACCTATAAGACCTATACCGTTATTTACTACGCCAATAATCATACTTTGTGTAGGTATCTACCTACCATGCCTATTTCGCTCACTGGGTAGGTAGGTACACACGGTATTTAGTGAATTAAGATCCCTTTTATTTGTACATACCATAAAATTAATAACTTGTCTTTCGATGGATATTACCTATTACTTTTTATAATTTATTCTATATACCTACCTATCACGAGGCTTATAATGTAGGTAACAAGGATAGCGAGCAAGTAGGTATACATGTACCGCAAACATGCAGTAAGTACCTAATGCACAAATTGTTTATTATTATTTTGTGTAGGTATATATACCTACTATGCCTATTTCACTCACTGGTAGGTACACAAGGTATTTAGTGAATTATGATCCCTTTTATTTGTAAATACAAACCTTAACATTACTAACGTGACTTTCGATGGGTGGGTATTACCTACCTGATACTTTTTATAATTATTCTATGTATAAGTAACACGAAGCAAATTACAGGTAGGTAACACGGATAAGTAGGTATACGTAGGCAAACTTGCAGTAGGGTAGATAGGGGACCATTGGGCAGTCGGGAGGTTCGGGCACTACCTTACAAGTTATATTGCAGTGCCTGAACCTCCCAGCTGCCCAATGGTCCCCTACGTCCCCTACCTACCTAATGCACAATTGTTTATTGTTAAACAGTGAATAAATTATTACTACTTCAATAACTTACCATAGTATTACCGAAGCTTAATTTTCTTCGTGATCGTGGATGGAGTATCCCGGCGTTTTTCAAGGCCATATCCAAAATACGCCCTTTTCTATGCATTATACACCTAAAAGTAAAAGTGTTTACATTAATACACTACGAAAACATTGGTACAAAATATTTCTACCGTAAATCATTAGCATTTATGTGTAAAAATACTTACGATGATGTCGAACAGCTCGATCGATTTGAGTACCTACACCGAGAAAGTGTCACGCGTGTTGCTTGGATAGTGTCTCGAAGCGTATTGAATTTAGTTAGATGGCGTTTGTGTGACGCAGATGCCTCCGCGGACAGTGCGTACGCGACACTTAAATATTTTAGATGGGTAATAACGGACTTCACAAATTACACTCCATTGATACAAATACTTTCTGTTTTAGAAAAAAGTAATAGTAAAAGTTATCCAAAAACCAGCTCGTATAAAAATGATGTGTTATTTAAAACGATCTACTCAACCGTCTAGTTTAGATTTATATCCAGGAAAATATAAATAAGCGACAACCATGTTTAAAAAATATTGCAGGTTAATAGGGATAAGCGACATTACTATCGAAACTAATAACAAGTAAAAGGTGATAACCGACTATAGTGCGGGTAAAGACGTTGAGGTTATTTGATCTAAGCCATTTATTGTTTTTCTGTAGATACAGGTAAAATTATATAATGGAAATAAAAATACGTTATACGATGAGGTAAAAAAATATAACCGACAAATAAAAAGAAAGTCGTAATAAAGCCAAACAGTCTAAGTTACATTTTGTAAAAAAACATTTTATCTAATCTCCAATATTCAAAAATCTGTCAAAAAAGACGTCGCTTAGTAACAAAAATAGATCGGGGTTTCTAAAAATCACCGATGGGATAAGCGACACAAAAGTCGTCATACGGGCACGAGACCTAGCTCATGCGACGCAGAAAAATCTGCTGATTCTAACGATATATATAACTCAATATCACAAAATATGTCGCTTATCCCATTTCGCCTTTCAAGCGTCGATATAGAGAAGGAACTAGCACACAGGCCTCCTGATTGTAAGCGGGGTCAGTAATCCATAGATATTTGCATTCTCAAGGTTACAATCTTAAGACTGCAGCTTAAGATTACAAAGGCGTTTCCAGCCTTGATAACCATGATGAAGTATTACTAGCAGTTGCACCGGTTGTCTTATCCCTACACCGGAACACAAAAATCCGAATACTGCGGTAAGGTAAAGGATAAGATGGTGGCAGCAGTCCCGATGTAATTTACACAAGGTCCTATCACAACTCAATTATATATTTCTTATTCGGATATACGAGTACTTTGACCTTTCTGGATCTATCAACCCAGTTACGGACACACTCGGAGTCATCGACCCTTCATAGGGAAAACTAAAAATAGAATATAATTCTAGCCTCAGTAGGTTTCTGCTATTCACACAAAATTATTTTAGTAAAAAGTACAAAAAGTATGAGTTGTAAGTCGTCATTTTTGGTACCGAGTTTTAAAATGTACGTAGAAAGGGTTAAACATGATGATTAAGTCGTTCCTTAGTAACGATTTTTTAATCACAACTTTAAAAAAGGAACCAGTGTTGCCCCGCAGATAACTCGTATTACGGCGGTTACAGACTCAGTTTTACAAGTGTGCAGGTTTCCTCAATATGTTTTTATTCACCATAAAAGCAAGAGCTTTGGATAATTTACTTACTGGTATATGGAAACCGCTTAGCCTCAAACTCGGGACCTTACGATCTCGAGTCGATACTAAGCCACGAACGCTCCGCAGTCACGTAGTTTCTACCTGTCTAACCTATTTCGAAAAGTGTTCTATAAAAAACCCATAATCCTTCACAAGCCTATAAAAATAATGACCACAAATGCAAGCGTAAATAGCGCAGGTTGTTTATCGTAGGAGCATTAAACGCGGTGAATCAGGCGCGGTTTGGCGCGACGACAAATCGGCCTATAAATCAGCTGGTAGAGCCCAACTGAACCTCCCGTCTAAAACGACGTAAAAGACGATAATAAAACGACGCATACAACGTTTTAGAAAGGACGCAGTGTCACAAAGCTGAAGTCAAATGTCGTAAAAGCCGGCTCTGGTAAATGGACTTAAAGCGTTTAGGCTTTGGGGGAGCCTGATCGAGTTTGTGGAGCTAAAAAGTCGTATAAACTGGTTATAGTGCGAATGTTTCCGGCGTTTTAGTACAGATGGCGTTGCAATTTTGGGACAGATGCAGTGTGCGCTAATGCTGATTCATTATTTGTTTTTACGGCTTTGGTATGGAATGGTAAAATGGCGTATGGATATGATTTGGAGTTTGTTTGCAATCAAAACATTTTCATAGTATGTGATCCATGTGTGGATGATAGATTATTCGTGTACCATTTTGTAATCATAATAACAGATAGCGTTATTCATTTGAAGTTAATAGCGTTTAGATTTTCTTTTGTTGAGTTTTTCCAACTCGTTTCGTTTCTAAGATAAAGGTACCCCGAAAAAATGCTGTCTCAAACTAAGAATATATTTACTAGTTATTACTGCTTTCAATGTACTTATTGAGCCGTAGACAACGAAATCATACATATGTTGCGAAATATATTTTCTTTTAGCTCGTTTATCATGATATATAATTATTTTGTAATTAATATCTAAATCAACTATTTCATAATTAATTAAATAATAGGGGACAATCTCACGTAAATTGACCTAGCCGTCCTAGCCCCTAACGAAGCTCTAGGCTTGAAGTATGGGTACAAGACAACGATATAAATACTTATATAGAGATTACTTTACGCTTAGGCGCGATTATCAGCAACGGATAGCAGATTATCAGCAAAAACATGCATAGAAAACTAATAAAATATTTACATTAAAAATGTAACATACTCGTAAAGAATAAAAGAAACAAACGCCACGTCAGTCGTACTCCTGGAGCAATTTTATTTCAACTAACAAGTAACAAAGTAGCGCGACGCTCAAAGGAACACGACGCGCGTTTATCACACGAGTAGGGTCATGTGTTATACGGTGGCACAGGCAGGAACAGTGCCACAGAAGCAAATTGCGAGCAAAGGATAGCTATATTTTATCAGTTTCGTCATATTACGCAAGCTCTCGGCGAACGGGCACGAACGAACTAGTCGGGTGGCGTCTGCGCCGCAAGGTTGTTGGTTGAGGAGGAGTTTTTGATTTTAGTGGTGCAAATTAGTACTTTAAGGTGAGTTTTATATGTGTTCCAGTAACTATAGTGTTCACCATTTATGCTCAGTGTATTTTTTTTCGCAATATATGGTTAACTGGGGAGGTAGAGGCATGAAATCCAATGGACAATAGGCATTACATTTCTCGAAGCATTTAAATGTATTCAAAATGGCGGTGTTCATTTACAGTGGCACAACTCGCAAAGGTTCACAATGGAACATGAACCACTGTGGTCTGTACTGAGTCTACAGTATGTTTCACTGTGTACCTACTAAAAATGCAATTATTTACGTGATGAGCATGTATGGCCGGTTTTAGTTGAAATCGCGAAAGATATAGGCAAACAAATTTCGTTTATATAATTTAACTAGCTGACCCGGCAAACGTTGTGTTGCCTTATAAAAAATAGATAGTAGCCGCTAAAGCTTCATCGTCTAAAAAGAAAGCTACTAAGAAAACTAAAGCAGTTAAACGGGTACTTCAGAGTGATTCAGATGAAGAAGACTCAGAATTTAATGTTCCATATCAAGAATCTGACGAAGATGAGTGGATAGAAGAAGATATGATAGAAAATCAAAATAAAGTTGTAACTGAAAAGGACATAAAGAAGCTATTAATTAGCCGAGGGAGGGTGAATACGTTTTAGTAAGATTTTCGACAAAAAAAAGCTCATTTATTACATCGGTAAGATTCTGGAGAGAAAAACAAAAAATTAGAATACTACATCAGTTTCCTGACGAAGAAAAGTGGTAATAAATATCATATGCCTGCCGTCCCAGATCTCTCGAATGTAAATGAGGATGATATTAAGTTGATTTTGCCTAAGCCTGAAGTTGGACCTGGCAGTACAACACGGCAGCAATCATATTATTGCTTTCCTATCGACCTATCTCAGTTGAACATGTGCTGAACTAACTTGAACTTTTTGTTAATGAATAATACCTACTGGGTTTTCACAAAGGATGTGAATGTTTGTTGCTAAAATTAAAAAGAAAAAGTTTATTTTCGTTGAGTTTTTTTATGAATGTGACTATATCGACCTATCTTAGTTGAACATGGTGCTGAACCATTTTGATCTCTTAATTAATAATAGTTAATGGTGCTGAACCATTTGATCTCTTAATTAATAATAGTTAATGGTGATGAACCATTTGATCTCTTAATTATAATAATATTATTTTGTTATCACAAGATTATATGATGTTTTTGTTTCTAAAACCAAAAAGAAATGGTACCTACCTATTTACATTGAGTTTTTTGCTATAAGTGACTGGTTAAAATAATTGGTTAAGTTTTTAACTATTAAGTAATAAAAGTACAATGATAAATAAAAACTGATTTACGAATTGAATAGTTTCATTTCTGTTAATTATCCCGAAATTATCCAGTGTGTACCACCCCGTACCACTGTGTAAATGAGGCCGAGCCACTGTTTCGACCCCATCGTACACAGTGGCACATTTCTAACTTTTTGAAAAATACTTTTATCTTCTTACCTATAGCTTACTTCAAAAAACTAATGACACATATGTGAAATGGATTAAAATTACTATAACGGTTCTTAATAGCAACATCCTATGATTATTTATTTCGGAGCTGTGGTCCTTGGAAAAAAAGTGTGCCACCGTATACCACATGACCCTATCTTGGACACTCAAAGAGCAAGCGAAGACGTCGTAAGGGGTATTTTTTTAACCGATTTTCAAAGTAAGGAGCAAACATAAAGTAAATGTTTTGTACAGATTCACTTTGTCCCGACCTAAGCTCGAGGAACTAAACAAGGATAAATATGTTTTGTTGCTAAAAAAAAAAACTGATTGTGTCGTCATCTGTTTTTGTTTTAGATATTCAAGTTGATAACCAGTGCCGCGGTTTGCTGCGGCACAAAGCTGAGACTTTTCAACACCATATTAAATATTTTGTTCAGTTTGTCATCTGTTTTTTACAAATGTGTTTATGCGTTGAATAATAGTACATTGTGCATCAAGGGTAGTATGAAGGGAATTACTAACGAGAGTGTTAGAAGCCCGACGCCCCGTAGGCGGAGGGCTTTTAATGACTCGAGTTAGTAATCCCCTTACTGCCTGTGATACACACAATGGTTTTCATCACATTTGCGAGGAAAAAAACAAAGAGAAAACACTTTAACTCTGCAAAATATAAAGAAATAACTTTTGACGGACGGGAACGTAAATGGAAACGATTTTTTTTCTGTGACCACAGATACTGCGTTTAGTTTCGACCTGGATTCGAGCCAGATTTAGCCAATTTGATAAAAATGTATAATTACTAAAATTAATGATAAATGTTGATATAAACTTGAAATAGGTATAAAAATAATGAAGTTTAATGAAGCATATAGGTTTTGTGTAATGTAAGTTAGTCTATAGCTAATTTTTAAAGATGAAATTAGAAACCGATTTAATTTTTGGCTGAAAATTAAACCTCCTTAGTCAGAAATTATGTACGAAAGAGTTGCAAATTTTAAAAAGAAAGTCATTACTCCCTAGGGATGACAAACTCGCCATAATTCCCGCGGGAACAATTTAGGCCATTGTCCTTCTGTATACAGGCATGGAATAACACCATTTACGAGCAAGTGTGATGAAAATTATTTTTATTTCTATTTCTCTACTGAATAAATCTTACATACAGGGTGTCCCAAAACTTGATGTGAATATTAAAGCATACAGACGCCCCTTTTTACCGGACAAGAATATTTCATTTTTCAGTTTTGTTATTACTTTACTGCATGTAGAGAAATCAATATTTTTATAGGTACATGAACAGTAATAAATAACTACTCGTGCTCTTCGCACAATTTTACTTTACCTGAAATTGAACCCAGGACCGCCACCTTTTGTGGGCAGGCTAGAATAACCGTTTTTTTCATTATTTATAAGGAAAAAACGTTATTAAAATGTAAAGTGAAGTTTTAACTTCACACAAAAAAAGGGGAGTTCTAGTAGGGTAAACTGAACTGCTCTTTTATTGGCCACCTACCAATAAGTAACCGGTATTTTCGAGGCCAATAATTAAGTTTTTCCCTTGTTCTTATTTAGCTCCTTGCATTTCGTTAGTTTCGCGGTATTGCACCCACATTGAAAATGGCATAAAGTGGACTTTACACTTATTTACGATTTTCTAGGATTGAGCAAACTTCCACGATACGCTGCCCTAGTTGGTAGTGACACTAGTGACCCTAGGAAGCTAGCGGTCCTTTTTTTTTTTTTTATGGCATAGAGAAGGCAAACGAGCACACAGGCCACCTGATGGTAAGTGGAAACTGTGACCCATAGACATTCGCAAGCCTAAGACTGCAAATACGTTGCCAACCCTGAGGACTAGGATCGAATGCCTCTATGCTAGTCATTAAACCGGCTGTCTTATCCCCAAACCGGAACACAACAATGCGAAAACTGCTGTTTCGCGGTAGGTTAATGGATAAGATGGTGGTAGCGATCCGGACGGACCCTGCACAGGGTCCTACCACCCGCAAAAACCACCAGGGTCGTTGTGCGATGAGCACGAATATCTGTTCCTGAGTCATGGATATTTTCTTTGTATTTATGTATGTTTATCTACACAAATATTCATATTATTTTCTAGTAGCCATAGTACAAGCCTAGATCTTTATATAGTTTGGGAGTTCGTCAATTGGTGTGACATTGTCCCCTAAAATTTATTTATTTATTGATTATTTTTGGCAAATAAAAAGTACGAGTAACTTAACTGAGAGGATGGTATTTTACATGGTTTTAAATAAGAATGATAAAAGACATATTTCACAATATCCACAAAAAAATCTAACGCTTTCCTTTTTATTGCAATATGAAAGGACAAAGCTACAATTTTTTATCTGTCAAATATTATCTAGAAAAAGTTAAAAAAACATTGTTGGTTCAGAGCGTTTGACGAACCTGTTACAATAAAAATAACGGTTTTTTTTAATGTTTGTAGGTACATTCCTGATAAACTGGAACATTTTGGTAAATCGTCACTTCATACATTACAACTTTATATTTTCAACTGAAATTAATTTCATTATACAGCATGATCCGATTAAGCTTGTTAGCGTAAATGTAATCCGTTGAGGTACTGTGCCGAAGTTTAATAGGAACATACAATTTGATTTACAGGCTTTAAAAATTTAACATTAATCCCTTGGGATAGGGTTGAAATTGAATTGCAAGTTTGGTTTTATTTTGATGTAATAATAATGGTGGCTGTTGTTTTTTAAATGACTGATCTATTGCAAATCTTTCTTATAACAAAAGATATACATTGTTACCAAAGCTCGAACACAGGCAACGGATAGACAATTAATTGAATACTATTAAATGTAAAAATGTATACTTTTATATTTATATATGTATTCGGCGATCCCGGTATACAGGAAAACCTTGCTTGGTTTATGGACTGCATGGTTTTTTTGTTGGATTTTTCCAACTCGTTTCGTTTCTAAGATAAAGGTACCCCGAAAAAATGCTGTCTCAAACTGAGAATATATTTACTTGTTATTACTGCTTTCAATGTACCTACTTATTGAGCCGTAGACAACGAAATCATTACGTTACAATTTAACTATAAAACCAATACGGAAATTTTAAACAGTGTAACTGATAGTAGACTAAGCTTCATTCAAAAAAAAAACGAAGTCTATATCTGCACCAATTATAGTTTCATCTTGTCTGTAGTAAGAAAGAATCTTGACTGTTTTTTCTACATTATCATTTAAACAGGTCCTGTTTTCATTGTAGATCTATTTATACCATGAGAAAGGGCGTCCTACCTGAGTTGAAGTAACGGGAGCATATTTTTAGATAACACCGTTTTGGTTGTAGGTACATAATTAACTTTTTGCTATTAAATCGGCATAATCGCGAATTTTGTCATAGTCCGGAATCGTATCTGGTAAAATCGATAACTGGAATAGTCGATAAAACATAATGGTCAATCCCTCTTGTCGTTTGATTTTAGCTATGAAAATTCCGCCCCTTGCACATTACCCTCTACTTTCGGAAGTCAGATAATAATAACACCCTCTGTTTGTCTTTAATTACTTACTATTTCTTCACAATAATCCCTCACGCTCTTGAACTTATTCAACTTCAACTTATTATTAAGAAGAGATTTTATAGAAATTAACAACTTGGAGCAACTTTGTAGTTTGACAGCTTCTTCGCTTCAAATATTACGGAGCGCATTTACTTCGGTCCATTTTGGAATGAAAATAATTGAAACGTTTTATTAATGCAACGAGGGTTATAGTTTTAATGTAGTTATATTAAATATTTAAAAATATCTATATAATAAAAGCAATCTCTGATTTTAGATCTAATAAAATGCTAAGAAAAGTAATACTATTCCGACTAAATCATCTTTTTCCAATCCAAATTGGCTTAACGTTTGGAAGCCAAACTGCCACAGATAGACGATGCCACGCATTCATTTGTTTTTTTGCAAACATTTTTTTTCTTTGATTTATTTGCATAAGCATTAAACCAACTTATCAGTTTCCTTCATATTACCGTATGAAACTATGAATAAATCAGAGTGTTAAAAAGTGGACAATCTCAGTTCATCTAGTGAGAAACTTTGCTATAGTCCTGTACAGTACACCAACGAAAATGTTAAGCACTTATTGCCTTGTCATAGTAAACTTGAAACAGAAGATCAAATGACACATATGACAATGACAATGACATTCACAATGACAAGGTTCTAAGTATTCTCAACGTTTTTATTGGGTGGGTTTACATGTAATATGATTTCATAATCAACCTTTCTCTCAGGGCTTACATATGTCTCACGGTTAAACTGATTTTAATGAAACCCGGCTTAGAACAATCCCAATCCGTTTGGGAGTTACAATGTAATAGATCGTCACACTGATACATATACATACATTCATACACACACAGAGACATAGATATGCACGTTTAACCAATCAAACCTCTCTTTTTTGTCAGTGATTATATTCATATGAAACAGAATAATGAATATCCCAGCATACACACTAATCAAAACACTGAAACGGATAGCCGTAAACCAAATATCCGTAACGACTCGTTACAATCAAAACGGTCAGTAAAATTCGGCTCCGAATTCCGCGCACAGTGTGTCGAACGCATAAATGGCCGGACAAAAAAAACTCAAACCAAACGCCACTTGGTTTTACAGCCAATACCGTAGTCATTTGTCTCGTGGCACCACTACTCCAATTTTACTCACAATGCTAGTATTACATCGTGATAAAGTTCATTTTCGCGTGGAGTTGTTTGATTTATTCCGGTATAACGTGCATAGAGGTTCAGCTTATTCCTATTAATTGTGTTAGGTTATTCAGTTGTCCATTTCGGTGTTTTGGATTTTTTGGCGCACTGCGGGCTTTTAGGCTGATGGATTGTTGTTCCACTTGTCAATTAGAGTGATCCTTATGTATGGCTTTGTAGGGGATAGTATTTATTAAAGGTTTGAAAAGTGGCTGGTGTTATAATGTTTATTTTGAATGCAGTGTGATAAAAATGAAACGTTTAATACATAGATAGACTGATGGTGATGGTTTGGTCATGTCATTAGGAGATATAAAAGGGTTTAAAGCAAGAGGAAGGCGTAATAAGAGATGGATGGATTGTATGAAGAGTGATATGAGAGAGCAAAAAGGAAAGGTGATGAGATGACGGCTAATAGGGATATGTGGAAGAATGAGACGATTGGGATACGAGCAAGGAGATAGAATGATGACTATGATAAATAATATAAAATCTCATTATCATCCTTATGTTGTTGTTGACATCACAAACGCATCATTTAAGGTTGTACACCTGTAGACGTCGAGAAAAATGAGTTATATTTTCATTCCTTCGGGTTGGCCTACACGGCTAAGGTTAGCTTAAAAAAACTTTTTTGTCTTCATTTCTATCATAAATATTAAAAATAACAAAAAATAAATGCTTGAGGAAAGTTTGTAATTATTTTTTATTAGCACTGGCCTCAATCCTTTTATCATCCTGAAATGTATTAGGGATTCCAAAAATACTGTCAAATTTTAAAATATAATTTCATTAATCTTCCAATATTAATTGTATTTTCTTTTCATCTAGAAAGACGAGTATTTATTAATCAAAAAAATCAGGATTGCGTTAGTACGTAAAACAAGGCACCTTAGTATATAAACTTCATAGTAACTTAATCAATTCGTTATGAATAATAAACCAATGACAATTAACCTAATTTTAATCCTACAAGCCACCATAATCCCCGGTCCTTCAAACCGGATTGACGACGTCCAAAATTTCCTAGTCCTTCGAACCGGATATTCTAATTGCGCCGATATTAAAATTAGTACCGTCTAATACAAATTGATAACAGCGGCCCGTGAAACGGTTAGCAATAATGAAGTCATTTGTATGAGGATTGTCATACAAATGACTTCATTATTGCTATGGGCATACACTAATATAGGCTTACAGAGAGAAATTATTCGGTTCACAACGCTCTGAAGCTTATTCTCTAACCAAAAGCAACCATAGAAATTGGACCTCTAAGCTAGAAGCGGATGTATGAAAACATATGCCAAAGTAAACTGGTTAATATTAGTCAAAGAACAAACCTAATTTGAACTGTGATTTTGAACATTTGCTACAAATTTAGCGGTCTGTTAATAATGGTTTTTCGATAGCATGGGTAAGGTTATGTTGTAAGGAATAACATGGCATTAGCTTTACTAGAAAAATGTGAGAAATATAGAGACTTCGGAAAATGGTAAATATTTTCAGGACATTATTTCCTTGCTTGCAAACGTTATAAATGTAAATATGATATGATTTCTACTATGCACTGGAAAGAACATTGAAATGATTTATTCCAATTCCTATTAGATTGCAATGTTTGACGGTCTATTGTATTAACCATCTGATTAATAAGTCAATCATCAAAGTAAACTAAAAACAATATTTTACATTACGAGTATATACTAACACAAAAACTATACTATAAAATAAAACCTTGTTCAATATGTACCACAAAGGCTCAATAATATGTACATAGACCTAATTATTTAGACATATTTTTCTACGTTTGTGTGGATATTTATTTTTACCCTTGACTGTACGAGTACTATTCTGAAGATCATTCATAACTTAGACCAAATTTGATAACAAAACATATCAACAATAGAAATTTCCATGAGTGTTATAATACTCATAATATAACTTATTTCGAACCTTAGTTGGTTGTTAAGGCGTTATCAGTTACTGATTGCAGTACCTTTCCGGGTCAATCAAAGTTATATAACGCAGTAAAATGTTAATAGTCCCCGGTTAAAGTGCAATTAAGAAATTTTTCATCGCACTTGCTCGTAAACAGTGTCATTATGTGCATGAAAAGTCAGTCATATGCCCTTAATTATACCCAAGGGTATTTCGTTCCTATTACTCACGCTAGCGCCTGTTTTTAAAATTACCATAAATCAACACGCCATTTTTATCTTGATCGCTTTTACTCTCAATATATACCAGTATTGACAAAAGTTTCTGTGAGATCTAATTATCGCTAAGGTTTACTATTGTCACAGTCATTATATTATTGCAAGGGAAAATCGAACATGGCTATTCCAACGGTAAAAACGATAAAAGCTGTTATCATTCTTATAGACATAGACATTCGCATTTACAAGACTGCAAGCCTATGACTGCAAATGCGTTGCCAACCCTGAGGACTAAGATGAAATGCCTCAGTCATTACACCGGCTGGCTTATCCCCGAACCGGAACACAACAATGCGAACACTGCTGTTTGGCGGTAGGTTAATGGATAAGATGGTGGTAGCGATCCGGACGGATCCTGCACAAGGTCCTACCACCCGCAAATTGTGAGTGCGTTTGGCAGTAGCGACGCAGGTTGTATCATGACGTGCAAATGAAACCGTAGACGATAATATTTTTAGCCGACTGTGCCTATTAATTTATCGATATACCTTTCAAAGAACGTATCATTCGCAAAAAAGAAATTTCATTGAAAGGACACGCCGTATTAGTTTTTTTTGTTATTCATAAGATTAACCTTACCTAACATACACAATTTAATGAACGAACTTTAGCAGAAAGTATGAAATTTTACAATTGTTATAGATAAATCAGTGACGACGCAATATTAAAATAATATTTTATTTTGACAGACGGGCTGTAAATCTTTAAAATATGTATTTTAACTGTAAAAAATATTTGAAAAAGCTGTTCTATTCTATTATATTATCTAAAATATTATTCACTGGGCCGCCATTATTGCCAAGTAAATAAAAACTTTTGCAACACAATACGATAACATGTCATGACATGTCAAAGTAAATATGATTTAACTAAAAATAATAGAGTAATGTTATGTTTTGTGTAATGTGTTAATTGTAGAGTCTAATTCATAAATGTCTATACACTTTATTATCTTGTCACTTTAGTCACTGTGATAATAAATTTGTATATGGCAGTTTGAATATGACATACAATAAACAATGTGCTAAAGTGTATACATATTTATCAACTCGACTGTACTTACTGTACTCGCCAATAAATAAAATTGTGTTCTTTGTCTGTTACTTTAAAGCTATGAGAGCCGATTTTCTGTAGTATTTATAACCATTTCTGCTGTTTTGGAATAGTGCTTTAAAAACAGTACGACATAAAACGCAGAGTCGGTTATTAACTTAAGTAGAACTGTAAAATATTGTGAATTCATTGAAGTTTCCGTTTACTGCCGTGGATTATAAACTGTTAAGTACTAAAAAACCTGATGACTCTACTAAGCGAAAAGCATGCATATTTTATGAGCGTTAGACGTTATATTTTTATGTTAAGCTAAATAATGGCATATAATTCACGGGGTCCGTATGATATGAATATTGTAAATGTTAGATCTTGTATTAATTTCTAAGTTATAATCTATAACAATTACTACATGGAGAAATACTGTGTTGATCAATACATTGCAATACCGTAACAGGGTTGTATTACGGAGTAAGCTTCTTTTAAAGGAATATTATTTATTGTTTTGCGGCGTTTCGCCTCAGCAGTGCAAGTGGTCTCCTCTTGGGAAGCGCTGGTAGATATTCGCGTGTAAAAGTGCCTGTGCGGCCTACTTACTGAATAAACATATTTTGATATTTTATATACATATGCAAAAAAACTAACTACAGTGCAAGACTTGTAAGTTGCAAGTCATTCGGGGTCAGGTAGATTATAAGGCCAAAAAGCCTTTTTGGTACTCTTAAAAAAGGTAAATATTCGAGCTGGAGCAAATTCTACTAGATAATTACATATCGCAGTAGAACTAAGGTTACTGACATAGCCCGAAGAATAGCTAAACTTAAGTGGCAGTGGGCGGGGCACATTGCTCGCAGGACTGATGGCCGATGGGGTCAGAAGGTTCTGGAGTGGCGTCCGCGGACCGGAAGACGAGCTGTAGGCAGACCTCCAACAAGATGGAGTGACGACCTCGTCAGGATCGCGGGACCGCGGTGGATGCGAAAAGCACAAGACCGGTCTGAGTGGAAAGCCTTGGGGGAGGCCTATGTCCAGCAGTGGACGTCTTTCGGCTGACATGATGATGATGATGAATAACATATCGCCTTTAAATAAGAGCAATCATAACGTTCTCAACACGATAACAATGTCAAACACGATAAAGGTTACACCCAATAATAGTTGATGCGCTGTTTTTATTGGACTGTGACTGAAGTCACGATGAATCAAGTTAGCAGAACAAGTAAATAGTGTCCGTCAGTCTGAGTCCGTTTCCGGCCATTACTGAGCTGAGCTCGAGAAATTTTAACTGGATCTCTAATTGCGACTTCAGTTCCGTAGTTAATGTAACTAAATTAAACTCGAAATTTGGTCGGTTACTGGATTCGTTGAATTGAGCCATTGCTTTAATGTTAAGAGCTGTAGGTGCTTTAGATACACAGGGTGATTCCCGACGGTAAAAAACATATCGTCTTTGACCTGTTATGGTATTGCTTTGACGTCATCCGCCATTACTGGCAAGTAAATAAGAGCTATAAAAACGATAATGGTTTTTACCGTGTTGAAAAGAGGCCCGTGTCAAACTAAATAGTTATTTTCATAATCGTGTTATAATAGAGAGCTTTTTAGTCGAGTACCGTGTTTAGGCCACGAAGCTTGCTGAGTGGCCTAAGTAAGGTACGAGATTAAAAATCTTGATTATGACACTATTGTGAACAATACTTTTTGTACGAGTTCATTAAAATTAATAATTTAAGTCATTAATACAATCGACATTTGTATCAAACCACGGCGTCCGTAATTGTTGCAGTACTGTGCTGTTCTGTTGGCTAAAAACTAGCCAGTCACAAACCGTAGTTTTTTTATTTTTTTTATGCCCTGGATACAGAAGCAGGTTTAAATAGATTTTTGACAGATAACGCGACGCTGCTACGTTCCGAAACGCCATAGATTGGCAATTTTGTATCGGATCGCGTCTCCTTAAACAAGGACACATATTATTGAAATACGAAGTTCTATTTTCAAATTTTTTTCAGTTGTCTTGAGCGTATCGAAATGGTTATTTCGGTTGTTTCGGAAGTGTCAACGATGAAAAGAGTGACGTTGCAGTATTCTCTATGAAATCTTAATACACAGGCTTTAATCGACGAGTACAAAAATAATGTTTTGATTTGACGTTAGCCTAGTTGGTAGTGACCCTGCCTACGAAGCTAGAGGTTCTGGGTGCGATCCCATGTATGGGCAAATATTTTTGTGATGAGCGCAAGTATTTGTTTCTGAGTTTTACTATTTTTTTATTTACATAATTAGGTATGTTTATCGTTGTTTTGTACTCATAATACAGTTAACCACAAATAGGTGTATATTTTTTTGGACTTTATTATAATGCAATAAGGTGGAAAATTGAATGCCAAACCAAACACGTCAAAATATATCCAAGAACAATACAGTTGAATTTTCCTTGCATACGGCATAGGTGAATCACACAACCCCATTGGAACCTTACCCTTAGATCTCTGAATGTTTCTCAAACGAATAACACTCTTGTAATATGACGCCTAAACGCCTGTTCGTTTCAATTCCACTCCTAAGGCACTAAACCGAGCAACTCGCACGAGTACTAGCGTCGTATTTAGCACTGGAGCGTGTGCTAACTTGGGACTTGACACTTGTCGGTACCTAATCCCGGAATAACGGTCTAGACACCCCGGCAACTTGGGGCACGTTTTCATGGTACAACGTCATTTTATACGTAAAGTATTTGCTATTTGGTACGAGTATTTGCTACTACTGCATTCTTGCCCAGATGACAAGTGATTTAAGTTTTTGTTGTTGTTAACGATTGAATTTTTTTTTTTAATTTATTATACTAATATTATAAATGCGAAAGGTTGTATATGTTAATTAGTTACTCATTCACGCTGCAACTAACGGCACGGCAGAAGCCAACTGTAAAAGTTAAATGAATAAATAACAAAATAACATCCAGGAACATTGCTAGTCTGGTACTCATAATTGGAAGTGTTCACATTTTTATTATTACTCTAAAAACCATTTCCAGGGATTGGGTTTTAAAGCCGTTCTTCATTATGGAGTTTTTGAAATATCAATCTGTTTCGGATATTTGGATAAAAGTATATTTAACTTTTGTTTGACTCTCGTTTTCGGCTTGAAGCCCTCGAGGTCTTTCTTACGGGTTAGGCGAAAACCGCTGGAAATATCAGGTTTAAATACACTTTTAGAATCACTTTTTATCATTAAATATTATTTAATTTATTATTTTAATTTATTAGAATATGCTATTCCAAAAATAAAACATATCATCCATAAAATGTCCGCTAAATAAATAAAGATGTTAAAACAAAACTATTGTGTCAAATACAAAAATACTGAAATGGGTCTCTTAAAATTAACGATTCTTTCGAATTAAAATGTAAGCTTTTTTTTGGTCTATCCTAATTATAAAATGTACTTAATAGTAATGAGAGAAAGGTAATAGTTGGCAATTTATAAACACGGTTGCAAACGGTTTGTATGTAATCCACTATAAACACCGCGGATAAGCCAACTGGGGAAGGACTTTCTCCTCCGGCCTTTTATCACTGGCTGGGGTAATATCCGCGGGAGTCTAAATTCTAGTTGGTAATGGGGGCATTGGTGTTTTTAGCCAGTGCGAGACCTGCATTCCCAGGTCTCTGGAAGGTATTTTCAGCTCTGCCCCTTTTCAAGTAAAAAGAAAACAAAAGCAAGGACTTTTCTTTGGCTCTTCAGGCGAGTACCAAAAAAAAACACTGAATATCAGATAAAGTACTACTGTATTTATGGTTTCATTATCTATTTGCAATCTAAAATGAAATTGTATTTCTAACAACTTTTTTACTAAATTATTTAATGAAGATCGCATAAAAATACTTTTCATGTCAAATTAACGTCTGTAACTGGAAACGCGCGGTTACGTAAGAGAAAACTGGCGCAAACCGGCTGCAACCGGTTCTCTAAACGAATTTCCTTACTTAAAATTTGTTATAATTGCGAAGCGGTTCCTTACTGCTAAATACTGTATAATTTTTATTTTCCTAGTCCTGTTCATACTTTTAAATTGACTGAAATTTAGTTTTGAATCCGCAGGAAAATAAAAATGTATGAAATGTCAAGGACAGAATATTTAATTATGTTCCAACGTGATAGATGCAACTTAGCGAAGAATAAATGCTTTTACACACTGCTTGCAACACTGCTTGCTGCACTGCTTGCTTGCTTTTGCACTTATTCACGCGATTTTAACTCATAAAACACACTTATAGCGACTTACCTGAGGATCCTATTTTCCAAGCGGTATTTGTCGGCATGTTACTCACTAATCACTGAAGTGATTATTTTATGCGCCGTTTCAAATTGTGCGCGTTTTTTTTCCGATTAGATGAAACACTTATAAGCACTTTTATTTTCGTTACCGCATGGTTTTTTTTTGTTTTTTTTTCATTGCCCCGCGGCGACTTGAACAACTACTACCGCGGGGATATGGCGTCTCCACAATGAAGTGATTTCGCCAGTGTCAAGTATATATAAGTATAAATCAATATACCAATAAAACACTATCCAATCTTCTCTAGGAAGATTGGTGGCAACGTTGTACGGTGATATGTAGGACAGAGGCCAAGATAGTTTTAACCTCTGTACCACTGAGAGTCCACTTGAAACGAGAAGGAAGATGCCAGATACACGAAATTTCTATCACTGTGTACAAAGGCATAAAAATCACAAATCACTAACAGAAAAGAACTTTGAACACCTAAATACACAAAAATAAAAACTAAAACAAATTAAGCACCCGCCATCTTTTGACGTTGCAAATGGCCTCCTCCTGCACGGTTATTTCACGTTTAATATTTTTTGCCAGGACCTTTGACAGATCGACATTGTCAAGTTTTATTTCTATGAGTCGAGACATAAAGTTTTCTTTCGATATTTTGATTTAAAATTCTTTTGGCACACAAGACTGTCTCGAAAACGTGTCTATAATCGAAAAATTTATAAAATTAGCATTGTCGTTCTGAAAACTATAAAAGCGCATACTTCCCGTGTTTTGGTCATTATTTTTACAGCTTTAAGAAGTGAACTACCTGAACTAACTAGTACTCCTAGCTCAAGTCTAACTCTAAAAGTCACAGAGTTGTCCGTCATTCTTCGGTGGAAATTTATAGTCTAAGTCAGGTCAGCCGGTTCCGTTCGGGTTGTCATTAACATAGACTCCCAGGCTTCCTCGTGCTACACTTGGACTTTTTCTCACCATTTCCAGATTTCTGCCAGGACTGTCGTCTACGAGGGTCCTCTTCTGTAATGCTGTACCGCACCTCCTTCTCGAGGGTACCAAGTGCCGTACCTCTTCTTCTTTGCTGCACCTGTACCTGCGCTGACTATGAAATTATTTACTGCGGCAATAATGGAACAAGTCCAATATATAGACCTTTATAGTCCTTTCTACGACCGTTTTTTCCCTTGAATATTACATGATTTTACAACCGCATACCGACACAAATCAAGGTGATTTGTGACTCATTTTGGAGAACCATTATATTTTCTGCATCTCAGTGGTAACGTCCTGGTAAAATCCTGTACCGTTTTAATCTGAATTTAAACTCAGTGTTCAAATAGAAAGTGTTTATTAATGTCTTCTCCAATCGAGAAGTGGTGGCAGCACCCCAAGATGAGTACGCGACCAGCAAACCAGGCCAGCGAATCAAAGTTTCAATCGTGTACCAGAATCTGTCTGGTGGCAGCGGTGAGATACTCCTCTGCATCTGTATTACTATATTGATGAAATTTGCTCACAATGGAATATACTACGAGAGCCTGTATCTCGAAATACAACTTCGTAAAGAATAAACCGAGTCATGAATGAATGGAATTATTGAGCTGTAATACCAAGCAACATATTATTTGTGGAAGTATTAAAAAAACTGATGCAGCCCAAGCTGCAGCCGCCAAGCTCAAATGGGAATGGGTTGGACACGTCTGTCAAATGCTGGAGGAATTGTAGGCTAAACTGTGCACCAAATGGGTCCCGCGGGATAGAATTCGGCGTCGCGGCAGATCAAGGTGACGTTGGCAAGAGCTTGATGCCTTCAATCAAGACTAGTGGGAGACTTCCCAAGATAGGGCTACGTGGAAGAAAGGGAGGGAAGCCTTTACCCAGAAATGTGGCATTACTGGCTTATAAATAATAATCAGCAATAGTAATTTTCTTTAAGAATATTTAATTATACATAGAATACGGGTTTAGGGGGTCCGAAATGTAAATTAATTTTATATAGAATCAACAACTTTAATTAAACTGTTGTTGAAATGTGATCCAGGATCGCCACTTATTTGTAAAGGAGCTCCAAAGCAAGAAAGATATTTTAATATTTTTTATTACTTCGGATGTTGATTCGATTAGAATTCGTATTTTTTAAGACCGTTAAGTAGTTATTTATGGGACTGGTGCATAATGAGAGGCATTAATACACGAGTGTGGTTTTATGAAACGAGCCGATAGGTGAGTTTCATAATAAGATCACACGAGTGTTTTAATGCCTAATTATGCGTGCAGTCGCATACATAACTTTATCTACATGCATATCATAAGTTTTCTACAATATGTGAGAAAATTGTACCATGTTGCCTTGTATCTTAAAGAACCTGCATCTTAATGTTACATTAAGATGCAACTACATCAATAACCGATACTTTAATGACATGTAATACTTTAATGTTAACATTAAAGTGCAACCACAGATACAGGTTTCTTAATATAGGCTGTTTGCTTATCGTTTCTAAACATATAATAGGGAAGTTATGATATGGATGTAGATAAATATTTATAGGTGATTTTATCACCTAAATGTGAACAGGTCTCGCGTACGGCCGTTTTCTCGTGGTCCTACTATTTTTGTCCTACTGACTTTCGACGGAGCCCTGCCTTGCGGCAGGGCTCCTATTTCTGGGCGGTTTGCCCTTCGGGCGTTTAAAGATACCTAACGAACCTAACCTACCTACTTTTACAACCACAATTAGTATTTAGTGATCAAATCTAGGTTCACTTTTTGACTAGTAGGACAAATTAGTAGGACCACGAGAAAACGTGTTCGCGTACCGTGATTTTCGTAGAGTGGCATTATTGCATTCCGATTTGAATTCGATTTGGAATCGCTTCAGCCTACACTTGACCGTTTTTGGGATTGGTTGTTTTTTTTCAGGGCTTAAACTACAATCGTACCAAATTTGACTGTGCTGCATGTTTGACCGTTTTTACGGAAAAAAAAGCTTAATTAAAACGTTTCGTGTAACCCCCTTTATTATTGAATTTTCTTTACTTTTTATATTTTTCAGTAAATCAGCCGTTATAACACGTAATCTGAAAAATAATCAACCCGCTAACTTGGGACGGACAGCGGCGGTATATTTAGGCTACCTTTGTGCTCCCATCGGGCATGGACCCCTTATAATGACCGTGTGCTACGTGTGTCTATTAATATCTTTGCACGTATTTCCGGAATAATATGTCTGTCATACTTATATCACGTGGTTTGATACAAAATACCAAGGCAATTATTAGAAATTTTGGGATATTTCGTTCAGAATCCTCAGGTAAAATTGCTTAAACTTGTGTAGTTTCAGCATGAGTATGATAATTTATGTTTTATTGTTGCCAATGTGGAACAGAAGGATTCTGTAATTGATTTCGGTAGTTTATAAGTCTACGACCAGTGCCTCTATTTGACACGGTAAAAACAATATCGTATTTAACCTGTTACGGTATCGTTTTTCACTCGGCCGCCATTACAATAAATAAATACTTACTTACTTACTACTTACTGTCAAGAAATTAAGAGCTATCAAAACGTTGACAAAATGATAACAGATTAAATATTACATTGTTGTAGAGGTTAGAAAGTAAGCAATAGATGGACGAGTCCATCTATTGCACTTTCGGCCGAGGCTTAACACAGTGCTTTTCACGACTACTGCGAGGAAATAAAACAAAATCTTATAATTAAAAGCAGACATATATGGCTGTATGGAATCTGATTCCTTTGCCTATCCGTGAAGGGATGAATATTATTAAAAAAATAAAACGACTTCTCACTGGCCAATTTAATTTCATATGCAGCACAAAATGTGTTCTGATTGGTCGAATTAGTGATCAGCGGACCGATGTTATTGGTCAATGGAACAGACTAACAATGTTAACATAGTTGGTCTGTTTAAATTCATAGTAGGCCTGCTCATTCAATGTACAACTATCGATTGTTTGATGACTAGGATAAAATGCCTCTATGCTAGTATTAGACCAGTTGTTTTATCCCCACACCGGAACACAACAATCTATACACTATTTCTTGGGAGTAGATTAAAGGTTAACATTGTAGAAGCAATCCAAAGGGAGCCTGGCATAAGGTCCTACTAATTTTCATGCACCACCAAGTATTTCCCTCGTATCTGTTAAGCCGGGCCCCCATTAGGCTCACAGTGAGCGATTAGCCGTTACTGCATAGCTCGCGTTCTTAGGGTCAACTGACACCGCCACGCGACGCAACGCGACGCTGCACGCACATGCGATTAAAAAGATACTTCATTTACTACCCGAAAAGGTACACATTTCATTGTGAGAATTCCAAATACGTTGCACGATGTGCGCGCAGCGTCTCGTCGCGTCGCGTTTCTTTGTGAATTGACCCTGATGTGTTTTAAACGGAGTGTCCATACAGCACGTACTGTACGCATGTTTGCGTTGTACGGACACTCCATCTAAACTAATATTATATAGAAGAAAGATTTGATTGTTTGTTTGCATTGAATAGGCTCCGAAACAACTGGACCGAATTGAAAAAATCTTTCATCTTTAAAATCCTACATTATCCCTAATATACAAAGTCTGTTTTATTTTTCTGCGCGGACTGAGTCACGGGAAAGAGCTAGTTTAATTTAAATGGGTGGTGAACTAAAAACTAAAACCCGCTCACTATGAGCCTAATTGGGACGTGGGTGGCCTTGATATAGGGTAAAGTCACCAGTGGTCAGCCAGAAACCCGTAGTCGGCCTCTGCCTATACTTTGTATGAGTGGGAAGAGTACAAAAGCTATATTTTCCACTCTTTGGACTCATATAAGGTCGACTACTGGTCTCCGGCTGACCACTGGTGACTTTACCCTAAAGCAGTGTAATAAGTGATAAGAGAAACACTCCAAAGCGTTCCCGAAGAACCAGAACTCTCTTATAATATCAATATTCGATTTACAGCAGAAAATAATAAAATTAGCTCAAATATGTGCGAACCGACACTGCAGGTGGGACGTGGGAAGCGTGCTCGTCTCGGTTCATGGCTCTGACGTCACAGCATAAAACAAAATAGCCAGCGCCTCTGTTCTATTTATTAATCTATTTTGTTTTTGAAAGCACCTGGTTTTTTTGGGCTGTGGTTATTTCGTCCTACGCTGTCCCTCCACCCGTCATCACTTTAAAGTAACTGTATTTTTTATATCGTTTTTATATGGCATTGAGTTGGCAGCATACAGGCCACCTGTTGGTAAGTTCTTAACACTGTAATCTTAAGGCTGCAATGCGAAGATCACAATTGCATTGCCAATCCTTAGGACGAAGATGGTTCGGCTCTATGGTAGTAATTACATCGGTTGTCATATCCCCATACCGAAACAATATAATGGGAACACTAGGGTAAAGCCACCATTGGTCATCCAGAGACCTGTGGTCGGCCTTTTCCTTTACTTTTTATGAGTGGGAAGAGTACGAAAAATATATTTTCCACTCTTCGCACTAATATAAGGTTGACTACACTGGTCTCTGGCTGACCACTGGTGACTTTACCCTACTTCTTGCTGGTAGGTTAAAAGGAAATTCGAACAGAAAAAAACTAATATTCAAAAAAGTCAGCAGGACTATCAGACCAGTCCGTCTGTTCTTCTCTGCCCCCCAAGATTACAGGATGCCCCTCCAACTTCGCCGGCTTATTAAACATTTACAGGCTAAAATGTAGATTAGGGTGCAAATTGCGCGATGTTGCTGCTAACGGGCGTATTCTTGCGCTGACTCTCTATTAGATAGAATGTCTTGAGAGTCGATTCGTACGGTGTTACGTGGTACGTACAGTCGATAGGAGAATGTGTTGACGTCTATTACATTGTAATTAATAATATTTTTAATATACTGAGCATTTGAATGATCAAGTTTTTTGGGTTGTTTTATGCATAACTAGCAACCTCTCGCTTCACTTCGGTTTATTTGAGTATACAACAGAAAACCAGAGTTTATTATACATAAAAACCTTCTTCTTGTATGTTGAGTAGTTTAAAAGATCTTCATTTTATACTATGTAATGACGTTACGGTGATCCTGAATTTGGAAGCACAAGAAACTAACCCTTTTGTGTGGGGGTGGCAGCATAATCATGGATCGATGTTATAGTCTAAAATAAATGATTTCAGTCTTTATTTCATCATATATAATACAGTTATAATGCACACGTCAATTATACAGAATTCCAAATATAATCGTCAAAAAAGTGGCAGTGGTGGAAGTGGTGTCTTAGATCAGAATTCGTAAGGCTTCTGTCATCGACTGTACATTCGTCTTAGTTTCAAGTCTAGTACAATCTAATTGAGATGGAGACGCGGTCTCAAGATAGCGACTAGACTCCTTAAACTAGGGAGAATGACAGACAATAACGTGGTTAATTCCAACCCCTTGGACAAAAGTGTGCAGCAAATATATTATTTCTGTATAATTATATGTATGTATGTTTATTTTGTCTAGGACTAGTACCTTTTAGATGTTAGTTTACGTTTTATTTCGCCTATAACATTTTACTTTTAATTATTGTTTACACTCAAGAGCAGTAAAAACGGGTCACTTTCTATGAAAATTCTACACAAAATGACCCGTTTTCATTGCTCTTGACTATATTCTGGGGCCCTAGTGAAAAAAGGGTGCAAGTCTAGCACACTTCGTTTATGTAGTCACTAGGTTCCCAGATATTATAACCGTAGGTATATTTGAGTTATCAGCCGAGTCAAACCACCTTTATGTTTCTAAACGCCTTTTTTAGGAGAAATATTGTAATGAATCAATTTTTCAACTTTTAAACTTTCTTTTTTACGAGTCTTACGTGTTATCAAATTGACCACCATTGTAGACAGTTGATAGCGGGAGCATCTTTTCTCTATGAAATAAGTAACGTTAACGTTGAGTCATGGAGTTAATGTGAATGACATTGACATTGATGTTGACTTTCGTTTTGTAACATCACCGTGAAGTAAAGGTGAAGTAATTGTGCTTTTTTAATTTCCATTACGCAAAATAAAAGATAGAAGGAAAACTAATAGTACATTATGATACAAGTGTGCTAAGTTGACCATTGTATACAAGGCGCTATTGTGTGCGCACGAGCGGAAGCGAGTGCGCCACAAGAAAGCCGCGTATATTATGGTCACAGGCACACGTGTTACATACGACGTTTTTCAACACACTTGCGAAAAAAAAACAAGACTTCATTTAGTCAAATTTTAATGTTATTTGCCGCATAAAAACTGTTTGTTGCTAAGAAAAAAAAAGGTATAACCCGACTAAATTATATCGCTTCTTCTTCGTACTTACAACTTGGTACTAGGCTACAAATGTAAATTGTTTGGGTTAATAAACTAAAGGCACTTGTGCGTAATATACTGAAAAAGCACGCGTGTTTAATATCTAGGTTTATGAGCCAAAAATCGGTGGAATAAAAAGGTCGTTTTGAGCAAGTGTGTTGAAAATACCGTAACGCATTCTCTGCCTGACCTTTACAAAGCAGATATTGTAGATATTGTAGTAGTAAAGTCACTGATCATATATAATATTTTATATGATTTAAATATAAATGCATAGCGATAAGAAAAAAATATATAGTAGAAACTATTTATTTTGCTCAATTGTTGATACGTTTTTACATTGTATGCGGCAAAATGTTCTAAAATGTAATAATTGGATTCGTCCAACCACTACAGATAGACTCAGGACAAAATATTTAAAAGAGATCCAAAAACATGACGTATGATTCAATTTCTCGTGCCACAGCTACTGTACTTAAGCCCTAAGCAACGTAACCTCAAGCGATTCGCTCTCATTTTTAACAAACCGTGGCACGACGCGTCGGCGAATCGAATTAGCCGCGCGCCGCTGCCCGCAAGCCGCAAGAGATGCTGCGCAGGGGATTCCGGGATACGCGATGGTTTGGATGTGGCTTTATAATCTCTCACCATACAGCAATATATTTAGATAAACTAGTAAGCAATTATCCAGGGACAATCTCGAATAAAATGAGCTAGTTCCAAACTAAGCTCCAGGCGATGATAAGATGGAGTTCTTTAAGAGGGGAATAAATAGGTTTTTAATGGCTACTGGTAACAAATTACCATCAGGCTGGCCGTATGCATGTTTGCCACTATCGTAATTAAAAACAGAATCTTTTTAATCGCAGGCGGGGTTTGCTACCACTTAGGCTAAAAACCATTCCGTTGGCAACAGGAAAAGTTATCCTTGGTTTAATAAAGCAAATGCAGCTTTGTTTATGTTTTTTTTTTACATAATATGTTTTTTTTTTCCATAAAGAAAGCTCATACTTAATGGTCCAAATATTCTCACTCCTGTCAAGGTGTATATTGGCAATGTAGAGTTATTTATATACGCTCCCATGGACTCATTCGATAAAAGAGTATTTTCTCTTTAACTACGAGTATACAGAAGCACACGGAGTTAGCTCCACGCACTCCTATCAAGTCCACTACTTACGATCAGTGGCCAATTGTTAGCTGTCAAAAACTGACAGTTGAAGTGACATAAAATATATCACTCGTATTGCAATATCTTCAACTGGCTAAAGCTTTGCATTTGAGAGCTTATAATCCGTGTCATGAAATTCAGAATAATTGTTGTGGATTTTTGTATACAGGCATGGTATTTTGTAATCTTGGATCGGAGAAATAAGGGAATAGGGCCGAATCTTAAGTACCCGAAACCGACGCGCATGCATGACTCGAAGTATGAATGTGGAAGAAAAGAAAGAGATTTGTCAGGATCGAACCAGGTGGAAAGAATTGGTCTCTGCCTACCTCTCTGGGAAACAGGCGTGATTTAAAGTATGTTATACTATGGATATGGGTTTAGACTTCAACTTGAGTGAGATTATCCCGTGATATTTACTTATGTTTTTAACAAGGTTGCCAACCGTATCCACTAATCGTACTCCCCGTCGTCGGCCACACGTTATACGGTCTTTAGCGGAAAGTTGGTAACCCTGTTAGTGAGTTCACCAGCAGGATCGTTGATGGGACCCTCGCAAGACAATCTCGTTTCGAGTCCATAGCGAGTTAGTGTAACTTATTTATTAATATTAGGAAAGTTCGGAATCTGTTTGCTATGAAGCAGGATGTAAAGGATTACTTCATTTTGTAACATAATATTTAAAAGTTAAATTTGCCTGTGAAAAGTAAGATTGTATTAGCTAAGCGTTGAGCTTGTGATATTTTCTGCGTAGAGGGCGTTTACCGCTACGTTTTTGCCTTGAAAACATAAAAAAAATCAAATCCAACAGTACCAAATATCTAAACCCTATTGAAACCATGCAAACTTCAACAATTATAATAGATCAAGAGGCTTTAATAGTGTAAAGGTTTACAGTCCCAAGCAATTTTAAGTCGTCCATTGCTGGACATAAGCTTACCCGCAATCTTCACCAGATCATCGTTCAACTCTGTAGAAGGCCAACACTTCACTGGAAAGCTAAGATTACGTTTCTTAACTTTACGGTTTTGAATGAAAACGGCTGATTTTTGGTTCCGCAACCAGGATTATTTTGTATAAAAAAATAGATTTCTTTATTATTTACCGGCAAATAATGACAATAAAACTTACCATTCAAAAAAACAATAGTACAAGAATTCAAGCAAATGTAATTACATTTACCCTGACCTGTATAAAATGAAATCTGTCAACGTAAATACCTTTACACACTCAAATGGTTTTTTATTCTTTATTACAAATTAAATAATATTTACCCTAATACCCACTGTTGAAACTTAACTAAGTCAATGACCCAACTTATTTCAAATAACTCGAACACTCCATAAATAACTAAATGATACTATACTAAGCCGAGAAGTTACCAAGATTAATTCATTAAATAACTTTTCAGTTCATGTTTCCCCGGCGGACCCTTTCGGGGGGGCTTCGTAACCTTGGTTCTACTGACGCAACTTAGGTCCCTTGGGCCGAGGCTTCATCAGACCGCTTTATTTTATATTGTACCTATATTTTATTTTTAGTTTTATTCTTTTATTAAAAATGAAAAAGTGGTTTAAGAGCTTTATTGGAAACGATTTTTTTTAATAAGCTACATCTTGAGTCAGATTGGTTGCCCTTAAAAACCTTTACATGGAAAACTAGCTGTTGCTTGAGAGTCGGTCCGCATATAAATCTTTTGTCGTTATGATCTTTGAAAAATGTTTTAGTATTCTGAAGTTAAAAGTACTTCCCAACTTTCCCGTTCTAGTTACCTATTTCTATATCAAATAATAAGATAATAATATTTTTTTATTACTGTCGGTTAAGCAGTTTAATTGTGGAAGTGTAAAAAAGAAACAAACAAATGTAATACCTATTTCTTTACATGACTGCCAAAAAAGTTCTATTGTAGTACAATAATAGGGTAAAGTCACCAGTGGTCGGCCAGAGACCAGTAGTCGACCTTATATGGGTGCGAAGAGTGGGAAATATATCTTTCGTACTCTTCCCACTCATACAAAGTATAGGCAGAGGCCGACTACAGGTCTCTGGCTGACCACTGGTTACTTTACCCTAATATTACTTAGTAGGTTAACAGTATGATTTTTGTTTAAAAAAACATAACGTCATTGCGAACTCTATTACAAATGAAATGAAAAGTCAAAAACTCTCATTTAATATGAAAATCGACTACATTTAAACTGAATACAAAGGGTGAATTACATGACGTTGCATTTTTCGTAGCTCAAAATCCAGTACCAAAGACAAAATGTGTACGATGTGTACCTGTGGTTTATAATAATAATTCAATTAAACAACAGCGGGCAACATTGTATGCACAGACGGCATCGCCGGCAATTCTAGTATTTCAAATAGGCTTTTAGGCTTATTTAAAATGGATCGAATAGCTAAACTAGTTTCCCTACTGTTTGACTTCCCATCCCACTGCATCTCCTCCAGTTTTATGTTGTTTAAATATTCCATCAAACAGAAATTTTTGAAAGTCTATTAAAAATCCATTTCATTGGCTTAATATTAAATTTGCGAAAACAATTAGGAGCATATTCCTCACAAGCCTATTGTAAGCGATACAAAGGACTCAATTATCATTCAATTCCTAATAATGGCAAACAGCCACAATGGATCATATTTCGCTGTTCAAACCAAACGTTCATCATTGATATAGCGATCAGGATGACAACGGATCGTTATGTGTGCCGTTGTTTGAATTTGAAGTTATTGTTTGCTGTTAATTAAGTAATACTCATTTTGACGTTTCCATAATTTATTGAGATCACAAGGCTTCCTTAATTATTCAATATTTAAAGTTTATGAATTAAAAATAAAATGAATTATCTTCAAAAACAATCTTGATTCCAAAAAAGTAAAGATAGTTCTAAAATGTCCTTTTTTTAAATCTTTTGAGAACACTTTAGATCTTTGTAAACCTATTCATATTCATATTCATATTCATTTATTTGCATAACCTTGCACCTGGAGTGAATACTGCCTATGTAAGCTTGTTTTAACGTCACTGGCTGACAAGAATAATATTTGACGGTTTTTCATAAACAACAGCAATTAATCATCTCACCACAAAACTACAAATTTAATACTGAACCAAAATAGTATCATGGTTTATCAAGAGGTATGTAAATCAATAATTAAAAAAGCTCATAAAACCAACTTGTAACCATATTTAACGAAATAAAAACAAACGAACTTTTAAATGTCTACTTCCCCTTTACACAACGACTATAACTTACACAAGTTGACTATCTTTATCTCTCAAGTTACAAATTACACCCAAATATCAGAGTGCACCAAATAAAGGGAACCAGAGTTCGGGGCCACCAACTTGTCACAAAGTTAATTAGGCGAGCAGAGTTCGAGTCCGTCCGAGCGAATAAAGCGGCCATGGAATTTAGACGGTTCTAACGGTAGCTCAGAGATGGCGCTAGTGGCTCTGGGTGTCGGTGCCGCGACCAGGAGTGGTGGACATATTAATTATTATTTAACTTAATAACGCTTCGTTAAATAAGCTGTAATAATATTCAGTTTTTTTGATAAATTTCCAAATGATATAGTTTCCCCTTTGCGCAAATCATCAGTAATTTAAATAAGCAAGCAAGTTAAGTTGTATCATTGACAAAGTATTTACATTACAAATCAAACAGTCTGAAGAGTAAAATACGTCAACATCTAACCTAACTGAGCTAAAAAAACAAACTTTTAAAAGCTGAAATCACTTGATTGTCGAAGTACTTGCAGACACCGGTTTGTGTGCGTGAAAGAAATCGAAAAACTTTAAATGGATCCAATTTCACACCCGCGCGAGACGTGAAGCAATTAAAAGAATCGCCCCTAGACGATTCACTCTAACTATTTGGCGACATACAGGTTGAAATTTGGAATATGGCTGCCGCGGTTATTGTTGTTTTTCCAGCGAAAATTATTTAGTAAAAATAAGATTATCGAATAAAATTTAAAAGAAATACTTTTTAATGATCATTTCACTCATTCAAAGTCTAAAGTTCTTATACGAAATTAAAGCCGTACCTACAGGTTTTTTGATGGTTACTTGAATGACCAAACTTTGTCCAAATAAATTTAGTTTACTTAACTTAAAAATGCATATTATTATAATATTTTTTTTTAAAATACTTAAACTTCTGTATGCAGCCGCCAATCATTACATTAAACTTAAGTCTTGTTGATAGTTTCCAGATTATTGAGGGATTAGGCGTAGGTACATATCTTCAAAATAATGATTTATTAATATGTATTAAATTTTCTAGAGAGAACATAAACAAAAATACTATAACTTCATTTTTTATTTCCAAAGACAAGTTGTAAGGTAACAAACAAACACAAAATAATTAATATAATATTTTCCAGAAGCCCCTTAGTAATTATTTTAGCAAATGACAGTCCTGAATATTTTCACCAATAGTCTACATAGCATTGTGTTTTCTAAACCTGTATGTTTCTCGCGATGGCTCCCAGCTCACCTTAGCTCAGAACTGCGGCATCAAGTCTAAACGAGCTAGGTGAATCGGCGAAACACTTGGATAAAAATCGGCTGTTCAAAGTAAAAACAATAGAGATACGAGTAGAATACAAAATAAATTCCCAACCGTGTTTTGAACAAAACAATCGGAGTTTGAACAGAACTTCTTTTTTTACAGTGCCTCTTCAACCATGAATGTTGGCCGTCAGCAACAGAACAAAGAACCGAAACACGATTATGAGACAAATCTGACATCAAGCGGACTAAGTAAGTAAACCTAGTCGGTCACCACCAAGTGTCAAATGACAAATATCCCCTTACATTCATTAAAAAAGTCAGTACAGTTAGGTACTGTGATCACCAAGCAAGGAAGCAAGCAGTGCTTGCACTGTTGCGTGCGGGTGTGATGGTCGAACAGCCAGCAAATGTCTACCGAATATGCATTTTACGTAAATCTTTAGAATTGGCATTGATGCCAAACTTAAACCGTGCTTTATAAAAAATAGTCTATCTCATAATAACATTTTTTTAGTCAAGTATTACCAATTGTAATTTTTAGGGTACACTGATGTTTCACCGAACAACGTTTGGTCGAATGTATTTTCGTTTGGCAACCCACGTTTATTTCTGTAACTGTAAATATTTCAGGATTTTTATAAAAACTAACCTAACTATAGGGTGTTCGCGAAGGTACAGAAATAAATCCTGAAATATTTACAGTTACAGAAATAAAAGTGGGTTGCCAAATGAAAAAGTTGCGAAACGATACGTTCGACCAAATTTTTAGGGCACAAAAAAGGCAAGCGTCCATTCAGGTTATTCGACAGTTAGTAGGTTCGTGTTTTTATGATTTAGCAAATTTCAATTACCTTTCAACCCTTAAAGACTAAGGTGTTATGCTAGTCATTCTATCGGGTACCTTAGTCCAACACAAAACAGTACATACAACGATTCTTATGGGAGAAGTGATAATTTTATTCAGTCGCCAGTAACTATAAGCCTTTTCAAAATTTCTCTTGATGGATGCAAGAGGCGCCATACTTTGGGGAGTAGTGGGCGTCTTTCAGCTGAAGTGAGTGTGGCAAGTGTGACGAGGTTATAAGCGTGTCTACTTAGGAACCTTACTTTGAAAATCGAAGTTCAAAGGTACGTTACTTTCATCCCTTTCTGAGAATTTAGTCGTGTATGATAAGAAACCTGACAACCTGACAAGCGGACCTGGCACAGTTGTTCGCACAGTTCAGTGAGGAAATGCCAGCATCTTGGAGACAATGCCAAAAGGGGCATTTTTGATTTAGCTGGGTTTTTAGTCCTAGATTTCTGTTAAGCCCTGTATTTTATCAATAGCGGTAGTGCTAACTTCTGCATGTATCTTCACTATACCAAGTACATACTAAAAAAATGCCTTCAATCTGTTTAGCGTCTACAACACCTCTATTACAACCAAGTTATTATAAATATATTTTTGTATTAAAGCGACCAGTCAGGTTTGAACTACTATCAATAATTTGTACTTATACAAGTACGCGGGGACTTTCAAGGTTAATGTAACTTTTATAAAGTTATCCAAGATTGTGTAAAATATGTGTTTTTTACTGTATCTTCACTTTTCTAATTTTCTTTATTTCTCCACAACGCCTTAAAGATTTCATCTAACAGCGCCGCGGAACGCCGTCTGGTGTCCGTACAAAGCCGAGGATCCCCCGGGATCCCGGGAATCCCGCGAATCCCGCCGATCTGCGGGATTTGCGCAACTTGAAACGTTTAGTCTTTATGCGGCTAATCTAGCCCAGCTGTGGGAACGCTGGGAAACGGGAACGTCTGGAAGTAGTAATTTTTGGAACGGATTGTGGTTACTTTTTATCAGAACAAAAGAGATTGTTATTTTTATTCCGATTCAAATATTGATTTGCCCAATATAAATTGTTCTCATACTAAATAGTAAAATAACGCTTACAACGCCATCAACCAGAAAATGTCCAATAACGTAATCTTTCACACAATTGATTCTTAAAGTCTTGTAATTATAAAATGATAAACTTAAATCCACAATCCAAAGGCAACAACACCATTTCCAATCGGAAAGTAATTTCTCCAGTACAATAAAAATAACAAGTTTTCGGTTCCACATAAAATTGCCTAGTTTAGGTTTTATTTGCAACAAAAGAACTCCGCTGCTTAACGTGTCGTTAGAATTCACGAGAGAATGCTTATTGATTGGTGCAAATCGGAAACGGATAGCGATTTTTTTTTGTACCTACCATAGCAATTTTATTAGGTGTTTATAGAATTCAACAATAATACAATTAACAATTAAAACTTAACTTATTTTAATTTAAATAAAACTAGATATAAATAATAATCACCACTATAAAAAGAACACCCTTTCCGCCAAGTCCGCTCGCGGCATGGTCCCCAATTAATCTTAAAGGGAACTAAAATTCCCACTTATGCCACCAAGACCCTACTTAAGATAAGATACACGATATTAGTGATCGCTAGCTCTTTTACACTCGAAGGGAATGCTGACGCATAACTAGATAATATTTTTTTATAATTTTTTTGAAACCAAAGTCTTCTACAGAGCGAACGAGATGCAGTGGAGAGGACTTGGTAAGGACCGCCCAGCACAGTGGGCAGAGGGGTGGAGGCGGCGTGATTGGGACAGTGAATTCGCGATGTTCCGAATAAAGGTCAAAATCAGAGCACCTGAAACCGACACGTACGTACATGAAGAGATTGATAACCGAGGAAGCAGAACATCTCTTTACGTGTGCTCCAAGAAAATTTAATTTGGTGGTTTATACTTCGTCGATAAATAAAAAGTGAGTTGTTTCACAGAATCACCGTAATAAGGGTCGCGGGATACTTTTTGATGCAAGTCTAACTTGACTGATCGTGGAGATCTTCGAGTAATGCCTAATGTGATGATGAAGTTAAAATTAACTTTAACCAAATACAACCGTCACTGTTAGTGCATTAGGTAATAGACTGACACACAGACAGACTTTAGTTGTTTTACATGTATATGGCACTCCTCTTTGTCGATCGAAAATTGTAATTTTTTAAACCTAGCTCTCTTTACATGTACCAAACCAACAAAATTGTTTCAAGCGTAGAAAAATAATCTAATTTACCCCCTCGCTATTGGGTACCTCAAACGAATTTTACGTGGCTATTGCTTTACGCTGGCAATATTTAAATTCGCTTTCACCAATTTTCGGCAATAAACGGTAATGGCAAATTGGTGTTGTTTCAATACAGTACCTATACATTTATTAATAAGTTATTTTTTAACGCTACTATGGACAATATTTTGGGTCGTTTGCATTGTGTGATGGGTGAATAATAAAATTAAAACAAACATTTGTTTTTTGACCTTCCTTCATAATTAATAATAATAAATATTAAGGGACAGCAATTGGTACTAGATAATAGAGAAACACGTCAGGTCAACGTCAATAGAAATGACAAAAGATGTAAAGAAATCTGTACCTTTTGACACATAACCTCAATATTTCTGCAAACCAGTTTTGAATAAAAAACGTATATTTAATAGTTATTTAATCTTAATCAGAATGTAAAAGTAACAGTCAAGCGTGTACATCATTAAGCATACGTCACGCGATGTCCAAAAGTACGTGATTATGGTGTGATAACGGTAATTAGGTCCGTTTGGTTTTGTTTACATATTTTATATATATATATATATATACATTGAAAACACCCAAGACTCAGAAACAACATATTATGCTCTTCAAACAAATATTTGACCAGACCTAGAATCGAACCCTAGCGTTTACTACCAACTAGGCTAAATGTCTCGTCAAAAGGAACACTTAACAGTTTTGAGCCATTATGTAAATCGACCCCCAAGTGGAAACTTAAGGGGTAGCGGGAAACTAATTCCTACCTACGCTTACGAAGTCGCGGGTTATTTTTTAAGTCCGATAAAAGGCTTTTAATCATGATATATATATTTGAACTTTACTGTACATAATTACTGTATTGTTAAACCCCTGCGACCAATAAAGGAGTTGCCAGACGATAAAGAGACCGCGGCATCGCGCCGTGATATATCGCGGAAATTTGTCATACCGCTGCTCGTATGTTTTGATATATATGCAATTTGCATGTTATTTAGGGCTGGTGTAAAACATAACACAGCGTAAGTTATTATTTAATGCTTGCTAGGTAATTAATTACGTTATATTACAGTTAACGTGTAATGTAAGATGTTGAGTGCTTAAATTAATGGCAAATGAAGAGATAGAGAGAAATTAATGCAACAAGCATGCAGGTGAAATTTCGACATGGTGGAAGACGCAGGATACTGCTGTTTTTTTTTAATAATGACGATATTAGTGATTCAGACTGAAATTATTTTTGAGTGATATAAATGTAATGCATGTACATTTTATTAAATATTGCTTACATGCCTGCTTTAATATTTACGAATTAAATTATTATTATAATTTATCTTCATAGGGACAATAAACGCCTTCTAAAATACCAAACTCAAAAAAATAATGATTGTAATAAATTTACATTACCCTAGCTTAGAAATTTATCCATGGCTTGCCCTGGTTTGATATTATATCTAGCAACAAACTATATTGAACTAAAAACTACTCTAAGCGTTTCTACGGACGCGTTAATCACCGTAATCATGGCAGGATTAGTGTCATTATCAAAATATGTTCAACCCTTAACCGATCTACCAGAATGACTTGTCATTTCGCGTATTCACTGAGGAGGGGTTGACGTTTTTATATTGAGTCATTTGGGTGGGAGTGTGAGGGAAATCGGGGAAAGAGGTTTAAATTTGTCTTATAACTTACCCTTTTGTTAAATTTTAGGATTAAGTTTTTGCTCAAAATGGCGAGCTATTTGGAACAATGGTGAAATTATTTAACATAAATTTCAGGATAAACTTTGTGTTTAATAAACTTAGATCTTTTTAGAGTGACCAAGGTAGGTACCGGTAAACTGGGGGTACTTTGATTTACGGGGTAATATTGCCCGACCTTTAAACGATAACTGTTTTAGTTGTTATCTTCTTAAATTGTTGAAGTAATTATATAACTGTATGAGTAGCTTAGTCCTGATGAAACATTTAATAGAATAATGAAATATTAAAGATAGTTTTTGGGGTGGGCAATGTTACCCCGTAAATCAAAGTACCCCCAGTTTACGGTGCATGTTTGTTAAAAGGATAATTCATTGAATTTTTGGAGCATTTACGTTTTCAATCATCATCCCGGTCTTTTATCAATTAGCAACGCTTGTCATAAAAGCATTACTAAGTTTCTTTACTGATAAAATTGGTGTCCCCTTTTTTCACAGACAGAAAATTTACAACATATTTTTTTTACACAGAAAATGTTTCATATACCGTTTGGTGCTTGTATTTTTGCTTCGAATATTATTATTTTTAAACTGTTTACTTGAATGAAACATATTCCACAGAAAATCAATTCAATGAAATTTGCAATTTCATTTTTTCATTTATCAAACATATCAAACAATATGAATATTTTTTAACAAATGTTGTTTGGTTAGTGTATTTTTTCATAGTATTTTATTTCAACGAAAATTTTATGCAAAGTCGTGGGAAACTAAATATTGTGAAAAAAAATTTTGTTAAACAAAATTCTACGAAATTACTGTTTGCAAGACCACCAATAATAATTGTTACAGTGCATTTGAGTTTCATATGTATATATTTCAACCTAACATGATTTAATTGTTATTAAGATAAATATTAACTAAATAATATGAGAACAAATAATATTTAATTTGTTATTCTATGATTTGAATTGAAGATTTAAATGTCTTAAACGTAATTAATCTACATATTGATTATTCTATGAAATGATGATATGAGAAAAAAATAAATCAAATTGTAAACAACTTCTGTCTGTAAAGCAACCAAATTGCATACGCCAGTCTCTAACTTACGAACACCTGAAAGCAGCTTGGTACGTAATTGAAAATGTGAGCCGTACAATGTGCATTGTATTGCTCTGACGGTACAACTTAATCTTGGCAGTTAATAAGTCATCCCTAGAGTTGAATGTGAGTTCCTTAATATAATTTCTAACAACTTAAATCAAAACTAAAGCTGTAATTGAAATAAGTCACGAACTGTTGCTATAAAGAGTAATATATTTGATTTTCCCACGTGCGGGCAGAAATATGATTATTATGCGTACACGCAGCAATAATCGCGGAATCAGTCACTCGCGCTTCGTTTGACGTCGATAAAAGAATCAACTTGCTCCGAGCACGGATAAATCTTTGTGTTGAAGTGCCTTTATAGCATGCGATTTTGTAAAAAGCCTACTGTTTTGTTTTTGTGTATTTTAATTAGATCAGTTTTTAACTCGGCTGTTATTATTGTCATGGGCTATCATTTCATAATGTGGATAATACTATTACATGTCAAAAGCAATTAAATTTTGAACGAGTAGAAAAGAGCCCTTGTATTTGTTTTTACAGCGAGAGTGACGATTGTAACTTTGTCTGATTATGCCATTGTATAACATATAGATACATTATATTGTAGTTTAAAACGTACGTTTTCTTTTATCTTCACATTTGTCATATTTAAATACTAATAAAGCCATTAAATAATTTCAAAAAATACTTCACCAATCGAGTAGTATTTTAACTAGGTACTTTACGTCGCCCTGTGAGGATTTAAGTCATCCACTCTCGTACTGCTAAATTAAATTAGGTACGTACAACTTGTCACAATAATTTCCTAACGGAGTGTAGTCGTGTCGTGCTCGTATCGTGACGCGCAAACGCGTCAAGTCGCAACGCGTGTGGTTTACGAGCGTCGCACACCCTTTATTTGAATCGCAATGTTATCATCTGCGAATAAGGGCCCTAGGGATTTAAATTGAATAGGTCCTTTTTCTCTTTCTACTGGAAAAAGGTTTGCTTTTCTTAATAAAACTAACGGCAATAATTGTTTTTTATG
This sequence comes from Acleris sparsana, assembly GCA_923062465.1. Classification (NCBI taxonomy): domain Eukaryota; kingdom Metazoa; phylum Arthropoda; class Insecta; order Lepidoptera; family Tortricidae; genus Acleris; species Acleris sparsana. The sequence goes on from OV281303.1 coordinate 15,829,439, forward strand.
CAACTGTATCATAATGATACCTCTTATGATATCACGACGCATTCAACCACAAAATTCAACTGTCGGGAAGACAGTTTCCCTAGATCGCATTTGACTAAAATAGGTCAAGTAGAGTACCTAAAAGGTCCTAAACGTACCAAACCAAGCACAACCGTACCCAACGTCTCAATAAGTTAACGAGTACCGCACTCCGGTACTTTTAAAAGCGACGGCATGATCCCTCGGGACACGCCATCTTGTGGGTTTGTTAGTGGAATAACCGAAGTAGTGGATTTACGATCTAATGTGTGGATGTAAATGGTTTATGGATCACGTATTGGACAGTGAGCCTTTATTCAGTTACGCCTACTGTCTACGTAGCAATGACACACACGTAAAAAAATATTTTGTTTTTCTTTGATCTTATATTCCAATATAATAGACAGTAGGTAACTATACTAACATTTTTCTTGTTCTTCTAAAAAGTTTTGGTCTTTGGTACCGTCTTTTTTTATGTATGTAACTCAATTTTCAGCGAATTGTCGACCGATTTTATTCATTTTTCAGTCATGATCTGGTCATGGTACTCATGGAAAGTTGACGGAACTCCTTAATAAATCCGTTCATAGTTTTTAATTGGATAATTACTCGAAGGATTTTGCGGGTGGTAGGACATTGTGCAGGGTCCGTCCGGATTTCTACCACTATCTTATCCAATAACCTACCGCCAAACAGCAGTGTTCGCATTGTTGTGTTCCGGTTTGAGGATAAGACAGCCGGTGTAATGAATAGCATACGTGTGAGGCATTTCATATGGGTCGTCAGCGTTGGCAACGCATTTGCAGTCTTAGGCTTGCAGTCTTGTGAATGCGAATGTCTATGGGTCACAGTTTCCACTTACCATCAGGTGGCCTGTGTGCTCGTTTGCCTTCTCTATGCCATAAAAAAAAAGGAACAGAGTATCTCTAGACACGAACGCGTCGAGCGCTTAATGTTAATTCCATACATTGTGTCAGTTTTCGTAAATCGTTAACGTTTGTGTTTTGCATCTTGTTAGCTGTTTTGTTAATATCACAATACCTTCGTAACCATCTCGTGTCAAATCTCATTTGTCAGTGGCATAGAGAACCAACCAGAAGAAAAAATATTCGATCGTAAGAGTACTAACTACTACATTTTATTTTCTAAATAACTACCAAGCAGCAGTGTTCGCATTGTTGTGTTCCGTGTGGGGATAAGAAAATAGGTGAAATAACTAGCATAGAGTCATTCCATCTTAGTCCTCAGGGTTGGAAACGTGAAAGGGTGACCTAAAAGCTCGTTGACTTCTCTATCCCATAAAAATAAAAAAAAAAAGCAATCTCTATGTCGTGTAAATAACGTTTACATACTTTATGTATACATTTATTACCTGGAACATACAACAACAGTCAACAACTTCCCTTTTGTTAATTAGAATTTTACTACTCAATGATTCCTCAAATAACTTTTGAAAATAACGAAAAAATAACGTTACTCCGTGTTGATTTAAAATCGGTATGGCGATTAACGTTTTTACGATCCTGTTCGGCGCGAGTACGGGCGGTAACGCAGTTTTGAATCCCAAATTACTGTATTCGAGTACTTTAATAAACCTTTATGTTCTTTACGAGTGCCAACTTAATTTGCTGGCTGTATAATGAAGGATTCTGAATCGGTTTTTATGATTTTTGATGTTTGTTTGGATTTATGGCGCTACGAAGCCATTTCAGAATTTTGACTGTTTAAAATTAAAACCTTAAAAAAATAGCAAAATTAAACAGTCAAAAAATTGTAAGCTTTACTTTGAAACTGATTTTACTAACAAATATATAATTATAAATATTTATATCGCGTACTAAGACCAATAAAAACATTATACTATTCATATTAAGATGTTGAGGACCGTTTAGAAAATTTTAAAGAGTGTCCCTTTTGGCAACCTCTGGATACGGAACCCTTAATCTAAGACAATAGAAAAATATAGATCAATTGAACACTCTGTAACACCACCGTTAGCTAGTAACCAGAGATAATTCTTTTTAAAGTCTGTGCCATATAGTTTCTTGCGGCGTTTCTTCTCAGCAGTGGTCTCTTGCGAAGCGCTGGTAGATTTTGACGTGTAAAAGTGCCCGTGCGGCCTACTTACTGAATAAACATCTTTTATCTTTTATAAAATTCGTAAAGATGTAAACACAACCAAACGAACCACCATCATTTAGATGGTTGGCAGTCCACAACTGTGCGTTTCACTCGGAATTTCCTGCCTCGCACAACTAAACTGTGGAATGGTCTGTCGCCTGCGGTATTTCCGGACCGTTACGACCTTCAAACCTTCAAGAAAAGAGCGTACTCTCATTTGAAAGGCCGGCAACGCACCTGTGACTCCTCTGGTGCTGCAGGGTCTATGGGTGACGGTAATCGCTTTCCATCAGGCGATCCGTCTGCTCGTTTGCCTCCTATACCATAAAAAAAAAACAATTTACAATTAATACTCGATAATCACGTGCTTTGAAAGGTCAAGTGAGGTCTCACCAGTAATTTATACACTTCGCCTTTACTTTCACATTAAGTTCAAGATTCAATAATTATCATTTACACGAAGCTTGAAGAATATTTGAGGTTATGTGTCAAACAGTACTTATTTGTTTACTCAAAACTATGACCAATCGCAAATACTTTGTACCTCAAATATGCCCAATAATAAAAGCTGCACTTTGAAGCTACACAAATTTTAATATTTATCTGAGTTAATTCATTAATTTTACTAAAGATTACTGTCACTTTGTGCTTATTTCGAATTAACACCTACATAATTTATAATGGAAAAAAATCTCTCATCTCTCAGGCTTAATTAATATGTAACAAAAATAGAATTCCCTTTAAATGTTTTAAGCACGATAACATTTTGACTTAATTCGTTTTGGATTCAATTATTTATGATCCAAGTTCAAAATGGTAGTTTCAAGTTTAGTGAACGATTGTCCTTTGAACCTAATTTTAACTGTAATTCTTCTTTATTTAGAGCAATAAAAGGCAAACGAGCAGACGGACCACCTGATGGTGAGCAGTCACCGTCGCCCATAAACATCAGGAATGCCAGGAGCGGCGGAGTTATTGCTTTTCAGTGAATACTCTTTTTACATTCCACTTGAAAAAAAAACAAACGCATTTTTTTTTAATAAATCAAAAATATTGTTATATGAACTCCATGAACAAAAACGTTGCATAAAACACTTCACACCAAAACCGCGAACGCAGCAGTGTGCAAAAGCTAGTAGCAAATACATTTGAATAATGGCCGTCGGAGGATTTGTTGTCTGATTTGACTTTCAAATGTGGCCGAAACACGCAACGGTGGAAAAAATGGTATAAATGTCGTTATCTGGCAAGAAGTGGCTTAATTTTTGTTAATTATGCGGTAAATTTGCAGTTAGCAAGCGTATTGTAGGTATTTAAAAACTCTGCCTACTATTTTTTAGCATGAAGTAGGCAAATGGAAGCAGTCCATCTGATGGTAAGTGCGATCCGAGACTCAATAGAGATTCACATTCTCAAGACTTACAATCTTTTTCTTCCACGGCGCGCTGGCCTGGTTGGTAGTGACTCTGCCTACGAAGCATGTATGTTTTCTAATGTATTTAAGTATATATTTCTCTATACACATAACATAAGTATTTATATCGTTGTTTAGTATACATAGTACAAGCCTACTTAGAACTTAGTTTGGGACTAGGTCAATTGGTGTGACATTGTCCCCTAATATTTATTAATATTATTCGTAGGGCGCTTCTTCACTACTGGAGGACAGAGCCGATATTGCTGCAAACTTGTCTTTGACCACCGCTAAGCGAAACAAGTGTTCTGCGCTAGCGATTCAGGTCCACTCTCTGACGTGCCTCAACCATGTTTGGTTTCGCCTCTCCGCGCGTCTCTTGCTTTTTACCTAAGACTACAGTCTACTGCAAATGCGTTGCAAACCCTGAGGATTTAGTCATTCATTTGTGCTAAAAAAAATACCGGTTGTCTTATTCCAAACAGTAAGGAATTAGGTACTAGGGTACTAGGGTTTAAGATAAATTGGAGAGTACATACAAAATGGAAACAATTGTTCCACTTTGAAGTCCATTATAATTGCGAATGCGTTAGGCCAGGCACAATAAAGGATACTGAGTACATCAAGAGGATAAAAACGAAGGCAATCAAGTCTTAAAAACCCAGTCAGGTGAGAGTAGGACTCACGCACCGAGAGTTTCTTACCAACACACAGTAGGTTTATTATATTCCAATTTAAATTCGTTTTTGAATCGAATCAGCGAGAGCACATCTCACACTTGACCATATTTAGTTTTTTTTATGGTTTGTACCATTTTTAGGATACAAAAAAATACTTCGAGAAAAAAACTTTTTTTTATGGGCGCCCCTTTTACTGTTGGAAAACACTGTGTGAACATAAATACATTTCTTAACATGTCATTACGTACACATTCCATTTCAAAATGCCAGCACAAAAACAGAAAATCACATCTCGCATTTCAAACACACTGAAAAGGGTTGTAAGTGACAAAACCTCATTTTTAAGGGGTCGTCCCTCCCGTAATGAGGCAGAAAACTTATTAACCCTGTACGTCCAAAACTCATTTCCGCTGTTCTCTTTGACTTTTGGATATAAGATCCCTTTTTAATACCTTATTCTCTGAAATGTTTTTATTTATTATATTCTTGCTATTATATTAAGGTTGGTTGCCGTTCTCTTATGAGTAAAGTAGATGAAAATGGATAGATTAACCTACTAATTATTAACCTACTATTAATTATCCATTAACCTACCGCCAAACAGCAGTGTTTGCATTGTTGTGTTCCGGTTTGGGGATAAGACAGCCGGTGTAAAGACTAGCATAGAGGCATTCCATCTTAGTCCTCAGGGTTGGCAACGCAGTCTTAGGCTTGCAGTCTTGTGAATGCGAATGTCTATGGGTCACAGTTTCCACTTACCATCAGGTGGCCTGTGTGCTCGTCAGCCTTCCCTATGCCAAAAAAATAAAAATAATAATAATAGAGAAGTGAAGGACGTTATATCATTAATATTACACCGACAAGAGCCCTAAATTCGTATAATGAACAGACAAAACTAGCCAACTGACCTATTATCTAACGCATATCAACTTCAAAGTGGAACAATTGTTTTCATTTTGAATGCAGAATCGCCTTCGGACTATCAAAATTTTATTTTTTGTGTATTATGTCCAGTAAGAACTTCAACAATCTGTTTATACATACGTCACCGCAAAAAAGGTACAGCATTGTCAATAATAAACTCATTTGAAAACCCATTTTCGCTTTTAATTAAGAACAGTTGATGGGTCACAAATATTTTATGGCCCTTAGGCCTTTTCAGTTTTAATTACTGCATTACGATTGACATCAAACGTCCGGAAACGTTTTATTTTCGATTGTAGAAAATTGTCGACTGCCTCAAAGTTTGTTTGGTTGAAAGGGATATTATTTACTTAGGCTCGGTGAATGATAAGGACTATATGATTTTTTTTCCCATTTTTTTTTCAGTTTCTTTCATCATCGTCATTATAATTTCAGCCGAAGGACGTCCACTGCTGGACATAGGCCTCCCCCAAGGTGTGCCACAAGGACTGGTCTGGCGCCGCTTGTATATATCGGTACCCGGCAGTCTTAGCCAATTTAGTTTCCTTGCTAGATCAGAATTGGATACAAAATACGGATGTATTTTTGTAACTTGCCGTATATTTAGTAGTGTAAGGAGCTTGTGCAGGGTCCGTCTGCATCGCTGCCATCATCTTATCCATTAACTTACAACCAAGTAGCAGCGTTCGCATTGCTGTGTTCCGGTATGGGGATAAGACAACCAGTGAAATTACTAGCATAGAGGCATTCCATCTCAGTCCTCAGGCTTGGAAACGCATTTGAAGTCTTAGGAATGCAGTTTTGAGATTGTAGTCTTGAGATTTAAAATGTCTATGGGTCTCAGATCCCACTGACCATCAGGTGGCCTGAGTGCTCGCGTGCCTTCTCATTGCCATAGCAAAAGAAATTCACTTTCTTACATAATAACATAATAGTTGTTTTTTATCACTCTAAATGAAGTACCAACACTATTAAAAGTGCATCCTAAAACTAACGTTTATCGTTTCTAACGTGCGCGTTACGCTTACACACATCTATAAACCATTTAAACTTTTATTAGTCAAGAGTCAACCTAGTAATACACCAGAAAATATATTATGAACAAAACTACCATAATTTTCCTTCTATCTCACAACACATACACATTTTGTTAAAGTATGGTGCGCAAAAACAATAAGTTAACACTGTACAGTCGCGCAGAGAAATGGTAATGTGCTGCAGACGGTATATTAAGACAAACTAAGAATATTTCGCGTTAGAAGAATGATACGAGCGCAGATGGTGACTGTACTCGGAGCACAGGAAATTGGCTGCTGAAAACCATTTTAGCGTAGCTCTTGAGCGATTTAGAAAATTAAGTTTCGTTGCTTATAAAAAAGCGTGGGAAAAAATGTCTGTATTAAAATTGACATTTGTGAACACCATGGTGCTTTGTACGGTAATTTAATAATTTGTAGTTCCTCCGTAATCTAATTACGTCTCTTAAAATATATATATTATTTAAATTATAACGATTTTATAAGGAGACAGTTAACGATCTTATTTGGATATTTTGAAGACAAGAGTAAATTTAAGAAGTTCTAACTAAAACAGCATAGTTCACTCTGGAATCTTTTAGTGAATAAAAAGCCGGATGTGCAATCGGGTCACTTAGTCATCACTTACAATAATTCTGTAATACAGCTTAATTTCCGGTCAGTTTTAAATTTAAAAAACATAAACCAGTTCTCTTCAAACCGAGTACGTACCAGCTGCCCGCCAGGACAACAACGCTCCATAAACCGGCTAAATCGCTCGTCGCCGCCATTTGCATAAACACAGACACGACAAGATGGCCGCCGAAAGTGTAAGTGATAACGCTCACTATCGATAAAACGCCGTGGACCAGAAGTTATAGAGCACAAGGCGAGCAAGTGTTCCTCTATCGTTTGGTAAATGTTTATTTTCACCGATATGGGCTTATTATTATTTGAGTAGTTAGAACGAATATGTATGTATGACCTGGAGCTAAATTCTACTCGGTAAATCATATTGCTTTGATATGTTATCGTATTGGTTACTAACTTGGCCATCATTATTGTCAAGTAAATAAGTGCTACCATAACATTACAATAACATAGCAAAAGCGAGATGGTTTTACTGATAATAGAGCCGTTGCATTTATATTTTTAAAGCATTTGTTTAATTTGTATAAAATAAAGGGATAAAAAATAGGAAATTATTCCACGTGACTGTTTAAAAAATATCGTTGCGGGAGGTAGTTTCTTGGTTTTAAGAACTCCTTAATTCGTAAACTGATCATTAGACGTCCACATATAAGTACATTGATCCATTGTTGAACCTTTTTAAAGCATTTAATGCCTTTCTTTTTTGTTTAATCCTACTGTGTTTCAATTATGGTAAAAAAAGTTACCCGCAACTTTACTCTACCTCATTTACCTGTTGCATTAAATTAATTTGTTAAAACGCCTAAAGATATGACCTTTAACAGATTATTAATTTTACTGTCTCTCTTAAAGCACAACGCTTCAAATATAAACATTTTATTTACTCTTTAGCGTTGCTCAGTCAACCAAAAATCTAATTGCGTAATTCAACCAACGAGCCTTTAACTAAGCGAGAACCCATTAAAAAGGTATTCATTTCTCCCCTAATTAAATAGCCAATTAAAAATACGAGAGCGAAACTGAAAAAGTCCCTCAAACATACAAAATGAGATAATAATTACCTGAACCCCGAATGCGTACCGGAAAAGCCGAAATATAAAAAAAATCGTGCCGATTCTAAAATAAGTGTTTATATTCACCATTTTTTTATGTTAATTATATTTGGATGGGGTACATTTTTCTCTGTTTTCACGGACTACATTTTCCTGGTACAGAATTTGAATTTCAAATTAAGAACAAATCCTGTGCCACGGTTATTCAAATTTATATTCAGTCGAGGGCCAATGACGCAGAAATATGAATGCAATCTTTCATTTGCTGCTCCAATTTATTTGAAACAGTTTTATGTGTGATTGTACTTTTGGTTTCATAACGGGCTTAATTAACAGAGTTTTTTTTCAATATGTTTTTGTTGCGATTATTTATTTTGATTATTTGATTTTAAATCCTGAACAATACATTATTATTAGACATTACGTTCATAAATAATTACAAGTAAACTTTCAAGACTATTCTTTTTAAAGGAAGAATTGAATCAAGCGTTCTAATGAAATATTTTTTTGTTTTTTATATTATTGATAATATAAATAATTGATGTACCTAATTAACCGATTTAGAGAATGTTTCATTATTCGAAATTAATTAATCAATTTCGAATAATGAAACATTCTCTAAATCGTGAACCTGATTATTTTTTATTTAATTACGTTTAGTTTTCCACTAAATAATGAAATCATAACCAATTCTAAAATTCATAATGTTTTACTACATACCATTTAATTTTCCTAGCACTGAATTTAAAAAATAATTGTAACATTTTTCCTACTACATTAAACACGCACAGCATCTTCAAAATAACACTCCAACGAATCCTCAAAGAAAAAATACTGAAGAGTGTCGCGTTCTTGTCTTAATGAGCTCTGTCGTGTTGACTCGCCTGCAATTAACTGCAGTCAAAGTGTTGCACAAAGGTGCAGGGAACGCCGGGGTAATATAAGAATAAGTTAAGGCTGATGAACTTTGCTGGAAGTCTGAGACTAGGATCTTGATATGTTTTTTATGAGAAAAGTCTTGAGTTGTACCGAACTAACGGAGTGAGGTGGCCTACTGAGTCCCCCGGTTTTTTTAGTAACATTGTAATTGCAACCTTTTGTTACTAAGTATAGGGCGCCTTTTATATTAATAATTTTGAACTCAAGCGAAAAGTCGGAGATGGCATTTCTGGGAACACCTTAAAAAACCGAATTGAACTTTTCCGAACAAAATGTAATGCTGGAACTATTTTAGATTAAATTCATAATTTAATTGCTTTTTGTAGGTTAGAGTAGGTTTAATATATAACGGATATTAATAAATGAAGACTTCTATCAAACAAAACATTGCATTCGAAATTATAATTATGTATGGTCATTTGTTTGTTTGTATTAAGGTACTTGAAAATAGTAAATCCGATCTTTAATAATAGCTGAGTGGTTAAGGTTTAACATTATACAATGTATATGTTCATGAGCTGTACCTTGAGCATGAACTTTTTACTCTATCAAGTAAGTAATGTTAACGTAAAGTTATCGAGAATAATTATAGAAATTACGATTGGAACAACTCCGCCCAACTGGAAATTGACTTTTGTATTTTTATCAAGTACTTAATTATTAGGTTAGAAAAACGTAAATAAAACCTGCGTTTAAAGCTATATAAGAGTAATACACCCATGATACATAAAGTGTGTTAGAAATACTTAACAATAAAGTAAAATATACTGTCTTCCGGTAACCTTCGGAAAGGGATGATGGCCGATTGAAAGAAATCCGTCTTTTTACTGTTGATTTACAATGGCGAAATTACTGCGAAATGTCGCGGTGGACTAATATTAATAAAAAAATAAAAATCACGCAAGCTTTAAAAAGGAGGAGGAGCTGGGGGAGGGTTACGTCCAGCAGTGGACTGCTATAGGCTGAAATGATAATAATGATGATGACTATGATGAGCATTAAAAACCGGACTGCATTTTTATACTATCGTAGATGCAAAAACGTCAATAATTCAAATTTTGCTATTGTTCTTATTTCAATTTTAACAGTATAGGTATCCTGTGTTACCCGGGAGGAAAGGATTCTAACGAAACCACACACATCTAAATCGGCCCAGGCGTTTAGAAATTATGGTGAAATAAAAAAACGTACATACATACCTACATGAACCCTGAAAACATAACACTCTTACAAAAGAAGAAGAATGTATAAAATTATATCAGTAAGGAGTTTAGGAAACAAAACGAACAAATACTTTTTTCATAGTAAACTTTGTTTCACTATTAAACCTATATCTAAAGCATAAACTGTAACGTTTCGAGTCCAGTGAGCGGGTTTATGAGCCGTGGCGATACCGGCAGATGGCACTACTGGTTGTGTAACTATTATATACAAACTAGCGACCCGCCCCGGCTTTGGTCTTACTTTTAAGGAAAATATATTTAGTAACAACCCCTAAAAAAGACGCATGTTTCCATAATTTATTTAAAATATTAATATCGAATATTCATTTAAATTAAATTGCTATACGTAGGCTAAGCAGGGTTAGTTAGTTAGGTTTGATTTAACAGTGATATCAAAAAAAAATATTCAAAAGATTGCTGCCGGAATTATGAAAATTCTGAATGACAATTTTGATTCTTCGGAATTATGAATAAGAAATTGCAAATTACACATTTCTGTGTAGATTAGGTAAGTACACATTCGCGTTCAATATTTCCTAAACTGATCTAAATCTTAAAATTTATAACAACATGTAGATAATGTTTTTTATTTAAACTATCTAATGAAACCTCACCCAATGTAAGCAAGCCACATGAAATAAATTACGCATAAATTAATAATTAACGTTATGCGACAGGGTTCTATAGTGGGTCAATAATTAGAGTCCTTGTGGACCGTGGACACACGGACAGACAGACGAACATGGCGAAACTAGAAGGGTTCCTTTGTGCATTGATTTAAATATTTATTAGGTACACAGATTCCTCATATTCAGGACATATTGGATCCCCAAATATGTGAATGCTAGTTCTTAACCAAAATCCGGTAAAGTTTCTACGTGAACAAAGTCGCGGGCGGGTCCCTAGTTACATTTTAATCCTCAAAATGAGTCAGTGGGTAAGGCATATTTTACATATAGCAATTATTACAATATTGACTTTAAGCTTGGGGCAATATGTCGATTTACCGTATCGAGTGAGAAATATTACACCTTATTCGTTTCGTTTTAATTAAACTTTTGATAGCGACGTACGTTCAGTTGGTTGGGGTAAGCTGTTGGCTGTTGGAATAAAAACATCAGAATAAACAATATAAAAGATGATTAACTGTTAGACAGTGGGTATACAAAACAAAGCAATAATGGTAATGTTTTAGTGGTGGTGTGACCTTGCACAGGATCCGTCCGGAACGCTACTACCATTCTATCCATTAACCCACCGCCAAGCAGCAGTGTTCGCATTGCTGTGTTCCAGTGTGGGGATAAGATTACCGGTGAAATTACTAGCATAGAGGCATTCCATCTCAATCCTCAGATTTTCCAAATCCAGAGATTTCCAATATCACTTACCATCAGGTGGCCAGAGCGCTTCCCTTTAAATTGCCATAAAAGAAAAACCGGTAACCCATCATTTCATCGAATTTAATTTCATCCAATGCTCTTTTCTGTTAAAACTATGATATTTTTAGGAAAACTTAAATATTCATTAGGTTTAGGTTTAAAGATCATTTATTCTCATTAAGAATTAACAATTCACATATAATGAGAACTTAAAAACATACATGTTTTAAACTATAAGTATAAAAAAAGAGGGTAATTCTATACATAAAAAGAGGGAATTTATTAAATACGTAGACTAGGTTGGATCAGACTTGTTACCATAAAACAGTAACTCATGCGGCGAGAATTGTCATACAAATGAAATACTTTGGTCGAAAAGTGTTTCGATTAAGTAATAAGTACCGTAAAAGGGGGTAATTGGGGATTAAGGGGTGAGGGGGGACACCTAGAAAGAAGCTTATGTTACTAACGTTATTGTCCTTTTAATTCTTGTTCTTATTTGTACCAAGTTGTGACTTATTTTAGGTTGTGTCCAGTACTCGCCTCATAATTCCTACTCACCCCGTTTTATGGTACCCGGTTATACCACATACTTGTACATTTTATACATGCATAATATTCCCTTATTTTTGGTTCGCTAATGTTTGACCAAATCATCATTTGACAAACGTATCATTTTACAAACTTTCATTACACAAAGAGATACTTCCCGCCGTATTATTTTTAAGCTTTTTGTGTTCGATATTGTAACCTAACCTAACTTATTTAATAAGCTCATTTAACCTATGCAATATGTAATGGTGTAACACGTTTTTGCAAAATGAAAGTTTGTAAAATGATACGTTTGTCAAACGTACTTTTGGTCAAATGAACGGACCCCCTTATTTTTACATGCATAAACGAATGCTATTCCAAATGTAGATTTTATGTATTTGGTCCTTCGTTTTAAAACTCAGACGTAGTTTACAACTGACTGCAACTTTTTACAATACAAGATTTTGTTTTCAACATTCTAGTGGAGACACCAAATTTCCCCAAAGGGTAAGGAAAAGGGCAATGCTCGATGTTTTTCTCTGAGTTCAAATCAGAAATAACGTTGGCTGTTCAAAGGCAACTGTCTCCCTTAAACTAATAGCTAATATAGAGTTTGAAAGTTTTTAAAATCCATCAGAGATGCCTTGGATAATAATGTACCAAAAAAGCGCTGAGAGGGGGTAATATTGGTAATATTTTTAATGATATATAATTTTTAATATTTTTTTTGGTTTGCAATGTAATTTAATACAAGAATTATTTCCTTGAATCAACTTAAGATCAGTCTGTCAGCCTTGGTAATTGAATAATTCTAGCCAAAAGGGGCTTTAAAGCAGTTCCACGGTAATATATTGAAATGTCTCCTAGCCTGAATTAAATATTTCTTAATTTTAAATCGGTTTCCGTTGTAACAGTTCTTTAACACATCTGCATCTGGCTATAGCCTTATGGCATTTGTAAATAGAATCAAAATAATGCTTTATTTCAAGTAACTTACCTCCTCGCGTCTCAGACGGTTGAAATCGGAGCAGCGTTCAATAACTGAGTCGATCAATTGTAACTCGCGAATATGAGCGATTAATGAACGGTCGGGTATCAAAGCTAGTCGATATATCGCTTCGATTCAAGTGGTTATTACATTTTGAGTAAACGCTGCGGATTTAAACGCCTTTTGAAGCCAAAAATGAGCAGGAAAATCAGCGTACTTATAAAAGTGCTCGGCTGTCTCCATTGCTTCCTGTTAGTATAGTTTATTATGAGTGTGAAGCGCTGGCCCTCCAAGTAACTATTAAAACTGTGTTTTAAATATTATTAAAATGATGCTATACATGCTACCGATTTTTTAATTTCACGTGTTGGTTTTCCGAAAGGGGAGAAGAAAAAAGTAAGGATACGCGCAGCGTCATTCTTGTAACACAAGCGCAATGTTGGATAATATATTATTATTGCTGGTGGCTGCACCCCATCATTATTGTTTATATATTTCCTCGTTCCTACATTCAATTGACGTTTTAATTTAGTGCTAAAGCCAACAACATTAAAATTTAGAACGTAAATTGAACATCACAAGACGTATATTTAAGTTAAGAAAATGGTGAGTAAGCTTCACAAATACTATTTAAAAAGAAATCTAGAAAATGTGATTTATAGTTTTGGCAAGTTAAGAAGTCAATTCTGACATCGGTCAATGCAAGAAAATATTCTCCCCTATTCTTTTAGTTAGATGATATAATTTGGACTGAGATGACATCTGTCAAGCAAGATTGATTTGTTGCAAAAACCACAGCTATCGACATGCGACACACATCGCATTTGAATAACCGTAGTTTCGTCTCAAAAAAAAACAGGATGTTCAAACATTCCCTCAAACGATTCTCCCCAGCCAGCACAATCCAACCAAAACAAAACAAAAGCAACTCTATTCCAAAACAATGCAACTACACCTTTCGGTAAACAAAAACGCTCACTCCGGGGAGCAATTTCACCCGCGCTTTTAACCCTTCTACAGAATTATATTTTTTCTCATGCTCTTAGTTTTTTTTAATGATCGCCTGAGAGTTTAATGGGGGCGTCGAAGCGAGAGTGGAATGTTTTGAATGTGCTGAGATTTAGCTAGGTTGTTAAGAACTCGTAAAATGTTGCTTGGGATATAAACGCGTTAAATCTTGCCGTTTTTTAGATAAAGCTATTTAAAAATGCATTTCTTAGTTTTTGCCATATAGCTTTTGCCAGACGACTTGACTTACTGAGAACCGACTAAGGATCTGTCGACCTAATTAAAGGACAAATTCTGGCCGAGTTGTATAATATTTATATATAGTATTTATATATAGTATATGGCTATTGACCAAGTGACAGTGCCAAAATTGTAACACTAACATCTAACAAATTAATAACTGATTATTATTATTATTACTTGTATGTCTTTACCAATCACGGGACTTTGGGAGTCCCGGACCTTTGGAAGGCGTACATAGAGCCGAAGCCACCACGCAGAGGCCCTTTAGACAAGTTTAATTTAGTAAAGTTATTGCACACCAACTGGCGAGTCTCCCTGAGTTCAAACTATAGAAGTATGCTCCCACGGACAACCACCGGTTAGTGTAGACTATTTAAAAATAATGGGAACGTTAATTATGGGTTCTATGATTGAACTGATATGGATTGGTGAACTAGGCTATTGATGAAATTACGGCGCCTGCCTGGCCAATGCTAATTACTTCGGTTGAATTTGCAGGCGGACTCGCCAACTCAATGGAATGGCCCTCCCAAAATAGCTGCATATATGTATACACACGTAGCAGCAGGGAGGCAACAGTTCCAGAGGGGCTAAGGGTGGAGAGGTGCATCTGGACTGTAGACAACCCCTTCGAGCATATAGCTCTTACGGCTCCACTCTGACCGGCCAATAAAGGCAAGCCAGAGGTGAGGGTCTGTTCCTCGTCATTGTACACCTCAGCCGGCTGGCTGACTACGACTAGCCTTTGCCTTCGAATTATCAACGAGATAAAAAATCTTATTTCAATTTCCCTCGGGAACTATTTTATTATTATGTGCTAATTAATGGACTATTTTTCGCTAGATTCCATAAAAATCTGTTCGTGTGTGATTAAGAACCAAATATCCAAAAAACCTTTTGATTTATATTCGACTGTAGATAGGATGTTTTAGAGTAAATACAAATTAATGTTAATGCTTGGCCAGAAAATCTAGGTGATGACATAAAATTTGGAAGACACCATGTGCGGTAATAGAGAAAAAAACCAGATCGGATTTATCGCCCTCGCCCACTCAAATACCTGCGATCTGAAACATTCTTTATTTTACCGCCCTCGGCATTTAACATACTCTTTTGAAATTGCTCCTTGAATCAAGTTTAGTGCGTGTTTTCAACTAAATCTAGAACTAAACGGCTAGTAATGGGTGCCCCCATTAATACGGCAGAGAACAAAGGGGTTAATAGCTGCTAAATACCTTTCTCGTATTTGCAAAAGGTTAATAAACTTTTTGAGTTGCTAAAAACAGTGGTTTTGCCTTTTATTTAAAACTAGATTTTTGTTTGGGTCTCTCCTTTGAGTTTACTTCATATCGGTGTATTGAGTCCATCAAGTTCCGACCCACTACCTTTTATAATTACATACATTGATGCAACAGTGCAGCACCAATTTGACATGGCAGAGCACGCTCTCGTGGATTATAAATACTATAAAAAAGTATCCAATGTGTTTTAGAGCGCTCAAGTTTTTTTATGACAGAGAATACTCTAACGAGCACAGAGGCAATCTGAGACCCATTCTCAAGTTTGCGATGAAAATGCGTTGCCAACCCTGAGGACTAAGATGTAACACCTCTGTGCTAGTAATTTCACCGATGGTCTTATTCCCTACTGGAACTGGCAGTCATTACTGCTTTGAGTTAACAGATAGGATGGTGGCAGAGACAAGGTCCTACCACCACAAAACAACTGACTGTCAATAGAGCCTGTCACCATCAGTGTGAGGCCAGACAGTTTTCATCACCTTAAGCAAGACAAAGGTCAATTTGCGATGCTTATTGCGCCGCGGGATTAAAGTAATGGGCCTGAATACAAAATGGAAGCGGACCAGCGCCGGCAAAGAATAACAACATGGATTATTAAAAACAGAGGAGACAAAATTAGAAGATTCATGTAGGATCAAGCTTTGCGACACACAGACAATAGACTAACATTGTAGTTAAGGAACTTGAAAAACCGGTAATGAGCGTATTGGGCTCGCACACCGAAAGTTATATTTATGCTGTTTTTTATTATTCGTTCCTTTTCTCTAAACATAAATAACATATTGATGTGTAAAAGAATTAACCAAATCTATCACTATAGTTCAAAAGATAGGTGGCCATACGCCATCATACGTTCATCAGCCGCGACTTTTGAGTATGCACGGTCAAAAACTTCAAGTACCCTAGACATGTATCGAACCTCCAAAAGCTCCTCGAAGACGCACCAAGCATGCAACAAGCAAGCGGAGCTGCAACTTAGGTACTACAGATAGTTTGGCTTGCATTACTTTTTCTACTAATAGCATCGAACGAACAGCAGCGGCTAACGGACGCGTCTGATGATTTGTTCATGTGTAGCCTCAGTGTTCTCAATATGAAATCAATATTGCACGCATGTTTAATGACCTTAAAAACGTTTGATGGTCACATACTCGTACATATCTCACGATTATAAAGTCTAAGCCACCAGGCCCTAAATCTAAAAATCTTGCACAAGCATCACTAATTGACCTGGAATATAATTTACCTTTTTAAAATATTACACGCATGTGTAACTTTTCATAGAGCATTTTGCCATAACTGCCGCACTGAGGCTAATAGGCATCATCAAACCAACTCTTCCGTATGCTCCCCTCTACGCCCCATAATCTCTGCCCCCTAAACCGCCTCCGGCGTCCCACGTAGCCCGCGTGAATTGAAGAATAAACGGGATTACGTCCTCGGCTCGCGATTGTTTGCCGCATAATAAACAACTAAATATGGAATTATTAGGAACCGAGGAAATTCACATTGTAACACGTTTTACAATGAGCTCGAAGGTAGTAAAAGTAAATCAAGGCGACGTTGGCGAGATGAGCTTGATGCCTTCATGGAAAGAAGGGAGGGAGGCCTTTGCCCGGCAGCGGGATATAATAGGCTCTTAAATAAAATAATAAATAATATATAATCCTAAAGATGAAGGCCAAGATTTTGTGGTCATGTTTTCATGTGACAGTAAATTCTTATAGTACAGTCTACTACAAAGAGATGTATCCGTTTTTTGACCATTAAACAATGTAATAAGTTGTAAAAGTGGATAATTCTATAGTACGTACAAGTCAGTGATTATATTATTATTATATATTATTATTTCAGTGTCGAAAGTCACAACCTAGTATTTTAAGATTGTTACAAATCAAAGCTTATTTAACCTAGCCTTATCTACACATTAGATATTTAAGAAAATCTGATACGTTTACAGTTTCAGCGACGGAAAAAATATGACTAAATAAATAAACAAAGATATAATGATACTTAATGATAATCTTGCTCTGTTAAACTTATGTTAATAGTGGTCATTTGATGATAAAATAATTAAACAATTCCACCTCAAATAGCACATCTTAAGTTTACTAAACGTAAGATTCCTTACAATGCTGTCTTATCCTTAGACCATCAACAGGTCTAATTAAATTTGACAATTGTTCTAATACATCAACCATCAACCATAATACAAGACCTCCGTAGCATAATCACCACGTTTTAATACTGGCATAAAAGAAACCATTTACCTACACCTCTGGAAATATTATCCCCACAAAAACAAATGAATATACGCTATTCCCCGATCCCGACTGGGGGAACTATCACGATTTTATGACGCCTATTCCAAAGCTCATAACATCGAGACGAATCGATATTTTAAAATTCATACCGCAGGTATATGCTGGATTTATAGTTTCGCATCTGGAATATTATATTTTCTCATTTTATAGTTCAGGGGCATGACGAGTGGGAGAAAATTTCTGATAGTAAAATGGAAGGGATATTTAGTATGACTTTTTCGTGGTTGGATTTTTACTAAATAGCGTATACTTACTGTAGAAATACGTGTCACGACTGAGAAGGCTTCAATGGGTTTTGCGTTATAAGCGACTAAAAGCTTTTATGCTTTCTGAAAATGATCATACAGGAAATTATTACTTTTATGGGATATAGGTTTCGAAAACTCGAACCTGAGCAAGACTCGATGTGCTGTACTATGACGATGAGGTGGTTTTTTTTTGTAAATGGAAAGTAAAATTATAGGTTCAAACGACTACAAACCTTGACTAATAATGTGCATTGCAGCCCGTTGAAGTCACCGACACCGCTTCGTGCGCGCTTCGACGGCTTCTTTGTACCAATGGTGGCGGCACATCAAAGCATGCAAACTATTGGAACGAACGGACTATAACTGCCCTTTCGTGCCCCTGCGTCAGAAAAATTTAACACAATAAGACATTCTAACCCAATCATTTCACGCACACTGCTAATTATTTACTTAACTCTGTTAAAAGAAGACAATTAAAACCATTACCTTGTATTTGGCTTAATTTTTACTGTCTGAAACGTACATGACATTGTTGAAAACATATTTAAATAGTATAATTGGTAAATATTCGAATGGTTACTTGTTTGATTTTTAAATAGTTGCCCTGGCTAACTACACATAAAAATAGTTTCGCGGACATCTAAAACATGTTTGCACACGTCCATAGGTGATCAACGTGTACACGAGATAATAAGGAGCTCGGATTGAGCTCTATCCCACGAAGTTTCTTTTACGAGCGATTTTTATACTCATAATAAAACCCAGCCATAATAAGAGCAACACGTACAAGCGGAATCCATTTTTGTTATGTTATGTTGCACGATAGGGTCTGGCCAAGTTCTCGAAACAAGCAATAGAAGGCTTTTTTTTCAAGAAGGTTAACGGATGCTCAGGCCACCTGATGGTAAGTGAGATCTGTAGACATTTGCATTTGCCATTTGCAAGACTTCAAACACAAGACCGTAATCCTAAGATTGCATACTCGTTGCCAACCCTTAAGACTAAATAAGGATGCCTCTATCTCTGTTGGTAATTTTACCAGTTGTCTTATCGCTTCAGCGGAATATAACAATGTGAATGCTGCTTGGTGGCAGATTACAGGACAACATGGTGATATGGATCTTGACGGACCCTGCAAAAGTTTCTACCACCATTAACTTCCAGGAACTCCACCTTAGCCCTCAGGGTTGGCAACGCATTTGGAGTCTGAGGATTGTAGTCATGAAGATCTCATAGGTCCATGGGTCTCAGATCCCATTTACCATCAGCTGGTCTGTGTGCTCGTGTGTCTTCGCTATGACATAAAGAAATGTCTACTTCAAGAGATCTAGAACTAGTAGTAGGTACAGAAATTGTTTTCCGCCATTCTTTCTTATTTTATTTTGTTTGCATAACAATATTCCTGACGGTACGTAGTTAATTGAGCTAAGGCTGGAATGGTTTCTTTCCAATAACAAACGGAACAAGGGAGTAACAGGATGCGGAGCGGAAGTCGTAATAAATTGAAAAGCCGCGGTGATGGAAATACTGTAATGGCGGGCTTACATCGCCAGCTTTAGTTTTACACCTGGCGCGAAAAAGGAGGGATGTTATATAACGTTATATATCATTTTCAGAAACATATCGTTTTGCAAAACACTTTTTTTTTCCAAGCTGTGAAAATTTCAGGATTTTTATAGAACTAACATTATTTAATGTATAGTGTTCTACAAGATGGTCCTGAAATATATACAGTTACGGAAAAAAAAGTCTTGTAAAATGTTAGTATGTTTGTGTAATGAATCAGTTTGTGAAATGTTGTTTAGCAAGTGATTGGATACCATAACATGCGTGTCTGTGGGTCTGTGTTTCTGTGATTGTGTGTTTGTCTTCTAGTCTGTAGGAGTTGCTGGATACAGAATAATTAAAAGACCTGAGAGAAGATTTAGCCTTGCAGTGGAACACAAATATATTAACAGTCCAAACTTATGTTGTAAGCTCGTCCTGTCCATGCATTTTAACCAATTTCCGTTTCCTGCCCAATGACCTCTATGAAGGACATTTTTGTATGGATAGTTTGAATTTCCGAGCAGAACGTACTAAATCTATTTATTATTATTAGAGACCATTAGCAGGAGGAGTAAAAATATATTAATGAAACTCCGTGTGTCTGTTTGTCTGTCTCTTTATATGTCTATTTGTTAAACTTTCACGGTTAAATTGCTTTTCGATTTCGATGGGTATAAAAATAGCTTGATGTCCGGGAAGGATATTATATGATACGTTACATCCTGGAAAATTTGAGGTTCTGGAGGAATAATGATAAACGACTTCACGCTTTCGACGATAGTTACGATTTTTGAAACTTAGTACATCATAAATTGAAAGACGTCTAAGACATTCTATGTTTTAAATATTGCCGTGAATTCCTTTAAGGTCATGTAAACCTCGCCTAAAGCACCGGGCGATATGGAAAACTAAGGAAAACACGATTTGATTTACTTCTTTAGGAAAACCATACTTACGGCGGAAAGATCCCATATGCAAATGTCCCTAGACAGTTGTAATAACACGGCTTACAAATACTCACAAAATAATACCTTGAAGCGTTCTCGCACCGGTACGGCTTGAGTGCTCGGGCAAATTTGATCGACCTTATTTATAAGCCAATTAGGGCTATCACTGGTAACTCAGTAACTCTATTTACACAAAGCACGTGATTGGTTACGGGCTTTTGCTCACGACTTTATCCGCTTAGAAGTCATTTATTGCCTTTTCCTACAAAACTGTATTTTTTTTATTACTAGCTGTAACTTTCCCATTTCGTGGCCGCACAAGCAACTGGGCTCTGAGATCCAAGGATGAATTGCCAACCCTGAAAACTGATAGGGAATACTTATAGACATCCCTTACAGCACAGAATGATACGATCATACGGGTAAAATGCCATTCAAATAAACCTTTATAGACCAAACGATACGAGTCCTATATCTATCACTTAGACAGATTCAATCAGATACAATTTCATCCTTGATCTGATGCCAAGTTCGGTCATAAAGGGCTTAAGTTAGTAAATGCGTTGACAATTTTAACCTTTCGTTTGAACAAAATAATGCGATTACTGCTGATCGTTTTAATTAACACTTTAATGAATTTTTGTTTATGAAAAAACCTATTTATATATGATATTAGATGCAAAATAGAAATTACCACATAACTTCAGAGAAAACATTATTAAGCATCATCATCATCATCATCATCATCAGCCTATACTAGTCCCATTGTACGCCAAAGAGCAGGATTCGTGGGCACTCTCATCCAGTTCTTGCCAGCCACTTTGCGCAGGTCGTCGCTCCACCTAGTCTGGCATGTTTTTCACCTGTTTGTCTTGTCTTCTTTTTATCTTGTTATTTTTATTTTACTTTGTAATCTGTAAAACTAAGTGTGTGTGGTCGTGGCGTCATTGCGCCGTGACTTCACCAAATGGCCGCAACGGAAGACCAGCGCTGGCTCTGCCAGCATCACGCTGAGTTGCGACCATTTCGTGACAAATTATAATTTTATGTTTTAATTGTTTTGTACTAATTAATGTTTACACGTCACGAATAAATTATTTATTTTCTTATTTCTTTTCTTTTCTTCTTTTCTAGTCTGAGGGCGTCCTGCACTACGTTTGCCAATTCGCGGTCTCCACTCAAGAATACGATAACTCCAGCGATTATCGGTTCTACGGCACAAATGACCGGCCCACTGCCACTTCAAGCTGCTAATTCGATGGGCTACGTCGATGACCTTAGTTTTCTGATAGATCACCTCATTCCGGATCCGATCCTTCAGAGAAACTCCCAACATAGCGCTCTCCATAGCTCGCTGAGCGACTTTAAATTTGTGAACCAGCCCTATCGTAAGTGCCCACGTTTCGGCTCCGTGTGTCATGACAGGTAGGACGCTCTGATTGAGGACTTTCGTCTTCAGGCTCCGTGGGATAAGCAAATTAAGCAAATTAAACATGAGTCAGTTTTTTTTTCTTGCAAATTGAACTTTATAGTACCGCTATCGGTATCGCTGCATTTTTTTTTAACAACATGCGTTAATTAGTTACTTAGTTGTGACATATACTCGTACAACGTATATACATTTCCAACTAGCCACACACTTTTAAACATCCAAACGTGAAGACTTTATATTTAGATTATAATAAAAAGTCATATGAACGCGATTATTATTTTTTACAACAGAAAGAAATACTGGAGCTATTATAATCAGCGCGTACAATCACTGAAACCTATTTACGTAGGTATTTTTTACAGAAATATCATTCTTACAA
The DNA here is from genome assembly GCA_923062465.1 of Acleris sparsana. NCBI lineage: Eukaryota > Metazoa > Arthropoda > Insecta > Lepidoptera > Tortricidae > Acleris > Acleris sparsana. Next base: position 15,851,808 of record OV281303.1, read on the forward strand.
TAATGTTCAGCTTTTCCTTTCAGGTTCCTAAAAAAAAAAATATTTATTATGATAGGCAAAGGCATCAACAGAGTCTAAAGTAATAGGAAACCTGGAGGGAAAAGGTTAACTTCATTATGAGAGAATTTTTTTCTTGGAAATATACCTATAATCAATAAAATATCCATTCCAGAAGATGTTGGTAGAAGGTGTCCAATTACCTGGGTTTATTCCACTCATAGATCTCCGAACTGTGCTTTTAATGGAGGCCTCCATTCACACCGTGACGAATATCTCGTTGTTAATTAAAAATGAGTTCTGACGTTTTTCAACAAAACAAAATCTGATCATGTTCTTTTTGGCTTGACTTCTAGCACAGCTGTTAATCTTATTGTACTGGCTACATTCGCTAGTACTTTATTTTCTTCCTCTCGATCAAATACAATTATTTTAGTCATCAAAAGAGCAAGAATACCGATGCTACCGATGGCAGAGTTGTTAAAGGAGCATATATAGCTCGGAGGTTTGCAGGATGCTCCAGGGAGGTCAAGGTTACCCTGTTTAGAGCTTTCTGTACGTCCTTGTATACCTGTAGCCTCTGGATGCATTATTCGCAACGGACCTATAGGGCCCTTCGAATCCAATATAATAACGCGTTTCGGGTGATTGTGGGACTACCTCGTTTCTGTAGCGCTACCGGGATGTTTGCGGAGGCTCGCGTTGAATGATTTTATGCAACCATGCGCGGGCGCGCTGCATCCCTGGTGCGTCGTGTGCGGGACAGTCCCAATACCATTCTAAGAATGATATATATGATATCCCTGATTCTGCTTTTATGATACACTGTGCGGGATTGCATGCTCCCACCAGCATTATTAAATGGTAATATACATTGTGTTGTGTCTAATGCAGTGCCCCTTAAAAAAATTAAATAATATTTATGTGTCATGTTACATAAAATAAATGATTTGAAATTGAATTTTGAATATTTATTAAGAGCAGTGTCGGTCATTTCGAGTAACAAAGAATTTGTCATCAAATCTTTGAGTGGTGTAACACGACACGACCCGCTCGCAATCGCAAGCTTTGTCATTGTAGATAACAAGGATTTTTGGTGAAAAAGGGTAAGATAAATGGAGGTATATCAGATAAAACTTCAATAGCAAATGCTACCTCATTATCAAGGGGAGAAAATTGAAGCTGCTTTGGCTTTTTAATTTGAGTTAACGCCTATTGGCGTATCAGGGAAGTACTGTGTGTTCTAAAATCCAAGTGAAAAACGGTATAAGTCTAGTGTGCTATGTACATGAAGTAAGTTCTTTTTATTATGAGCTAAGTCAACTTGTATTCATTTTTACTATAACCAAGTAATAAGCACTAAAATTGTTTGCTTTAAATCAATGTTCGTCTACGAATGTTTCTCGACAAGTTTTGTGGTATAAACGCTCCTTTAAAGCTACATTCGGTGTGACGTCGCCCCGCCGAGTGTTTGTAGAGTGTTTGCCAACGTCACAAGCTCGTGTAACAGCTCCTTCAGACTCTCGACGAGTCGAGCGGTGATATCGCGATGTCTGGAGTGTTTTAATTGTGGCCTGCGAGAGAGCGGTTGGTCAATACGAGGAGGTGATTAAGATTATTTTTAAAGGACTTTGAAACAAAATAAAGTAAGATTAAAGATATGTTTTTGATGAATAAACATAATTTGGCAGTAAATATAAAATATTTTTTTCGCATGACACCAGACTTTGTTAGCGGGAGAAACTGGATTATGTGGAATTATCGTAAGCATTCGTTTGAGGGAGGCCTATGTACATAACTACAGCTTAGCAGTGGACGTCTTTCGGCTGAAATAAAGATGATGATGACCTGAGGATACCCACCGTAACTACATCTGTTATCAATTTTAGGGAATTTTGGAAAGGTCTGTAATCGTCAAATGTCAAATAGAAGCCTTATATAAGTAGTCAAAATAAACATATTTTTAACTATCGAAAATTGTATTCATATTTCAAACCAACAAGCTTTTCATCTCATGGTGCCCATAACAACAACGATAGCCTAAAAATCTTATAAGAATCCCTTTAACCATTTCCTGCCGTATCCCGCCATCGCATATTGAACACATAAATCTGCTGACTGTATGTTGAGTAGGTATTTACTTGCCGACGGCCGTCCATACATCACGCGGCCCGACCAATTTCTTGACCGAAAAATTTATAACCTCTTCGTGAATTTATTGGGGGACATTGTTATGTCTTCCGACGCATCACTCACGGGTCTAGGTGCGGGCCTGAGTGATTTTTTTGACCGGTCAAAACAAAAGGTTTGGAGAAAGGCCTGGGAAAAGGTCAGGCTATTTGCGTATTTTTGGAGATATTTTTTTTTGCCCCGACCATTGTCTTTTCATGCTCATTGTTGAAGGAATCGGGTGCTCTTTTAAAAGGGTACTTTTTTTAATGATTATTGACAACTAGAATTAGATTTAAAATTAATTATTTTCATTTAGCTTACTTAGCTATGCATGTATATCGTGCAGAAAGTTGTATTTTTTGAACTAGTGCGTTTTTTTTTCCATTTTTAATGTACTTTGGTCCTAAGCCGTGCATCCAACCAAAGAGTTTGCATGTTTAAATAAAGTACCAGGAGCGCAGAAGTAATTAGAGGGTTCGTAGTACTATTTATTAACGAAGCTAAATTTACGGCTGAAACATCATTCCATGTTAGGGTCTTATATTTTTTAACTCTGTGATTACGACATCAAAGGAAGATGGGTTAATCTAAGTAGAATAACAACTTTGGTGATTAAAGTTTAACCAAATAAATTCAATTTGTCTTCCAACTAGGTAACCAAAGTGTGTGCGACACCTAAACCGAACTAACATACAGAAAAGCAATTCCAATAGTTGTAAATCTACGGATTAAGCCGGTTCACCCTCAAACGAAATGCACTTTTCTTCTCGGCTCAAGTTGTTCGAATTCCGCGGAGGTTTTGTAAATAGTTTTCTCCTTTTTAAAGCGCATTTCCGTTTTCATAGTCCTTTTACGGAGTAATAAAATTTGTTTCAAGCGTTTATTTTTTAATAAAATATTTTAATATAGTGAACAATAAAGACAGTTAAGTCTTTTCTTACGCAGGTATACAAATGTGATGTAGGAAGTTAGACTTTAGCAAGGATAAAAATGATTAAACTGGCTGTATATATTTTTAACGGGACACGAATAATCATAATTTCGTTGGAAATGTTTAAAGCAATTTTTTTACTAATATTAACAATCTCTTAACATTTATATTCTTCGAACGTAAGTGTAACACACTTTCGGGTTAATAAATTTATGCTTTACTAGTGTCTGCACGCGACTTCGCTCGCGTATATTTCGATTATGTTTTTTTCCGGGATGATAAGTAGCATGTGTTAATCCAAGGTGTAAGCTATCTCCATTTCAAATTCCATTCAAATCCGTCCAGGCGTTGCAGCGTAAAGGAGTAACAAACTAACACACACTCGCATAAAAGGAAATTAATGAAGGTTAACTCGTTTATAGATTAGGATTACGTAGGCAGGTATATAAAGTAATCGAGAAATCCTACTAATACATATTATAAATTTATAACCTAACCTAGCTAACCGTCATTGATTAAAAAAAATGTCTCGAAAAAGACGAACCAGCCACTGGATGGAAAGTGAGATCTGTGACCCATACACATTTGGATTCTCAAAACTACCTACAATCCTAAGACTGCAAATCCATTGCCAACCCTGAGTACTAAGGGGATCTAGCACATGCTCCTATCATAACTACTCATCAATTACCTTTTTTTTAAGGTCAGCACCTCTAAACGTAGCTAATGTTGAAGCAACACACACATACACACGCGCACGCGCACACACACGCACACGCACACGCACACGCACACGCACACGCACACGCACACGCACACGCATACGCATACGCACACACACGCACACGTAACGCACACACACACACACACACACACACACACACACACACACACACACACACACACACACACACACACACACACACACACACACACACACACACACACACACACACACACACACACACACACACACAGCTGTACTTTTAGAAGATAAAACGTACAACACGTATATATTTAAGTGTATGAAGATCTTTTCTCACACTCAACGAGCAACAAAGTATTACTTATATACATATTTGGCTAACCCGACGTCCCTACCCCTCTTTATAATGTATACAGTCTAGACCGCGAGACAGAGTCCATTTATAAACTAAGGTTATATTTAACGGGCTGTAGTACGAATGATACGTGAATTTTTCGATAATAATTCACTCGTGAAATACATAGGTCGATTGCAAAGTTTCTACTGCATTCGCTAGGTGCAAGTCATAAGAACCAAAATCACAATGGACAATGTCACAGCAATTGGCTTAGTCCCAAAACTAAGCTCTAGGCTTGTGCTATGGGTATAGACAGCGATATAAATACTTATAGAAAACAACCATGATTGAGGAACAAATATTCGTGCTCATAACACAAAAAAAATATGTTTGTTTATATTATATTAACTTTGCTACTATTCTTAAAATTACACATAGGTTTATATGCAAAAGGTACATGCTTAGTTTTGTAATTTATGGTTATCACTTTTTTTACAATTGTTCTTGCCTAACATGTGTCTCTTACTTGGTCTGCGGTTTTACCTTCTATTGAGCAAGATAAATCATCAGGAAAGTTAAGGTACTTGGGAGAAGACACTTCCACACTCTTTGTCCATATTCATTGTTGCTTTTAGCAACGTCAAATTTCGGAATATTTTGTAAGCTACGTAAGTACTGGGGCCTTGCTTCTTTCTTTAGGTCTTCAATGTTATTGCTATCATCATCATCATCATCATGTCAGCCGAAAGACGTCCGCTGCTGTTATGGTTGTCATTAAAGGTGTTTATAAATGTGGATAAAACATTTATTGCTTCTGACCAGTGTGTAAGTGCGAGAGTGAAAGATGCTTTAAACACCGGCAACCATAACACAAGTTAAAAGCTATGTCCATGCGTTTTCCTTTTCAAGAAAATATATCTCAAAAAGACAGAAATTGCAATGGGTAAGTTTGTATGGAGAAAATTGACATAATTTTTACTTACTAGTACTTTAGAGAATTACATCATTAGTATTACATAACAAAATATGTTTATTTTGAATAAATCTAAATTTACCACTTTTACGAATGGCCGCTCACCTTGAAAATGTATGACTTTTTCAAATGACAACACTTTTACCCAAACACCTTTAAAAAACTAAACGTAACGTACAAACATAGCTCTTTATAATAACTACAACATATTCAAATATCGTGGAAATCACAATCCTTTTAAATCCGCCAGTTATTTGTCGACGAACGTATATTAACACCTTTACTAGAATGGAAAGTGTTGCATATATAACTAAACTTTTTGTCATCTGGTCAGGAGGTTAGAACTAACTTGTGATTTCCCGCTCTAACCTATAACTTACGCCTCCACCAGCATCGACTCTGCGAGTTCTATAGCTCAGTATTAGCATACAAATTGCCCCTACATGCACTAGACTACACTCTTGAGCGAACTTGGCTGATTATAAAACTGCCCAACTTCTGTCGTCATGTCGAAGGCAGCTTGGCCTACTTTTAGAGTTCTGTTATATGGTTTTCGACTATTCTTTTAGACTTAGATAATATACTAATACATCTAAAATCTAAATGCACATATAAAAGAAGAAACTATTCCCTTACCATGAATTTCAATTAAAGTACTCGCTAGCGAGTTGAATGCTCTGTCCCTCAAAGTATTATTACAGTGTGCGAGGGACAGAGCATTCGACTTTCTAGCGACTACGGTAATTGTAAATCATGGTAAGGGTACTAACTGTCATATCAACACAGCCCAAATCGCTGGAGATTCCAAATTTGGCATGTAGGTTCCTTATGAAGTCTAAGGATGCATTTAGAAAGGATTTTCCGAAAATCAACCCCCAACGGGAAGAAGTAGGGGGAGTAGCGGGAAACTAACTGAATGCGTACAAAGTCGCGGGCTTCCTCTAGTATGTAAGCAATAAGACAACAGGGGATTTATTCTACATAGTAAAACCATATTGCTTTTGACACGTTATTTTACTTGTTTTTTTGGTACAAAGACAATACATTATTTTTATAACTCCCATCTGCTTTAAGAAACATCATCATCATCGTTCAACTCAACTTCATCAAAAATCTCCGGAACCCTCCTCCCTCATGCCACAGAGCCAGTTACGGAATCACGTGGTAAAGTCTATCACATAGGAAAAACTGTATTTAATAAGAAATAATAGGTATGTCCTCAACAAAATAATTCCAGACATAACGTAACCACTTACGAACAGGATTCTGGAGTGACGACCTCGTAAGGATCGCGGGAGCGCAGTAGATGCGAAAAGCACAAGACCGGTCTGAGTGGAGAGCCTTGGGTGATGCCTTTGTCCAGCAGTAGACGTCTTTCGGCTGACATGATAATGATTTTGATGACTAACGAACTAACTTTGGCGATAATTACTTATAATTATAAATGCTGGGATCGTATACCAGATGAGACGTTAAAAGCTGCCAATTTCCTGGGAATGAATAATATTATGTAACCGCTAACAGCGTTATCCGTTCTCAACACGACCACCGTCGTATGTCAAATTGTTGGCGCAGCTAATGCTATTAAAGCACAAAACCCAAGAATCTCACGTCGCACAAACGAGTTCCATAACGCGAAACCTAATGAGATATCCACAAAAACATTCCAATCCCAGCTGCAACATAATAATGATCGTTAAACTCTCTCAAAAATCTCCAGAAAACGTGTCGTATGACGAACAACTCCCTCCCTCTCATGTTACAGATCCGTTTGCGAAATCACTCGGTTTGTTAAGGTAAGTATAGACGCGAGATTATGACGTCATCCCAAGTGCTCACTCGCGCGGGGCGGCCCGATAAGGGCGGGACACACTGACGGGAACAATAGACAACGCTTAGGGAATTTTTGCTGGAGGTGTCATGAGATTTTGTTTTAAAATTTAGAGTTTTGGGGCTTTGGGAGCATATGAAATATCAGGGCCTCAGGGGATGATCGGTTTACCCTTGAGTCACCGAAACACATTTCATAGAAGGTTTTACTTCACCAAATTTTCACTTCATCGACAGATTTAACCTAACCTAACCTAAGTTTCAGTTGAAATTAGATTACCATGAAATAATACAAATTGGCCTAGTCCCAAACTAAGCTCTTGTTTTTTGGATATTAGGCAACGATTAACATACTTAAATACTTAAATTAATAGGAAACATCCAAATTGCTAAATTCCAAAAAAAGGATACATCGGTGATTTCAACTGTTTCCACCGCGAACAAACCTTTTGAAGGCACCATTGTACACTAAACGGAGTCCGTACTGGGCCCGCGCCGCACGTAGTGCAAACCCTGCTTATGAGTCAGTTTAGGGCCAGAACAGATAGACAGCTGCATTTGAATTGCGAGTCAGCTGCAAAATGGCAGTTCGAGTGCAGTCGTCGTACGAACGTATTGATGCAGTTATGTCAACTGCATCAGAACTCGTTTTAGTGGTAATAGGACCTTGTACATTTTATCCACTAACCCACCGCCAAGCAGCTGTGTTCGCATTGTTGTGTTCGGGTATGGGGATAAGACAACCGGTGAAATTACAAGCATAGAGGCATTCCATCTTAGTCTTCATTGTTTTGAAGCCTTAGGATTGCAGTTTTGATATTTCAAATGTCTTCGGGTCTCAGATCCCACTTTCCATCAGGAGGCCTGAGTGCTCGAAAACTGCGCTCGAACTGCCATTTTGCAGTCCGTTTGTACCGGCCCTTATTGACGATAAAGTCATTATTTAGTGTAAATTTTTCATGCTCAAGTTTGAAAAAGGAACGAGTGGATTGTCAGTAAAATATCTTTGAGTATGACCACTTTAGCCAAACAGCTCAGCTAATGTGATAGGTCCCTAATCCAGTCTTATGCTTAGTAGCGCGTGAGACAACTTAAACTTGCCAGTTAATGATTCGTTGACAGAACTCGGGCGAATGTTTAAGGGAATCATAACGCTAAACACAAGTGTATCCTGCATGAGTTTAGACTCACCTTTGCCTTTCATATCAAGGGTTTTCTACGAGATATCTTTCGACATTTTACAAATTGAATGAAATGGTGTAATATTTTTCAGGATAACTCTTACTTCACAATGCTTAGAACGGGAAAAGTTTAAAATTTGATAATCAAAGCAACTCAATATTTTCACTGTCAAAATTTTGGTTATAAGCATAGAAAATTCAAAGTACATTCTATAACAAGATATTAAATAATATTTATTTCTAAAAATAAGGCGCGCTGTTGGTTACGAGGTAAAATAGCTACAGTTTATATAATACAGAAAAAAATAATTAAAACATTTGCTCGCCACAGCTTACACCAGCGAGTAGCCACTGCAAATAGATGATGACTGAAATAACTCCATGTGTTAAAGCGCGTCGTTTGTCTCGAGCCCTCTATGGAGTGATCAGTCTTCCCCGCTACGCTGTGGCGAGCCGAGAGATAAGGCAAATGAACAGCTATTACTGTTAGAGATTTATTGTTATATTCATTACACAGATCGATCTTGACCGCTATAAAAACTACTTTCGGGTATAAATGTTACATTTGTTATTACCTACAGGCCAATGGTTTTAATCAGTAACTAATATTATTGTTTGTAGTATATATTTATGCCAATGGCCTATTTTTGACATCGCACAGACGTAAAACCGCAGACGTTAAATACAAGCGCGTCTCCAAGACCATTTTAATGATACCTCGTTCTCCAAAATCGAGCCATCCGTTCAACAGGACAAAGTTCCATACTTACATAATATCTATTTAAATAATTCATCGACATTAAATTAATTAAAATATCTGTTTGAGACCTTTATTCTACATGTATGACATTTTAAATTATTCTTGTTCGTCAGTGTTGGCATTTTTTCTGTAAATCCGAAATATTGACGACGCGCTGGCCTAGTTGGTAGTGACCCTGCCTACGAAGCTAGCGGTCCTGGGTTCAAATCCCGGTAAGGGCAGATATTTGTGTGATAAGCAAGAATATTTGTTTCTGAGTCATGGATGTTTTCTATGTATTTAAGTATATATGTATTTCTCTATATAAGTATTTATATCGTTGTCTAGTACCCATAGCACAAGCCTAGAGCTTAGTTTGGAACTAGGTCAATTGGTGTGACATTGTCCCCTGATATTTATTTATTTATTTATTTATTTACTTCAAAATAATTTTTATCTATTCCTAACCCCCAAAACCAAGAATTTAGTTCGGGACCAGATCAATGTGCATAAGACTAGCCCCTGATATTAATTATTATATAATATAACGCATAAGGCGTTATATTAAATAGTAAAAACTTTGCAAATAATTCAGCTCAACTCAAAACTTCACACCAGTTCCCACATACCACCTCCTAACATTTTAATTCCCCCTACATACTGAGGCGTGCCTGAATTGGCTCAAAGCAAGAGCGGCACGTGTCAAGTGGTATGTCCGACACGGCAATTGACGGACACGAGCCGTGCAATGTCAATGGAAACGTTTAAAGCTTTTTTATACCTTTGGCGTGTGAAATTGGCAGCGGTTGCGTGATATTTGATGTGCAGTTAAACAAGTTTAGTGCAGGTATGGGTTAAAATCTGACATTTGCCCATACAAAATCAAAATGGTTTGAATGGTTTGAATATAAGGTTCGGCCATAAATATTTGGATTTATCCGTTCTATGATTGAACCATGATGGGTACTTTGGATAGGTGTGTAGGTACTTTTTTTTTTCACGGCTTGGGAAGGCAAAACCACAGGGCACCTGGGGTCCGTTTCTCAAAATGTATTAGCGTAATTATATTGGTATTTTGTCTCATTTTTTTTTATTTACGAGTTTATAATACATAATCTACAAAAGACATTCTAATATAGTCTAAAAGGGAGTATATTGGTAGACAAAACTTATTAACATAATAATCCATAACTAATCTCCGTCTGTATTTTATAATCTTTAATAATTAAATGTTATGTTCTTTTTCTTATTCCCTTTCCTAATAAAAATATATCTTTAAATATAAAAGGAAATAATACAATTTAACAAAACAATCAATCGACAGAAGTTCTTTAGTGTTCCTTTTTAATTCATTTCTGCCGAAGTTTCCTTTCTTACATTTGTTAACATTTATATCAATCGCAGATCGGGGAAACCGAGTAATGTCGGGCAGCAGAAGGAACTTGTTTTCCATTTTCCGTCGACTTATTCCGAGTACTTAGCTAAGTTTTAATGAGGGAACTTTAACAATTCGAACAAAAGCAAGCTTTAAAAATCCACATATTCATTTTAATATTGTTGTTTATATAATGTCAATCAATATTATTGGATTCCCGCGAGAACAGAGGGCCCTCTCAAGATGCACTACGCTAAATAGCGTTTCTATTAGTTTCGTTTTTAACAAATCGCGTCACTGGTAGATCACGGGACTTTTCATATCACGTCATCAAACAGTGACGCGATTGGTTTAAAAATGAAATGAATAAAAGATAAAAGATAAAAGATAAAAGATGTTTATTCAGTAAGTAGGCCGCGCGGGCACTTTTACACGTCAAAATCTACCAGCGCTTCGCAAGAGACCACTGCTGAGAAGAAACGCCGCAAGAAACTCAACAGTCAGTCGTTTTTTAAAATAGGTACTACTTATGATATTATACAATTATAAAGCTTAACCTAGCATGAGATAAAACAATGAATTTAACATAAAATAAAAATAAAAATAAAAAACATTCAAGCGTAGCTTGTGCAGGAAAATGTGTCAAAACTAAGAATTTTCATAGGGAGTAATAAGTAGAAGTAATAAAAAAAAAATTATATTAAATATGTATATATTTAAAAAAATATATATATACTTTCCTATGACAGTGCAAGACAACCACCACATACAAAGTTTCGATACATTCTCCTACAGAAACCGTGTCCCCTGGACAATATACAATATTTACATATTTTTATGCCTATTTTATTAGTCAGTTATTTAGGTGTTTAGTTAAGTTTAGGCCAAGCATTTTTATCTGTTAGATAGTCCTCGACCCTATAGTAAGCTTTAGACATCAACGACTTTTTCAAGTAACTTTTAAGTACTGGAAATGGTAACTTTAAAACTGAGTCAGGTAGTTTATTATAGAAAAGAAATAGAAATAGAAACGCTAGTTAGCGTAGTGCCTCTTGGCCGGGCCCTCTGCGCCTCTATTCTAGGAGGTAAAATCCAAATCGTGTTTGACCTGTTATGGTATTGTTTCAACTCGGCTGCATAGGTGTTCCAGACAGCCCCCTGTGCAGAGCATGCATGGCGGCGGAGGAAACCGCAGCCCACGTCATCACGGAATGCCCGGGGGTGGCAACATACCGGGCACGTCATCTCGGAACACCGAGATCGCTACCAGACGCCGTCGGCAACGTCAAGGGTCTGCTAGGCTTCCTGGTAGAACTGGGTTGGCAGGAGTAACACCACCAACCCCTCACGCAAAATAGGCGCAGTTTTCAAGTCGTCGAGTTGCGGAAAAGAGCCCGCTATAACCTATACCTATACCTAACTCGGCTGCATTACTGACAAGTAAATAAGAGCTATCAAAACGTATATAAAACGATAAGTTAAAAACCTAATAGCCTGCATGCTTGTTCGTTTTCCATAATAATACAAAACACTTTAATATTCGTAATGTTAGAACGAATTTTCTTAGTTTCAATTATTGAGCTAGAGAGAGGAAGTTGGACGCAATGTCAAAGTTTATGTAAAATAGATATTTGGAAGTCTGCGTTGCAAGAAATTCATTGTCGTGCCCTTTTTTTATACAATAGAGAATGCTAACGAAAACACAAACTATCTGAATGTAAGTGTCATCATCATCATTATCAGCCGTAAGACGTCCACTGCTGGACAAAGGCCTTCCCCAAGGTTTTCCACAACGATCGGTCCTCTGCTGCTGTCATCCAGCGGTTTCCCGCGACCTTTATCAGATCGTCAGTCCACTGTAAGTGTAATCTCAAAAAAATGCGTTGCCAATCTTAAAAGTATTGTGAAGTGCCGTTAAAATCACGTAGTTGCCAAAAAAAACCATACGAATTTATCTCCGGGCGGAAATGTTTCTCACTCTCTGAATCAAGTTCGATTTGCACGATTTTTGAATATTTCGTAGTAAGTATAAAGAACTTTACTAGGCCTGCACGTTTCTGATTTTTGTTTGTTTTTTTTTCATTTTTGATATATTTTGTGTAAAGGAAAACATACAGACATAGTTTTTCATAATATCTACAACATATTCAAAAATTATAAATGTCGGACGGAGGTTTGAGGGGAGGGAGAGAAATTTATCTTCAAAATCCTGTTAATGATTTAGATGAAATCTATGCTAGTCATTTCACCTGTTGTCTTACCCCCACAATGGAACACAAAAATGCGGACACTACTAGTTCGAGTTCCCCACGGTATGCACCTAAATTTAAAATTTCCGCATCACAATTAAATTCTCCTCCAGAATAACACGGCGTCGAAGCGAGAATGCTTTTGTTTAGTTATTTTTAAACGCGGTTTCGATAAAATTCAATTTTATTTCGCCTCCTCTTTGTCTGGGGAATAATGGTATTTAATGCAGTCGACTGGAAATAGACAAGGCGGTAGTTTTTAGAGTTCCGCGGGAAAACAAAGAAACCTATTAGCTTTATCTCTCTCAACTAATTTCGCTTCGAAGCGTAGAAATCTCTACGAGCTACGGCGTAGCGCCCGTAGCGTTACTTACAACAGTCTGTGAATGTTATTAATTTGTATTGTTTTACAATCCCCAGAAATCTAAGTAATTATCTAAGAAATAAAAAACAGTTCATACCAATTGACCTAGTCCCAAACTAAGCTCTAGGCTTGTACTGTGGGTACTAGACAACGATATAAATACTTATAAGAAAGATAACGATTGACACACTTAGAGAAATAAAAAAAAAACAAGGAAAATATAAAACCCCTAAATTAATATATATTTGTTTTGGTTTATGTGATAAAAAGTGAACTGTACTTTCGGTGCCCGAAAACGCTCGAGATAGATTAGATAAGGAACCGGTTATTGTGTTGCGTCGTATGCGCATAGCAAGTTTCCAGTTGTTGAGAAGGTGCACATTAGCGCGGCACTATCTTTGTTACTCATATTAACCCATCTTTGCCCCCTTATTCAAAAACAAAACACATCTAAAATAATTGTGGGCATATACAGTGTTGATCTTTTTCAAATCAGAAAGCATATAAAAAAGCAATTAAAAACACAGTTCTGGGCATATACGGGTTGAAGAAGTTTGCTTATCTAGATAAATACTTTATTCGTTATGTATTCCGCGAACCAGGTGTACGGAAAAATCTTGCATGGTAAGTTACATGTGTTTAAATTTTTTGTAACTGTTCGCGCCATCTATCGGCTCTTCCACGAGACACCTCGCCGGCTCGCAGATTTACACATAATGACATGTCATGAATCGCGCATGCAAGAGGCACTAACTAATCACATGAGTCGCGCCGCAGACCAATAGCGTGGAATCTTCGGGAAGCTTGGGGCTGCCGAGAAGCCGCCGCCATCGCTCTATTCTTCTCTAACCACCAAACAGACCACACGTCGCGTGTCCTGACTTATAAAACCAACTTTTATTTAAACAACAAAGACCTTTGTAATGGTAAATAAACGGTTGTAAAATCACATTGTTTCTATTCTATGCGCGAACAGTAACTGTTTTTATTTAATAAATAAATAAAATAAAATATAAGTGAGATCTGAGACCCGTAGACATTTTAATTTTTAAGACTGCAATCTTACGATTTCAAATGCGTTGCCAACACTAAGGACTAAGTTGTTTTTTTATGACATAGAGAAGGCAAACGGGCACAGTGGGTTCCTTATGGTAAATGGAAACTGTGACCCATAGACCTTCGCGTTCACAAGACTACAATCCTAAAAAACTATGGGCCTTTATTCTTTAATTAATAAACCTATCTCGATACGTGAAATGTAATCCTCGTATCAAATTAGGCGGTCATTTGGTTCACTAATGTTTGACCAAATCATCATTTGACAAACGTATCATTTTACAATCTTTCATTTAACAATCTTTCATTTAACAAAGAGTTACTTCCCGCCGTATTATTTTTAAGTTTTTTGTGTTCGATATTGTAACCTAACCTAACTTATTTAATAAGCTCATTTAACCTATGCAATATGTAATGGTTTAAGCACAAGCACGTTTTTGCGAAATGAAAGTTTGTAAAATGATACGTTTGCCAAACGTACTTTTGGTCAAATGAACGGACCCCCGGTCATTTGTATGAGGAACTAATCCTGATCCTGATTATGGTCAATAGGTGACTTGAGACCATCTCAAACCCTGAAAAATGGCGGACACACTAAAACATATGTGCAACATAGTCGAACATATGAGTTATTTTTATCAGTTAAATCGGTTTAAATACAATAAAGTGTTATTTTTAAATACTCAGAGGCAAATATTTATACCTAAAACGTTTTAAATAATAGTAATACCTAAATGTTAGGTTTCATTTTGCCGCTAAATAGGTACAATTGCTTTCAAAAATTGTGTGCTTTGTGTTGTGTTTAGGTATGTGAAATTATTGTGGGTGCTAGATAATTAATATTACGTATGGTGATTACGAAAGAGAACAAAATAATAGCCCGATATGTTGGTTTAACAACACATGACGTCGGCGGTAAAACTATATCGTCTTTGACCTGTCATGGTATTGTTTCCAAGTGGACCGCCATCGCTGCCAAGTAAATAAGAGCTGTCAAAACGTTGTCAATACGATCGATAACAGATCGAAGACGATGTGGTTTTTATCGCCTTCAATAGAGGCGCTGTTTGTGTTATATTGTACGGAACTCTTCCACATTGTCTTTTTTCCCTTAAAAGGTTTGTGCACAATATCACCAGAGTTTCCTCAAGGAAAATATAGCTATCGCCATTTTAAAACATTCTAATTGGTCGCTAGCGTTGTTTTGCTGAAAACTTTGCGTTTCTTCGACGTTTTATCTAGTGTAGTTCTCATTGTATTCTCTTATTTAAAAACGAGCGGTAGCGTAACTAAAGGAAAATTAATAGAAAAAAAACTTTCTGGTTTTTCATTGAAAATTATCCATGGTCAAGACATGTACAATTTTATAAAAATTAGTTAAACCGAAAAGACTGACCAACCAAATCCTGCATTTATAATTTATAATAATAAGTATGCGTTATATTTCCTCATAGAAATACCAATAGCTTATTCGTAATATTAATAAAAATAATAATAATACATTTTTAGTGATCATAATACCGCCTATATTATAGCAAATTAAAAAAAATATGACTTTTGTCTAGGGTACACATTATGGAAAATGCTGTTCGATTGTGTCTCAACTAAGTTTTAAATCTGTAACATATCTGAGACAGCAGTGCTCTTTGAAAGTAACTTAAAATAATATTGTATTATTATAAAAACAGATACGTGAATTAATTATGATACTTACCTATATTTCAAAGAATAATGACGTATAGACGCTCATGCCATTATTCGATGCAGTACGTCAAAATCCAACGAAAAGGGTCTAACAAACATCTACGTGTTATTCTAATATTTACCATACCTCTATGTATACAGAGTTCAAATTTGTTAACACATCTGTTGGTGGTTAGTTGAAATTAATTTATACACACAGCGTTAACGAGATCGCATTGTGGACGCTCATTAAAAAAACCCGGCCTTTAAGAAAGCTTCTATAATACGTGTTTTTTTAGCTTTTAAGGTCTCTGGTTACACATATTATAGTAGGTTTGTTTTTGGTTTCATACAAAACTCTGAAATATTTGCTATTAATACAATCAGCTAACCGCTGATTGTATTAATAGGGTGTTGTTAATATTCTATGGTAAATTCCTATTTCTTATTCCTGCCTTTTTTTTGTGTGTACCAAAAGATTATTTTGTGCGATTTATTGTCAATTTTAGGTAATTTTTTGCGAACCTAATAAAAAAGAATACGATTATATTCTCAGATATAATTTATTTTGAACATCGATTATTTATTATAATTTACCAACACACAAACAAAATCGTTCATTGTTAATTACAGTAAAAATAAATTGCAGTAAATATTCTGTAGAAAAAAATCTCAAATCTTTATTCATTTTGTCTTCAAAAAGTAGCTTATATTTAATCTTAAACTAACCAACAAATTCCATTTAAAAATAGAAACGTCAAAAATGTACAGCAAATATCACTCGAAAAATGTTGCATTCGCGAAAAGGTGGAGAAATTGACACGCCACTCGGAGAGGCAAAAATTAATCACCCTCGTTAGCCGGCGGGGTGTATTATACGCCCAAATTGACTTATATCCGCGCCGGTACAAGATTAGCTAGGGTTGTCGACTGGGATGCCGGATTAAAGATAAAAATGTCGGCAATAAGGCTACAGTGCCGATGCGTCTTTCTTTTACTAAAGAACATTTTATTTTTACAAGACCGAATTTAACGATTTCCAATAAAAAAAGATGCCTCAGTAAGGCAGCGTTGTTCAAGTCGATGTACTCGTATGTATACATTTACGGTTTACATGTTTGTGGTTTATTATTCTAGTAACTTAACTCTACATAATCACATTTTTGATGCCAAAATACATGGATAGCGAAACTAAATAAATATAACACTTGACAAAGCATGTAGATCGTATTGATATTGAAACTTTGTTCATCACTACCAGATGTATGAAATTACATATAATTTCATCCATCCGGTAACACCAGACCCGGATTTTTCAAAAAAACATTCTGTGAGTTTAAGCGCAAAACTTGTGTTCTCTAGCTTCAGTGGTTTAGTACCTTGTCACTTTAATCGCTGTGACAATTCATATATGGTGGATTAAACATGGCATTAAATAGACAAGGTATGAAGGTACTAAAGTGTACACATATTTATGAACTTGATTATTCGTTCATATCTAAGAAATTTTCTTCGTCTGAATAAGTTTCGGTAGGTTGTAGTTACACCGAAGTAAAATTAATCTTAATAGATTTGTCAAAATAAAAAGTACTCTGTCTGGGTTTAATCTTTTTATTCCAAATTTCCAAATTATTTAACATGTTTGAATATAGCATAGAATTTGATTTGTCTCAATAAAATCCTTCCACGTTCATTTTTATCCGTAATTTCTTTATATTTATTACGCATAACCGTTGTAAAATTATAAATCCGATAGTGTGTGTGTTAGTTTGTTACTTCTTCGCGTTGCAACGGCTGAAAAAAAACTTGTATTTTGCATTGTGCTTGGATTTGGATGAAATTTGGAATAGACTTCCCGAGGCGAGTGAATAACGATACTCAAAATCCTTCGTAACATGGGATTTCCGAATAACTAATTGAACGCGAACGAAATCGCGGGCAGAAGCTAGCCTTTAATATTTTGAACAACAACGAATTTATTTTTAATTTCATATTAAATACTCATGTTTAATTAAAAAAAACATCGGAGTCAACCCTGCCAGAGCTGGCGGGCAATTGGCGGCCATTTTCGAGCCGTTTCTAACCGTTCGGACTGTATGCAAATCCGGTCCGACGGCGGCGGAAGGGTTTTGTTTTTACCGAAGGACATCGTTCTGACCGGGATTACATTCCGCTTTGAATCTCAGTTGTGTACGGGGTTTTGTAGGGTTATTCTTTTGGGCAACTCACTGGTGGATTCGTCGATGAAGTTACACTGGTTTACCCGTCAGCGCGTGTAAGTGCAAATTAATTTTTGAGGTAGGTAACTCCTCAGACTACTTGATGAGAGGATAAGTGGGATTCCTAAGACTCATAGACATTTCATTTCTAAAAATACAATCGTTAGACTGCAATCCTAAGACTGCACATAAACATGGAATACCCCGACTCACTGAATATATGTCTTTTATACTTTTTATATTTTATAGTATAATTTTATTTATGCTGTCAATCTTACAGATCCTTCTTGACATGTGTAACACCTCGAAAAAACTATTTTGATGATATGCACGTTTTTTCTAAGCCTTACAAGCAGTAGCATAATTATGATTTCCTTATTCAACAATAAGTTTAAAATGACTGATATTGTGTTTGGACATAAAGATACCAGTCGAACATGTAATGCAAAGCTACATCTATATTATATTATAAAAGGCAAACCTGACTCACCGACTTATATATCAACGCACAGCCAAAACCACTGCACCGAGAAACTTGAAATTTATTACAGGAGTTCCTTTCATGATATTTGTAAGCAGAAAGAAAGGATTTTTGGAAATCCACCCCCTAAGGGTTAAAATAGGGGGAGTAGCGGGATACTAATTTTACGCGTGCAAAGTCGCGGGCGTCCTCTAGTTTTAGTATATACAGGGTGTGCTCCGCCATTATAATAAAGACTCCTAATACGTCATTCTCTCAAAAGCGAACACCCTCTAATTAAGGTCGTATGGAAGTAGAACTCGGACAATTTGCTACGTTAATTCACTAAGCGGTACTGAATGCAACGCACAGAGCTCGACCTCGGAATAAATAATAGTACATGTACAGGCAGACGTTTTAAAGTAACTATGTAATGTAGAAAAAATATATATTAAGGGTCAGTACCTTATTTTCTGAGCTGATATAATAATATCTTTGACAAACCGGTTGGTTTTCACGAAACCTGACTTAAAACCACCGTTTAAAAATAGTTTTGCTTGAAAATAAATGTCCGTACAAACAAACAATTGTTTTACAGAACTTTTTGCTCATTTTGCTTTTTGATTTTCGCTACTACATTTTCTACAGGTAGTTACCAAAATTAGGTAAACTCTTATGTATTTATTTTAGTTTTTATTACTATACTCAATCAACTACTAACCATAACTGGTTGGTTCTAAGTATTGTGGTAAAAGACTGGCTAATATAACTTAGTTTAAGGATAAATCAGAATTTCGCCTTATTAAGTTTTGAGCTCAATAATATTATTCACAGGATGTCTTAAAACTCAGCGTTAATATTAAAATCATAAGAAATCCCACTGTATATCGGACGTGATTATAATAAACATTTCAACACGTCAATTTGTTAGTGACTTATTAATAGACTCTTAAAAAACTCATTTCGATCCTTTGGCTAAAAGTATCTATCATTTGCAATTCCAAAATGGATAAAGGATTAAGTTCACCAGCACAAAATATCAACGCTAGAATTAAATCATTGTTTCTAAGTCACTTTGACTTTTAATTTATGCTATCCTGTGTTAGTAGCGTTCCAATGACAACAAAAACTTATTCAGAAAGTCCACGTTTAAGTAAAAAATATATTATTTACGACGTGAACGCGGACAAGGGGAACTAGATAATGCACATATTACGTACACTTACGTTTGATCAAGGTTCGCTCTAGAAACATGAATACAATATTTCCCTACGGAGGAACTAAGCAGCGGCCAGCAAAACCAGACCGCTGCCATCCTGAACTCTGCTCATTTCATAAGGTGCTCAGAGTAAACGTAGAGCTCTAGCTACACTGGTACCATGATCTTCCATAAGCTTTGAAAGATGATAGGAGTGTATGTATAAATAGAATGGGTTTGCAAAGGCCGTTCCGTAAAAAAATATTTGGTCGTGACGTTGAGGAAAAATAATTTAATTACGCTTGTATGTCTCAGCTTATCATTTGGAACCAAACATTTTTGCATTTCATGATGATATTTTTATAAAAGCCCTTTAAAGTATTGTAGATTGTTAATGAATAAAACTTGCTCAATAAATTGATGTTTAAATAATTATGATACCCCCCCATCACTTACCACCACCATATTTTATGGTGGTCTTGATTTTCATCGTTTTATTTCTTCCCACACATAAATTTCCATAATTATGTTGATAAGCGAAGCGCTATTAAGTTTCTGTTTTATAATGTATTTTTGCTATAGTGTACGTTAAAGTTATGTATCGATAAACACTTTCAACCGTTGGCGGTGAATTCTATTTGAAAACGAAATAGATCACCCTGTACGCGAGGTCCAATTTACACTTGACCTAGCCGCGAAAAAATACTGCCTGTATAAAATGGAATCGACACGAATATTTTGATGACTCCGTTTTTTAACGGTAGGTTTATGTGGAAATGCATAAATCGCAAACGCAAACAAAAAGGAGATAAAACCATTTAAAAAATGCAGTTTATATAGATTGGCAACAGAGAAAAAAACAATCAGCTATTGGATAAAAAAATGTTAATTGGCCACATGTGGGCTCTTTTACACGTCGGTAATATAGAGTAAATCTACTAGCTACATACGGATTCATTCATGGGGCAAAAAAAAGTAAATATATGGTGATAATTTTTATTATTCGTGAAAGAACATGAATTTTAACGGCAATTAATTAGTGAATATGTGTAAAAAAAATCCTGCTATACATTTTTAAAGTAAGCAAGAATTAAGTACCTGCCTTGTAAATTTTATAGATTTCAAATTGCATCATATTGTTAACCTTGACAGCAACATGGCTGTGGCATCTCTGATAACCGCTGGATAAACGTAAACTCATAACGAAACGAATATTCGAGCTCATCACGCAAATATTTGTCTATACCAGAAGTCGAACCTTGGACCTCTAGCTTCGTAGGCAGGGTTATTACCACTAGGCTAACCTCTCAAGCCATATATTTTTGTTGAAAACACACTGTATATTCGCAATGCCTTTTCTATAGCCGGAGCTAATGTGACGTCAGAACTCATGTGCTGACCGAACAAGTTAGAACTATCGTGCAAACAGACAACTTAGCACGGCTGCTAGAGCGGGACGGTATTAAAAAATCGGTTTCGGCGGAAACCGAATTATTTCAATGAAAATTGTAGTATTTCCCATAAATCCATCTTCTTAGTAAACATTAAATTTTCCGGGATAGAAAGTAGCTTACGTGCTATTCCTGGCTATAATCTATCTCTGTGCCAAGTTTTATCCAGATCCGTGTAGCCGTTCTAGCTTGATTGAGTAACAAACATCTAATCTTTCGCATTTATAAAAATAGAGAGTAGTAAGATGGTATTGATAATTATATTCATTTAAGTAATTACAACCAGTAACGAGACTGGTATCGAGGCACCGCATTTGCAACGGGATTTCCAGAGTTGGCAACGCATTATAGTCTTGCGATTGGACAATTGAAGACTTTACGCGCTATATAAATATAGATAAATTAAAGTAGGGAAAAAATATAATTTGTTTCTTTATCATCATCATCATTTCAGCCCACATCCACCCACTGCAGGGTAAAGGCCTCTTCATTTCCACGCCATTTTTCCCGGTCTCGTGCTAACGCCATCCATCCTTTCCCAACTGTCTGCCAAATGTCATCAGACCAACGAGCTGGTGGCCTGCCCACTGATCTGTGACCTAATCTCGGCCACCACTCTGTTAGCGCCCTCGACCATCTACCATCGTTTCGCCTAGCCAAGTGTCCCGCCCACCTCCACTTCAGTTGCGTTATTCTTTGGTTTTCGTTTCTTTATAGATTGATAATATCGGTTTCGGCGGAAACCGAATTATTTCAATGAAAATTTTAGTATTTCGCATAAATCCATCTTCTTAGTAAACATTAAATTTTCCGGGATAGAAAGTAGCTTACGTGCTATTCCTGGCTATAATCTATCTCTGTGCCAAGTTTTATCCAGATCCGTGTAGCCGTTCTAGCGTGATTGAGTAACAAACATCTAATCTTTCGCATTTATAAAAATAGAGAGTAGTAAGATGGTATTGATGGGGTTAATACGATAATTATATTCATTTAAGTAATTACAACCAATAACGAGACTGGTATCGAGGCACCGCATTTGCAACGGGATTTCCAGGGTTTGGAACGCATTATAGTCTTGCGATTGGACAATTGAAGACTTTACGCGCTATATAAATATAGATAAATTAAAGTAGTGAAAAAATATAATTTGTTTCTTTATAGATTGATAATGGAACTAACAACATTTTCATAATCTTCAAAAATTATAAACTTAAATATCAATATCAAGTACCTCACATAAATTGACCTAGTCCTAAACTTAACTGTCTACTAATTAGTACAGGATGCTTCCAATCCAGACAAAACGAAATCGGTTTCGGCGAAATAATCCCACCCGCTAGTTTCGGCTTCCAGCCTACACCCATATTCGGCGAAGGCAACATCAAAGTCTCGTTTAACAAAACTGTTACGAACAAACGGCTACAGTTAAAACGTTTTGTTAAAAGTTGCGGTATGAATTCGTGTTCAGCTCCAGTTTTGGCCGCTGTGTTACACAGTAACTGCTCTGTTTGAATACAATGTATCGTTCAACTTTTGAATTTGATAAAAAATATGCAAATTCAATACGGACTATACAATATAATGTCAATTACATTTAAATTGCCTATCGTTAAAAATGTCTGAAATTTAAGAAATTTAAAATATATACAGGATGTAACAAAACCGTCATTTAGTATAATAATCCTTTCACTGGCCACTAATTCGATTAAAAAACTTTGTACGCAGAAAATCGTTTTTAATAACCTTAATGCACAAACAAGGCCTTCGGCACGCTATGAAGTTGATAATTACAAAAAAAATAGCAACAAACAACGGAAAAATATTACTCTCTTCCTTCAGCAGTCAGATAAAAGGAAGACCAAGTAAAAATATCGGGATACAAATATGGAATAACCTACATAAGCTACGTCTACGCAAAAAAATATTAGATGTATCGATGGCGGTGTGCATTTTTACTGAAAATATTTCTGCACATGACAGCTCTATGGAATCAGCCTGCGTCGGTATTTCCGGACCACTACGACTTAGAGATCTTCAAGAGACGGAATAACACTTGTCTCAAGAGTTGGCAACGCATCTCCAGTTCTTTTCCTGGTTGCTGGTGTTCATGGGCAGCGGTGACCATTATTCATCAGGTATCTGAATCATGTGCCTTCCGAATAACAAGGCGCAATAACTATTTCACTTCCTTCCGTTATACCACGCTTTGCCAATATGTCTGCTTCCTCGTTACCTCTCAACCCAATATATATATATATATATATATATATATATATATAAAAATAAAAAATAAAAATAGAGTTGGACTTGCACAAAAAGGGTTAAAATCGAGCACTTTTTACCCACCTGTCGAAGAAGGAGCGTAATGTTTTGACCTGTATGTATGCATGTATATGTATGTATGTATAGTTCTTTGTTCCCATGTAAATTCTGACCAGATGCCCCGATTTCTACAAGCGAGATGTCGTTAGATTTCTCTTAGCGTCACGGATGTCAATAGGCACTTTTTTTTAATGTGACGAAAAAAGATGTATATTATAGTACCTAACTAACATTATATTGACGACATTATTTAAATAGCAGTTGGGTTTTTTTAAAGCTTGAATTTTTTTATTTTTTTTGCTTGAATTGTTATAATATTAAAATCCCTTGTTTGCTACCCACACACAATTATTTTGAACTTTTTTGTTGTTGTATGAACAATAACAATTTACTGTGTAAAAATATCCAACTATTACTGTTCAAAAGATAAAGCCCTTTGACAGACGGCTGGAGAACGGTGTCTCAGTAATGGGATTCCCACAGAAAATTGATGTGTACAAAAAAGACATTTTAATTTTATTATCGTTCATAAAAAACGTGTGTAAGAACCATTAAAAATAACCAAAACCAAAGTACAGCGTCATCCATTTTGGAAATCGGTTAAAAGGCAAACAGACGGGGATCGGGCGGACATATAAACAGCCCCGGCTTTGTCATGCAAATGGCCCTCGAGCTGAGAATTTTAGCGTGACGCACAGTATATGTTGAGTAACAGTATGACTTGGAGGAATAGAACTAAGGGTAACTAAAGGTCATCG
This sequence comes from Acleris sparsana, assembly GCA_923062465.1. Classification (NCBI taxonomy): domain Eukaryota; kingdom Metazoa; phylum Arthropoda; class Insecta; order Lepidoptera; family Tortricidae; genus Acleris; species Acleris sparsana. The sequence continues at coordinate 15,875,809 of OV281303.1, forward strand.
CTGTTGATTTCGCTACTGCAATTCTTCTCCTGTTGCAGGTCTCCATGGGCAGATGATCACTTCACGTCAAGTGATCTGCTTGTTTGCCACATTAAGCATAAAAAATAGTAGCTTTAATGCTGCTGTATGTATGCCTAAGACATCATAGCTCTTAATTAAATTTTGTTTTTGTGGTACTTAAACTTTCGAGCTTGTTTGATTAATTGAAGAGAGTAATATTTGTTTCTGGACTAAACTCGTTTTAACTATTTTTGTTTTGTTTTGAGGAGTTTTAAGTTATCTTTTCATTTTTTTCAGTTAACCTGCTGCCAAGCAGTATTGTCCGCATCGTTGTTTCGGTGTGAGTATAAAGCCACTGGAAAATGACAAACATAAGTGAATTTCATTTTAGTATTTAGTGTTAGCAACGCTTTTGTAGTATTAGGTTTGCAATCTAGATTGCAACTTGCAAATGATCTTAGATCCCACCTCCCATCCCCTGGGGGCCGGGACGTTCGTTGCCTTTTTTTTTTTTTTTTTTTTTTTAATTTATTGTTTGAAAGGACCTTTATACAATGTACATATCGGCCCTATTAAATCGAGTATTGTTTTAACATACACTATTTGAAAAAAAAACAAATAAACATAACATAATACAAAACTTACACTAAAAAACTACGAGTTTCTACAAATATCAGCTAAACTATACACCTCTAATGCTAAATCGGACGTGGGGTTCGCAAGAATGCCTACAAAAGCACCAGTGTCATATGGGCTGAGATTCGCTGCCGCTAACAACGACTCCCTTTGAGCGCGATTCCGGCTACACTCCATCAGTAAGTGCTGCACATCTTCTATAGTGCCACATGTGTCGCAATTGGGAGAGTTATTTTTTTTCATAAGAAAACCAAACTTATTGAGTGGAATGTGTCCGGCCCGCAGCCTATGCGCCATTACAATAACTTTACGCCTAAAGTCTATATTTTGAAACCAGGGTACACGAGGAGGCTCGCTCTGGATACATTTATACCATATTCCTTTCTCTCTAGACCTTTCATCAAAATATTCCTTCCATAATCTGTAACATTCGTTTTTATAAATACTTGTAACTTCCGAATAACAAGGCGCAATAACTATTTCACTTCCTTCCGTTATACCACGCTTTGCCAATATGTCTGCTTCCTCGTTACCTCTCAACCCAATGTGTGATGGAACCCATTGAAATCGCAAACATACATTATTTCGATTCAAAATGATAACCTTTTCCAAAATGCTATAGACCATCGGTACCCCCCTTTCACCCCGAACACACCGTTTAATATGCTGCAACGCACTTTTACTATCTGTACAAATTACCACTTTCTGAATGCCCCTGTTAAGTACATATAACAATGCGTTAAAGATTGCAACTAATTCAACCGACATTATGCAAATATTACCCAAAACTTTAAACATGTTAACCTCCTGGATACAGGAAGGGTAAACCGGATCATAGAAAGCAGCTCCCTTCCCTAATGAACTCTTAGAGCCATCAGTGTATAAAAAATACCAACCAAAATATTTATCATGCAATTCTTCAAGAATATTTAACTTGAGACAACTAGATTCATAATTACTTTTAGATTTCTTAACACAGTCTAAATTAGAAACCACCAAGTTGTCAATATCAATGTTGGACAGCCAAGTAGTTAACCCAAACATCTGGAGTCGCTCCGATGAAAAAACATTTTCATTTATAACATTCGTGGCGACGACCAAAAGGGGTGCTTTCTTCTTAAGCCAATATCGGTTTTGACTGAGCAACCTTAAATCATCCAGAAGTAAATTCGTAACATTACTTGACACTGACAGAGCCTTTAAGCGATACTTGATGGCCAGAAATCTCCTTCTAACAAACAGCGGTGGGATGCACATTTCACTCTCCATGACGTGAATCGGAGTAGTTCTAATAAAGCCACCAGCAATCCTCAACGCCTGATTTTGAACTTTATCTAATTTACATATGTTAGATTTAGCACTATTATCATATAAAAAACATGCATAATCCAGCCTGCTTCTGATTAAGGCAATGTAAATTCTACGCAAATGCTTTGGATGCAGACCCCATGATGTACCCGCTAATACTTTTAATACATTGAGATTCCTTTGTACTTTAACCAAAATTTCATTAATATGCTTACTCCAACGAAGAGACCGATCGAGCCAAAGACCCAAGTATTTATAAGAATCCACGGGCGCAAGTGAAATGTTATTTATTTTCAAGTTCACCTGATGTCGTTTATGCCCTCTACTAAAAATACAATACTTCGATTTCTGTTCAGACAAATTTAAACCCAGGGTATCCAATATCGCAACAAAAGAATTTAAAGCTAATTGAATTTGATCATTACTTTGCAAAATGTTCTTACAACTTTTGTATAAAATAAAATCATCAGCATATTGGCAAATTTGTACATTGTTTATATCATGGCATAATTTACTGGTGACTATATTAAAAAACAGAGGTGATATAGGATCTCCTTGTGCCAAACCCTTACTGGCATACCTTATCATTGCACTATTAGTATCAATTTCACCTTTGATTATAAGAATCCTATTACTAAGAAAATTCCAAAAATAATTGCAAATACTCTTACCAACCCCTAACTCATCTAAAATATAAACCAATTTATCAACTAAAACATTGTTATACGCACCTTCAATATCTAAAAAACAAGCAACTGTGGACATTTTTTTACTAAAACCCGCTTGAATATGAGAGACGACTCGAGTCAAACAGTCCAGTGACGACTGGCCTCTCCTAAAGCCAGAGGTACACGGAGCCAAAATATTTTTTGATTCCGTGTACCACTCAAGTCGTTTGACTAACAAAATATGAAGCGTTTTACATAGACAAGATATTAATGAAATAGGTCTTATCTTTGGGACGGCGTTGGGATTACTATCTGGCTTAGGTATCGGAACCACTTTTATCTCTCGCCATTGAAAAGGCACACAACCAGTTCTTAAAATATGATTATATAAAGCCAAAAGATATTGCTTGCCTTTCTCCGGCAGATGATAAATCATAGAATAAGTAATTTCATCATCACCCGGCGAAGTGTCTTTCTTTTTTAAGCAATTTTTCAACTCCTGCATAGAAAAGTTAGCTTCTAATAATATATTACTAGAAACGCATTCAGGCGCCCGCGGAAGAACAAAGTCAGGAGCCAAACTATTGAGCATCTTAAGTTTCTCCTCATCTGAAAAGTTATAGCGGGTTTTCTTGAAGCCTTTAATCCATCTCATCCTTTGCCACATCTCCGAAGCGGATGTTGACTCGTCAACACTACTACAAAAACGTTGCCAACTATCTGTCTTAGCGCGTAATATTGCCTTTTTTGCATCAGCCGATTTCTGTTCTAAAGTAGTTAAATTTTGTGGGGTAGGGTTTCTCCTAAATATAGTCAATGCTAAACGACGACATGCTACCAACTCGGATAAAGAGGAATTCCAATAAGGTTTAGGTTTAAAATTATTGTTCGGATAGGGGCATGATTTCACCATAGGAATACTAGCTTCTGCCGCTAAATTAAGCTGCCTAATAAAGTTGTTGTATAAATCTTGAACAGTAAAATCACCCTCTGGATAGCATAATTTGTTCTCTAAATGTTCACGGTATACGTCCCAACATGCCAGTTTATAATTTCGTTTTTTATACATTAACGCCTGCTCTTGGTAATTAATTCTTAATTTAATTATTAAATGATCACTGCCCAAATTTTCACTAATAACATTCCATGCAAAATGAACCGCCACGTCAGAGGAGACAAAAGAGACATCTGGTGAAGTTTGTTGAAGTATACCGTTCACCGATTTGACTCTTGTTGCCTGTCCATTATTAATTGACACATATCCTGCCTCTAATGCGGCATCAAAAACCTGGGAGCCTCGTACATCGCTTCTATACGACCAATTTGTATGGTGAGCGTTAAAATCTCCGGCTACCAAACTATTTTTCGAAAAGGTTGAAAAAATAAAATCCCAATCTGATTGCGTAGTCCTAACATTCGGTGAACAGTATACTAACAGGACATTTTGTAAAACAGAACAGTTCAGCAATTTAATACAAACACATTCTATGCCTGAATTCGGTACATGAACTGCATGCAGTTGTACTCTTATAGACTTATGAACAATCAAGCATACCCCACCATATGAGTCATCCCGATCCTTTCTAAAGATGTTATACCCACTGATACTTAAATGCGACTCTGGCTCTAACCAAGTTTCTGATACTAAAGCTAAGTGTACATTTTCCTGGGCTAATAAAAGATCAAACTCTACCAATTTAGGTCTTAAGCTTTGGGAATTCCATTGAACTAAATTCAAAACGTAATTTTTTAACCTACTAGCCATTAATAAATGAAGTTATAAGTTTCAGTATACTGCCGTGTCTGGCCGAACTCACGTATCTTTGAAAGAGCTGTTTTGAGATAAACGGGTTTGAAAGTTTTTAAAAGAAACGTTTCATATCTCGCAAAATTATTTAAGGATATTTTTTATTTTATTTTTCATTTGCAGTAAATATAATCCCACACGAGAAGAGATAAAAAGAAATACAACTTTGCAATCGATAATTTTATTATAGCTATTTTTAATTATGGGAGTTGTAAAATTTCATACATTGTTGGTAACGCGACCTGCTGTATCTATAAATACACGAGAGTGGCGGGTACAGGCGCTACCCAAGTGATTGCGCTTAGGAGATACCGATCTAATGTATGTGGATTTTAATGTATGGGTTCTCTGTCAGTATTTCTGTATATTTCAGTATATTTCTTTATTATACTTAATTATTTATCAGGCTTACTTGATATGCGTTCGGGGATAAAGTTATAAAGGGTTTTAGTCAAGTATGATACTTCAAACGTCACTATAAATAGTATAAATACCCTTTAAACTCCATCAGCGAAGATAATATTTAAACACGGCATAACCATAACCATAAGTATAGTTACAATTACAATTTTTATCATTCTATCCATCCATACTAATCCATACTAATGTTATAAATGTAAATGTATGTATCTGTTTGTTTGGTATAAATAATAAAAAATAAATAATACTGCTATGTCTGGTACCAATTCTCTATCGGTAGGTATTTAGTTGCCTCACGGAACCCTAAAATTGATAGGTAATTAAAGTTTTAAACTTACCGTGTTTGTTTGCAGTCTAATAAACTCCTCTTCGTTATTTTGATGAGTTTCTTGGTTATTCTGTACTGTTTCCCGATAACAACTTGCACCTATTTCACGATAGCAACTTGCGGCATCACGAATCCTTAATTTGCTGTTATCTAGCACTGTATTTTGCTTCGAAAGCTCTAAAATACCGTGTCTCCTTAAACCACTCATTTTTTATAATTTGTCATTAACATAAGGTTAATTTCAACTATTTTTATGAATAAAAGTACCTACGGGAGCACGTAATTAAGCGTGCCCGAGAAAGCGATTGAATGATCCCGACAGGTTCATACTAGATTGGTAACGCCGAAGTCAGGTACCTATGAAGAGATACGGTATACACGCGTTACTCGGCCGGTTCACTCTTGTTGCGCTGTTCTCAGGTAACTTAAGATACAGTACGGACCTGTGACCAACTATGTGAAAATACATAGTTACAGTAGTTTTCATGGTGTATTATCTTGGAAAATAATAAGAAAATTGTAAAAACAATTATTGTAGTATATAGATGGCAGTATTTAGAACCGAATCAGCCTGGTTACGCGTAACTGCTGTAACTCAAGATACGTGAGATCGGCCAGACACGGCAGTATATCACCGCCCTTAAATAATTCTACAACAAAAGATATAACTTGCTCAACTAAACAACTCAACACCGATTTTACTTTACATTCTAAACTAACTGAAGAAAACCAGATATTTTTGAGTTTTTGAAAAACCGCGCCAAACCTCTTTGCGCTCTTTTTCAGTTTCTCCTCATCCTCCGATTCCGTCCATCGAGTATTCACGTCTGCAGTCGTGTCATGTGGAGTCTCTTGTAAATCTGTTATATCGGTTTTCCTTTGTTTTCCGTTCTTATCCTTTTTCTTCCGTGGCTTAAGAGTCTGACTATCCATCGAAGAAGACAGGGGAACGAAGGGAGGGTACAAACCAGCACTTGGTGTTTTTTCCTTCACATTAATTGTTTCTGTGACTTTGTGGTCCCTTGAAATAAGCGCATCTCTATATGAAGTAATTCTCTCACTATTATTGTTCTCAATTACTCTATTTGCTTCTTTATATTGAGGCACCTGTTTCGTTGTCTTTAGCAGAATTAGCTCCGAAGCTTTTTTGAAAGTACAACAATGTTCACTCATTAATTTTCTCAATTCTTTCTCTTTTTTAAAAACCGGACATATCTTATCAAGAGCCATATGGGCTCCTTTGCAATTAATGCAACGGTAAGTTGTGGTTTCACAGTTCGCGTGCTCTTTTCCACATTTTGGGCAGATAGCTTTCTTAAAAGGACATGCTCGAACTCTGTGCCCAAATTTCCAGCAGCCCGAACATTGCGTAACCGGAAAAACATAAGGACGTACTTCAAATCTGCACCCGAACGCATGAATAAAAGCGGGTAAGTTGGTCCCTTTAAACCGCAATCGAATTGTCTCGCTCTTAACCCATTGGCCTTCCGCGCTCAACCGGTTCAAACGGTGAACGGATAAAACATCTTGCGATACTTTAAATTCTTTTAACAGCTCGTCGTCTTCCACGTCCACGTCAACATCTTTAATTAATCCATAGCAACAACTTACATGATCGGTCCATTGGGACTTGATATCGTCATTGTTAAATTTCACGGAAAGTAAAAGCTTTTCTGCCTGAGCGCTATCGCTGAAATTAATGTCTACCTTGTAGGCATTCTTAAATTTAATCCTTAAGATACCTCCTATATCTTCAGCTCTCAATAATTTTGCCAAAGCAATCTGCTTTGGTACCGGCTTCCGCGATGAAATCGAAACTACAAAATGATCTCCGGGGACCTCATAGCAAACCAGCCCTGTGCCTGAGCCTGCAACAACCCGCGAGCGCTTGGGTCTCTTACCAACTGTGATGAAACTATCATCTGACTGGCAGCTCTCTTCACTAACTCCTCGAGCACGTTTCTCCGTGGCCCGGCGAACGTCGGACGAAGCGTCGTCTTCCATAGGAGCGCCCGCGAAGTTTGGCCCCGTAAAGCCCACCATGCTTGCACTGTCCCAAGCAAACTCCTCCCCGACTCGCTGCCCGCACTGAAAATCCGTGTCTGACAATATCTCACCTTCATCAATACATGATTCACGTGACCCCCTACTCTTTTCACTCATAATATTACAGGTTTAATGACGCAAAAATAATATAAATATGATTTTATTTGCGCTAAATAAAATTTTCAACCGTCGTGCTTGACAGCTGTCCGATGTCATGTTGCCTTTTTCATGTCATAAAATGGTGGTGCCTACACTAAATGTGGAAGGTTAGTTAGGGATAGATGAGATTAAAACTCATAAGCACACGTCACGGTTGGGATTTGTGGAAGGTAATGTCTGATTCGATTGTCGTCTATTGACTAATACAGTCGGACAAATGAGTGAAAGAAAAAGAATTTTACCAATCATAATTTGAATGCAAAGTGGGTATTTCGAGAAATAAATGAATACTGGGTAGCTACCAACGTTTATAAAAGCAGTTTTCATTGCAATAAATTCTTATGTTTTTGTAAATCTAAAATCTAGAGAAAGTAGTTAAAAGAAGTTTAATTAATACCCATGTCTTTTAACCCTTTAAATTGAAATTCTAAACGCCATAATGATTGGTGAAAATAAACTCGAAAGTTAAAAATCAACTTAAGAGCCTACTGTTAAGTATGGTCTACTGTGTGTACCGAGATAGCTGAAAAAGGCGCTCTTCACACGACGCGCGCGGAATATTTAGCAGTCCTGTTTAAAATATCTGTCTTAACGTTGTCAGGGACTTCGCTATGGAAATCACTTACTCTTAAATATCCCCCTTGTGTGATGTCGCCTTATATTATAGCGTCCCATTTTAAGAGCTTTAAATTCAATCTGTTTTCTTATTCACCAGGAATATAATAATTAAAAACTTTGATCGACTTCCAAATTTTTACGAGAATTAGCATTTTAGTAAAAAGCCAATAAAAACTCATCAAACTGGTTACAAACAAAGAATTAATAATTAACTTAGTAAAAACTCAAAGTTCAGCCTTATCAAAAAGATCTCTTCCTCTCGTGTCGCGTGTTGACAGCACCGTACGACGGTCAAGAAGGGGCCACCATTGCGTCACTGTTTATTCGACAATAAACACTAGAGAAAGCCCTTCCTCAAGGAAAACAACCGGGAATGTGACCGCTATTCATGCATCCCAACATCAATGTGTACTCCCTAGCGAGGCGGGGAACCAAATGTCAAAATCATTCTAAAAAATAACTCATAAAATACTATCAAAGCAAAAAAAATGCAGAGTGACTGGGGGGGTAGTTTGGCGGTGACGAGGGTTAAAAGGGGGAGAGAGAGGTCTAGTTGTCCTTGATCTCCTGCTCGGCCTCCTCTTCGAACTCGGCGTCCTCGTCAGCGATGGCCTCCTGGTACTGCTGGTACTCCGACACCAGGTCGTTCAAATTATCTGGTTTGAGTTTAGTAGTAGAGTTAGACACTTGAGTTTAAGTTTGAAACGGATGAACCGATTTCATTGCGGTAAACACGCTTAGTTTAGCTGGTGTAGTTGTTAGCTTGGTTACATGACAATTGGTGCTGGTGTTTTGGAGTTATCAGCTCTAGACCTGGATTCTAGACGGTAAAAACCAACGTTTTTGACAGGTTGTCGTATTGTTAACGTTATGATAGCACTTATTTACTTGACAGTAATGTAGCATTATTGTTGAGCATTGTAGAATTGTGGCCCAGTAATGGTGACCAATTTTAAAACAATACTAACACGTTAAAGACAATTATGGTTATTACCGCCTAGAATAGAGGCTCAAGGGCCGTAGCTAAGGTGCAAACGCTCCTATTTTTTTTTTCTATCACTCTTAATTAGGCTTGGTACTTTTGGGTGCATACCGTGGTACTTGAATCCACGGAGTCGTCATAATGTTTAAATATTTATTCGAAGACAAAGTGAAAGTCTTAAAATAAAATGTTATACTATCGTTCTCAATACACAAAAGAGTTTCTGATCAATCTAGAACTCTTTTAACCCTGCAAAATGAAGACAAAATAATAAAGATCCATTCTTACAACTGTTTTAACGATAAACCATTTAAAATAGTAATTGATAATGATTATGACACACTTATTCCAAAAGCCAGTACCTCGTTAGACATTTAAAAGTAAAGTTTAGAAGTTACGAGTAATGTTAGACAACTGAAAAATGTATTTTTGTTTTTCTCACTTACACAGAGTAGGGTAGGCAGAACTACAGAATTGCCAACAACTCTAAAAAATTGTTGATAATTCCGTAAAAAACAGTATTAGTTTAGTTTGTTTACTAACAACAGTAGCGTGTTTTTTCATGTATATTTTTGTGTTAAATGTGTAATAGGTATGTGCCTTGACTTTGTGTTCGAAAAATTAATTTTATAATGATGACTCTATGGATTCTAGAACCACGGTATGCACCCAAAAGTCTCAAGCATGGTATGACGGTTGAACATGTAGATTATCGCTACATACGACAGTCACCCATACATTTTGATTGATAGAAAAGAAAAACGTCTTGGCTATCGCCTCTGGTGTTCATTATGTTAATGTAATCTTAAACGTGAGCGTTTAAGATTTGACGAATAAACTATACTTACTTTTATGTTATATTTTTATCATTAATACCACTTCTAAAGCCGTTATAAATTGCGAAGCAAAATCTCAGTTCCCTGACTGTAAACAAAAAGGAAAGAAGGTGAATTAATTCTGAACGCGGCCTTTGACGAGACCTTCAGCCATTTCTTATGGAAAATTAACGCTTTCAGGTGAAAATTGCTCGCTGAATTTAATCACGGACGTTTAGAGAGGGTAACGAAGTCGTCGTGGGATCGTGACGGTGTCGCGGCGCGATTCGTGTGAAGCAAATGAGATTAAATCAAGATGAAGTTTATGTTGCATTTAAAAATTAAAATAAATAAATATGTTTCAGGGAAAAATCTCGCACTACGAGTATATGCTCTAGGCTTGTACTATGGCTACTAGACAACGATATTAATACTTATAAGGTCAAGCGGGGCTATTACGTCAAGTGGCATTAACTCCCGAGTTCGTATCGAAGAGTAAAGAGAGTTAATGAAGTAGAGAAAAAAGAGTATTTTAATAGATGTAACTGTTCGATACGAACTTTAAAACGGGAGATAAAGTCACTCGACGTTTCCCCACTTTATAGAGAAATGAATACTAAAATACAGACTTAGAGACAAATGGTGTAATGGGGATAATGTCGAATAGTTTGAGTCCTTATTTGAGTCCTAAGCTAAGCTTTAGGCTTATACTATGAATACAGAGAAAACATCTAAAACTCAACAAATCCAAAAATATTTTTCCTAATCGGGAATCGAACCAGTCACTTTAAACTTCACTATTCATCGACACATACTTTTAAATACGTTTGTACAGTGAATAGAATTGAAGTAATTAAATAGAAAAAAATTAATGCAAAATGAAGGCTACTTAAATCAAAAAGCTGATACATCTTAACAGCCAAACTGATTGTCATTCTCTTGCTACGAACTACTCCAATAAAACTAGAACTATAAAAAAAACGCAAATGTATCAGTCCATTCGTTTACGAGTAACGAAACAACAGACAGACGTACAGATACACAGATACTCAGGTGCACAGTTATAAATGGCAAATTCCTTACAGTTTGGATTTTGCAGAATTGTCCAAAAGACAAGCGGTAGAAAATTACTTAATATCTCGTTTTTTTACTTTGATTTTACAATAAACTAGCCCTAGCAGTTTCGCCTCCGCTGCAAATTTCTGACTTTCCTGGTGGATTTTTCAATTATTTTGTCATACAAACCTTATCTTGACGAATAAAACAAAACAATAACTATCCAATTTGGTTCAGTCAAATTATGGCGCATACATACATACAACACAAAACGCAACTCACAATGTATCCACTTATGGCGGCCATTTTGTCATTTTCTTTTTTAAAACCGTGACAAAATGAAAATTAAACAAGGGTTACCCTGAAAGCTGTGATATGATATTCTCGGCACGCGTGTATGGCACAGATAAAACTAAACAAACAATACCTAACTTCGCAGACAAGGGAAAGAACCACCCTTTTAGATAGTAGTTGGTTCACGGGAGGAGCGGGAGGCGGAGCGGACAGCGGCGCGGTGAACTTTACTTCAATTTGCATACTTTTAAATCTACATTTAAATTACATTAAGTTTTATATTTATAACACAAATGAAGTGGATGAACAAACAATAAGTAATTACATTAAATAAGTGGTTGGAAACGGGTAGGGAGGTATTTGTAATAACCAAACTATTCCCATATTTATTAAGCGGGAGTAAGATAGGAAAATATACGGGGTGTAAGGGACAGTCTGCCAAAAACTGAATCTGTAATTTTGTTCGGAAACTTCACTTAGTATTATTTATAAAGTTAGCTCTTATTAAAATTTATAAAGCACGTAGAGCAGTTTTTTCATACTTACACATAGTAAAACGGATCTGAAAATTGACAAATAAGAAAGGACTTTCTCAGGACTGGTTTTAATTTTAACTCTCAACAAATACTTTATTAAATTACTTATACATTTTATGGTCTCTTACACCCTATTTATTTTTGACAACCGATATCTGCACCCGAATTATGGTCACTTTTATCGAGGTGGATAAATCCGTCCATCATTCTCGCACTAACATAGTAGTCAGAAAGTAACAGTTGTCTATAAACACGATCATAATAAACCCGCTGAACGTATGTCACCATCTCTTACTAAATAGTGAATGTGTAAAAGACCGAATTAACAATTTTCCTACGTTTCTTAGTTAGTTTTAAAAAACCATCGAATTATCGGAAAACACCAAATCCTCACCTTAATAGAGTAGTATGTTATAACATCAGTAAAACAACACGCCATCTGTTGCTGAGGCGCAGAACTGTTATCGTGTCTACTGGGGTACTGAGGAAACTTGAATATGGAACAAGATTATTTCGAATTATGACTGTTAGGCTTTGAAAATGATCTTGAATGAGATGCTAGGCTCAAGACACGTCAGTTATAACAGTTTTCTATGAATTGACGTTTACTTGGACAAGTCTGGACACGGGCGTCTCACTCAAGTTATTAGTAAAAGTATAGTATACCAATCAAAGCAAGAAATACTTGTCGAGCAGGCGTTCTAATGAAATATTAGTTTTAGCAAATAATTAATGTATTTTATTAGCAATTCATATACTGAAATAAATGTAAACTGACATGTTATGTAATTTAACCAATAAATAATTTGAATTTGAAATTGAATTTGAGTACGGCCCGTTAGTAGTTATTAAAATACTCGTTTTTTATTATTTTTATTATTTCAAGTAATAAAATTAAAAGATTTTTCATCTAAATATAATTCTAAGACATTTAATAAACGTTTCACCTTTTAATTGACTTCTATCAATTCAAAATTCTCGTAGGTTTTTCATAATCATTCTTATTTTTCATTGATTACAAAATTAATCACAAAAATAAACGACCTTAAAGACAACTCAAAGACTAAATATGCATTTTCACCAGACAATTTTATTTTCGAAATTTTCATTGAAACCGACGGACTTTGGAATCATAAAGTAAAGAATACGAGTATTATGTTAGTATATTTCAATAATGCTAATATACACAATTTAATAACTTCGGCTGAAACTCTGATCCCTAAAGACCGACAAACTTTTAATATCGATTATAATCCTCCAGGGGAGTTTAATGACAAAATGGTAGCCAGGGAGTAATTAGGGTTAGTGGTGAAAGATTGATTCATGATTCAGTTCAAATTTCAACACCGACGAAAATACTTTATCATCAACAAGGCTTATAAAATTTTATTATTCACTTTCAGATGAATAATGAATATTGTGAATTTGTTTTTCAAAAATGATTTCCAAAAACACAGTGACAAGTTTTAAAAATTTGATATATTTGGAGTGTTTCATTTGCATCAACCGTGCTTACTTGATAGACAACAACAGAATTAGAAGCATCTGCAACTTCATTTACGTCTTCATTATTTCCTCTATCATTTGTTACACTTTCTACGACTTTTCTCATGATTCTAATATTGATTTCAACATATTGACTTTTCAAGCTGTTTTCGCTGTTGAATTAACAGGATTATCGGTTGCTGCTCTATGTTTAAGGAAACAATATAAAGCCTTGCAAAAACTTGATGAGAAATTTGGTTTAGATGTTGATTATGTTAAAGTTTTAAAGAGAAAAGCTGATGTTGCTACTATAACTGCAGTAGCATCTATGATTCTTGATATTTCTGGAATGATCCTTTTGACAGCAAAACGTAGCTCGATGATAGTCATATGTCTTGGAACAGCAGCACATGATGCTGAATTGGCTTTTATATCCTTGTTTATCAACGTTGTAAATATAAGATTGGAGAAGTCTATCACAGAAAGTCCTAGATATGGTTGTACGGCGTACAGGCATATTTTGATTGCTGCTTCATATTTTAATGAAGGATTTCAGTTAAGCGCAAGTTCCTTTGTTTCTGTTTATGTTATTACATGAACAGATCTATTATGTAATTAGTTTGGTAAGTTTATTTTTATTGAATAAATCATTGCAGGTATTTCTCATTATGCTTGTGACCTTACTAACCAGTATTATTTATGGATTTGTCGTCGTCCTATTGGATTCGGATATGGTATGTTTTTTTTTAACAATGTGTTTAATTTATTATTTTAGTCACATTAAGTAATCCCACTCCACGCTTTTTAAGGGTCTTGTACCCAAAGGGTACCAACGGGATCCCGTTACTACGTCTCCTATGTCCGTCCGTCCGTCAGACCTCCTCACAAACCATAATGGGTAGACAGTTGAATTTCATACAAAACCAGCTCGAACATGCTCGATCTTAATTATGTACAAAACCTTTTGTATGCGACTTTGACTCACATTTGGCTGGATTTAGTTGTCTTTATGCATGTAATTTTTTCCAATATTTTTCTTCTCATTAAACATTTTAAAATACATCACATACATAATCAAATCTGAAAAATAAAATTCTACACACCGAAAAGAAAATACAACCAGCTTTTACATCCCTTAACAATATGGTAACTTTTCAAAAGTCATAACCCGCTCGGTAACATTCCAGGCAGCTCTCACGGTGAGTTTCCTGGCATGGCGCGAGTTCAAGTCGCTCTACTCCCTGTGGGCGGTGTGCCTCGCCGCACACCGAACCGAGGGTATCTGCCGACAACTAGCTTGGCATTTGACTTCCAAATTAGTTTTAGAACCGAAAATAGCAAACTGTGAGTGTGTACCTTTATTATGTATTTTTTATTGATTATTATTTCTAAGTCAGTTCCTTTGTAAAAAAACAAGTTCTTTTGATTTTATTGAATAGTTTAAATATCTTTAGTATAACCTCACAATAATACAAAAGCATTTAGATTCAATTCAATTACAAAATGTATGTAATTGTTTATTGTACGAAACACAGAAAATTAAATACAATATTTACAGAACAATTTCTAATTCGAAAAAAACTTAAAACGTTATTTTTTTATTAGTTATTTTATGGACGTTGTTCGTTTTTTCCGTCGGAGTTTTAGATAAAAACCCTTAAACATTGACCGTTTCTTTTTGTGGGAGGGCTCTATTCTTAGCTCTTCATTACTTAACAGTAATGGCTGATAACATACCAAAAGCAATACGGTTTTACAGAGAAGAATGAAGCCTCAGATATGTGTTTCCCTTCTCCGTGTTTGAATAATAAACGCACCCACAACAATAAACAAAAGATCCAACAACACTGTTGTGGAATATCATTACGATATAATCAGAAGGTGTTTCGTTGAATACACATAATATACACAATATTGCAGACTTAGTTAATTATATTTTTATACTGTTCATTATATTTTAAACCTTTATTAATTTGAAAGATATATAGAAACCGCACGAGTGCGCAAGGTATAACTCATTTGTGTCGGTTCAATATTTTTTTCAAATTATCATTTGGCAAACTATATCATTATAAAATCTTTAATTTCGCGAATATTGTTCTATATTTAAGTAACTAACCTGACCTAACCTTACCTTACCTTGCTTAATTAATATCATAACATATTTAATAAGCTCATGTAAGTTATTTAATATGGCTTAATATGGTTTGAGCACAAACACATTTACGTAAGAACTTGTTTTTGGTCAAATGAACGAACCCCATTTGTGTCACTAGGACTTTACTAGTATAGCTGAAACTCACAAGTATTTATATATTTTATGCTAGAGCAAGTTATTTGTTTCCCAGCTAATTCAAAATCCTTCACTGTCTTGAAACGTTGGCACGGCAGCGTGATGGCATTGCAGCCCCGCTTCACTGCAGGACAGGGCATTGCACTCAACTTGAACATACCACTTGTGATAGTGGACGTTAGCATCAACTACCTGTTGCTCGTGATACAGGTAATAATATTTTTAATAATAAATGACAATCTTTATCGAAGAAACAGACGAACGAAAAGAACAGTGAAGTGTATGTTGTTCTTTTACGTTTGCTTGCTTCAGTATTCAATATTTAATAGTGGAGCAAGATTGAAATTTACTTCTATAGTTTTCAAAAAAATAACAAAGGAGATCGGCGAACATCCATAGAGTCTTGGGCCCAACCGTTACACTAATGATTTTTAGGCTGTATTGTAGATCACTATGTAGGATATTTACAGGATAAAAATTATGGGCCTGGTCTTTGGAAAAGCAGAGATATGGACGGTTCTCCATATGAACCAAAGTAAGTAGTTAAAAAAGACTTCGATGAATAACTTCTGATAAGTTATATTTAAAAAAGCATCAAATATTCATGGTATAGATGTTAAGCATATGCAACATGATATTATTATAAGAACATGAATAAAAATTCCAAGGGCTACAATATGGTTCAGTATGCATTTGGTCTGTGAAACAATGGATAGCGTAGAAGGCAGAAGGAGGAGGGATATTTTATTTTTATATAGGTTCTAAACTAAAATAAAACAATACTTACACTGTTTTCATTTATTCATCATCTTCATCATCATAAATAATTAATATATCATCTAGGAATTGTGCAGGTGGTACTAAACCTTCCTGATACCTCGCCCAGCTATGCCACTGACATTTATAATTATTATGTTATGGAGGGTACTTCTACCCTCAATTTTTTTTTATGTCCTACTACGGCGTATTAAGGTAAACAGAAATCAACAATGTTATTTATTATTGTTATATTTTAAATCCCATAGAAAAAAAGTCTGATACTTCACAAAGAGTAGTTAAAAAATACATCATTAATTATTGTTTTAGTTAGATTCATGTAACGGCTAGGCCCACTTTCGCCTATCTCCTTTGCAATTTATAATGCTTATTGAAACCTTTTGAAACTTTAGGACGAATTATTAACTTTATAATAGTAGTAATTTTATAAACTTCACCGAACTATGAAGCTTTCAAGGAAGAAATTTCATGTTATCCTTATTTTTGGCTGATCTTATCTAATTTGGACAATTTTCTTGCAGTTCTATATGGCCTATCAATGAAGATTTTTTGAAAGAATTCAAGACCAACGCGCAAATAAAACTGTTTAAAACATTTAAAAATACCACTTTATGTTCAACCAGGTTGTTTTTTTTTGTAAGACTAACCAGCCTTTAATGATGTCGAGAGTGTATGTTTGTATATTCGGAAGCAATTTAATTAAAAATATTATGCGTCTTGTATTAAGTTGAATGAGTTCACATAGTTCCATTTCTTTTTATTCCTTTCAAGCCGTATATTATTACTACTTCGTAGATACGTTAAATTGTAAATGACGAGGTTGTGACGTAAATTTAACGTAATTTGTGTTACACAATCATTTTAAGAACCTATCATTTACTTTAGTTTTAAATAGCGCGAAGCATGCAACAGTGTAATCAATTGATAATTGAAGGATCGTTCAATTAGTTAAATTGTTTTGTTCAATTAGTTAAGTCAGCTTTACTAGAGTTAATTTCAGAGTTGTACTGATTCAGTAGTCAATTCGTGAGTTTTTACCGGTTTGCGTTTATGAGTTTGACTTGTATATATGTCCGACTCAATGTCCGGTCGTAACTACTAAAAAAATTAATAAATTATACTTGGTTAGATTCTCCTTAATCACTAGGGTGTCATAGGCTATATTAAATTACATAAATGTGAAATTGGCGAAATTAAAAAATAAATACATGATAAATTAAGTAACATTACTTTGACGACGAACAGCAGTTGGGTTTTTTAAAGTTGGCTTTTCGTTAGATTTTTTTATTCAGTTTAGATGAGACATTGACAGTTTAAACTAACTTAAATATTTATATAAGTTTTTTAGATAATATGGACACAGTAAAACTTTCAAAAATATGTAAACACGAGTCTGCTGCAAGAGAATAAGGGTGTGAGTACCTATATATATTTCTGAAACCTTGTTAATGTATATATTATATTTATGGACGTGACTGTATATTATTTCAATACTACATATTTTTTAAACATATATTTTCAGATATATCCTTGAACTAAATGATCATGGTTTTTATAGCAATAGGATTTTAGATGTTTGGTAAAACTATACTGTCTTATTTGTACACTTTTTACATCAAGTGTCCTCATAGTCGACTAAAAATGGAGTGTTCAACTCGGATGTAAGTCACCATTTCTTTCACATACGAAGAAATATAAAATAAATATCAGGGGACAATGTCACACCAATTGACCTAGTCCCACACTAAGCTCTAGGCTTGTGCTATGGGTACTAGAAAACGATATAAATACTTATATAGAGAAATATATAATTAAATACACAGAAAACATCCATGACTCAGAAACATATTCGTGCTCATCACACAAATATCTTCCCTTACCGGGATTTGAACCCAGGACCGCTAGCTTCGTAGGCAGGGTCACTACCAACTAGGCCAGCGCCGTCAAAGGACATCGTACATCGTCGTTTAGTAGTTTCGCGAGCGCCAATATGTCTATAGGTGCCTTCCATCCCTTGTTTAACAATCTTCTATTTACCTATTTTTCTTTCACAAACTCCTTCCACAGTTCTAAACAAATCACACATAATTTAATATTCATGCTCCTTAAAACCTAGACGGTCTCTCCAACAAAAACCAACGATATTGAGATGTCATCATAAGCATCCGTATCTCTTGCCCTCTGCTCGAGGATCATTTGGGGCGTTATTCATCAAGACATATTATGGTGGCATGGAGGGCGTCATTTGTCTTGTCACCCTGTCCGATGACAGCGTGGAAGTGACAATAGGGGTGACAGGGCAGGAGGAATATAATAAGGAAAAGTTGAATTTAGGAGTAGGCTGCTGGAGTGTTTTAATAATCACGCCTGTAATAGACAGCTTGGGGATAATGTTTGGTACTTTACAGGGCAGATACTTACGTTATTTTGTAATTTTAAAGATTTTGTGAAATGTTATTATTATATTGCTATAATTATTATTGTGTTTCATTTGCATTGATGACTTTCCGGGTCTGGGGTAGTACCAATGGAATACTGAAGGTCATTGCTGGAAGGATGGACTCTTCCATCCTAAAGGCCTGAATGGGCATTATTATTAATTTGAATTAAAATTTTGAATTTTGAATTTTGAATAAAGTAAAATGAAACAAAATTGAGTCCAAGAAAAATAAAATAAAATTTAATTGTTTAATTGTTTTTACAGTGAAATAAAATATATTCTTAAACTAAACATAAAAAATTGTTAAAATAAATAAGGACGATGTATATATTATTTAACTACGTGTTGTGGTGTGAAAACTTCTAATTTAGGGCATAAGTTTAGTTGTTACTAACAAAATATGGATTTTAATTATATGATAATAAATTAATTTAATTTAATTTAAAAATGTCACCTATAAATTAACTTATATGAAAAGTCGGTTAATATGATGTTGGTCTAGTTGGTAGTGAGCTTGCCTGCGTAGCTACCTGACGCGGGTTTGAATCCCCGTATGGGCAAATATTTGTGTTGACCGCGAGTATTTGCTTTTGAATCTTGGATGTTTTCTATGTATTTAAATATATTTTTCTCTATACCCATAGTACAATCTACAAGGTGGGATATTTTCCCCTGATTTGTTTGTTTGTTTATATTATGTATAGTACTCGCCTTTGTACCATACAATATCTTATAAATGTCTATACTTTGTCGTTTTTATACACATAACGATAAAAGGTAATTGAGCCATCTGATGGTAAGCGATCATCGCTGCCTATAAACGTCAATAATGCCAGGGAGTTGCTGCTTTTAAAGGAAGCGAATACTCTTTAAGCTGCTTTTAAAGGATGAAAGATAGTGCTGAGGAAACTCCAAGCAGGGCAATTCTCTACTTTAATTGGGCTATTCCCAGGGAAAAATAATCCCAATGGTCTACACAGCGGACAACTGGGAATAATATTTCCCAGCTGTGCTGCGTTTTTAATTTGACTCAACTGTGTTAGTTTTTAATAATGTAATTAAGTAGATATTAAACTAAGACTCAATTCAGGCTAGCTAGGAATAATTTAGAGGGTGCGGACAATTGGGAAATATTATTCCCAGGTGTCCACACTGTAGACAACTGGGTTTTTTTCCCATGGTACACAGAGTGGACAAAGGGGTATGGACAACTGGGAAATATTATTCCCAGGTGTCCACACTGTAGACAACTGAGGTTTTTTTCCCATGGTCCACAGAGTAGACAAAGGAGTATGGACAACTGGAAAATATTATTCCCAGGTGTCCACACTGTAGACAACTGGGTTTTTTTTCCCATGGTCCACAGAGTGGACAAAGGGGTATGGACAACTGGGAATAGTCCGTTTAATTATTGAGCTCACACACTTTCACACAAAACAATAGGGTTCTGCTTTTCATCTAATAAATAAGACGTCTTGAGTTTAAGTCATTGTTGACACCTAATACGTAAAGCTAAAGTGTTTCCGGGAAAATTGCGACGCAGACAACTGTAATCTTTCTCCCTCTTATATTATTCAAAGCGTCTTTCCTCTGTTGTAGCCTTAGTTTGACAACTAAATTCTGCGAGAAAACTTTTTCGTACAATTATAATAGCTTCTGAAATGGGTAGGTTGATAACTGTTCTATTATGCATTGTTTTGTCTTTTTGTGACCATTTAAACTTAAAGGTGTAAAAACTTCGATCGATATTGTATAGAATGTTGGGAAAATATGGTATCTTTGGTTGGAAACCATTTTGTTACAATATTGGTTAGAATTTGTCGACAATTCATTAGAATGACAATTGATGACGCAGTCTAGCCTTGTTGGTATAATGACTAATGCAGATATTTCCATGGATTTAAAAAGTGGTTGAATTCACTTTTTTTTTTGAATTTAGCAAATATTTTTTTTTATTATGTTTTTGTAAGACAGAACTTTCTTGTTTAAAAAATACATAATTTTATTTTTTATTGCCTGAATTGTAATTTTAAAAGTAATTTCATTTGCAGTTGTTATCCATTCAAACCTATCAAAAAGCGTAATATTCCTAAGATGGGCGGTCATTAGGTAAAAAAAAAAAAAAAAGATGTTTATTCAGTAATTAGGCCGCACGGGCACTTTTACACGTCAAAATCTACCAGCGCTTCGCAAGAGACCACTGCTGAGAAGAAACGCCGCAAGAAACTCAACAGTCAGTCGGTACTTTATTAAAACAGTCCATCAATAATTTTTCAAACTTAATCAAACTCTTCCAAGTCAAAAATTAGTTTTGTACACAACGACAATTTTATTTAATAAGTTTAACTTAAAAAGTTTTTAATATCAAGTCATCCATCATCCCACTAATTAAATCAGAATGAGAAAAGCATTTTCAAATTTATTTAAATCAAAGTTCGTTAAAGTGATTTGATAAAAATACATCAATGTAATTATACATCGTAAGGCTAAAGCTAATTTAGTTTACATGTTACTACCAGTATAAAATCCTATCTCTTTTCCCATTTAATTTAATTCTCTCACCGCCAGAGGGCTCTGAACAAAGCCCTAATCAGCTAGCCCTTGACACAGAATCGGAGTGAACGCATTTTTTTTAAGGAAACCAAAGCGGCTCATTACCGTGACCCGGGGTGACGAGGAAATTAACCCTTTAGCTGCCGAAGGAGAAAGAATTCTGTGGATTTTAGTATCAAGAATATAGAAATGTTTAAAGAGGTAGTAGGACTAAGTACTATACCTATACAGGGTTATTGGTAAGTCGACCTATTCCTGTTAGGAGGTGATAGAGGTGACTATTTGCGATAATTTTGACCCCCATATGCATTATGCAAAAGTGAACCATTTTTGAGTTATCGCGATTTTTAGTTTTTTTTAAAATTAGTCGGAAATTCAACTTGAAAATTTTATTACAAAAAAAGTATCAATTTAAATCTTTTTTTTTCTTCTGATTTACAATAACGATTAAAGACGTTATTTTTCAATATTAAAACAATAATTATCGGCCCAAATTTAAAAAAGCGAGACGGAATACGAATTTTTTTCAATATTTTTTGCAATCGCTTTCCACTAAAATGCCTTAAAAACAAAAAAAAACGTTATGAAACTTGGCTTGCAGATTATTTTAAAAACTTAACTGTTTTCATAGCTTTCCAAAAATGCATAACAAGTAGGAAATTATTCAAAAAAAACCGAAAAAAAATCATCACAAAGGAAGCGGGCGGAAACTAAAGTCACAAATGCCACCTCAAAAGTAAAAATTAAAAAACATACCGAATTTAAATAAACTTTTTTATTTGCTTTTGTACAAGATGAACTTTTTTTTCTTATGCAATATTAAAAAAAATATTATCTGTACACGTTTGAGAATGCGAGGCCGAAAACTAAAAAATACATGTTTTCTTATCAAACTCCAACATAAATTACACGAATACAGAAAAAAATACCAATACATTTGGCTGACTGAAATTAGTCTGACTAACTTAAAATATAACTAAAAATCGCTTACTTTTTCCATAAGTTAATGTTGTTATTTGTGTTTACGAGTATAACAGTTAGTTTTAATAGCTTGTTAGAAAGCTGGAAAAACGTCAATGTTTTATGTGTAATCTGCACGCCAAATGTATTGGTAATTTTTTCTGTTTTCGAGTAATTTATGTTGGAGTTTGATAAAAAAACATGTATTTTTTAGTTTTCGGCCTCGCATTCTCAAACGTGTACAGAATTTTTTTTTTTTTTAATATTGCATAAGAACAACAAGTTCATCTTGTACAAAAGCAAATAAAAAAAGTTGATTTAAATTCGGTATGTTTATTATTTTTTATTTTTGAAGTGGCATTTGTGACTTTAGTTTCCGCCTGCTTCCTTTGTGATGATTTCTTTCTCAGTTTTTTTTTCAAACAATTTCCTACTTGTTATGCATTTTTGGAGAGCTAAGAAAACCGTTAAGTTTTTAAAATAATCTGCAAGCCAAGTTTCATAACGTTTTTTTTTGTTTTTAAGGCATTTTAGTGGAAAGCGATCGCAAAAAATATTGAAAAAATTTCGTTTTCCGTCTCGCTTTTTTAAATTTAGACCGATAATTATTGTTTTAATATTGAGAAATAACCAATGTTTAATCGTTTTTGTAAATCAGAAGAAAAAAAGAGATATAAATTGATACTTTTTTTGTAATGAATTTTTCAAGTTGTATTTCCGACTAATTTAAAAAAAAACTAAAAATCGCGATAACTCAAAAATGGTTCACTTTTGCATAATGCATATGGGGGTCAAAATTATCGCAAATAGTCAGCCCTATCACCTCCTAACAGGAATAGGTCGACTTACCAATAACCCTGTATATAAATGGTCTCTATTCTATTCCGGCTGTTGTTTTATTCCCACACGGGAACACAACAATGCAAAATCAACCGTTTGCCGGTACTTGCACCAGCATGCAATTCTATTTTAGTCTGGTTGAGTAAAATGTAAAAAAAAATGTTCTATACTTGAGCGCCGGAGGTCCCTGGTCAATCTACATAATAATTTCAGTTACACACATACAAGTTATAATTACCATGAAAGTACGAGTATATTGGTATGTCACTTAAATTCACTTAGTCCCACATCTGTCTAGTTTCAGGGGACAAAGCTCACTTACACTAATTGACCTAGTCCCAAACTAAGCTCTAGGCTTGCACTATGGGTATGGGTACTAGATAATGATAAACATACATATTTAGAGAAATACATAACGGGAACATATTTTTTTTATTAATTACCAATTGGTATTATATCGTTTACATTCACATAGTCACAAATACTTCTCTCTAGTTTGATTTTTTGTTTCTTTTTTC
The DNA here is from genome assembly GCA_923062465.1 of Acleris sparsana. NCBI lineage: Eukaryota > Metazoa > Arthropoda > Insecta > Lepidoptera > Tortricidae > Acleris > Acleris sparsana. The sequence goes on from OV281303.1 coordinate 15,899,348, forward strand.
TCATCTGCACTCGCTCTGTGCCTGTGGCTCTAGATAGGACAGACGTAAGCTACTGAACGGTCAAATTGAGTGCTCATGTTATTTCTATACAGACAGTTTTCGAAAACGGTTTGAATATGTAAGCGTTAATGCTCGCTCTCGTATACTCCTGTATCTCGCTCCCTAGACTCCCAAAATAACGGGCTCAACTAGATATTAACCCTGAAGAGATGTATCATTTTTTCAAAATAAACACCTATATTTCTATTTCTATTTGTAAGTTCCAAAAACCTACTCTACTAGCTTTTATTCTTTGAACGAGCCTAAAAAGAGTTTCACGTCCGTATTATTTAATTTATTTTTAACTTATTAAAGTTAAAGTCTTATCTCCCATTAAGCTGTCGCTCCCCATTAAGCCTATATTACCGTTTATAAATGAAGCCCTAATGGCCGCTCTTTGTTTCTTCCATCGCTCACCTTTCATTCAAATGGACAATTAAATAATTAAGAACACACTTTGCATTTTTACTGTGACCTTTTTAATGACCATTGAAATAAGAGCTACGGTTTCTTTTAGATACACTACATATTCTTAATGATCAATTTAAAAAAAAGGTATTTTTCCTTTTAAATTACAGTTTAAAAAGTATCAACATTTTATTTAAAATAATGTAAAAATAAGGATAAAAGTACCAAGTAGAACATTATTTAAAACAGCGCCATCTACGCGACGTTATTGGAACTACGTAGAACAGTGAGAACCTGTGCTTGTTTCGCCCGACTAGAGAAGGGTTAACGATTTTATAGCCACGTGGCGTTTACGTGGTTATGTGCAGTAAAACATAGGTCTGTCTGTTGTTTATAGCGTCAAAAGTTACGCTGACAAGAGTAATGATTAAGATGTAAAATATTCTTCTACTATAAAGGAACTTGTTTTATTTTAATATCAAGATTTTTTGCAACTTTAAGTTTAATCTGATTGAGATGAATAATAAGACAGAACTGATTAAAATTGTATTAATAAAAACAAGTTTCCAGCAGCCATAAATCCATTTCAGGTGGCAAAAAGATTTTACAATTTCTGTGGAAGTAGCAAAACAAAATAAAAAATACACACTTACAAACAATGCTGAGGGCGATCACTAATACGATATATGGGAAACGCATCGATAATTGAATTTATTGACATAGGCGATCCCTCGCTGCCATTTAATTTTGACCTACTTTTGTCTGGTTATAACTATTCAAATGAGTATCAAATATACCATTATACCGTTATTTTCTGACACAAATTTGTAAATTAACCGAGGTTGTATTTATTTTGTTTGTATTATAATTTACGCAAGCTATTTGTATTATAATACCTATAACAACTAAATTTCTATATCTTTTTGTCATGTCCCCAGCCGTCCGTATTTATTCGATTGTCTGAACTGTCATTAGCTGTTTGGTTCTGCTCAGTAACTCACCTCCAATCCAGCGAACAATTTATAGATAGGTACATTTAATTCACATCACAGGATATAAACAATATTTCAGAGTGTGCATTTTCATTCAAAAGGATTTTGAAGCTGAGAATTGAAATACAAAATGCGGTTACGTTTTTTTGCCCATGAAACTTGGTCCGATTTTTACGAGTTTTGATTAATATTTTACTTGTTTTTAGCTTGTCATAAGCATGGGTTACGTAGGTTAGGTTCGACCCGTGACCACCATAAAATAGGCTAGTGTCCGAAGAAATTGTAATTAGTCCGTCATTAACATTACCAAAAAATAATTAAAAAATACTTTCTTCTTATATTAATTAAAAAAAAATGACGAAGATGATGATTGTTAATTAAACAAAAAATGACGTTGTGACGTCACGAGCCCCCACTCCTTATCTTTGATGCCCGTTATATTTGTCAATTCTGGTTTATTTCATAAAGCAAAAAATACGTGTTCAATATGTTTTGGTAATCTTACTGAAGGAATAATAAGAATATATTTTTTTTACCCATTTTTTTTGCCTGTCGATGAAATGAAAATTCGGCGAAGTAAAACATTCTATGAAACGAGTGTTTAAAGCTAAACCGACCGTACTCGCTAGAGAGCTGAACGCTCTGTCCCGTACAGTATTGTAGTGGAGTGAGAGGGACAGAGTATTCGACTCTCTAGCGACAACGGGGACTCATGGTAAGGTAAGGGTGCTGGATTTCAGAGAATGTGACAGCAATTAGACAACCGAGTACTAATATTATTCTGCATTAAATGAAGGTTGTTTCGACTTTGAACTGAATTCATAATGAATATCACATTATTCTATATGTTCTCTGGTGAGACGGGGCCTTATTCTAAAAGGTTTTTACACATTTTTATTCCCTAGTTAACAAGAGGTGTAAATAATATCTTAATAGTAGAGAAAAAAGGTTGAATAAGGCACCTGATCTTTGAAAAATCTTTTTAAAGCATGAGAAATGGAAATGAAAATAATAATACCTTTTTAAGTCGTTGTAGTTTAAAAAGATAATGGAAAGAACCAACTTCAGTTAGATTGTCATAAGTTGAAATGAAATGTCAACTGAAAGAGGCATTAAATTCACCTTTTGTAGTCAAAATGGTTTGTGCAATCAAATATATAATAATGGTGATGGTGATTAGAATCTTTAATTATGTTTAAAACAAACTTTAACCATATTTAAGAAGTGATTAAGTACACAATTAATTTTAACTTAAGTGGAGTTTACACTACCCAAGGTCCACTTACGTTAAAGTGTTTACACATTCACTGCCAAGAACCCAGGGTGCAGTCTCGTAGCAGATTTTCATTAGTAGCGAAAAAAACGTGCTCCGGGCTACGGCGTAGCATTCATAGCGGTAATTGGCAGTGAATACAGGTGATTAGTAATGTGTAGTTCATTCAATCAGAATGCAAAAAACCACATAAGAAGAATTTATTATTTTAGAGACAGTCAATTTTAGGACAAGCCTGTCTTGAATTTACTATAATTAATTATTACTTCAACTTTTCCCCCGCATTACAACGACCGTAGACTGAAGGGGTGGGCATCCATGTCGCAGAGTGGTGTGTGTTTTCCAAACTAATTTTTTTTCACCTATTTTTGTTGCAAATGAGCTATTTTGCTACCAATGCTTCCCTAAAAGAAATGTTGCTATGGTTCAGGAGCATTTTATCCACCCACTCCGTGTTTTACGAAAAAAATATGCGGTATTTAATTAATTGATTACGACTCGTTAAAACTAAGAAGTTGAGTAAAGCTTCTATCAGGCTTCCCCGAACCGTTTGTTAGACCTTTACCTCAAAAGCATAAATTCCTTGTAGCGGTTCATCGAATCGCATTTCACCTCGAACGTATATTTATTTTTCGGGTTGTGTCTCGATCGTTTACTGTTTTAGTCGTTAAAAGTTTTAGTCGCATTTCACCTCGATCGTTCATTTAACTATCGCGTTGTGTCTCAATCGTCATGTTTTTTAGTCGATATCAGTTTTTGTCGCATTTCACCTCGATCATGTGATAAATTATCGCTTTGTATCCTAATCGTCTAATTCAGTATTAGATAATATATTTAGTCGTAATGTACTTTTTCATTTTTTTAGCCAGGTTCGAGTTACATATTTTCTCACAAATATTGAATTATATAATTAAATAATAATTATTGTATCCTAATTCAATGTCGCAATGACAGAATATATCTAATATTTATTAGTCACAAAGATAATATTTCAATGAGTTTGATAGCATTTAAGACATAAAACTACAGGTACAAAACACGTTTTAAAAAAAAAGATACAGAATTTTAGTGCGAACATCAATTAACGCGGCACATTAAATAGAGTCCCAAACAAACATCGATCGCGACGAAATGCGTTTAGGGTAAAATACTACACGAAAAATTAAATGCTACAAATTAATTTATATTAATGTAAAAAGCCACGCGAAAAATTTCTTCAAGTAAAATATTATATTGAAATTTTGTTCATTTGAGATGAAATGCGATTCGGTGAATCGCTACAAGGAATTTATGCTTTTGAGGTAAAGGACTAACAAACGCCCCGAACGCTTATGTTATTTGTCATTTTTTTATAACAATGTACTACACAGGATGGGCGTTTTGAACGCTCGTGAGCTTTTTTACCCATGTATCATATTTACCATCAACCTCATTGAAGAATGTTGTAACCGCCAGAATGACAGAGTATATTCAAAAAACAGTCAAGAAGCGAGTGTAGCTGTTTCGAGAGTGCAACGAGGCCATCATCCCTCTTATGTCATGATTTGGTTAGGTGTGTCATACTCAGGGTTAACACAGGTCCATTTCTGTGAAAAAGGTGTCAAAACTGGGGCTAAAGTTTACCAGGAAACCGTTCTGGAACCAATAGTGAAGCCTTTAAGCCACTCTCTATTTCAAAACCAGCCCTGGGTCTTCGTCTGGGTCTGGGTCAACGTTAGGTGCACTGCGCCTATTCTAGACGGTAATATCCATATGACCTGTTAAGGTATTAATTTTAACATGGCTGCCATTACTGTCAAGTAAATAAGCTATCAAAACGTTGACAATACGATAGCAGGTCAAAAAGATATGGTTTTTATAGGTTAGCCTCTATTCTACTGGGTGAAACAATATTGCCTTTGATATGTTATCGTTATAAGTTTATTAACTTGAACTTTTATATCTCTCTTTACTATCTTATTAGATCTATCGTAATATTGACAATACAATTACATTTCGAAGGAAATATGGTTATATCGAGTGGTTTTAGTGAATAAAAAAAATACATTATTAATACTTTTATTTAAACAATCACAATCACCTTAATATCACTAAGTACAGTCAGTCGAGTTTTGTCTTACTTTAACAAAACTTACTTAATTTTGCTTACAACATAGTTAAACAACAAGATCTTTAACAGTAATATTTTCATAATCTCCTTTATTTCAGGCATCCTAAAATTGTTCAATTCTTAACATTTGGACTGATTTCTTATCTTAAAGTGTAAAACAAATATATTGTGTGTGTGTGCGTGTGTGTGTGTGTGTGTGTGTGTGTGTGTGTGTGTGTGTGTGTTTGAGTGTGTGTGTGTGTGTGTGTGTGTGTGTGTGTGCGTGTGTGTGTCAACATATTCAATATTTGGCAATAATAAAACATTACTTCACTTCGCTTGCAAACATTGCTATGTGTTGGTTTATTACATAGTGGATTTCGCACTTTGATTCAACTGTCTTAGAATTAAAGTGCTCTTTATAGAATAGCTCACAACGACTATTGAACGACGACTGCTAAGACCTTTGTACTTTGAGTATTTTATTTATCAAGAATGTCTTTCAACGTCTGCAACATCGCATTACATCGTCGACGTGTTAATTAAAAACGTATTTGTGTAACAGATGTCATATTACGTCTGAAAGGTCTTTGTACTTTACACTTACGCGTGTAAATCTTATTTGTATGTCATTTATTTTATTAACAAATATGAGCTCTAAATTCATAAGTAATAAAAGTCCTTTTTGAGATAAATTTAACGACTGATTATAATTGTAATACTTAATATATCTTCAAATAAAATTTACGTACGGTTCAATGTTGTTTACAACATTTGAAAAAAATAATTCTTTGTTTGCGATACTTACAAATAGCGTTTACATTATACAATATACCTATGAGTATATTTAGCACAACGCAATTTCCAATTTCCAATTTGCTAATATAATTTGATAATTTTGTGTACCTAAAACAACATATAGATAGATGCATTCATTCCCACAACCATGCAAACTGTTACAAAAATCTGCCACATTTTCAAAAGTCCTACACGCTTATGCAAATTGCACATTGCTCAATTTCAAAATATTTACACAATTGTAAAAACTTTACACCGTTTTTCGAATTCAAATGCAGCTCTCTTTGACCCTCCGGCTGGTGGTGACCACTTCTGGACGAAATCTCGCCGTGGCAATGTCAGCACTGCGAGCAGTTACCCCTCTGTTTACCACTGATATGCTGTGGGATGACTGGAACATAAAAAAAGTTTAAGGCTACCTAATCTTACATCAGAACCAATTACATCAAATCCAAGGTATGAAATGTACTAAGCTCTTAAAACACAAATATACTCTTACATGTCAGTAAGAGTAAAATTTTTAAATGATGACGAAATAGAATCAAGATTGACTAGAAATCCGTTAGCAATTTACGTTACTAATAGGGAAGAAATCGTTATATAACAGTCACTTTTTCAAATCGCCTTTAGTACGAAATCAATAAGGATTACTAACCGCTTATGTTGTAAGTAAGGTTTATAAATCATTTGTAGGTCAATGCATTATTTTCTATAATAAATTACCTGACTCAGTTTTAAAGTTAGCATTTCCAATACTTAAAAGTTACTTGAAAAAGTCGTTGATGTCTAAAGCTTACTATAGGGTCGAGGACTATCTAACAGATAAAAATGCTTGGCCTAAACTTAACTAAACACCTAAATAACTGAATAATAAAATAGGCATAAATAATATGTAAATATTGTATATTGTCTAGGGGACACGGTTTCTGTAGGAGAATGTATCGAAACTTTGTATGTGGTGGTTGTCTTGCACTGTCATAGGAAAGTATATATTGAAATATATATATTTTTTTATTATTACTACTACTTAGTAACTACCCTTTGAAAATTCTTAGTTTTGACACATTTTCCTGCTCAAGCTACGCTTGCATATTTTTTATTTTTTATTTTATGTTAAATTCATTGTTTTATATAATGCTAGGTTAAGCTTTATAATTGTATGATATCAGAAGTAATAGTATTTAAAAAAAACGACTGACTGTTTTGTTTCTTGCGGCGTTTCTTCTCAGCAGTAGTCTCTTGCGAAGCGCTGGTAGATTTTTGACGTGTAAAAGTGCCCGTGCGGCCTACTTACTGAATAAACATCTTTTATCTTTTTATCTTTTTAAGTTAGACTCACGTTTTCATATCTTTTACGTATACTTCACCTTATAATAAGTTTAAAAAATGACTGACTGCTGAGTTTCTTGCGGCGTTTCTTCTCAGCAGTGGTCTCCTCTTGGGAAGCGCTGGTAGTATCTTGACGTGTAAAAGTGCCCGTGCGGCCTACTTACTGAATAAATTTCTTTTATCTTTTTTTTTTTTTTATCTTAACTACTGGATACATGTACGAGTCAACGTAGTTGTCAACAAGCTATCAAATTTTAGTACTAAATAAGGATACTTGTTGACTCAAATTTTCCAATTGAATTTGTGATTCTTGATAATGTAAATTTTACGTCACGGTAGTTTCTTGGTGACGTGATTAAAATATAATATTAATAAAGTTTAATTAAGTGAAACATAGAGGCGTCCTGAAACCTACGAACTTGCATAAATAAGTTGGTGAATGTAGAGGAAGCGAAAGTGGCATGTTTAGACCGGTGAACATGAGGCTCCATAGATTCTGCCTAAGTCTAAAAACGTCCCTATAGCAAAGTACTCTATTGAAATAAACTTGCATGTGATAGTTGGATTTTAATGTAAATACAAACTAAAGAAATGACGACTCTGAGCCGCTATGTATGCAAATGTATTAAAATGAAGTCGTTTTTGCTAGTTACGGACTGACCAAGGAAAAGATTTATGTCTTTTAGTCAGGTCTCTTTACTATTCGTAAATCAACAAACAACTTATCGATATCATTATTTGTTTCTAGGACACCCTCCGAGGGGGAACTTTTACCTTAGTCGATAGATCGAGTAAATAACGTTACCATATTATCGTTGAGAAAATGTGTATTGCAAGTGATATTAGTGCCCTCTAGTATGTTTTTTTTCTTTGCCCCGCGGGGATATGGCGTTTCCACAATGAAGTGATTTCGCCAGTGTCAAGTATATAGGTATATAAGTATGAATCAATATAGCAATAAAATACAATCCAATCTTCTCTAAACCTTGATTTTTAATTCCGTACAATTATAACTGCTGTCACTATCTGACTTTTTAGGATTTTCAATAGTATTTAAATACATAAAACACATAACATGGATTTGTAATAAAGAAAAATTAAGGTTAAAAAAGGTCCAAAGATTTGTAATAACAATGATCAGAATCATCAATTAATCAAGACCAAGAAACGTCAGAATTCTATGGAATTAACAATCAAGGTTTAGGAACATTGGGGGCAACGTTGTACGGTGGTATGTAGGACAGAGTTCAAGATATTTTTAACCTCTGTACCACTGGGAGTTCACTAGAAACGTGAAGTAAGATATGCTGTTCTATCACTCTGTTGTTGCATGCCACATAAAAAGAACAAATCACAAACAGAAAAGAGCTTTGAACACCTAAATACACAAAAATACAAAATATAACAAATTACACATCCGTCTTATACTACGTCTTATATTACGTCTAATACGTAGACTTTCATATCGTTATCAAGTAGTAAAGGTGAGTTTACGAAAAGTAACAAGTGTAAACGTGTGTTTTTAGCGGTTCGTGCTACAGATAAGTTAGGTACACTTACAATGAGCCGTACTGTCTAACGAGTCGAATGCTCTGTCTCTCGCACTCTATAAGAATTCTGTGAGGGACCGAGCATTCTAGCGGGTACGGTAATTATAACTGATGGTAATTGAGGGTTTTCCACAACGTGTCGTATGATTGAAATGTTCATGTTTGAGCAATTAACACTACGCGGGTTTGTGTATTATTTAACTCAGAACGTGTTTTTCATATTTTTTTTGCCACCTGATAGCAACTGTTTTGCGCGTGGTAGGACCTTATGCAGTGTCCATCCGGATTGCTACCACCATCTTATCTATTAACCTACCGCCAAACAGCAGTGTTCGCATTATTGTGTTTCGGTTTGGGGATAAGACAGCCGTTGTAATGACTAGCGTTGAGGTATTCCATCTTAGTCCTCAGGGTTGGCCACGCATTTGCAGTCTTAGGCTTGCAGTCTTGTAAATGCGAATATCTATGTATGGGTCACAGTTTCCACTAACTATCAGGCGGCCTGTGTGCTCGTTTGCCTTCTCTATGACATTAAAAAAAAACTGAACTGAGACCCATTGACATATAATTACTAAAGACCAAAGAAGAATCTCAACACTGAAATCCTAAAGGCCGTGTTAATAAACTCATCTTGGCTGAGATTCCTTCATAAAATACGTCAAAGTATACGTCAAGCCGTAGAAAACTGTCACTTTGATAATACGACCTTTAAGACTACAAATGCGTTGCCAATCCTGAGGACTAAAATGGAATACCTGTTATGATAGTCATCACGCAAAAACACTGCTCCTTGGCGATAGGTTAAAGGATCTGGACGGACCCTGCACAAGGTCCTATAGTCTATCCAGAATAGGATGGGTACGGCGACACATGACAGTTTTACATTTTACGCAAAAACCGTTTTAACCAATCCAGCTGTCAACAAATTTAAAAAATATATATTTCAAAGAAATTATTTCCAATAAATTACATTTATTGTTTTTCGTCATATAATAGTCAAGTTCTATTAAATTACGTGTTTATGTAGTGAAAATAGGTAGATAAAATAAATTCACTGCAACTTCCGACACGTGCATGGAACCGTTAATAGAGATTGGCAACACATCTGTCATCGACCGAATCGAACCGCCATATTATTAACAAATCGGCAAATCGCTACTCTATAATCTGTGGCTTCACTCGCGTCACCTCTGCGGCCTCTGCCTGCGCTGCTCTGTCAGTACGAGTGCGTCTGCCTTGTATGCGTTTTGAGTGATTTGTGTTGCGACTTAACTTTTGTGTCTTGTTTCAATCTTGTTGTCTGTTACTGTTATTGTTGTTTTGTTATTATTACCTATTTGTAACTGTTATTGCTGTTTGTTTTTGATATAATGTCAAAAACGAAGAAAAAGGCTGTTTTAAAAAGTCAAGCTCGGGACTTTGTAGTTCGCTTGCGAAACTACTTTGAACGAGAACGAGAAAACGGAGGCCCATTGGAACCTATAAAAAATGTAATAGACATATATAGTTTGTATGTGCAATATATTTTTAAGAGATAAAAAATATTGGCAAGTGCATAAAGAATCGATTATTTTCCCTTAGCAAACGTAATCGATAATCGTCAATAATCCTTTCAATTTCACAAGGCCACAACACTTTATCTGTCAAGTGTCATGTGTCGCCGTACCCATCCTATTCTGGATAGACTATACCACCACGTAACTCATTTACCTTTTCGGTACAAAACACTTAAAATAACCTAAACTAGAATAGTATTTTATTGCCGAGGGTAGAAAGTACACGATTTATGGACGAGTCATATAGAGGGCCGAATGGAACAGTTTAAAACTACCCAGTACTCTCTAGTGTACGAGTCCATTAATTGCACTTTCTGTTTTACTCATCTACTGCGAGGTAATGAAACAAGTTAGAATTAATGTTTGAGATATTTTCTATGAAAACAGTCTGTTATAAAAGTGATGTTTTTTGTTTTTTGTTTTTTTTTTATGGCACAGAGAAGGCAAACGAGCACACAGGCCACCTGATGGTTAGTGGAAACTGTGACCCATAGACATTCGCATTCACAAGACTGCAAGCCTAAGACTGCAAATGCGTTACCTACCCTGAGGACTAAGATGGAATGCCTCTATGCTAGTCATTACACCGGCTGTCTTATCCCCAAACAGGAACACAACAATGCGAATACTGCTGTTTGGCGGATTTTTTGTTTGGTTTTGACCCCAAACCAGACAAAAATGTTCATATTTTGGAGCGATGTTGAGAAAATGAAATTAAATCACCGTATTTTCACACTCCTGGCAACATTATTTTCCAACACCATTTACCGAGTGATGTATGAGCATAATGGTTTTTGTTCTCGGGCAGACATAATCGGGTTTCCTTTGTGATCCACGAAATTATTATATAACGTGGTTTTACATTATAACATTCTTCGTATCCTCGCTTACATCGGGCACCTAGAAGGCATGTCATCGTTCAATGTCAGAGACAGCAATGCTGAATAAGATTTTATTTTGTTTATTATTATTTTATTTTATTTTTGTACGGCTTAGGGTAGGCAAACGAGCACACAGGCCACCTGATGAAAAGTGGAAACTGTGGCCCATAGACATTCGCATTCACAAGACTGCAATCCTAAGACTGCAAATAAGTGCCAACCCTGAGGACTAAGATGGTATGCTTCTATGCTAGTCATTTCACCGACTGTCTTATCCCCAAACCGGAACACAACAATGCGAACACTACTATTTTATCTCGTGAAAAAATAACTATTATCAACATCCATATCACAACTTCCCAACAATATATTCAGAAACGATAACCAAATAGCCTTTATTATGAAACCCGTATCTCTGGTTGTATTTTAACGTTTATATTAAATTATTGCATGTCATTAAAGTATCAGTTATCGATGTGGTTACATCTAAGGGCGACCACAGATACAGGTTTCTCACATATTGTGGTAGAAAACTTATTATATGCATGTAAATAAAGTTATGTATGCGACTGTACACTTAATAAGGTATTATGCACCAGTCATATAAACTACTATTTAAGTTCTAAGGAAGTAATAATAGAACATGTCAGATAAACATGAGAATGACTAGTATGGTAAAAGAGACTCATATTATAGTTAATCAGGCACCACCGCATGATGCATTTTTTGAGATATTTGAAGTGGAATTAACCTTAAACAATCGGTGTATTAATCAGGTATCTTATGCAATGGATCGGACATAATAGGAAATGTCATTTTATTTTACATTTAAGCAATAAGTAAGTTAAAATTATTTTAAAATAACTCTAAAAACGACAAAATATTACAAAATAGTCATTTTTTTATTTATTTCATATAAAACTATATATTTATACGAACAATAAGAAGCACTCAGAAACCTATGGTTAGGGTGTAATTTCAGTTGAGTCATTTAAATTCTAAATCTTAGAAACACAAAAAAACCAGCTTGCCCTAGCTTTCGAAAGACGACCGTTATAAAACTTACCATACTGGGAGGCAACGGATGGTCACTGTATTCTCTGAGGATTTCCCTCTCGGAGTCAGGTAGAGGCAATTTGTTGTAGTCGACACATTTTCTATCTGGGATCAAAAGGTTGACAAATAAGTTTAAAATGCGCATATATCGGTGTTCAACAATTTTAAACTTAAATTAACAAAAAATAAGTTAAAACAGCGTTGTAAAGCTTTGAGGCAAAATGCGTTTCAGACCTTCAAAAATGCTCGTGAATAGAAACAGAATACGTTTTTTTTTCTTTGCCCCGCGGCGACTTGAACAGCTACCGCGGGAATATGGCGTTTCCACAATGAAGTGATTTCGCCAGTGTCATGTATATATAAGTATAAATCAATATAGAAATAAAACACAATCCAATCTTCTCTAGGAAGATTGGGGGCAACGTTGTACGGTGATATGTAGGACAGAGGCCAAGATAGTTTTAACCTCTGTACCACTGCGAGTCCACTTGAAACGAGAAGTAAGATGCCAGATACGCGAAATAAGTCCAAGTCTTCTATTACTGTGCAACACAAAGGCATTAAAAGTACAAATCACTAACGAAAAGGAACTTTGAACACCTAAATACACAAAAATAAAAAATAAAACAAATTACAGATCCGCCATCTTTTGACGTTGCAAATGGCCTCAACAGAATACTTGTAATGCCGTATAATTTAGTCAAAGGTTTATGGTAAGCGTTATTTCCAATAAAGCACATTTATAACATTTCTTCAGGGCATTCATTCCGTATAATTCTGACAAACTGGGACCTGTTTAAAATAACTGTCAAATGAATTTGAATGAAATGAAAATATTTCTGAATCAATGAATAAATGTTTCTTCCAAAACATTAATTTCAGTGGTGATCGCATTTTCAATAATAAATTTTCAAATGCTGTATTTATTTGAAAACACACATGTTCTCTGATACGCGTTTTAGGGTTCTATTAGACCAGATAATTTTACTCTATTTAAAAATACATATATTTGATTTAAAAATACCTGTAAAATTTGGTTATTTTCAACGTTGTGAGCTTGTCAGATTCATACAGAATGTTCCATCGTAAGATTGCTTCGTAACTTAAGAGGAATATTGTGAATGACTATACTGTTATGTTTTAATCCGCAAATAACCAAGAAATAGAGGGCTGTACATAAAACAAAGGAACCACTAATTGCTGTCCCGACCCGAAGTCATAAGGAAACGAGCAGAGAAATAATAAATTATAACACAAAAAGAAATCGAATGACTCATCATTCGATTTCATTCCTTCATTACGTTACAATAACATCTCACAGTTACGGTTCCGCAATGAAAGCGTATTAATTCTGTGTCAATCTTTCATCAGAACTTACTTTTCAACGGAGCAGACCAATTATTAAAATACGAGTTAAAGTTGTCCTGTTGAAGCATACAAACAATATTTTAGATCGTGCATTCGCAACTCGGTAGCATAACCATCGCTCCTATGAACTCACTCACTCAATCGTCCGATTGACAACAAGCTTTTTTTAAGAGAGTATAATCTCTAACTCGTCTTAAATATAATGAAAAGCATAATTTAGTTAATACATAATTATAAATAATCAGAATATAAGTATGCTCAACTTCTTCAGTAGGATCGCGGAATGAAAATTTTGAGATTTTTTTAAAATTACCGTAATGACACGGAATGATATCAGGATCTGACTCCTCCAAATCTCCCTCTATCTTGAGCTCGTACTGACTGCAGTAGTCAAGTTTAGGCGTCGCGGTGTAGGTGTTCAGGCTATCTGGCTTTGAGAACGACTCCATACTCCGCTGCATGTAGAGTGCGTTGCTAAGAAGAAGAATGTTTTATGTTAGGATAAGAGAAGCAGCAGTGGATTTAAAACAGATCTAATTAAATAAGCTATCGAGTATTTTAAGCAGACTTCAAACTAATGAGAATGAGGTTCTCGATTCGTCGCATTTATATTTTTTGAACACTTAGTCATACATTCCATATTTGAATATATTATACAGGATGAGCAAACCAACTGAAGAGTTAAGATTTGGATTTTATAAGATTTAGGGTAATGTTTTCTTAGGATCCAAGGCTTCGGATATAAAATAAAAACCAGGTACATTCAAAGATTTGGGGCCGGGAATGGAACCCAGCAACTGTCCCCTATTATTTTAAGCACAGAGGTCTAATCCAAACCTTTTTTACTACTTACGCTATCAATTAAACAATGTGTGTTTTTTTTGGAAAATCTATTTAGTTCAGTTCCTGGTTAGGTTACCTTTGTTTTTTAATATTTAAAAGCAGATTTCTTTCTTTCCAATATTGAGGTTTTGTTCCAATGAACAGATTCTGATCTTATAGTTTCCAATTACCCCACACTGCCATTTGGATTGTAAGCCAGTATGTATATATTTGAGAAATTCAGTGAAAATACGAAAAATATACATTTTCACAATAAATAGCCTTGACATTATGAAACAGATCGGTATAATTTTGGATTGTTATGAACCAGATTGTTCAACTTACGCAGAAGGTGGATGCTTATCCAAGTCATGTCTCCTCGAAAGGTGTCTTCGATAAAGTGCAGTGATGACTCCACACACAGCTACGCAAAGTAGCGCTGTCAGTGCTACCAGAGACATTATCATCGGTGATAATGGCAGCGATGTGCTGGGACCTGGGGCAGATAATAATAGTAAATCAAGATGATAGAGGGCAGGTAAGCTAGAGATGGTCAGACGATATCCAAAAGACGGCACGGCCGACCCGGAAGAGGCATGTGTTCAGCAGTGGACCAGTATATTCCGAGAAGAAGAAGGAGAAACTGGAAAGATTAATAAAAGATAATGTGGTCAAGAGAAAGGAAAACAAATTTACAATACAGATGAAATACGAAAGGAGAAAAATGTAGGTATCACTTTGAGTGACACCGACATGAGCTTTTTTATTTTTTTATTTTTTATTTTTTTATGGTTGGAGAAGGCAAACGAGCACTCAGGCTACCTGAGGGTAAGTGGAAACTGTGACCCATAGACATTCGCATTCACAAGACTGCAAGCCTAAGGGCCGTATTAATAAATTCATCTTGACTGTTAGGCCCGTCACAAGATACGTCAAAGTAAATGCCAAACCATAGAACACTGTCATTCTTGACGCATCTCGAGACGAGCTTTAGAGTTGAGATCAGTTTATTAATACGGGCCTAAGACTGCAAATGCGCTGCCAACCCTGAGGACTGAGATGGAATGCCTCTATGCTAGACATTACACCGGCGGTCTTATCCCCAAACTGGAACACAACAATGCGAACACTGATGTTTGGCGGTAGGTTAATGGATAAGATGGTGGTAACGATCCGGACGGACCCTGCACAAGGTGCTTCCTCCCGCAATCCGCAGGCCGTATGGTGCTCTCATAGAAAAAGAGAGACAGAATGGCAGAAAAATGTCGACACGCTGAGGAGGAAGATCGATGACCTGTTTTGTACAAAGAACAAGCGGCTAGATACTAGGATTAAAGAGGTATATGTATATGTATGATGCAAGCGTGAATGTACCCTAAGACCTGTTAGTAGTCAGTAGTCTAAGGGTCGTATTAAACCTATCTCCGACCGAAGATGCGTCAAAAATGTCAGTTTTTATTTTGACGAATATTGTGTCAAGATTATTTTATTAAAAGCTTATCTAAGCTGAGATAATCTTAAGAACTCAAGGTCAACGTCAAGTCACAAAAAAATATCATTTTCATATCACCTACTCGGAAAGGGGACTTTTCTTCCCTGCTAGGAGGGATCAAAGTGGCACTTTTCTGTTCAAGGACATTTTGTTGCCAAATTTGATAATTGTTGTTAAGTGCGATAATTTCCTGTTGTTAAATTTGATAATTTCAGCATTTCTAGAATGTGTGAATAATTAAATTTGTTTCATCACTAAGATCTTTTATTTTCCTCATAGGTGATGTGAAAAGCAGTATGTGTCACACGGTAGCAAAATTATTTCCACCTTGGGCGTTAACATTTGAATCCCTCACTACGCTCAGGATTATATTTTAGAATCCCTCGCTACGCTCGGGATTCAATTGTAGAATCCTTCGCTTCGTTCAGGATTCAATGTACGCCCTCGCCTTAAATATGTCATTTTGCTCCCTTGTGACACAATCTACTATTTCTGACGCATCTAGTAACGAATATAACACTCGAGTTAAGTTTACTAATACGTCCCTAATGCATTTCAATTTGCAGTTCGCTCAACGTTTTATTGAATCTTTAACTTTTACTTTAAAGACGGAAAAACGACGATGTCAACAGTTAGAAATGATTAAATCTGAGGTATATTTTCTAAAGAGCCAGATCGTCAATCCAAACTTTATGGAAAAATGGGTCGAAAGTCGGAAGTCCATTAATTTTCCGGGTTCAAACAGAATGCTTTACTGTCATCCGGAAATTACCCGTAACTGTGACTTGGGGGGTTGTGACCTGAAAAGGGGTCAGGAATTAATTTTCGATGGTTATCGCGATGGAATTAGATAAAAACTTGTAACTAAAGACAACGAGGAAATGCTGCCAGCAACATTGGTACGATGCCGCAGGGTCCATTCTTAGTGTTTAATTTTTATTATTTTATCTTTCTTAAACATTTTAACTGTCTTAAACATTTTATGTCGTTTGTGAAATAAATAACATTGACAAATTGTATTTAATTACATTCTTATTACCACAATTATTAGAAGTTTTTTTGAAATATGAACTGATTTTAGATTTTTACACGTTAAATTTTTTTTTTTTTTTTTTTTTTTATTATTTTTTTTTTTTTATTTTATTCGGAAAGCTTACTGCCTACTACAAATTGATCGACCACGTCTTATATCTAAAAGCAAATTACAAGCTTCCAAAAGCAAATAATAAATAAGCGATCGCAGATGTGATACTTTATTGTTTTATGTGAAAGGTTTCCACGTAAAAGTTTGCACTCGTTAAAATAAGTGGTTTTTACGCACATCTATCATGTCTACGCGTCCGAACATCTGAGCTCTAACTAGATTGATGGACTTTCTGCAACAATAAAGTAAGCTTTGAATACCCCGGTAGCACCGAGACTCACGACGTTCTATTGTTCTATAGCATTTCTATAGTGAATATACCCCACACTTTTTAAAGCCTATAAATGCCTAAAAAAATATAAATGCCTAAAATATGCATGCGTGCATTTGCGCGTGTGTGTATACGTTCATGCGTGTGTGTGTATCAATCTATTTGAATATTATTCTCCATTTTGGGTAGGAGGTAAAAAATGTGAGCTTACCAGTGAATTTATCCGGAGCTCTTACAGGTACTGTGTATAATATAACTTCTTCACTTCTTCCCTTCGCGTTGGAGGCGTATATCTTGAGGGCGTAACTGGATCTACCTTCTAGATCACGAACGTCAAATACTGAAGTGTTGGATGAAACGTTGGCTCGGATCTAAGACACAAATAAGGACAGTATTGAAGCCGTAATCGTAAAAATTTACTTAAATTAGTTTTTCAAATTAATCTCCGATAGCTCTAAAATAAAGTATTTCAAAGCAAATATGGTTAAATTACGGAAGATTTCTTCGCAGCAAAGTGCTTTGAGCTACAGCTTTAATTGTATGGAGCTGTTTTAATGGTTCTGTGTTTCTCTCCCGATATAAATCAAACTTTTGTGGTTTTGGTTTAATGGGTATTTAGTTTCATTCGTAATTTTTTTTTAAATGTATGTGCATAAACGTTTTGTAGGAGAAGCGCTTAACAATAACTAATACATAAGTAGAAAATGTTAGCTAGTATAGCAGCATCTTAACTTAGCTATGTTGGACAAATAAATATTTGAATCTGGATTTTTGCTTCTATATGGCCGATAACACTACTTGTCGTCGCATTTTTTTCCCAAATTCCTGAATAAATGTCTTCCTTTGTGCAGTATCTTGCACTTACCAACAAAGAAGGTAACTCCAGCACCTCCAAGAAGAAACCCTGTGGCATTCCACCGTCGAACCCTTCGAGGCACTCCACCTGCAGTCCCATTGCGCTCTGGTTCGTCACTGAGCAATTCTGAAGAGACATCGGCTTTCCTGGTCAGAAAAAAGTCACAATCATTAACCTAGTACCTATTTCAAGGGGAAACCTTCAGGGGTCGGGATATATGGCTAATAGCCCTTCGTGGATTACCCACTAAAACCCTCTCGATGGTCTACGTCTACACTTTCCAGACAGCTTTGGGACCATACAAAAATCTCCAATGCTGCCCTCGTGTCTACCTAGAGTAGTGTTCGCTTTGTCCGTTGTGGGCCGATGAAATAAGTAAATAGTAAAGAAACATTCAATTGTGTTAAGTATTGGCAAAGCATTTTCAGTTTTAGGGGTCTTGATTTTTTTGTATGGAAAAAAAAACACATGCTGGTGATTTCTGACACCTAAAGTCATTTGCATTCTCAAAACTGCAATCCTTAGACTGAAGACTAACGTGGAATGATTATATGGGTAGGTTTAAGGATAACTGATAGAAAATACATAAAATATCGTTAACGAAAAAAACATAAGATTGAAGTAAGCGGCGAAGTGACGGTCGCGTCAATCGCTTATGTCAATTCCATACAATTTGTCAGTTTACGTAAAATATTTTATGATTGCATTATGTATCTGGTCTAGCCTCTAATATGGTATGATACGGACGGACCAACGGATTGCAAGTGTCTATGGGTCTCAGATTACACTTACCATCAAATAACTTCTGCTTATTTGCCTCTGCCATTAAACACGCACAAATTCTTAAAAAAATACCCCAATATCAAAAATGGAACGTATACACGTAATCACGTTACCGTTTGAGATCGCATGTGTAAAATTAGGTCACTGTGAAGCAGGGATATATAAAAATGTCGAAACAATTTTTTTACTGCAATAAAAAAATTAAAGACCGTGACGAAAGTGGACAGAAGTGTCAAGTACAACTTTTTGTATTTTTCGTTAAATTTATAAGTTTTCAAATTTAAAACATTTTTTTATAAATTAATCATTTGAATAACTCAACGCCTTGTGTTAAGAGGCCCTGCACAATTAATATATGCTTTGAGAGAGCGTTATCGTAATGAAAAATTTATAGCATTAAAGTAAGGTCCCGGACGTTCGCGTCAAGTGCTTTAAAGCTTTGAGTCAGCTTCAGTTCTTTGACAGGTTTCGAAAATCGTTTCCAGGAAAGCTTCTTATTAGCTTTCGTCTTGGCTTTCGCTATCACGCTTTTACTCGCAACTGACGGTACATTTGTAACTTATGTTTCATAGAGAATCCTTGGTTAGCGTCACGTATCTTGTCTAGCTTCTTAGCGGGCCTGTATGTAACCTATAACTTATATGTGTGGTTATTAAATAAATAAGCATGGCTGCGTTTATCGCGTGACAAAGTGAGGATAACGCATCCATCACCTTCTGACACGTTAATAAGTCCAAGAGTGACGGATGCTTTATCCACATTTGACACGTCATATAAACGCAGCCATACTACAGCACAACAGCAGCAGCAGCAGCAGCAGTGTTCGCATTGTTGTCTTCCGGTTTGGGGATAAGACAGCCGGTGTAATGACTAGCATAGAGGCATTCCATCTTAGTCCTCAGGGTTGGCAGTGCATTTGCAGTCCTAGGCTTGCAGTCTTGTGAATGCGAATGTCTATGGGTCACAGTTTCCACTTACCATCAGGTGGCCTGTGTGCTCGTCAGACTTCCCTATGCCATAAAAAAAAAAAAAAAAAACTAGGACCGCTGATCATATATTTATAACTTGGTATAGGCAATTAACAATAGTTATTACTTCGTTTTTTTACTTTATTGGCGGCGGCTGTTATTTGGAATTATCTAAGATATGAATACCATTCCGAAAACCAACCAAGTTAAATTTTCAATTGATTGTATACACGATATTCTAAAGGTTATGTTTGTTTGTTACGTAAGGAGCCAGTGACTAGCAATAATCAGGTCGCATGGCTCTAGTATCGCTACGTTAACTCGACGGCGGCGCGCGGCTGGGATATATTTCATGTATGATTCAGTTCACGTTTTTATTTGATGAAGGTACAAAATAGGCAAGACAGGTTTCTATTTACGTTTACGAAAATAGTTTCCTTTCCAAGCTTTTATTATAGTTAACGTATTTGTTTTGTTTCCAGTATGTTTAGTTTATTTCTTGCAAGTAAATTTTCAACTAGGCTAAATCTTGTAAGACATAATCAAAACCCGATAGCAACGCAATGTTATTGCAATATTTATGGTAAATAAGGTCGACAGTTTTCTAGTTTAACTATACATGTAAATAATGAAAACAAGCTTTATTATTTTTTGATATTATTTTCTATATATTTATGGTACAGAATAATTTATTAAAACCCCCTCTGTATGCGATTATGGACAAGAATTAAAAGATGATAAAGGATATATGCTTTACTTCAGGAAATTTAAGGAGATAGTGATATTATGCGCAGGCGCGTTCCCTGGCGCGGCTTGCTGGCTATTGCTGGCGGCAGGCGTACGCCCGCGCCCCCCGCGGTTCTCGCCCCGCCGTCGTCATTGGTCGTAGACACCCTCTCATTATTTTGATTTAAAAAATTACCTGTCTCACCCCCACAACCGAGATGGTCATGATATCATGTTAAAATCCATCAAGTAGTTAAGACTGCAGAGCGTGCTAAAGAAATAATAATAAATAAATATCAGAGGACAACTCACGCAAATTGATCTCGTCCCAGCTTTAAGCTTATATAATGGGTACCTACTAGACAACAAATAACATTTTTTTTTTATTGTTTCTGTTATTTTGTAATTTGCCTAACCTCTTGCATTGTCCTGGTTTGTTAAACTCCAAGGTTAACTGGAAGAGACCCCATATGGCATAAGATAGCCTATGTACATTATCTATAGTGATGCAAAGTGTTTTGTTATTGTATACATACAACGATAAACATACTCACTATAGAGAAATACATACTTAAATACATAGAAAACCTCCAAAACTCAGAACAAATACTCGTGCTCGTCACACGAATATTTTCCCATACCGGGAACCAAACGCGGGTTTGCTTGCATCCTAGGCAGAGTCACTACCAACTGGGCTAACGCATATTCATGAATAAAACAGGTTTTTTTAAATCTTGTCTAGCGGAAACAAACCTGCGGCGACAACTTTATAGACACAGGGTGCTTCCTGTCGCCCGACCGAGTTGATCGCCATGCACGAAACCGTGCCGAAGTCCAAGTCCGTAGTCGGGGTGTACCGGAGCGTCGAGGTGAAGCCGGAATTAGCATAGGACCTGAAGGAAAATAGAATGTCAATCTTCCTGTCATTAATTTTAGGGCTTTGTAGTTAAAGTTTGATCGTGTCCGTCCGTCCGTCCGTCCGCAGCCTAGCTCAGTGACTCTTAGTACTAGAAAGCTGTAATTTGGCATGAATATACATATTAGTCACGCCAACAGTGATAAAACAAGTTTTTTTGTTTGTGTACTTCCCCCACACGTGTCTTGTGTATTTTTTTCGTATTTAAAAGAAAAACTATCACGACTATAAGTAGTATCATTGATTTTTGAGATACAGGCGATTAAAGTGTTTATATCTACTAAAATCATCACTTTTTTATGTTTGTAGTACTTAGCGGCTTCGGAACCCTACACTGAGCATGGTCCGACATGCTCTTGCCCGGTTTTTTTTTCAGCTTGAAGAAGGCGAACGATTACACAGGCCACCTTATCGTGGGATCTGTGACCTATGGATAATTATGTGCATTCTCAGGACTGTAATCTTAAGAATGCAATCCCTAAATCGTAAGTTGCCAACCAAAGGTACACGTATTTGGATGGAAGTCTAAAAATCTAAGTAAAACCTACCTCGAAAATACGTAACTTAAATATGGCAACAACGAAAAGAAATACTTAAAATGCCTAACGCTACTTTAACAATAGTTATTCTGTCCACCAAAACACGGAAACGCTTTTAGCACGGCGCTCGTCTATCCTCCTCTAGTAGGTGTCCAGCCGGACCGGCGTCTTTCAGTTCAAGAATAACTAAACTTTAAACACTAGATACAATTTATTATTAAACAGTATCCCGGCTAAATTTTACGTTTACCTCCTTATTCATAAACGTACAATAAAACGCCGAATACATGCTATCTGGGGCCTTAACTGCTACCTTTGTAGGGAGAGTCAGGTGGCTAAACTAACCGCGTCTTCAACGTAGATGCAGTTTGGACTCGATAAGCAGTTAAAGTCCCAAAATAAGTTTGTCAAAAAAAAAACTTGGTTAAATACGAGTTAATCAAAAATACACGAAATATATTATTATATTAAGTTCGAGTCCATTTCTAGGGTTCCGTACTGGAGCCTGTTACTAAGTCCTTGCTGTCCGTCCGCGTCTGTCTTTCGGGAGGTTGTATCTCATGAACCGTAATAGGTTGACAGTTTTTCACAGAGTATGCATTCCTGTTGCCGCTTATAACAACAAATAATTAAATTCAATTATGTTTAAAAAGAAACATTATAGTACAGTGGTACGGAACCTTTTGTGCGCGAGTGCGACTCGCACTTGACCGGTTTATTTTCTTGCGTTTAAGATCTAACAAGAGGAAGCGAGGGAAGTTTGTCTGGATCTTAGAAAGTGGAAGGAAGTGGTCTCTTATTACACCTGCGGGAAAGAGGCGTGATTATACACTCAGGAGCAAAAATACCGGGTCAGAGTGGGTTTTTCATACAAACGAGACTATTTCGAAGCCTTGGTTCCTCGCCAGGGGTGGTTTTGAATGAGTTTTAATGGCGGATACTACGAGGTTCAATAGAGGAGGTCAAAAGTTCTTAAGATACCTCACTTATCGCACAATCAGTTAACACCACAGCGGGAGAGTTTGGGTCAGCACTTGGATTTCCTTACATTTTATTGCCATTTAAGATGTTTTTCTGAACACAATTTCGGCGTTAACCGCAGATTTATTCAGTTGGGTATCCTAGGCACTCTGGAAGTCCTGTATCGATGCTCGAGGTATTCATCATCAGATTTGAGTAATAGCATTCCCTGGCGAGGAACCAAGGCTTCGAAATAGCCGCTTTAGTATGAAAAACGCATTCTGATCCGTTATTTTTGCTCCTGAGTGTATGAATGTATCTTCTATATATATAAATATATATATATATACATATATGGCAAACCTGACTTACGCACAACCGAAACTACTTTACCTAGACACTTGAAATTTGGTACAGGGGTTCCTTTCATGATGTATGTAGCACTAAGAAAGGATTATTGGAAATTTACCCCTAAGGGGTTAAAATAGGGAGAGTAGCGGGAAAATAATTTTACGCGTACGAAGCCGAGGGTGTCCTCTATTTTGTATATATAAGATCTTCATAGAAATGAGTGGAGAGACAGTGGAGAAGCATTCGACCAGCAGTGGGACACACGCACACGCTAATAAAAAAAAAGATCTTACCCAGCAGCAATTTGCGTCTGTTCCCCAGAGCTGTTGAAGATCCAGATGAAGTTGCTGGGAGCTGGGTTCGAATCCACGAGGCACTGCAGCACCACGGTCTCCTGCTTCAATGCACCGAAAACCTCTCCGTCCACTGACAGCCTGCACACTGGTGCATCTGAATGAATGAATGCATGAATGAATGATATTTGAGGAGCATGACCAAGGTCGAGGAAAAGGGAAAAAGAAAAGGCTTTGAGGCTTTGTTATAAATTAAGAATTAAGTCCAAAGAAATGAAATCTCAGAATAAAAGGGCGCTTGAATACATTTGATATTACCCTCACGTGTGATGACTTGTAGTTTCTAAAATTTGGTGACACGAGTTAAAGGAATAATGTAAGTTGTGAAGTTAATGTTCCTTTTTAATGTTCGTTATGTCATACTCGTGCTTATTGTATATATGAGTTAATAAGTATAATCATAAAAAATAATATAATTTATTAAGAGCGCTTCCGTACAGTTTTTTATAACTATAATTTTATTTGTAGGTACTCTATTGAAATATCTTTAAAACATGCAATTGTTATATTTAGTATTATTCGTTGTCCCAATACTGAAGTAAAACAGCAACTTTATACGAGCATTTAAGTAGAAAAAATGGAAACTTAAGTCAACTGTAGATGATTATTACGAAGGAACATTTTTAAAACATTACGAAAAAAATATTCTTACATCTCACTTGCAGAGAAACAGGATTACTAGCCGCACTGCCTTCGGTGTTAGAAGCAAGACAGCTATAGTCCCCTGCGGCTGTCCTGTTCACGTTCTGTAGCACCAGGCTCTGGTCACTAAGAATGACTCCGGAACTCGCATTTTGGTTGATTTCTTGTTGCTAAAATAACATTGTGTGACGTGATAATGCAATTGATAAAATAATTATCCTTAAAACTCGACAAAATATCACTCTTGGCAGGTATTTTTTTGCGCTCAAACATTCAAATTTATTTCCAAAGTGCCAGCGTACAAGTTGTAATATTGTGGACTTAACGGACGCAACCATGATTGTTACCCTTGTTGTGCCGGTTCCCGGCCTGATATTAATTTATCAGACTCATTTTATTTTATATACCTAGTTTAATTGACGTGTGTTTGTAGTATATACACATTAAATCAGTAATTATAATGGATATTTCAATAACATATATTACACCCGTCTTATGCGCTGTAAATTTTCCCAAAAATAATGCATTGGCATTGTATAATATAAAAATGAATCCGCACTTTGCCTAGCAAATTGCACAGTTCGGACATTCTTAAAATGTTGAAAACTTACTTAGATGATGGATGAAATAAAAAAAAAAAAAGAAACGTCCGAGAGAACCAAAGTGGCTCTTAAATTTAGCAGGTTGCAGTGGCTGTATAGTCTGGCCACATCGGTCGCAGAACCGATAGCCTGGTCCTGGAGACTGAGTCTTCAGTAACTTACGTGTGCGTGGCGACATTATTATCATTATTGAAAAGGTATATGATTGGATGGTCGTGTCAAGCGCTTATGTCAGTTCCATTTTCGAAAAAGCCTTTCGTTATCGTAACGCATCTTTTCGAAGGTCTGAGAGCAGTTATAATAATGATTATGTCTATGTTCATTT
This sequence comes from Acleris sparsana, assembly GCA_923062465.1. Taxonomy (NCBI): domain Eukaryota; kingdom Metazoa; phylum Arthropoda; class Insecta; order Lepidoptera; family Tortricidae; genus Acleris; species Acleris sparsana. Next base: position 15,924,437 of record OV281303.1, read on the forward strand.
TCCACTTACTCCTTTATTCCACGTCAGCCGATGGCTCTTCGGGTTGGCTTTCACACTGCACTCGAAGTAGACGTCGTCTCCCTCTTTAATATGCCCTGGGTTCAAACTGGATCCCATTCTCAAGGTCACTACAGGGACGTCTAACAATAGAAAATTTAGTTAATTTTGATGTTTACGGAATATTTATATCCCGATTGGAATTCGATTTCACATCGAATCAGCAAGAGCCCAACTCATGTACAGTCGGCCAAAAATGTCGTGTACCACCCTACGGTTGAAGTTTATTTGCACGTCATGTTACAACAAGTTCCATTTACCCTTGCAATAATATTATGACAGTGACAAGTGTCAACCTTAGCGATAGTTAAGTCTCACCAAAAAAATAATCAAAACTGGTAGATCACTTTCTTAGCCGACCGTACTAGTTTTTTTTTTAGTATTTGTTGTTTTTCTATAGGGTTTGTTATAATGTAACCATACCAAATTAAGTACGTTTTACCATTTTTACGATACAACAAAAATAAAAATATGTCTTTTTTTAAATATTTTGTTGCTAATAAACAGTTTGCAGTCTATTACAATCAAGATACCATACTTTAATTATTCTAATAATGAAATTAAGTCTCGTTTAGTCGAATGCACCCTAAGTTCTTTTAATTATTTAGTTTACGAGGGTGTTAAATTGAGCTACCTTCAGTTTCAGGTTTATTTCAAACCGTATAATTAAATTTATTTTAATTTCAATTAGGCATTTGGAGAATTTAAGTAAGTTTTATTAGTGAGGAACGTCCTGGCTGATTGAATTAAAACTAGTCCTTACATATTTTCTTAATTTATTTGCAGAATTCAATTTAGATTTATTATTAAATCTGGGGATAAGATAAATGGATCACTCATCTTAATCTGTTGAAGATTTTGCGTCTTTGTGGATGAAAAACGGGAATTGGATATGGACGAAAAAATTGACATTGAGTTTTAAACATGAAAGAGTACATAGATATCCAGCAAATAATCGTGACGTTCAAACTTGGGCTTTTCTTTTCGGTAAAATAATAATGCTTTTCACATGTATTGGTATTGTCAATGTTTGGCAACAGTTTACATACACTCAGGAGTAAAAATACCGGGTCAGAGTACGTTTTTCATACTAAAGAGACTATTTCGAAGCCTTGGTTCCTCGCCAGGGAATGCTTTTAGTGAAATCTGATGATGAATACCCCGAGCATCGGGACAGGACTTCCAGAGTGCCTAGGATACCCAACTGAATGAATCTGCGGTTAACGCCGAAATAGTGCCTGTTCAGAAAAACATCTATAATGGCAATAAAATGTAAGGAAATCCAAATTTTGACCCAAACTCCCCCGCTGTGGTGTAAACTGATTGTACGATCAGTTCGGTATCTTAAGAACTTTTGACCTCCTCTATTGAACCTTGGACTATCTACCATTAAACCTCACTCAAAACAACCGCTGGCGAGGAACCAAGGCTTCGAATTAGTCTCGATTGTATGAAAAACGCACTCTGACCCGGTATTTTTACTCCTAACCTAACCGAGGTAGCACTACAAAATTGAACCTAGAATGACATATCGTGAACCCACAAGAGGCAACTCCTCACTTCTCAAAGCATCTGGAAATCCCTGGACGCAACAGGCCTTTGCGGTGAGCTCTAAACAAAGGGCTGCCACAAAAGATCAGCAATGATCATGGTGGCACACAAGGCCCATCTCAACCTTCCAGTAATCTATTTATATACCTGTATATACTAATATTATGAAGAGGTAAAGTTTGTGACGTTGTAAGGGATAATCTCTGGATCTAATGAACCGATTTTGAGAATTCTTTTACCAATAGAAAGCCACGTTATTTGTTAGTGTTATAGGCTGTATATTAACCCAAAAAAATGCCCAACGAAGTGGGAACGGGAACATTTAGTAAGTAATAAATCGGTTATGGCATCATCGGGCAGCATTACTGTCATGTAAATAAAAGATATCAAAACGTTGACAATACGAAAACATGTCAAATGCAATTCAGTTGTACTGAGTAGAATAGAGCCTCAGAGGGTTGTAGAAAAAAATGTACGGGTTCTAGTCTTACAATGAACGTTGAGTATCCAGGAGTCTTCCACTACAGCGTTAGCTAATCGAGGGTTTTCCGATCGGCAGACCAGGCTCGTCGCGTGGTCTTCGGCTTCAGGGACGAAGGTCAGGGCACTGATGGTTGCGTTGGACTCCGAAAACTGTTGAGTATACAGGTTTGTTTAGGTAAGACATTTGTCGTGTGTTAAGACTGATCTTAATCGAAATAGACACAAATCGTAGGCTGAGACACTAAGAGGCTTAAATCGTACCACGCGCGCCTAAAACACTTTAAAATTTATGTGTGTATTGACTGATACAAGTTAGATCTTGTGATTTTAATGAAGAAAGTGACTGGTTATTTTAATATTGTTGTTGATAAAATATTAAAAAAACTATTTTCCAGCAAAAAATCTTAGGTCATGTACCTAATATTAAATTATTCTGTCTGCCGAATTGTCGCACCAATCTCAGGAGACATCGTCCTATGATACGTATCAATATATTTATAAGCAATATCAAAACGAGGTCGATCACAGGACAACTTCTTTCCCAATCATTAGGAAATAACTTCGTAATATTAAGAGGTTATCAGCAAAAAATCATTAATAAATGATTACCTTGTTAAGTTGTAATACAAAACATTTCATGGTTCAGTTACTGACGAATAATTGATAAAATTATCTCAGTTGTTAAAGTTAGCCTTCAGTAACTATAGTTAACTTTCAAATAAAACTAAGAATTAAAATCCTGTACTCTACATTTATTACCTGCTGATGTTATCAATCTAATTTAAACATAGTGGTTTGGTCACCACATTAATTCCAAAAAAAAGTAAAAATAAAACTTGTTTTTTTTTTTACTTTTAATTAAATTAGCAATATGAGACCTAGGAGAGGGGTTTAGTTTAGGGAAGATGTGTGTAAAACGTTGATTTTGTATCACCTATTCAAAGTTACTCGGTGTTACCGTGTACTTAATTGTTGGACAGAGAGCAGAAGAAATATAATTCTTCACATTAAAAGGTTAATGTGTAGAATGAAAGTGTTCTTTGACAGAATTAATAAAACAAAATTTTATTCTTATTTCAATTGCATTATTTTTCGATCAACAATACCAACGTATCTTTCATGTACACCTTAAAGGGATTTGGTGAGTGTTCGGTATAACCGGCTTCAAAAAATTGAGAGATATTATACGTTTATGTATTTATGTTCACCGATTACTCCGTCAAATGTGGACCGATTTTAAAAATCCGTTTTTGGTTTGCCAGTGTATACTTTTTGGGTGATCCCATTGTCACCAAATCTGAATCTGATGAGGGAATCAGTGAGGCATTGAGGGAACTCCTCAAATATTGCAGGCAAACATATAGCGATTTTAGTATTTTTAGTAACAAGTCTTGCATTTGCATTCAGAAAGTATCACTCAGTGAAGTGGAACTTGCTGATGATGAAGACCACAGATGGCCATCGGAACTCCTCAACGGTACCTATTTCAAGGGTGGCGATAAGATATCTCGATTAAGGTAGTTGAGCGACTACAAAGAAGAATATTTACTTGTTGAAATATGACTGTGACTTTCCCGCGGCGTTGCTTGCAGCGCGCTTAAAATTACATAAAGTTTCATATCAACCAACAAGTGGGACTACGTAACAGCGTATTATGATCACTAAAAAGTATATAATAAAATAAATGATTTAAAAAACAAAACACCGCCTTCAAAAACGCAAAAACAACTTCTTTTAAAATGGTACTACGTACCTATAGGTCAGTCAAACTGAAGTCGGCCACTCACAATATTTTTAACCAAAAGCTGACTTCAGTTGGACTGACAGTACCATTTTAAAAGAAGTTATTTATTGTCTTTTTGAAGGTGGTTTTTGTTTTTTTCCTTACGATTAAAAGTTTAGGATCCCCCCGTAGTATAAGTAAGTTGTGTTATGTTATCCTGTAAACTCGATTCGTCCTTAAATCGAATAACTTTAATGAGACGTGCAGATGATCCCGGCGCGGAGAATTCTAATAAGTTAAGGATACGCTCCTTACTGAAGTAAGAGGTCGAGGAATGCCCAATTTATTTTTATAATTGCTTCGAGACATAAGTTTTTGTGTTTGGATTAAACTTAGCTCCAAGAGATATTCTTTGAATCGAGTTACTGTAAGAATTGAGAAAGAATAAACGTTATACCATCGCATTTTTGTGTTCTGGTGTGGGGATATAACGGTGAAATTACAATTAGAGACATTCTATCTTAGTCTTAGTTGGCAACGCATTTACAGTCTTAAGATTGCAGTCTTTAGATTGTAGTCTTGAGAATGCAAATGTCTGTGGGTCACAGATTACACATTACCGTTAGGTTGCCTGTGTGCTATTTTCCCTAATATATGCCATCAAAAAAAAAAGGATGTATATATATAATGTGATATGAATATATGTACTCAAACTCCCTCTAAACGTCTCCTAACTTCGTGACTCATGCAGTACGACAATCCTAACTTCGTGACTCATGCAGTACGACAATAAAGATACAGATAAACTACTGTCAGTATTAGGATAGGCTGTGATATATCCGTAATGGCACCAGTGTTCGACACTTTAAGCTGACCTGCACCAATAATCGACACTTGACTCTTAATTCGAAGATCATACGGTCATAAATTGGGTGTGATAAAACAAACAAATAACCCGTATTTTCTGTGACGTAAGAGTCAAGTGTCTATCATTGGTCCTTTCTTGATTACTGGTTCCATTATAATAATTTGTAACAGAGGTATAACTTAGGGGTTAGTTAAAATTACATTATTACGTTTAATAAAAATATCTGTTTTCAGAATAAAGGTATTACCTCAGTTAATGAAATCGAATATAGAAAATAGATTCAACCTTGATTGTATATATGTACTATATTTTTATGGATATAAAAATGTAGTTGAAAGGTAACTTTACGCCGAATAATCCTTTGTATTTAATATAATTTTATTATTACCGAAATCTTATTATTTTACTTGGTAATCTAATAATAAAGTCAAAGGGATTCGTAATTACTACTTGCTACTTGACATACTTCCTTTTATTCATATTAGTCTGCTGCTTTAATGCCGTATTTTCCTTGACTTTTTTTCTACTACATAATATGAAATATCTATCATCTATCTATTCCGGGAAAATATTAATTAATATCGGCATGACCTATTCAGAGATATGTAGTCTGAAAAAAGGGGGTCGCCGTAATATATGAGCTTTTAGGGTACCGTAGTCAACAAGGGACCCTTATAGTTTCACCATGTCTGTCTCTCATGCACATAATTATTATTACAAATTAATAAGAAAAACTACCACGCCTAACTTGACTTATTAGTTCTTGAGATACAGATGATTAAAGTGTTAAAAATCATCTAATGCCAAATAACCTTAATTAGAAAATGAGTTCATACTTTTTGTTGTTCGAGACAGTTTTTTTGTGTTTGTATATCACGCTCCTGAACCCTACATTGACCTTGGTCTGACATGCTCTTACTCCGTTCAATCTATTTATTACCATTCAGATCATCATCATCATGTCAGCCGAAAGACGTCCACTGCTGGACATAGGCCTCCCCCAAGGCTTTGCACTCAGACCGGTCTTATGCACGGCGGTCCCGCGATCCTGACGAGGTCTTCACTCCATGTTGGAGGCCTACCTACAGCTCGTCTTCCGGTCCGCGGACGCCACTCCAGAACCTTCTGACCCCATTGGCCATCAGTCCTGTGAGCAATGTGCCCCGCCCGTGTCGCATCATTCAGATGCTCTAATAAAAATAATAAACGAAAAACCCCTCGCAAATCTACCATATTCTCAATACTATCTGCAACACAACGATTCTAATCCAAAAATAAAATTTCGAAACACCTAACGATAACTAACACTAAAACTTCGATACCGAACCGCTCCTGAATACAAATATAACACAAATACTATTTGCAACAAGTACAAACCTTCTTATTACGTTTTCACGGAGCCCGAGGGATTACCAGGCAATGTTTACGTGAACAATAGTTATTGTTTGAATAGAAAACAGGAAACGATAGAAATCAATCGATGATGTTTCGTTCTATCCTTGTTATGCAGAGGAAAGGAAAACAGGAATGAGTTGTAGCAAACTCGCTGCTCTCGACTGTAGTTATTTGTTGCTTTACATATTCTCGGGAGCCCGAATTACAATAGGTACAGATTAAAAGTTCCCGTAGACCGAACCAAGGTGCATTTCTGTTTTTAATGACTTGGAATTTATATAGTTTGCGTAAGCGGTTGACTGATGGCCGATGGGGTCAGAAGGTTCTGGAGTGGCGTCCGCGGACAGGAAGACGAGCTGTAGGTAGGCCTCCAATACGGAGTGAAGACCTCGTCAGGATCGCGGGACCGCGGTGGATGCGAAAAGCACAAGACCGGTCTGAGTGGAAAGCCTTGGGGGAGGCCTATGTCCAGCAGTGGACGTCTTTCGGCTGACATGATGATGATGATGAAGCGGTTGACTTGATCAGACCTAGTCAACATGCATAACGCTAACTTTCCGATATTTGAAAATCGACAAAATATAAAGGATTGACGTAAGGTAATGTAATGACAGATCCAATCGATACAAAACAGAAACAATAGCGTTTGTATCGTGCAAGTGGAATACGCCGAAAAATCCTAAACAATCAAACAAACAAACAACTATAATCAAAGACCTCGTGACGAACTTCACTTTGCCGTTGGAAAACTGTTATCCCCACACATCGACATGGGTCGCGGTCAGTTTACCAACACCGCAAATAAGTTTTCGGTAGGTATAAACATTTATACCGTTTGTAACTCAAGAACCAATGAAGTCTACTTAGTCGTGATAGTTTTCCTATTAAATTCGGGATCCCCTTGAAATATCGACAAACGTTTCATAGAATGTGTCACTTATTCGTTACTTAGGTTAGGTTAGGTTAGGTTAGACCCGTGACCACAAAAAAAAAGTTTCCGCACGTGGAAATGCCTGTTGTTAAAATGAAAATTCGGCGAAGTGAAACATTCTATGAAGTGATTTTCGATATTTCAAGGGTAAACCATTAAATTCATTATAAGTGCTAAGTGTTGGCAGACCTTCCACAAGGTGGCCTGACGATCTGTTAAAGGTCGCGGGAAACCGCTGGATGACAGCAGCAGAGGACCGATCGTTGTGGAAAACCTTGGGAAAGGCCTTTGTCCAGCAGTGGACGTCTTGCGGCTGATAATGATGATGATGATGAAGTGCTAATATTATATATATATTTTTTAGATTTATAGTATTTATAGTTTTGGCTGAAAAATAGCGCTTTAAAGCTTAATGTTTTATAAACGGAGCCTTTAATCGAAAATATGTTTTCACTAACCCACCGTATTTTATTTTTGTTAGACCTATCTAACGGCACCACACACTATAGGGTAGACGAGAAAAAAAAAACAACATTTTATTTTACCACTTTTTTGGCGTGACAAATACGTTTATTCATGCCAAATTACTGTTTTCTAGTACTAAGATTCTCTGAGCTAGGCTGCGGACGGACGGACGGACATGGCGAAACTATGAGGATTCCTAGTTTGGCTACGGGACCCTAAAAAACAAGTTACGTCAATTCTTAACATTTCCGACCAATGCATCTTACCTAAGGCCACAAGATTTTAACTAAAAAAAACAAAATGTTTATAATTGTCTTCGACGTCCCTATCTAAGTTTGTAGACGTTCCATTATACTCTTAAACATGAAACTCGAAATGACACGGCAAGAGGAACTGCGGGCGAACTGGAACACATGTCATTTTATAAACGGAATTAGAATAGACCTATTTCTGTCTTACTGGACAGAGCGTCTATTTATTTCTATTGTTTTCTTGGGACAAGTGCAGCTTCAGTTGAGTTGATAATAACCTTTGTTAAATCGGTACAGTCAATATTCTTTTTATGTCCTAATTCCTTCTGTTAATAAGTAGTCGATATAAAAGACAAAAGAAAAATGAAAAATCAAACATGGGCTCTATGATATTTTACGAGCTTTTTCCCGCTGCTCCGTTGGCATAAAAGTTGTTTGTCGCTATTTCTGCCAGAAACTGTATATTTTTTTGTGAATACAATATAAATTGTGTCACACCTGCCTGCAAATAATCACGTTGATAAGTATTTTTTGCTTAGTTGCTGTCTAAAAGAAGGATAATCTAACCACCACTCAAAGGGAGTGGAATTTATAATATGAGAGAAATATTAATTTTGAGTATACAATAAAATTAAAATAGGTTGAAAATAAAATGACCATTTTATTATTTAAAATTATTTTTCGGTACTAAATCCGCGTAATAACTAATAACACATTAGCTTAGGACGGACGGACGAATTCACGAACAAACAGACGGGCGGATAGAGTAAACATATAAATAACGTAGTGTAACGTAGCGTAACCCTAAAAATGTGTTGTTACACAGAAAATGGAAGACTTTGTGTCAAGCCAACGTTGTCCCGGTTCCTCTTAAGTCCATATTGAATTTAAGTATCATTTGAGGCAAGGATCTCTTAGGGCGCAGGCTTAGGGGCTTGCGTTTAATATTGAAGTGAACATTTGCAAGATAGATTTATGTATGAAAGATGCCATGCAACATATTTATAATCATATGTATGTATTTTGTTCTTGATGAACGAATTGAGAGAAGAAAGGAAGATAACATGATAATAAACACACACACGCAATAGAATAATTTAAAAAAACGTGGTAAAACTAAATCATTCAGTTGCCATCAAGACCGCCTAATTTGACGTAACTAATATCTATGATTTTTGCGTGACTTAGTTAATTCTCTTCGTTAAGTGCGATATGTAATTTAACCATAGTTATTTCTCATTAATTATTGACAGTAACAGCTGTCATAACAGTGTGTCGTAATATTGCATTAGATGGGCAAACGTTGGTTAGCTTGTCTTTTACTACAGTGCTAAATTGTTTTTCATTGTGATATTGAGAACACTGTGCATTAATTCTAAGATCAAGATTAAATAAAGAAATATACCGTATACACTCAGGAGCAATAATACCGGGTCAGAGTGCGTTTTTCATACAAACGAGACTATTTCGAAGGATTCGTTCCTCGCCAGGGGTTGTTTTGAGTGAGGTTTAATATTGGATACTGCGAGGTTCAATAGAGGAGGTCAAAAGTTCTTAAGATACCTAATTGATCGCACAATCAGTTCACACCACAGCGGGAGAGTTTGGGTCAGCACTTGGATTTTCTTACATTTTATTGCCATTTTAGATGTTCCCGCAACCGCAGATTCATTCAGTTGGGTATCCTAGGCACTCTGGAAGTTCTGTATCGATAGTCGGGGTATTCATCATCTGATTTCACTAAAAGCATTCCCTGGCGAGGAACCAAGGCTTCGCAATAGCCTCTTTAGTATGAAAAACGCACTCTGACCCGTTATTTTTGCTCCTGAGTGTAGATGATAAATGTTTACATTTGGTGCGGAACCCCCGGTGCGCGAGTCTACTTTACGAGTAATTCAATTTTTTTTTATTAAATAAGATAATATAAGACGAGCATTTTGGTCGATTTGATGACATTAAAAGTGCATAAAGATATTTTGTCTTTTTATTTATTTTAACTTTCTTACCAAATATGAGGTTCATTCATGTCCCAATATTGTGTTTGCTCTTTTAAATACGTCACAGGCCTCACGATCAATTTATTCTGGTCCAATTTTTAAATACGTCACTGGCTTGAAATTATTTTAGTCCAATGTTATTCCATTCAAAACACGCCGCGCTCACATGTGTATGATTTACGAGAAATAAACAAATCGTATGTCAAACCTGATTTACGCCCAAATACAAATTAAATGGCTGCCGATGAGTGAATTATTCGTGTTTATATTTAACTTGGAATGTATTTTAAGGAGGATGCTGTGTACAGCCCTCTCAAGATGGGGGCGGGAACAGGTCGTGGGAAACTATGGTAATAGGGATGTTCATGTGATCTGATGAAGGAGGATTTATGGAGGACATTTGCTTACTCGATGACCAAAATTTCACTTCTCTCAATCTTTCACGAGTTAGCTGGAAGAGATCCCTTAAAGGGATAAATTCGCCTTTGTACATATTTTTAAATTTTTGTACAATAAAGTGTTTACATACATACATAAGTTTGTTTATACAAGACTGGCCAGCGTTGCATCTCCTTCTCAACTGTCGGTATTTATATACCTACGTTTTAATAACGTTTACTCACTAAGTACTTACAGTCACCAAATAAAAATTCTGAGCATACTTAGAACCTTGTCATTGTGAATATCATTGTCATGTGTGTCATTTGATATTCTGTTTGAAAATTAATATGACAATGCACTAAAGTGCTCAACATTTTCGTTGGGGTACTGTACATACCTAGTACAGTCGCCATCAGATATATCGCAACGAACGAGGTGCTCATAAATATCTAAACACGACTCTATGTCAAGATGTTAGAGTACATGTTCAGATATTTTTGAGCACCCTGAAGAATATAGATATTTTTGATGGCGACTGTGCATGCCATGTTTTGTAAACTTATCTATTACGTAGTAGGCATCTAAATTTCTACATGCCATTTACTTAATATTCAACCCTATCTTATAAATAGACCCTAAACACCTAAAGGATTAAACTATTCCGTAGATTGTCTCTATAAATTATTCATAGACACTCGGTGAGCCTCAGGCTTATCACAACGACAAATGGAGTACAGTACACAATTGCTTAGACACCCAGGGTTTAAGCAGGCAATGTATCTAGGGTATTACGTTGCTTTAATTGTGTTAGTTGGCGGTACAATCAGCCTATGTTGCGCATGCCACGTTCTACCTAGCGGACCATTTTGTTTTTACTATTTAGCTACAGGAGTGTACTTAATTCTCATAAGCTACTCGCTTTTGAATTCGCTTTCGCTTTCGAAAATCAAACAGAAGTAGCCGGTCTAGCTCATCACCTGCGCAGTGAGCAAATTACGGACCAAATTTGTGGGGGCGACGGGGGGAGTGTAAACCGCTCCGCTTTACTGACACGCTATTGGTTTGTCAGTAGACAACATAGGCAAACATATCCCCTCCACTAGCCACTCGGAGCTCTTTTTACGTGTGTCGACTTGTAAACATAGTATAAATAGACATGTAGTTCGTTTCCGGCCCTTTAGTAAAATCTGTTACCTATTGCCGCTCGGCTAGGGTTACGTCGATGCGCATCGATACTTAATGAACACGCAGACAAACGCGGCGCCGGCGCGACCCTGAATAAACCGGCTCGGTGCGTGCTGTTGAGTTTGTTTGTGGTCGACTTTACTTGAAGACGAACTAGTTTTAACTGGATGTTAGGCACAATTGGATACCTACCAACGTGTGACTGAGTCAAATATACATGCACTGACTTGTTGATAGGATTTTTACGAGATAACTTAGAATCGTTGGTTAATCATTAGACACCAGATTGAAAAAGTCTAATATACAAATTAGTCACCTAATTACTAGTACTTAGTATTCAATCTAGAAATCTAGAATAACATATAAATACAATCTAGAGAGAGCTACCTGGAACGGTTCGGAGAAGGCTTTTACCGCAAAAGGCGGCCCTACATCTAGCAATACTAATCTGATTTACCTAAGGACAAAACTAACTTTACTAACAAATAATAACATACTATAAAATAAAAGATAAAAAAGATAAAAGATGTATTATTCAGTAAGTAGGCCGCACGGGCACTTTTACACGTCAAAAATCTACCAGCGCTTCGCAAGAGACCACTGCTGAGAAGAAACGCCGCAAGAAACTCAACAGTCAAACGTTTTTTTCAAATACTACTTATGATATTATACAATTATAAAGCTTAACCTAGCATTATATAAAACAATGAATATAACATAAAATAAAAAAAATAAAAAAAATCAAGCGTAGCTTTTATATAAATAGTTAAGAGCTTTCATGTAAGTATGGGATGAAATAAAGCTTACAAATAAATAAATAAATAAACTACTAATCAACCAGGTAGGGTCACTAAAGCTGCCCTTTGCGTCTTAGGGTAAAGACCTTCAGCAATCTTATAACAAACCACATTAGTAATATTACTATTTTACGCCAAATGCTGATATCGCTGAAGCGCGGACATAAACTAAGGTTTATTATGCCAGTAACAGCGGGACATAATGTTCTTTGCTAATACCATTAAACATATTCTGGCGACGCAGTTAGGCAAGTCGGTTCCTGTCTGAAAACTAGCAATCCCGCGTTCAAACCCCGGGCTTTGGCTAATATCTGGGGTCTTAGTAAAAAGGTTGTAAGTCTCCTGAAGACCAAGTGAAAAAGGGTTTAAGTATAGTATACTCCGTAATGTATATACCGTTTTATAGAACGAAATAAATCTACTTATATCCTTTTTCACCTGGTCGCCAGATATGCGTGTGAGCGCGTATTTGTTTCCGGATCTTGCAGATGTTTTCTATGAGTATACTTACCTATTTATTTATATGTATAACTATGTTTATCGTTGTCCAGAAATAGGACAAGCCTGGCTTAGTTCGGGACTAAAACTTTGTGTGAGGTGAGCATACTCGTATAGAAGACGGTTGTCCGTTTTACTTAAATTAAACTCAATTCAGCGCTACTTGCAAATACGTATATGATACGTATACGTATCTCAGCTCGAACGTTTGTAATCCTTTTTTATGTAGGTAAAGTGAATAGTATTCAGGGGTGCCTTTGGAAATCTAATCAGAAGTGATATGACTTAGTTTAGAATTCAATTAGGAATATAGTTAATTCAATGTGAAGGTGTCTAGACGCAGAAATAACATTTTACTTTAAATAACATAGAATGAAATAATTACGAGCTCAAAGACAGATATCTCATGATCGTCAAGTGCCCACTTTAACCTTTGACACATTATAAATGATTTAAAAAATCAGTTGTTGATGATAGCTTGTTATGTTATCACAACTTTTTCAATGACAGGCTAACCATGATTATTATTTTTTAGTGACTAAATAAACGAAAAAAAACCGGTTTTGCTTCTTATACTTTGGCCTTAAAATCACTATCAATTAATGAAATGGCATCCTGTTTAATTCAAATAAACACAAGTTAAAACTATTCCGATTCAAGTATTTGGCAAGTTCAACTTTCGCCTTCAACGTGAAATATTGCATGGAACACCATGCTAGCCACCGATAGGATCTCATAACGATGGCGGACGATTTATAGCTTTCGTGATTGTAAAGCTAGTTCGGGGCGTTTTTATGTTATTCCGAACCCTGATGGATTGGAACTCAGGAGGTTTAATAATGGTCGCGTTTATACTCGTAAGTATTAGGAGCATTGAGGCTGCGGGGGATTTTATTGAGTACGAAGCTAGGTCGCGGATTCGATTCCTGGTATAGGTAAATATTTTGTGTGATGAGCGCGACTTTTTTTTCCTCGTATTCTATGTATTTCTCTTTATGTTTTAAGCCTACAGCATTATTTAGGACTAGTTCAATTTAAGTGAGCTAGTCTTGATTATTTATTTTATTTTTATTCAGTGTTTTTGTTTTTATTTATTGCCGATGAAGCTAGCGGATTCGATTCGATGTGCGCCAAAAAATAAAACGGATTCATGGGTTTTTTAATTATTATTTAAAAAGTTAATTCTCTCTGTATTTTTACTGTCGTCATAAATTACAAACTTAAAGCTTAGTTCAAGACTAGGTATAATATTTGTGTTACATTTTCCTTATGTCTACTATAAAAACAAATATTTCTGTACCAACAGCTTTTAGCAAAACCAAAGACAAGACACATTTCAATTTATAATTGGCGATAGCACAAACTTTATAGTAGGTATGGACCCTTTGAGTGTTTCATCTCTATTTTGTCATAATTTTGTAAGTAATAATTATTTGTGGCATAATCTGTATACCCATATTAGTCTTTGCGCGTAAACTGTTATCGCAGAATATAAATTCGCATAGTTTGATTACGCTGAATTACGTTAGGCCTAATATTATCTAGTCATATTTTTCATCTCCGAATCATAATCATAAATTAAATGAGCATATATAATTGTTTTTTCGTTGCAGTTTTTATTATTTCATAACATTATTTGACTGAATGTACCAGTTTGTTTTTGATAAGGTCACAGTTCTAACTTACCCTACTTTTCTGGTAGCACTAAGTATGTCAAGTAAGTTTTGGTCAATCGATAAACCTACCCTACTTTTCTAGTATCAAGTCTTTTTTGTTATGGTCGCAGTTCTAACCTAACCCAACCTAATTAAGCAACCTTAATAGCAGTTAAGTTTTTAAATAAGTATGCTAAGTAAATAGATAATAATGCCGAATAAAATTATGCTAAACAGAACTATGCATAAAAATAATCGGTCATAGGAATAGTATGCGAACTTAATTTCGGACTTACTCATTTTCGGAATTTTACAGATTATGCCAAATAAGGTTTCTGCCACGTTACTATTCGGCGAAAACCGAAAATTTTAAACCAAGTCGGTTATGCTGACACGGTGTTCAGAAACAGAAACCCCTCAATCTAATATGACAGGCAACGCTTCAGATGTTTCGAAACTAAGTAGATTAAATTTCTCAGAACTGTTGCTCAAACGCTGGTTATCCAGTAATAGCCACGCGAGAGAGGCGTTCTAAGGGTACCTGGATGCCAATGCTTTGCCTGAGTACTCATTCCATTCTATTTTATCGACGAGTTACATTGAGGTATGTATATTTCTATGTAAGAATGTTCATTGCTGTCTAGTACCCATTGCACATGCCTAGAGCTTAGATTGAGACTAAGTCAGTTCGTGTGAGACTCTTTATACACAAGAATTAAATAAAATATAAAAAATAGGCAATATAACAAAAATAAACAAGTCTCTTCCAGATAACCCTAGTTGAAAACAGTTTTTGTTAACATTATTATTTTTTTATTTTCTTCACGTAGTCAATCCTTTACCTTGAACCTACCACCACTCAGCTGCAGTTGTTTTGTGTTCCCGTGTGGGTATACCTAAGACACCAGTGCAATTACTTGTATAAAGAAATTCTATCATAGTGCTCAGGGTTGGCAGCGCATTTGAAATATTAACATTGCAGTTTTGTGGTCTCTCCCTTTGTGGAGCACACATAAAAGTCCACAGCGCGGCACGATTTTTCGCATTTGGGCATTAAATATTAAACAGGCAACAATGCGTGATTAACAACGTTATTATAACGTTATTTCGGCTTAAATGTATTATTTGGGTAGTGAGTTTTAGTTTGCTTTGTCACTATACAAAAAAGAAACCTTTTATGTGTCATTAATTACAAAAGCCATGACTAACATACAACGTTTCGCATTTATTAAAATTAACTGGCTAAGGGCGGGTTTCACTATCGACGAGTAAATTTATCTGCCATTTAAAGTTGGGTTTCTTCTTGTCTATTATCAAATGTGCGGGTGGTAGGACCTTGTGCAGGGTCCGTCCGGATCGCTACCGCCATCTTATCCATTAACCTACCGCCAAACAGCAGTGTTCGCATTGTTGTGTTCCGGTTTGGGGATAAGACAGCCGTTGTAATGAATAGCATAGAGGCCTTCCATCTTAATTCTCAGGGTTGGCAACGCATTTGCAGTCTTAGGGTTGCAGTCTTGTGAATGCGAATTTCTATGGGACATAGTTTCCACTTACCACCAGGTGGCCTGTATGCTCGATTGTCTTCACTATGCCATATTTTTTTTGTTGTAAAAACCTAAAATTATCTGTTAAATTTGCCTTACTTGTTGATTGTGAAACAGGCGGTAACTAGAAAGTACAATCATTTTGATTCATTAAACGTCTCCATTACCAAACTCCATTATCCTAATCGTTATTTACTCACATTCTTCACCCCCCTCCTGATCTGCCGTCCCCCCTTCCACCAGGTGACCTGTGCCTCAGGCCTGGAACCGCTGGTCCTGCACTCCACCTCGTAACTCCGGTCTGCCGAGAGCTGGGCGCTCTTGTTGAGGATGGTCACCGTCAGCGGGGCCACTGGAACCAACTGGTGTGGTTAGGAGAGATATAAAAAAATACAATCTATCAATTAAGGATTATAGCTAAGACTGTTTAGTTTTTAAGCCTTTTAGAAATGATCTTTTTTTTTGTACAATTATATACATAGTCTTCTTCTGTCTTAGTCTTGCAGTCTTGTGAATGCGAATGTCTATGGGTCACAGTTGCCACTTACCAGCAGGTAGCCTGTGTACTCGTTTGCCTTCTTTATGCCATAAAAAAAAACCATTAAATCACGCCTGTCTTCTAGAGGAGTAGACAGAGACCACTTCATATAAAATAATTTAATAAATAATAATTTTGGGCCTTTACAAAATGCATTCCAAGATTTTCTAAAATTGGCTTGTAAACTCTGTTTATAGTTAATGTTAATTTCACGTTTTATTTTATTTCCAAAAACAAATGTTTTAAGAGAGATTTCTGAACAATTAATCATATCGATTAGTGGAATAAAACAAAAAAACTTTATTTTTTGAATTTTTAGTTCGTTCGATTCCCGAGTAAACAAGCGAATTTTATAAACTCTATGAATGCAGTTTTGTTTCTGGCGGACACACGGATAGTGCAGGGTCAGTAATAGTGTACCATCGATTATCTCCTTCTGACACAGAACTCTAAAAACCGACGCAATATCATAATACACATCGTGTTAAAACCCTATTCGTTTAATTTCGAATCCGTTATATCGTTCACTTCATTGAGTGCTCAGAGCACCAGTGTCCGTACAAAGCTTTGTCAATATTAAATATCGGGCATTGAACGCTTACTTTGTGCGAGAGCCGTTGACGGGCACTTAATTGAGGAACCCGCGTCATACGCAGTACTGTTGCTAATTAAATTGTGAGTTAATATGTGTACCAACATACATGCAACGTAGACGCACAGAAAGACCGTTTCTTTGAGCATCGATCGTTTTACTTTATAGCAACACAGGCCACCTGATAAGTGGGATCAGTGACCTATAGACATTTGCATTCTAAGTACTACAATTTTAAATTTCCAACTGAGGAACAAGAATGCCTCTATGCTAGTAAATTTACCAGTTTTCTCATCCCCACACCGGAACACAACATTGCGAACACTGTTGCTTGGCACTGGGTTAAAGAATAAGATGCTGGTAGCGACCCAGACGGATCCCGCCCAAGGCCATGACTAAAACTTCATATTTTTGAATCTCCAGTTGATGAGCTTCAGAGCTTGTTTAGCGCTGGTATATTATTGTATTATTTGCTCGTTTCCCTTTGTCATGCCGAATATGTTTTAAAACACATTGAGGCTACTCTCCAAACGGGAAAAAATACTTCTTAACTACATTGCACTGATAACTGGGTTTTTAAGGTTAAAGGGCGAAGGGGGATTTCGTATGGACCCCATTCCTACCCTCTATCAGTCATGGGATGCTCATCAATATTTTTATTAGGTCCCAAACAAGACAAAATACCTATTTTAGTAACAAGGTCGATAGGGTTATTAAGTTTATGCTTTAAACAAACTATATACGATACGATTACCGTTATCCAAGAAAGCGATCATCGTTATAGTAAAACCATTAACTAGGGGACACCGTTGATGTAGGAAAACATATCGAAACGTTTACTTGGTCGTCTTGCACCGTCTTATATGCACAAGTAGCTGTTTTTTTTCCTTTTCTCTATCTCTCTCTCCCAAGATTTTTGGCATGTTTTCCTGCTGAACTACGCATGTTATTTGATATTATATTTAATTTAATATTTATAGCTTTATATAATGCTTAGACTAAATAGTACCATTGTAATATTAAATATGTTTAAAAAATGACTGACTGCTGAGTTTCTTGCGGCGTTTCTTCTCAGCAGGGGTCTTCTCTTGGGAAGCGCTGGTAAATTCTTGACGTGTAAAAGTGCCCGTGCGGCCTCCTTACTGAATAAATGACTTTTAACTTTTAAATATGTTTCATTTCAGTTGGTGGGTTAGGGGACATTTTTGTCTATCCTTCTTTACTTTGATCAAAGGATAACGTCATTATATTTACTTTATCTGCGTATTCTAGGTGTATAATACGAGCTGATCCA
The DNA here is from genome assembly GCA_923062465.1 of Acleris sparsana. Lineage (NCBI taxonomy): Eukaryota > Metazoa > Arthropoda > Insecta > Lepidoptera > Tortricidae > Acleris > Acleris sparsana. The sequence goes on from OV281303.1 coordinate 15,942,645, forward strand.
TATCTCTTAAAAAACTTTGCGTGCAATGCATCTACAAGTTATTTTACAACATTAAGTCGTATTATTATTTATTTTTTAACAAGGCTTTTAATTAAATTGGGTGACATTATAAAGCTCTACGTCGACTCAATGTTGCCAGAATATTTAATATTATCCATAAAATAATTCGTTTTGACAAAATCGCCAGTTCGGCATAAAGTCCATAACGACGTTCATTGTTTCCTTTTCGGTCACTGCCACCGCCTCGTGTTTTAAAAATGTAACTTGAATTTTTATTCCAATTAACAATTTATTTTGCCGTTATAAGCTAATGAGCGGATGGAATACCGATTTTCAGCTCTTACCGTCGCCCATAAACCTCTCGGAAGCCAAAATATTTCCGATAACCAATTAACACGTTCAAGGAAAGTACGTCGAGAGACGTAAACTAAGACCATCGTGATAGGTACTACGGCTTTGGTCGGTGTTTTTCATTGCACCAAAACTGGAACTCCGTCCACGGGCGGCTGTTTGATGAGTTAGACAGAGACTATGAAACGCCAGGTGCACAGGTCTAAACACACAACATTCGCTTCCTCTATATTCAAACCTCTTCATGCACGGTCGTTGGTTTTGGGTGCCTTTGATTAGGCCCAGTCCGTACACCACGAATCTGATCACTGTTTGTGCGTCAAATAAACAAACAAAACATAAAAACAAGTGAGTACTCACAGTTAATATCCAGTATGAGCACTTTGGTCTGCGGCGGCGCCAGGTTGGTGTTGGCGGCCTGGCAGACCAGCCGCGCGTTGAGGTGCTGCCGGCCCACGTTGGGGAAGGTGAGCGTGTTCACCGTCACGCCGTCGGCTTGCTGCTCGAAGGAGTCGTCTATCACTGTGTTCTCGAGGTACCAGGTCAATCTCGGTCTGGGATTACCTGAGGACAATCCAATAACCCGTTTAGCCTAGTTGGTAGTAATCCGGGCTACGAAGCTAGAAGTCCTGAGCTCGATTCCCGGGCAAAAATATGCGTGATGATTGCGAGTATTTGTTTATTTGTATTTAAGTTTATATATCTTTATATTATAAGTATGTTTCTCGTTGTCTTATACCCATAACACAAAACTTTGAGCTCAGTTTGGGACTAGGTCAATTTACTGATTTAAACTCACACGATTTTGATTCATTATTATTACTACACGGGACTTAATATTGACCAAGTGCGGGTAGTTCGAAAAACTCGCACAACAAGATGCTGATGCCCGCCTCTTCAGTCCCCTCGAGACCATGGGCGTAGCGTCACGTCCGAAACGTCGAGGTTATAATTAATTCTAGTAATTAATTATATATCCCTTAACACGATTAAGTCTAGGTCAATTTGAGTGAGATTGTTCCCTGGTATTTATTTATTTATCTCAGCAAGGTAGAAATAATGAAAGCAAATCATACTAATTTTAATTCAACTATCACGACTCATTTGATTTGATTTGTTGTTAAGGTACAGGCGACTAAAATACTTATACCTACTAAAATTAAAAATAAAATAAAATGAATGCTTTAAAAGGTACTTGTTGTTTTTCGATATAGTTTTTATGTTCGTAGAAACGTGTCAGAACCCTGTACTGAGCATGGTCCGTCATGCTCTTGCCCAGTTAATGAATACATACATATAAATTATTTTACAACGTAGACTTCGTTTTACATTTTTTTACAGCCTTTCGTCAATGTAAGCATCAACGTAATTGGCAACACTGTTCACATTCGCAATAATTTCAATCTCACAAGACTCATATTCAAATGAACGTAGATAGCAAAGTCGTAGAGCTCCTCAATGAACTCTTAGTTTGGAAGTAACAACTGAAGTTAAATACGGATGTAATCAAGAAGGGTATTGACGTAGGCTCTGATAAGGCATGTCACGATTGAACGTCCAATACCAATTTGGGATTCCATTCTCCTGGATTATCTATTCACACGATGCTGTCGTTAGAATGGCTTCGGTTTTATTTCAGCTGTTTTCAGCCTTTACTTGGAAAGTTTCCAAAAATGTGTGGATTTTAGTTCAAAAAAACATGCAGATATTTTGGAACATAAAACTAGTAATATATTATTTCAACCCCACTTCTACCTCCCATTTGTTATTAAATCCATATGCTGCGAATGCACTGGGTTTTTTTGAAAAAATACACACTGAAATAAATGCACTTTTTAAATTATTTCGCCATTTCTACAGTCAAGGAATTAAAATCAACTACAAATGACTTGGCATCTTCAAGCAGATTTTCTTTGAAATGGGCGGCAAATTAACTTCTGTGACAGTGCACGTTTGTATATTGTACAATTAATTTAAATAAATATCTTATTTTAATAAAATGAACAGGCATTAATCTATCTCGTGATACGACTAAGAACGAATATAATTAATAAATATTAAAAATAATTACTATTTTTGTTCATTTGTTATAGGTATGAATGTTTGTAAGCAAGTCGCGTTTGACCAATTATTATTATTAGAGTCATGCTGAGTTAAGTATTTAGTTTTAATATTAATGCTTATGCGTAAGGAAATCCAAGTTCCCACAGATTGTGTATATTTGTTTCAAATTCCAGAAGCGCAGAGGTCACATTTTTCAGGATTTTCTAACTTGTAACATTATTGAATAGCATAAAACACCCACAATCCAAGTTCCTAGAGTTTAAATAAACTTTATTCACGAACATTTGCGGCTATTTCACGATGTAAAGGAAAAATCGGAAAAACTTTATTTTGCAAGAAGGCCACACAGGCATTTTATATTTTCTGAGTTTGCCGGTGCTTCGATGACGGAGAACGAAGTCAGTCTGTTTTTAAACTGAATCCCAACCCATACAAAGGATCATTAGGTTATTGATTGAATCAACGAACTCGTGTCACAGTGAGCAGGGGTGTTACTCTCTTAAAAATGGCGCTCGGTCGGTCGAACGAGTGAATGAGTGAACGTGCCACACCGGCGAGTTTACGTGGTCCCCTCAGAGCGCACAATACACATTTTAGCATGCTCATTTAGGTTTGATTTTCTTTTGTTTTCTTTGAACCTGTTTTTGCGTTCGAACATTGGATAAATGTTTCCATTCTATTATAAACTACTTATTAACACGTAGGTAATAAAGTAAGTAACATTTCCATTTGGGAGAATGGATTTCGTCTCATGTTGAACATTACTATACAATCAAGTAGGTAATATAGATTGAAAAACTGGAAATTATAATAACAAAGGAAAAACATACAAAAAATATCAAATTGATTTGGGGTTATGAGATGTCAAAGTTTTTGAAAATTTCAAGATCTTTTGTCATATATCAGTAAATTCGATGGTATTATCATAACCTTTGCGGTAAAATGAATTGTAAGGCTACCATGTGCGTAACAAATGCAGTTTTTTACGACCAAAATTACAAATAACTTGTTTTTACCATACATTTAGTATACCGATTTGTGACGTCATAGCTCAGTATCAATTGGTATGGGGCGTTTTCAACGCTTAGTAGGAACGTCTTTTCTTTCTTTTGCAGCATATTAGTTTGTGCATGAATTCATTGTTCTGCTTTCTCTGGAAAAACATGTAAGCAGATATTTTTATGAAATAAAAATCATATTAATTTATAACCCCTACCAAGTACATACAGATGTAGTGAATAAACTGAAAAAAACGTTTTTATCGTGCTTTTTTGTCAGCTTAAGTACCTATACATAAACTAATTGAAGAACCAAGACAATTCGAATACCGTCCGTCCAGATAGCTACCACCATCTTATAATTTAACCAAGCGCCTTAGTATTCACATTGATGTGTTCCGGTGTGGGGTTGACAACCGGTTGGCAAAGCATTTGGAGCCTAAGGACTTAAACTCATCTTGACAGTGAGGCCCGTCACAAGGTACGTCAAAGTAAACGCCAAACCATAGACCACTGTCATATTTGACGCATCTCGAAACGAGCATTAGAGTTGAGATCAGTTTATCAATACGGGCCTTAATATTGTAGTCCTGAGAATTTAAATGTCTATGGGCCACAAATCCTACTTATCATGTTGATGGTGTTGTCTGAAGCGCTAGTAGATTGACTCCGTATTACCGACGTGTAAAAGAGCCCTCATTATGGCCAATTTACTGTATAATTATTTTGAATTTTGAACGTGAATTTTGAATCAGTTGGCTTGTGTACCCGTGTCGCCATTTCTATGCCTTAAAAAATCCGACTAAATACGATATAGTATTTTATGCACTATATCTCTATCTAATTGTTAATATAGTTTAATTGTTATTAAAAGACAATTGAAATAGTATTCAACAATGTTTAAGAACCACTTTACGTGTACTTTGTACCAATTGAATAATTCCAATTAAATTTAAGAGTACACTATAATCGACGATTTTCTTTTTAAATTATTTGTTTTCTAGCCGCTTACAGGGCTTTGTTTATCACTGCAATCATTTTTAATTGAGCCTGCTCCAATAATTCTCTAGACGAAAGAAAGGCATTTGGTTGCCTACTTGAAAACACCGTTTATATTTACAAAGTACTTTGTACTAAGGTACTTTTCTTGTTTACATGTTGTAGATATTTCTAATGTTAAAGTTCAGTCTGTTTATCTATTAAACAGTATAAGTAATTACACAAACGTGTAGCAAAAGTGTGATAGACGTCACAGGCATGCTGCCAAAAAACGACTACTCATAAAGAGACGACAAAAAGTGTTATTTTCCTAAGAACGGCTTCTTGTCGATTAGTCGATCGAGTAACCTCATACGAGCTCATAACTCGGTTAAGCTACCTGATTGAGAGTGCACGCCCTAAAATTTCTCCGACTATTTACTTGTTATTCTCCGACGGGACAACTCAAACTCATGGGTTAATAATTAATCCACCGAGTTGAAAAGTGTGTCTTTAAGAAAATAACAGGGTTGTTTCCTTGAAGATAATTTTACACACATTGCATATCGTGGTAAGACTTTCACAATGATCAAGACATCCGGCAGTGTGTCCGGCCAAGTTCGAAGAAAAACCTGAACGATACTACAGTGTGTATATTTACACGAACCTTTTCACCCCTTTTTCCCACCCTCATTACTTTTTTACGAAGTGAAGTGAAGTAGACTTTGTAGACACTTACACATATTCGAGTCTACTAACGGATCCCAAAATGAACCCACTTTTGAGTAGAAACGCTGCAAGAATAATTAAAGATAATCGCTTAAGTAATGATTCGCATCGTTTCAAACATTCGCATTGACATTAGAAATCGCATCAATCGACGCGAATGTTTAGCGCATGCGGATGGTGTGCAAGTCAAGGCGGTAAAATGAAATTTAAATATATATGTCTCTTTTGAAATTCCACTATTAAAATAACGCGATAACGCTACAGTACTCATTAAACGTATTGAGTACTGTAGCATTATCGCTACAAAACGCGACGGTTCGCGTTAGTTATCGCTTGTCTATTTTATCCCTTTTAGTTTCATAACCTTTTTGATTCTGTTCACTGGCCATACGTAACATGGTTGAACTTCAAAATCTAAATGTCTGATTGTCATTTTCGTTCGGTCAAGAGACAATAAGAAAATTCCTGGACATTTGCGACGTCAAAAGATGGCGGATGTGTAATTTGTTTTAGTTTTTATTTTTGTGTATTTAGGTGTTCAAAGTTATTTTCTGTTAGTGATTTGTACTTTTAATGCCTTTGTGTTGCACAGTGATAGAGGACTTGGACTTATTTCGTGTATCTGGCATCTTACTTCTCGTTTCAAGTGGACTCGCATTGTTACAGAGGTTGTAAAACTATCTTGGCCTCTGTCCTACATATCACCGTGCAACGTTGCCCCCAATCTTCCTAGAGAAGATTGGATTGTGTTTCATTGCAATATTGATTTATATTTATATATACTTGACACTAGCGAAATCACATCATTGTGTAAACGCCATATTCCCGCGGTAGTAGCTGTTCAAGTCGCCACGGGGAAAGAAAAAAAAAAGAGAAAATTCCTGGCATTACGATTTTATTTGCAGACAAAAGAACATTAGATCTTTGAATTATTTGCTTGAAATATTTCTTATTTATTGAAGCGTCATAGTCTGTGTTCGAATCGAATATCGTGCTTGGTTTAATAGTATGCCCTAAAGATATGCGATTGCTAATATTGTCGCCAATTAATCGTCGCGACTTTGCGGGAACTCTCAAGGTACTGATCTCCGTCCCGTTTTATCTTAGCCAGCTCTCTTTACTTCTAGCTCCTGGTCATTTGCATAAATGTTCGTTTCTCAGTTGTTCTCTTCTTTATGGTAGCCACAGCTAAGTGGGTTAGGCGATCGCTGGTGTGGTGAACTTTGCGTAACACCAGGTCTCCAGCGCTATAATCAGGGTGCATACGTCGTTAGAGGACCAGTCCGAGCATCGAGAACCTTCACTTCTACTTCAGATAAGCATCGATTCATATATTAGGTTTAGGCTTTGATTAAATTCTTTACCATGCATGAGTTATTTTGTGATTCCGTAAAAACTATATCTCCTAAACATTCACACGCTTTCGAGCGTTAGCGTTCGCGAATGTGAAAAATATGACATCCCTGATAACAAAGTTTTGCTTATTAAAAACGTTTAAACACCTATAATTTCTCACAAATCTTTAAGTAAGCAATTTATAACCGTATCTATTCACATTCATAAACGACGCTCTTGTCACCTTAATGCCGCCTTTCTGACGTAAAAAGGATGACACAAAACATTCTGAAATATAAAGCGACCGTGAATTTCCCCCGGGAACAGTGGTAGGCGCTACCCGTTGACACTTGTCACTTTGTGCCTGAAATGTGGTTACTAGTGCTCGCTTATAGCAACGACGAAATGTCCTCAACTCGTTCAAAACAGACGTGGGGCTTCGAACCCCCAAATTGCACGTCGCTAAGTGATTTTTTCGATCAATTTACTGGTTTCGCGGTTTTCTTACAGCAAATATTCTGAGGTTACTCTTGATTTTCGAATTTCTGAGCCTTGAATTTTCTTTTCGCCTCATTTCCGGCAATCTATCACGTTCGATTTTTGGATATTCCGCACTGACTACGTGTCCACGAGCTAAATATGACAATTTGAGTTGAAAGAACAGAATTTTAGACAATAGTTAAAAAATAAATGAGGCCTTAGACAAGATGCGTGGCGAGGTCGTTATTGCTATCGAAAATGGATTGATGAAAGCTGCTAGATGGTCTTACGTCAATCCTATACATTTTCGATAGCGATAACGATCTCGTAATGCATATATCTAGCGCCACAGATCCTTATGCAAATTCAATACAAATTCGTTACCTTATTCAAACGCTCACACGTGCGTAAAAGGCATTAAAACTTACATAAGGAGAACAGTAACATTGCTACTGCAGTTCAATACGAAACTCCAAGTCATATTACTTCGCAAATTGTTGGTATAGCTACGTCTTGTCAGTATAGACGTAGCTAATGTTGGCTTGCTTAATGCCTAGCTAGAGCATAGCGTTACCTTGGGGCCCAGTCGAGATGCATAACGATATTTTAACGGAAAATTAACATTATTTCACTTATTTTATATCATTGCGTAGTGTCTCAATAATTTGTGGTTGTCTGACGTCACTTTTTTTTTTTTATGGCATAGGGATGTCTGACGAGCACACAGGCCACCTGATGGTAAGCGGAAACTGTGACCCATACACATTCGCATTCACAAGACTGCAAGCCTAAGACTGCAAATGCGCAACAATGCGAACACTGCTGTTTGGCGGTAGGTTAATGGATAAGATGGTGGTAGCGATCCGAGCGAGTGACGGACCCCGCACAAGGTCCTACCACCCGCAAAAGGATCATAGACTAGGGGAATCTAGTTTATGAATAGACCTATAGATGTCATTGGCTTTTAGGTTATAAATCTTCTCCTGTCAACCTGGAGCGTGTAGACGCAAACGTGTATACAAGTCCGTGTAAAAATGTAGATAAGTAGTCGTGGATTAAATCTATGTGATAATCTCAAATCAACACCTAGGAGCCTTTAGGGAAAGATCACAAGTTCATCACGATTCACCGAGTGCAGCAGTAGTGCAGCCCGTCAGGATCACGTGTAGCGATTATTATGCACATGCTAAGTAAGCAATTTTCGAAAATCGATGAAATGTAGATGATGACCGATCTCGTCGACAGCCTATGTCAACTCCATACATTTTGAGCCGATAGAAATCAGTGAGGCTAGACAAGTTGCTGAAAACTAACGTAAATATACGATTTTTGATAACTAACTAAATTTATGGAATTGACATGGGCGCTCGACGCGATCGTCTGACAGCTTAGGGCAATACCGTACCCTTACCCTTTTGAAAATGCCATGCGCGCAGCGTGGCTAATTGTGCAAATTCAAATACAAAATACAAATTTATTTATTTCATAAAAAGCACTTGATTACATGGTTAATGGGTGGAGCTTCCCATTAACTAGATATTGCTTGTGCCGGGACGCACAGCTCTTCGTTGAGGTAATAAGTGATAAAATAGTAGCTGTACAGTGATGTAACAAAAAATATAGATAAGACAACAATTTCAGATTAAAATGCTATGGTGTAAATTTAAAAAACTAATAATTATTAATACTTAATCTACTTAGCTAAAGTACTAGTAAACAGGTACGAGGGCGACACTGAAAGTTTTTAGATCTGGCCACTTTTAAACAATATAATAAAAAAATAAGTTTAAATTTTGAAAATGGAACTCTTTGCCAATATTATTGAGTATGTATTTTATTCATTTGTCATTTGTTTTACGATTTGGCAGCAAATTGAAAGTTGTCTGTGTCACGTCAGCATGAATTTAACGCGAGAATTTTTTCGTGCAATGATTTTTTATGACTTTCGATGTCATTTAAGTCAACAAGAAAGTTATGATAGATTACGATTGGCCTTTCACGATGAAGCCCCATCTCGTGCCACTGTTTACAATTGGTTTAATGAGTTTAAACGTGGTCGCAATAATCTCACCGATGATCTGCGTGAGGGCCGGCCTTCTACGGCAACGACTGAAGATAACATCAGCGTTGTGCGGTGTATGATAAAGACTGATAAAAGAGTGACCTATCAGCAGATTCGTACAAGCTTGGGCATTGGTATGAGTTAAGTGCACAAAATCCTCCATGAACATTTAGCGGTCAGGAAGCTTTGTGCCCGGTGGATACCTCATAATTTGTCCGAGGCTCAAAAACTCCGTCGTGTTGATTAGTGCCGTGAAATGGTTTTAAGATTTAACGGAGGTGACTCAAATGCTGTGTTCGACATACTTACGGGTGACGAAAGCTGGATTTACTGTTATGATCCCGAAACCAAAAGACAGTCTGCTCAGTGGGTGTTTCCTTCCGAGGAGTTGCCAACTAAAGTGAAGAGAGGTCGAAAAACAGTTACTGCAGAGAGGTACACTAACAATTGTTTGCCACTTGTCTTAGAAAAAGTTCGGGAGAAACGACCTCGCAGTTGGATCCTCCTTCACCACGACAACGCCTCGTCAAACACCGCCAGGCGAACGATCGACTATTTGGCGACGTCAGACGTGGAATTACTGGGTCACCCGCCGTATAGCCCGGACCTCGCACCTTGGAATTTTTTTTATTCCCGAAAATAAAAGAAAAACTTCGAGGAAAACGTTTTATGGACGCCGAGGAAGCTGTGGCTGCGTTTCAAAAGGCCCTCGAAGAGACCCCTAAGGACGAGTGGGCAAAGTGCTTTTGTCAGTGGTTCCATCGGATGCAGCGATGTATTGACGTCAATGGACACTATTTAGAAAAAATGTACCTAATAACGCTAATAAATTGCTAGTTTAATCAGTTTTTGATTTTCTAAGAACATTCAGTTAAACCCTCGTAAATGGTTACCTAATTAAGCTATGTGCACGTGTGTGTGTGCGTGTTTATGTGTGAGTGCTGTGTATGTCTATCTGTATAATTAAGTTTAATAAGAACTCGATATCTCGAGCAAGCCGCCTGTCAGCGCGGACGTAGCCTAAAGCAAAAACCCCCATTTCTAACGGCCTGGCCACACCATGGCACGGCATTGTTAACATTAAACGGCACAGCGCCGTAGAAAGGCACGTTGCCGAATCGTGCAGATACACGGTGCCGTATATCCGATTATAAGCATCATAACATATACATCAATTCATCCATGTATACAATCCTACCATACCCACCTACTTAGCTTAGGCCTCTTGCTTATCACGCCACTCTTCTTGGTCACACGCTATTCGCATCAAACGCTCCCCACTATTTATTTTCAATAAACGCGCAATATTAAGCCTATATTATTTGTTCCTGAGTCATATTTTCTATGTATTTAAGGATATATTTCTCTATGTAAGTATTTATATCGTTGTATAGTACCCATAGCAAAGTCACAACACATAATTTAGTCGAGTAATACTGGATACACGAGTATAACCGACTAAACCAGATTTCCACTACACAGCCAAAATACAGTCAGTGGCACGTGGCTTAACAATCCCGTGTTGGGGCTGTCCAAGCCTAGAGCTTAGTTTGTGACTAGGTCAAATTAGTGTGACATTGTCCCCTGAAACCTATTTAATTTTTATTTTTTAAATATTTTAGTGCACTCTGGGCATAGGTCTTTTTCAGCCTCATCCAATATTTCCCAGTAACGAGAAATGCCTCACTTAATTTTGCCGCCAGGCACACCACACAGGTTAACTGTTAATCTTATCTCGTTCATTCATTATTGGACACTGAATCGGAAGAAAAAGGTGGAGAAAATATTTTTAACTTTCTAGCTCAATTTTCGTATTAATGCTACGTTATGTGCATAAACTTTACATGTCCGTGTCTCTAGGTCATTTTATACATAAATCAAATCTTGTCATCGTCACGTTGCCGTCTCGTCCGATATTTATCACGTAACGTACAAACGTATTGTTTTTTCATAGCTGTTTATTCATAAGCAATAGAGACGGAAAACTGCAGACCAAATTATATTCAAGAGGAATTGTTGTTACCATTTATCAGTGTCAAAGAATCTTTCCTCAGTAAGAAAACAATTTATTTCTAGGACGTAATTTTCTGTCTTGGGTTACTTTTGATGAGAAACTTCATACACAGGATTTACTAAAAACAAATGGAATTACAGTGGATGGAGTTACAGTTCCTGCGCGAAATTTTATATAAATCTAAGCAATTTTTGGAAAGTTTGGTTTGGGATAATCGAATCCAATCAATTCGTAGAAATTAAGTTTGCGTAAGCAATGAAAGTTTGGCAAAGAATTTAGACTGAAAAAAATTAATTAATCTTGGTAACTAATACAGACTTTTCGTATATCCTTAAAGAAGTCATTTTATCTTCCAACTTTTAGGAAACCTTATTAGAATGCTAACTAGAAAAGAAATAATAAAAAAAGGAAAAAACAGCGCTGCCTACTTTAAAACTAACTTAAAAAATTCCCCCATTTAAAAAAACGACTGACTGTTGAGTTTCTTGCGGCGTTTCTTCTCAGCAGTGGTCTCTTTGGTAGATTTTTGACGTGTAAAAGTACCCGTGCGGCTTACTTACTGAATAAATATAATCATATCTTTATCTTTTAAAACTAGAATTCTATTAAAACCGTCGCAATCGGTGCATTATCAGTTTACGAGCCACAGTGCCACAGACGGACACACAGAAACACAAACATACATATACCTACACACGTTACACTTATGTCACAGACTGTCATCGGGGATTTAAAATAGTTAGATTTAGTTTTATTATTTACTAACTTCTGCCCGCGACTTCGTCCGCGTAGATTTCAATTATCGCAATACAAGTAAGTAGCCTATTTGTTAATTCAGTGTATAAGCTATCTCCATTCCAAATTTTATCCAAATCTAGGTTCTATACTAAACTTCTTAGCCTAATAGTGAGGGTGTTACCAATAAATTGTGTTACTGTGGTGGTGGAACAGTCGAGTTCATAATGTACACTTTAGTACTTTGTCACTTTAATCGCTGTGACTGTGTGATGTACACATATTTAATAACTCGACTGTAGGACCATGTGCAGGGTCCCCCCGGACCACCATGTTATCCTTTAACCTACCGCCAAGCAGAATTCGCATTATTGTGTTCCGGTGTGGGGATGAGACAACCTGGTGAAATTACTAGCAAAGAGGCATTCCATCTTAGTCCTCAGAGCTGCCAAAGCTTTTTGCGGTCTTAGAATTGCAGTCGTAATGTTGTAGTCTTGAAAATGCAAAATGTTTATGGGTGGCCTTTGTGCTCGTTTGCCTTCATCTCGTCAAGCCATTAAAAAGTAACTTTTATAGTTTTGTTTTTGTCATTTATAGTTGGACCCCAATTCAGACACGACGTAATCGTAAACACGATTAGTAAGTGAATCGTAGCCAAGCGATCACACTGACCTAAATTGTAAACTAAATTGCCAGGAGAGAGCGGTCGGGACCTCCCAAATGTCCTAAATTGGATCCTTGCTGTTCTAATTTCAATTAAGTACATCACAAATCCTAAATAGGATTCTCAAGAAATACCTAAATAGCGCAATAACCCGTTTACTTTCGAAGTTTCAGTATACATAAAAGTCCCTACCTAAAATGTTAAATTTGTCAAAATGTACGCGTGGCTAAACTTTGCTGGGTGGAAATTTAATTAAAAATTACTTTGAAAGAATAATAACGCTGAAGTAATTGCTATCGAAAATGTATTGAAGTTAGCCGCCTAGCGGTCGCGTCCATCGCTTACCTCAATTCTTAACATTTCGACAGTTTTCGATAATCGTTTACGTTAGCGTTAATCATCTTGTCCATGGCCACAGAGCCTCTATTCTATTGTTATAGTATATTCCCTATGACATACTATTGTATTCTTTTTAAATCGGCCTCCATTACAAGCAAATAAGAGCTATTGTTACGTTAACAATACGATACTATAACTGTTTAGCTAAATCAATGCAATCTCATTTTATTTTGTCAAATCTAAGCACTAAACTAAACAAGGGCATCCTAGTCTGTTGCAAAGATATGTAGGAATTTAAATGCTTTCAGGTGACCCACGCGCTTGTTTACCTTCTCTTTCATACAGTAAACAAACCGAGGTTTTGTTTGTTTTAATACCTGCCAAGTTCCATTTATTATTATTATCTATTTTTAATATTAATGAATGGCTTTTACTCCTGTTGAGGCGTATTTTGCCAATGTCAAGTTATTTATAGATCTTTGGACTAATTAGAGTATTAGACTAAGTAAGTCAGGACTAATATGATATTGCTATTCCTATCAGATTTTCACGACTAGATTGTATGTGACGTAAACACATACATACATACATACAATCAAGGTTCTTTCCCGTAGGGGTAGGCAGAGTTAAGTCTTAACAAAACACAGAAATTTAAATACAATATTTACAGGATACGAATGAACAAACGAACTTTAAGGAATCTCTTCCAGCTAACCTTTAATTCTAATTAATTTTTAACTTTTATCTTTAATATAATGTTTGATTCTGGTTTACCTCCGAAGGTCTCACAGCTCAGCTCTAAAGTATCACCCTCATTGTATGGCTGCAGCAACCGCGTCGGGTCCCTGGTCTTCGAGTCCAAGATGGTGGGGCGGTTAGGGGGGGCTGTGAACAAATTCAATTTATAATAAAGAAAGAAAGAAAAAATAAACTATTTGGGTTGCAATTATCTAAAAATTATCGCACTTCAATTGTTTGATTCTTGTCAAATATTTTTGTTGCATCTCTATCACTCGGTATGTCAATTGGTAAGTTCAATATTTGGCAAACATGGCCAAGTGGAGTGCCACCATTATACGTCAAGCAAACTGAAACTCGAGCTCAACATACTAATGATCTATCATCCAAACAAAAGATTTGCAGCATTTTCATTTTCTTTCCAAAGAAATACCCTTCATAGCAGTTTCCTCTTCATTAAAGTCTCAAGTTTAAACTTATCAAATACAGGTATAAATAGGCAGTTTATAAACAATTTTTAGACGAAAACATAGATTGATATGATAACTGGACTTTAAAGCAATAGAGAAATGCCACGACCATGAACGATAAGTTTTGCTCTAAATCGCACTATTTTAATAGAAATTAGAAACCACTAAAAAAAAGTTATTTTATAAAACCGGTCCCAAATCGGTTCATCCGTATGAAAGCTGCGAAGCCACAGATGGTGACACGGGTATAGAGACACATATAAAAATATACTAGAAAATATACTTTGAAACCCGCCATCTTGGTATTTTATAAATTAAAATATACCCAGACTAAATCTAATGACAACTCATTTTGTTCAAATCGGGCCATATATCACGAGGGAACCAGTAACATCCATACATACAGGTCAAAACCTAATTATTTTGCAGTCGGGTAGCAAAACGGAGAGAGCACATCTAATCAAAACTCAGGGTAAAATATTTACAAATGCAGCGCGCGTTCTGTTTTTATTAAGAAAATAATAATACTAAACGTGTTAAGTTTTCACAACACTTTCGTATAAGAAACATCTAATATCATTAGCAGTGACACGTTTCTCATTATGTACTCAATTTAAGACGCCGTAACAGGAATTGAATCCCCAAAAAGGTTAATTTGGTCATAATTGGGCTGAAAAAGTCTTTGATGTGCTTACAATTATGGTGGAACTGAATTATGCGCCGTTCGCGCTCGGAATATGGTCGAAATTACGCCTTCGTAATTGCTATATGGGTAATATTGGCGGGGCCTATCACATTTCTGTACGGTAAATTGCCATTTTGTACATGACATATTACATCAAATGAGTTTCACCCCGCTCAGGCATACTCACGCATTTATAAGGTTTTCAATTATTATTTGGTCTCACAGATGCGGGTGGGCCATACTTGAAGTTGTAACACGTAAAGACACGCACACTACAGCGATGCCAATTACGCACTCAGAGACAACGTGCACGTGCATATACAAGTTTTAAGTCCCAGGTGTCCTCTTGTTTATATTTGTTTTTATTGGATCTGTAAGTGGCTAAGTAATCTGTTAATTCATTTTCACAAACATAACTAGCAACAGTTCAGTTTGACGTAGGAAAAATTCTGCCCCATATACCTAATTGTATGGAAGTGACCGTTGCGTGTTCAAATGTCGTAGCCTAGCTGGAACGGATGGATGGAGCTGCTAACGTTTCTATTTTGTATCGTGCAAAAATGTATATGGAATTGACTTAAGTGGTTTTCGAAAATAAACAACTTGGCGTTATGCATCCTGCTTATTGCTTAATGCACTTGCAATCGCAATCGTTTTCATTTTTCATGTTTCACTTGGAAGTGCGTTACGCGGTGGCAGCAGGCGCTCAAGTTAGGTCTTTTAGATATCTAAGTTAGTTTTAACGAATCTGTGTACCTACAGCTTTGGTTCGGCCAATCAACCGTGGCTTTTGACGTAGAGACTAGAGTTTAAGGGTTATTGACCTTACATTTGTAATAATTTTATTTTTGGTAGTTTGTAGAATTTATTATTTATTACTTTATTACCTTATTATTAAAAGTAAAAAGTATTATTGTTTTTATGATTGACAAAATGACCTTCTGCTGGAGTTTGTTGCGGCGCTTCTTCTCCGCAATGATGGTCTTGTTCGAAGCGCTGGTAGATTCACTCTATATTACCGACGTGTAAAAGCGCCCTTGTGGTATATTTACTGAATGTTGTTCTTTGCTGTAATGCGACACTAATGATTCACGAAATAAATAATCAAATTATCGTAACATTTCTTCGTACAGTAATAAATATATGATTACAAAGCTGTGGAAATGTAAGTGGATGTCATTTTACCTATTGAATGTGCGTCGAAATATCAAAGTAACGAAAAACATCAATTCTATTACGGTTCGCTTCAAAGGGCCTATGAATATCGGAGAAATACTGCCGTTAATTATGAAATAGCACCCATATGAATGATGTCTTTGACATGTTACGTGGATGGTTTCTATGTAAGTACTTACAGAAGAAATTCACTACACAGAAAACACACAAATAGACCTAAATTCAAATAAAAAAGAACAATGTAACTGGTACAGCACGGAGAGTGTGACCTCGCGGTAGTGAATCGGACACTGGCTCAGCATTCTGCTGGTAGGTGTCAGACACCTATAGCGCTGATTTTCAGCCAGTACCATCTTGGGGATAGCAAATTTCTCTACACATATCAAAACTAGGACACTGCCTTTTGGCAAGAATATGTTTGCAAAATGTATCATTTCCCAACTTTTTCATTTGCCAAACCAATGCTATACATATTAATTCAAAATTTATTTCGGTACTATCGTGTAGTACTTTATAGGTTAGGTTAGGTTCGTTTTTATAAAATTCTGAAATATTTACGGTTAGAAAACAAAGCGGCAAATGCAAAGTTGGGAAACGATACATTTGGCAAACAAAGGTAACTCATCAAAAATATCTCGACATTGATAATTTTGAATTTATATGTTGCGTTGAAATGTGTTTAGGGGGCTAACATTTTATCACCAAGATCTGGTTAGCGATGGATATACAGGCTTGCCAACGTACGTAACGGAGTTCTGCTAAATTAAGATTCATATTTGTTTTGATAAGCAGGTAATAACTAAACAAAAGGTTGTCTCAAAAATTAAATTTGGAACATCAAGATGGGACCGAGGATTAGGTTCCAACAAGTTCAACGCGTTGTTTGCCAGTGACACCTTTAGCGTGTTCTAATAATATGCAATTCGTAATTTGTTGGCAGGGAATGAGTTCAAGCAGTCATTACTCATTCTTGATTTAAACGACTTAAATAACTTTCCGGAAACAGATGAAGGAAGCAAATTTCACAGTCTGCCAGAATTTAGAAATGGCCTAAGGATAAAATGTACGAGTGACAGTCACTAACACAAATGCCGATAACAAGTACGTTTTTATTAAAGTTAACTTTTACCTTTCGGGAAAAATTGTGTTAACCGATATGGAGCCCTAGACAAGATGCTTGAGAGGGCACATGGTGCTAAAGTCGGTGGTAATCCGTAATCAGCAGAGGACAAAAAGTAGATAAAACATCCGTCACTTTTTGACACGTATATAACTCACTTGCTTTCGGTGACTAGAGCTACCAAATTTGTACGCCTACAAATTGCTTTCGGTAGCCGTAGCTACCAACGGAGTTTATGCGGTTTATGATTTTTATTCTGTGGATGGCTCCATATATATGGTATAAATTGTTTTCAAAGCACAGATTACCAACATGACAACATTTAAAAAAATGCTGCAGAATGACGTATCGGTTGTTTATTTACACTGAAATAATATGTTAATCATATTTATTTCCTTATTATGATTACGTGATTGTGAAGTATGTGTTATAGTGTGTTTAAATAACGTTTTATTTCGGTATTTAATTATTGATTTTGTTGGTGATTGGTATTACAAAAAGATCTAAATTTAGTAGGTACGTAAACCGTTTTTTTTGCTTTTTTATTTTATATGGGAGCTATTAAGGTGACACATGCTAAAATATACATGTTATTTGATTCTCCATTTCTTTAGCTTTACAATGTAAAAAATATCTTACCAAATACTTCAGTACAAGCAAAGTTATCGATTTTCAAATAAAGCAAACACCGCGCCGATTTGTTTACGGAGTGTCCAAGCGGTTTAGGTCACCCTTTTTTGAAGTCGCAAGTAAGTGAGTGGATAAAAACGAGAGTGACGGATGCTTTATCCACATTTTATCACGTGATAAACGCAACCATACTTGGCCCGCTGGATCCCAATAACCATAACGCCTATATGTCTGTCCTTTGGATATAATAATAATTTTCTCAGGAAACTGTAAAACGTTAATAGGAATCTACAGGGCAAAACTTGATAACAGCTAGGGAACGCCTATATCGATTAACTCAGTTATCGCGGAAAAGCATCAATAATTGAGTGAATCGATATAGGCAATCCCTAGCTGTCATTACATTTTGCCCCGTAGATCCCTATGTCTGGTTATATGCAGTCGTTGTGGTATGTGGTCGTAGTGGTTGCCATCCTTAGATTTTATTTTAAGCAATCTTTAATTTATTTTAGTCTATTGGCTAAAGAATCCTCGAAACGTCAGAAGGCTTGTGTGCTTGTATGTCTTCACAATGGAAAAAAAAGATACATTTCGATTAAAAACTGGCTGGTAACCCTGCCTACGAAGCTAGTGGTCTCGGGTTCGAATCCGTTCGATGTTTGCTATGTATTTAAGTATGTGTCTTTATAAGTATGTTTATCGTTGTCTAGTACCAATAGTAAAAGCCTTGTGCTTAGTTTGGGACTACGTCGTTTTGTGTTTTTTAGGGTTCCGTCCAAAAAGGGTAAAAATGGGACTCTATTTCTAAGACTCCGCTGTCCGTCTGTCCGTCTGTCTGTCACCACGCCGTATCTCATAAACCGTGATAGTTAGACAGTTGAAATTTACACAGAAGATGTATTTCTGTTGCCGCTATAACAACAAACACTAAAAACAGAATAAAATAAATATAAATATCCCATACAACAAACATGTTTTTTTTGTTGTCTCCATATAATAACGGCAACATGTAGACGCTTGAAATATTCACAGAATTTTTGGTTTTATGTTCAGCTGTTTAAAAATAAATAATTAAATTAAAATAAAATAAATATTTAAGGGAAGCTCCCATACAACAAAGGTGATTGTTTAAAGAGTACGGAACCTTTCGTGCGCGATTTCGACTCGCACCTAGCCGGGATTTTTTTATAGCCGTACAAGGAAAACGAGCAGTCGGAACACCTAATGGTGAGGTTGTCCCTTGATATTTATCTAATTTTATCTTTTGTACCATCCTTGTAACGTTGTCAAATTGTAAACAATTTTAATTATTTGTAATTCCATTTCATTCTAAACACTTTAAAGGCATTTTCCTTTTCTCCTGACGTAATTGCTCCAATTAATAAAATTCAGAGATCAATTGAGAGCTTAATTAGAAGAAGGTCGAGAGCTGATTAAGAATTGATTGTACTGACCTAGTTTACAAGATTATTAGTTATTCAATACAGTTCAAAATAGGATTTCGGTAACAATTTGTTATAAATGAGATTTAGGTTTGAATTGATTTAATTACCTTCTAAACTCAGAAGCAGTGAAAACGAGTCATTTTCTATGGTAATTCTATACAAAGTGACCCGTTTTCATTACTCTTGAATATGTTAAACTACCCAGGCTCCTGTTATACTGGATAAAGCCATATTGCCTTTGATATGTTCTCGTAATATCACTGTAATGGTGGCCAATAACAAAACCATAAACCTGGGCATTCACGGCCGCGCCGTTGGTCTCGCCGTCATATTCTGCAGTGTATACAACCAGATGGCGTAATATTTTGACCACAGTCACGGGCGCGCCACGCCACGCCTCAATGGTGCGACATCACGGAGCAGTCTGAATAGAAAATGGCATTCACGAGGACGCCATTTGGCTTGGCGCGGAGGCGTGTTCCAAAGTTGAATTTTGACATCATACAGTTCCATTCGAATTGCGCGTCGGCGCGTCGCGCTGGCTTTCCGTCCATTTGAAAATACAACAGACCGCGCCAAGTAATTTTAAACTATACAGTTTTGACATTCACAGATCAATTTTGGCGCGCGCTGCTCTATTTGGCTTGCTGGAGCAGACGTAAATGCCTAGCTCAACGGGAAAACGGAAATAAAAAGTTCAATTTTAAGACTCGTTTTAGTAAAGGTGCCATGGCCGTACAACTGTGTTATAATAGCTATTAGCTAACCATATTATATAACGCGTCAAAGGCTATATAGTTTTACCTAGTAGAATATAGTCCCTGAGGTCCTAGACAGGGCGCATTCGGCGTTCGTTATCGTTATCGAAAATGTATACGATTGACGTAAGCTGTCAGACGGTCGCATCGAGCGCCAACGTCAATTCCATACATTTTGTCAGTTTCGATAATCGTTTACGTTAACGTGAAGCAACTTGTTAGTCTCACTTAAGTATGTTTGGAAATTGTCGAGTTTGACAATATTCGAGAACGGAGAAGTCGTCTCGTTAGCAATGTTTTGCTTCAGTGGAGAATGTGATCAATATTCCGGGAAAGATCCATCAGAAAAAATAGGTTACAAGGGCTTATTATTTTCCCTGAAAATATGAGCGAACGTAAACAGCAGGAAATATGCTTGTGAGTCAAAGTAAAATAAATGTTTATCTTCTTTAATGATTTGACGTAAAGTATGTATACAAGTAACGAAGTAAAGTAGCGAAGCGTACTACCAAAGAGTGGAATGCGCTTCCGGCGTCTGTACTTCGAGTGTAATTTGGTATAGTGTAGTGTAGTTTGAGTGATTAGTGGTGGTAGAACCTTGTGCAGGGTCCGTCCGGATCGATACCACCATCTTATCCATTAACCCACCGCCAAGCAGCAGTGTTCGCATTGCTGTGTTCCAGTTTGGGGATAAGACAACCGGTGAAATTACTAGCATTGAGGCATTCCATCTCAGTCCTCAGGGTTGGCAACGCATTTGAAGTCTTGGGTTTACCCTTGAAATATCGACAAACGTTTAATCGAATTTCAGTTCCAAGACGTTTCGCTTATTTTCATTTGATCGAATATTCTTTACATCGAACAATTAAATGATGTATTTTTAAAACACCGATTTTTAATGTTTATAAATATTATTTACTAGATACTTTATGTGACAGATTTTTATTTCATACTTTATTATCCAATATATTATTTTGGAATAAAACAATTCGGTTCTGATCTGGTTGCAGTTCACCTAACATACTCCTCCCGCTTCGCTCGTCGTCGCACCTATTTGTACTCTGTCGCATAACAAACTTCTGTCTATATATCAATGTGTTGCAATTCAAAACAGTTTTTAGTAATAGTAATTATATTGAGTTGTTCTGTCTCTTGAATAGTTTATGAAATGTATTTTTAAGCATTTAAAAATCCTTGTACCGTTGTTCTAATAATTGTTTTAATTTATAATGAATAGTCGATGAAGCCATAATACAACAAGAGATAATATTTATACTAAATATTCTATGAATCGTTTTCGATGAAATGAAATTCGATGAAAAGTTTAGCACCCGAAGTCTTGGGATTGTAGTTTTGCTGCTCGCGTGCCTTCTTATTGCCATAAAAAAACACAATCTGAACCAATTTAAACCTAGGGTGAATAATAGTGCGCCATTTATGTTATTAACCCCCAAGCGAGAACCTGAGGGCTCAGGAGGCTAATAAATCAGTTACTTAAACTGAAAGAAACGACCAGTTATTACATAAACTTTACGATTTCAGCCAAACTGGTCACGCTAAATAGTTCGTTAACTACATGACAGGCCCCTGATATGAGCAGGAAACTACCTCCTAACTTCCCAAGTCAACAAACTAACAAAAAGTCCCCAAACTTGGACAAAGTAGTTTTAAATGGACATCCTTTTGGAGCAGTCCCTAGAGATATTTAACCCAGATGACAAGGAAGGTACAGTCAACTTCAAAGAGATGTATTCACTTTGTCTTCTTATTGCATTGTAAGGTCCAAAAGTGGGTACATCTCTTTTTAGTCGACTGTAGTAGTTCCACTTCCACACCCAAAAGAGAACCGGAATATTAGTTTTTAGAAAATTATACTGAATCAATCAAAATCCCAAATTTTCATCATTGTGATCGTAATAATTAAGGTCCTTTCATACGAGTAATATGAAATTAACGTTTTACCAGTATATATGGCAAAAATATACACTATTTTCAATTTGTTTCAGGTAAATTAATACTGTTTTATTACTCACACCAAAGCCTGCCGCTAACTCGGCCATAGTTTGCAATGGATCCGCCTCCATAATCACTTTTAATTCTTCGTTATTAACTTGAATCTCCGGCCGTCCACGAGGCTGGTTTTGAAGGTCAACATTTCCATAACGAAAACATTGGAACCAAAAACGTACCGCATTTTCTTTTACAGTAGCTTTCAACTGGTATAGATAACGCGATATTTTAAGTTCTCCACATTGTGAACAGAATGATGTTAAATTCGAAGCGCGAATACATGAGCTAAAATTTGAAAGAAAGGGTGATGGGCAATTTTGTATGGACCCCGTCCCCCCCCCTCCAACAGTAACGGGCTGCAGGTCTATATGTTCATTAGGACCCAATAAAAGACAAAATACTTATCTTCGTAGCAAAATCAATGGGATTTTTTTAATGAAAAGGGCCAGGCAAGGCAAATCATCTACATACGTGTTCATTTTCAAACAAATTCCATAGTTCCATACGATAAGATTATGATTTTTCAAGAAAACCCCCATACATATGGTGATCGTCGCCATAGAAAAAACACATCATATTGCCAAGATCTATAAACTGGCACATGTTTCATCATTGTTGGTGGGTGGGGACATTTTTACCCATCGTCCTTTGAATTTAGAATTGTTATCCGAACACCAGATATTTTGAACCAAAGTGGCCAATTCAACAAAACGACAATTTTATAATGTAAGGAACCAATATTTCGAATGAAGGATTTTTTGATTTGGTTTTGTTTGTTTGAGTGTTTCCGACTATTATAATATACATGTCGATCGTATTTCCGATGCTTTAAGAAGTGGTTTGCGCGTACTTAAAACCAACGTTCATAAAAAACCGGTTTTAAACGTCAACAAAGAAAACCCGGTGTTTAGTTAACCCGATGTGATTTCTAGACCTGGTAAAGCAATGTTTTTTAAAGAACGAATGGCAATTTATTTTCTAATTAAATGGAAACAAGAATTTCCAATTGGGTCGTAGAATAATTGAAGTCTCTACTGTTAATGCTTTATAATAGAAGATCCGAATAGGTTTACTAGTTTCGTATTGTATCGACCGAAAAGTTTACGGGGTTGCATGCCAGTTATAAACAACCGGTTGATTGCATCAATATTTTTAAATATTGGTATAGCAATCAATCGAATCAGGTGAGATGGGCTGACATGCTGTCTGAGGAGTATGGGCTTGAATGTGGTGTGAGGCAGGGTGGCTTAACCTCGCCTAAGCTTTTTAACTGGTATATGAATGACCTATTGGGCGAGCTCAGCGGCATGCATGCGGGATGTCATATTGAAGACACATGTCTCAATAATATTAGCTATGCTGATGATATGGTGCTGCTGAGTCCGTCCATGGGTGCAGTAAGACAGCTTGTGTGCAGGTGTGAAGCGTATGCGAAACACCATGGTCTAGTTTATAATGCTACCAAGAGTGAGGTGATGGTTTTCAAGGCAGGTAAAATAAAACCCTACTACATTCCTCAGGTTACTCTTGGGGGCACTATACTTAAAACAGTGCATAGTTTTAAATATCTTGGTCACATAATCACTGATGACCTGTGTGATGATCAAGATATTGAAAGGGAGCGTAGGGCGTTATCGGTGAGAGGCAATATGCTGGCCCGCAGGTTTGCGAGATGTTCAAAAGACGTTAAAGTAACACTATTTAAAGCCTATAGTCAATCCTTTTACTCGAGCAGCCTGTGGGTTAAGTATACGAAACGAGCTTATAATGCCCTCCGAGTGCAATACAATAACGCTTTCAGGATACTGCTGGGCCTGCCGAGGTGGTGCAGCGCCTCAGGTATGTTTACGGAGATGCGCACTGACGGTTTCATGGCGATCATGCGTAAGAAAATCGCATCACACATGGATCGCGTCAGGAAAAGCCCCAACAGTATTCTGAAAATGATAGCTGGCAGGTTTGACTGTCCTATTTTGATTAACTGGTTAGGACAAGTCAAGCCAATTTGTACATATAGCAAATAAGTTAAATGTAGTAGGTTGTAGTATTAACATAGTCTAAGTAGTACTAACAAACGTTATGGGTCTGTCGGCCTGAAATAAAGATTTCTATTCTATTCTATTCTATAAGCATAAATTAAAAAAATAAAGAAAATCTTTCTTTTTCTACTGTTTCTTTTGTGTGCATGCGGCGAATAAATATTTTCCATCCTATTATATTCTAACAAGTAGCTCTCCTTTAATCTGTTACAAAACATATTTGAATACCTACAAATTGGGTTGGCGTTATTTCGTCTGTGATACTCCAATTCCGCGTATGTAACAAATTTAAATATTTGAAGTTGTTGGCAATTCTGTAGCTCTGCCCTCTGAGAATTAAGATGTGAGTTTATGTATGTATTTATGTAACAAAATCATTAAGTTACAAAATATACCTTACTGTATTACTTGGCTAAGGTGCATTTTGCAACTTATTCAATAGGTTAGTTAGGGCTCGTCCAGAAATCATGTGATCTTATTTGGCCCAATTTTTAGAAGGTATAGAGATGGTAACAGTTGTTGAACACAGGCCACATTATGTTAAGTGCGATCTGAGATTACAATCTTTATCTCTCTGGTTGGTTTTTTAAAGAATAAAAAACCGGCCAAGTGCGAGTCATACTCGCAGTCATAGTCCCGTACCACCGTACAGTTGGTTATTATTATATGAAATTAAACATGGTAACCATTAAAAAGTCAATGAATATAAATCACCTTTATTAGTGATTTAAAAAAAATACAATCAGTTTCAATTGTTATTTAAAAAATATATTTTAATATACAAATGACGATGTCTATCGTTAATTAAACGAAAAGACTGATATCCAGAATGACCGTAAACATGGTAATAAAAATGCTATAATGGTTATAGAAGAACACTCGTTACTATGGCAATAAGTAACGGTGTGTGCAAGATTTTCAAATTACGTTTCACGTCATACCACAACATATATGTTTGTTCCTTTTCGTTTATGATATAAACAGCCTTGAGACTGAAAGATGACAAACGTAATTTTAGTAATTAATTACTTTTACGTAATGGTCCCTTGAACCCGCGTAATTTATGTTGGAGCTTGTTTTAGGATAAATGAGGATAGTGGTAGTAGGAAGTTATTTAAGGTTCGGCTGGATGGTGGTAGGGACCACCGTGTTACCATCTGACATGCTAGTGCAGTGTTATTCGGTCTAGTGTTCCGGATTGAAACTTAGATATTCAGCGAAATTACTGATGGCCGTATTAATAAATTTATCTTTGCTGTGCACCTCGTGATACTCTAAAGATTAAATGATTTATGTTAAAAAACATAATTTTAAAATAGTCACTTGCGAAGTCCATACTTATCCCAGTAATATTATACAGAAATAAAATATAACAGTTCCAGAGGGAATAGCGATAAATGACGCCGAATGAACGCGGACGGAGTCGCGCGCAAAAGCTAGTAATATTATCAATTCGATGGAAACTCTGTCCGTCTGTCTGTTACACTTTTACAGCTAGCTTCGCTGAATCGATCTTGATTAAAATTTGGTTGGACCCTGAAGAAGAATATAGACATTTTTGATCGCAAGTAAAACCTGTCAAGTTCCATTGAGTAAAAAGGATAAAGCTAAAGGAGTTATTTATCTCTGTCCATTTCACCTGAAACTTGTCAGGATTGGTTAACACGGCCTGAGAGCATTAATATACACGTAAAACCTTTTAGGCCCCTTTTCTCGATATTCGCGCGTTGCCGTAAAACGGAATATTGACTAATTAAGCATATAAAAGAGTATTCAATGTGAAAAGGCACATGTTGATTGGTTTCAGAGCAACAAAGCCGTTTCATTCGTTATTAATAATTAAAATAATGTTTAACGTGTGAAACCGTGTGTTCGTATATATTTGTAAATGGTATACGGGCGTTTATTAAAACTGGACATAGATTAAGACTCTACTAATAATTAACAGAAATAATTATTTTGATTACGCTAACGTATACACCGTTATTAATTTTTGAACATACTATCGACCCGCAATGTACATCGAAGTCCATCTGTCAGGTAAGTACGTAATGTTTACCTATGAAAATTTTAATTGCATTTTTCGTTATACATTACGTGTTTAATTATTTTGCATGGTTATTTTTTTAAATTTAATTTTAACAAAAACTGCCTAAATGTGCTCAGTAGGGGTTATACTAACCACAGTTAAAAGGAACGCCCGTATACCATTTACACACTGTGTAAGTTCATAATGGGCGAGGTCATTGTTTCATAAAACATGTAATGTGTATGTGTTTATTTTAGGGAAACCATTTTTCGTTGTAAACCAAATCCTATGACGAGGTCAGGTGTCGTTGTTTAAAACAATATTTCCTTTATATATTTCAAAGAACATTGAGGTCAGTTCTTATTTTGTTCAATTTTTTATTTCATTTTAAATATAATGTTCATTGGCAAAGAACTATCCAACGACACCCCACACCAGTAGGCAATAAAAAAAATACGTCCCCACATTATGTGTAAGGGAGGTACACTATTTTTTGTTGTTGTATATTTTATGCCAAACAACAGCCTTCTAGAACTCAGAGTCTCTGAGCTAAGCTGTGAAAGGACGGACATGACGAAACTATAAGGGTTCCCAAATTCACTACGGAACCCTAAAATGTACCAAAATTGGATATTAGAAACTAAACATCAACACAACTTGTGTTGTATTTGATTAAACAAATGCCATTCTGAGTCAATAAGGGTATTGATAAATTCGCCTACCCTCCCAAAATAGAAATTTGAACATGGCAAAGGAAAGAGCTAAAGGAAATCCAAGAAGTTTCGTTTGTGCCCCTCCGTATTCATTACATTATCCGATGTTCACTGTACATACGACAAACAAGGCCAATTAACGAAGTAATGCGATGTTAAAGGCAGCAAGAGTTCGTTCCAAGTATTATATTTTATTTCATTACCGGGAGATGAGATGGGGAAATGGAATATTTACCCCAAAAACATGTACTTGTACGACAACTCTTGTGTTTTGTAGATATGTTTAAGGATTAGTGATTTTTTTATGTATTTCGCAATATGGAAACAGTACATTATGTACAGAAACGGTTACTGTACCATATTATTATTATTCAGATATTCATAAAATTTTCTGTAATTTAGGTTTTTTACAGTAAAAATTTAAATATAAAAGTAAAATAACAATACTAATACAAAAAATAAACATTATAAAAAACCTAACCTACGAGTGCCGCCGGCAGCGGGGCAGGGCTCAAGCTACCGGTGGTCAGGGCTGCAGAGAGAGGAACCTCCTCACAATGCGTGCCTTGTCGAGGAGTACTGCCTTCTGTGTGGCCCTTGACTCAGCCATCTAGCGAGAGTCTCTTGAGGTGTTGGTCGAGACTCTTCGCTATAAGACCGTTTGCCGAAACAACTATCGGGACAATGTTCGTCGAGTCAACATCCCACATAGCGTTCACCCCGTGAGCCAAGTCAAGGTACTTGCTGAGCTTGTCCTTCTCGGCCTTCACGAGGTTCTCGTCATGCGGGATGGTGACGTCGACGAGCCCTGCCCGGCGTTGAGATCGATCTGTCAACACGATATCAGGCTTATTGGCGACAATAGTCCTGTCCGTGATGATAGATCGATCCCAATAGAGCGTAGCATTATTATTATTATTACTAGTTATTGCTCGCGGCTCGACTTGCTAAAGTCGACTATTGCTATTTCCTCAGCAACTGACCAATTTATGGCGTAAAAAGTACTTTATGTCGTATCTCTTCCTATAAGGCGTAAGGTCTACTGATGGACAGTTAACAGTGTGGGCGATGGGAAAAACTAAAAATCGATCTATCTGCTTACGAAGCTATTGGGTTATAATAATGTAAAGCTATTTATTTCTTAGTGATCTATGTATCTTTGTGACTGTCTAATACCTATAGCCTTGTAGAAGTCAGTTTGTAAAGAGATTCCTCTCATATTTAAATATCTATATAGAATATAAGTAAAACTAAATATGAGCATATATCTTCGACCTTACAAGTTTCTCCTCACTTTCCTATTATTATTATTGACATTCTGTTGGAATTCAGCCAATTACTGTTCACACTGCCTATCATTTCTGGATAAAGGCGGCAAAGTTACTTCGTTTCGCCTGAAACACGATAACTCGTTTTTCAACGAAAGAAAAAGCCTGTTCTATGGTTAATAAGCACAGTAACCTCAAATTGTTCTCGTTTGATAGATTGTTCTTTAATATAAAGTGAAGAGAATACACTCAGGAGCAAAAATAACGGTTCGGAGTGCGTTTTTCATACTACATAGGTAAAGAGGCTATTTCGAAGCCTTGGTTCCTCGCCAGGGAACGCTTTTAGTGAAATCTGATGATGAATACCCCGAGCATCGATACAGGACTTCCAGAGTGCCTAGGATACCCAACTGAATGGATCTGCGGTTAACGCCGGAATTATGCATGTTCAGAAAAACATCCACCTCACATAAAATGTGAGGAAATCCAAGTGCTGACCCAAACTCTCCCGCTGTGGTGTTAACTGGTTGTGCTAGTTAGGTATCTTAAGAACTTTTGACCTCCTCTATTGAACCTCGCAGTATCCACCATTAAATTTCACTCAAAAGAAGCCCTGGCGAGGAACCAAGGCTTCGAAATAGTCTCGTTTGTATGAAAAACGCACTCTGACCCGGTATTTTTGCTCCTGAGTGTATAACATTTTATCACGTTAATCATTGAAAGATTAGGTAGCCTAGCAGTTTGGAGAAGCGCCTCTCTGTGTGAAGGTTATTGGTTTTTATTTGACTCGCACTTGGATTTTTTCTCGGTTAGTTATCTATATGTCAAAACATGTTTCGGTCGTGTTGGAGGTTCTTGATCAGGCGCTGCCGTAATTGGTATCGTTCGCGTAGGTACTAAGAAAGCTTAGAAGCGATTCCATTAAGTTTTAAGGTGGTAACTTTTGTTAGAGTCTAGTATCCCCCTCCTGCTTCCAGATTAACCATTGTTTTTAGATATATGTGATTTACGGTTGGAGCTAAACCTCATAAAACCCCAATACCAATTTTCGTAAAATTAAAACAGAGACCAAAAAATAATCTCACGTGTTTTGCATTAGTTCGAAAAAATAGGTTATTTCCAGAGACTAATTTCCTTAATTTTGTTTTTAACCCCATAAGTTTTTTTTATGGACGACATAATTGTTTTAAATTAGGGTTGGCATTTTCTAATAAATTACAAAAATTAAATGATTGTAATAGTGTATTAATATAGTGTATTGTAATAGTGTATCAGTCAGGATGCGCGCGCGCAACCGTTCGGACGTGCGCGGCTCGAGTCTTTAAAAATGACCTCGAAAATCCTTAAGTGCAGTAACTGCAATTTAGTTGTGTGTGAAGTGCTAGCGTTTATCCAAAACAAGCTGGATATAATGAACGATGATAACCTGGTGCGAATCATCACCTCAACGTTCTCAGCGAAGGATATCACAGAAGCGAAACATCTTTTGTTCGACTCGATCTCGGACAGAAAAATAAAAACTAGGAAAGGAGAAGGTAAATCTAACAGAGACCTCAACGACATAGTAACTGTATTGAAGACTACGCATCCAGATGAGGTGCCTATCTTCGTTGCGAGAGATTTGCATAAGTTGCCGCCTGTAACATTCGATCACATAGATGCGACGAGGCTTCTAAAAGATATGTTAATTATGCAGAATGACCTGCAGGCTATCAAGAATTCCTATGTGACGGATGTACAGTTAGACGAACTGAGAAAAGAATTGAGAAATTTACAACAAACTTCCGTGATAAATAATTTTGATTATATAAATGTAAATCGAAAAAGAGGCGCTGCGTTAATGGATAGTTATTGCCTCGAGAGCGGGCCGATAGGTCTACCCCACATATCAGAAAAATCACCGGAGACCGTTAACAAGATAAAAACCAGCGCCACTAGACCTCCGCGCGCTGCGCTTTCCTTATCGGGCTCGCCTGCTGAGGCTATCTCTGTCCCTGTCGTACAACCAGTCGCTTGCTGCGAGGAGGGGGTCCAAAACATTTCAGTTAATAAATCAAATGTTTTGTACACTCCGATTACAAAATATACTAATGATGAAGTCAGTTGTCCCAGCCCAGCTGATCGAGTTGATAAACAATGCACGGTATCAACACCCTTGGTGAGGTCCAAGTTACGGACGACTGCGGATGTTTTAAAGGATAGCGAATACAGTGACCATCTAAATAAGGTTGCCGGTCAGAAGTGGACTGAAGTAAGGAAAAGGAAAAAGAAACAGCGTTTTGTCGGATTAAAAGGGAAAGCTGTACTGCAGCCTAACGATAAGTTTAAGGCTGCGGATGTAAACATCCCGCTTTTTATAAACAATGTTAGTAAACAAACTTCAGAACAGGACATTATAGAGTATATATCTCAAAAAACACAAATTATTGTGTCACTAAAGAAAATTAATATGAGAAAGAAAAAAGATTATGATGCGTATAAAATGTTTGTACCACACACCAAACTTGCAATGTTTTTGGACAACTCGCTTTGGCCCGAAGGAGTTTCTTTCCGGCGGTTTGTTTACATCAGTAAACCAGAAGAAAAAACGATTAAAGTGAATAGTACGGATCGGTCACACAGATAGTAGTAATAATGGACAAAAAAGACTACGATACGACCTTTGTTAGTTTTAATTGTAGATCTATTGTCAGATCGATAGACTGCGTTAGAGAGTTATGTAAGTCAACTGATTGTGTGTGTTTGCAAGAGACCTGGTTGCTGCCGCACGACATTCATCGTCTTGGCACTATTGACCCAGATTTTGCGTACACGGGCAAGTCTGCAGTGGATACATCGGCGGGCATCCTTCGTGGCCGGCCCTATGGTGGAGTGGCCATCCTTTGGCGAAAAAGTGTGTTCAGTGCGGTATCGGTCGTTGAATGTAAAAGCGTGCGTGTGGCGGCAATTAAAGTCGTGCAGTCTCAGCGCTCGTTTTTAGTATTTTCCGTTTATATGCCGACGGACAGTGCAGACCACCTACTGGACTTCGTGGAGTGTTTGAGCGAAATTCGAGCAATAATCGAGGACTATGACGCAGCAGCAGTGTTTATTTTAGGCGATTTTAATGCGAACCCTGGTAGTCGTTTTGGTGTTGAAATGATTAACTTCTGTTGTGAACAAGAGTGGGTGTGCGCTGATATGGAGCTACTGGGACTATCGTCGGACACTTTTACCTACGTGAGTGACGTTCACGGTACCGGAAGCTGGCTGGACCATTGTTTAGTGTCTCGGGCCGCATGGCTGGCAGTAGTAGACGTGAAAGTTCTGCATGACGTCTTATGGTCCGACCACTTTCCTTTAAAATTGTACTGTAGGCTAAATATTTTAACGTCAACTACCTGTACAAACGACAAACAGCATAGTAAAGTTTTATGGGGTGAAAGAGATGCCAATCAATTAGCTATGTATAAAAGCTATTGTTTTAAGCATTTAAGTAAAATTGATTATCCTACGGAATTAAGAGATTGTGGGGATAAAGTCTGTGATAATTTGGATCATCGTATAGTACTAGATAGCTTGTATAAATCGATAGTGGACATTCTTGTTCAAGCTTCCATTCTAAGCAAAGGTTATAGTGCCAAGAAAAAGAAATGTAAACCTTATGTACCTGGCTGGAATAAACACGTTAGTGAGGCTCACGGGGAGGCTCGTCTTTATTTCCGACAGTGGTTATCATACGGGAAACCAACCTCTGGGACTATTTATAACAGTATGTTCGAGACCAGAAAAGTTTTCAAGGCCAAACTCAAATGGTGTCAAGCCAATGTGGAACAAATAAAAATGGACCTAATCGCATCTCATCATTCAAAAAGGGATTTTGGAAGTTTTTGGAAAGAGACAAACAAGCTTAACCCCAAAATGAGTGTGCCAGTGAGCATTGAAGGTATAAGCGAGCCGGCCCAGGTAGCTGAATTGTTTAAACACCATTTCAGGGTGCAGTCGCCCCTTGGCTCTGCCGCGAGTCAACCACGTAGGACTGAGACAGTCACGAGACTCACGAATGAGAAACCAATTAGCTTTGCGGCGAGGGAGGTCGAGACTGTCATCAGGAGTATGACTCGCGGCAGGTCCCCGGGACACGACTTTCTTAGCATAGAACACCTGAAGTATGCTGGTGTACATTTGCCTAGAGTACTTGCCATGTTCTTTTCTTTCTGTATTGGTCACTCCTACTTACCTTTGGACTTAATGAAAACCATAGTGGTTCCAATCGTAAAGAGTAGGACTGGTGATGTTTCTAGTCTAAATAATTATAGGCCAATTTCACTAGGAACTATAATAGGAAAGGTTTTGGACGGTTTGCTTACTAAAAATCTAAATTCGCATGTAAAACTTCATGATGCGCAATTTGGTTTCAGAACGGGCCTATCTACGGAAACCGCGATTTTATGTCTAAAGCACACCGTCCAATACTACTCAGTGAGGAACACTCCAGTTTATGGCTGCTTCCTCGATTTGTCGAAGGCCTTTGACCTTGTGGCATATGATAGGTTGTGGGAGAAGCTACACGGCGAGACGGATGTTCCTGTTGAGTTAATTAATATATTTAAGTTCTGGTATAATAACCAGAGCAACTATGTTAGATGGGTCGGCTCATTATCAGACATGTACCGGTTGGAGTGCGGGGTGAGACAGGGAGGCTTGAGCTCACCCACCCTCTTTAACCTTTATATGAACCGATTGATTGGTGAGCTCAGCAGCACTAAAGTCGGATGTTCTATTGGCGGAAACATGGTCAACAATATAAGTTACGCCGACGATATGGTGCTGCTGGGCCCATCAATCAACGCTATTATTAAGTTGCTTCGTGTGTGTGAATTTTACGCGGAGGCACATGGCCTGAAATATAATGCAACTAAGAGTGAACTCCTGCTCTTTAAAGCGGGTACTAAAACCTATGAACCAGTACCGCAGGTTAAGTTGTGTGGTACTCCGCTAAAAAGAGTGTCACAGTTCAGGTATTTAGGCCACTGGCTTTCTGAGTCCTTAAGTGATGACGAGGACATAGAGCGGGAGCGGAGAGCGCTGGCAGTCCGATGCAACATGTTGGCCCGCAGGTTCGCAAGGTGTACAAATAACGTAAAAGTGACGCTGTTTAAAGCTTATTGTCAGTCGTTCTACACCTGCAGCTTGTGGGTCAACTTCACGCAGAAGGCTATCAATGCCCTCAGAGTCCAGTACAACAATGGTTTCAGGATGTTGCTGGGGCTGCCTCGATTCTGCAGTGCGTCGGGGATGTTTGCGGATGCTCACACAGATGGTTTTACTGCTATACTACGCAAAAGAGTAGCATCCCTGTTGCACAGATTGCGGGGCAGCCCAAATAGCATGCTATGTTCCATTGCAGAGAGGTTTCATGGCTCCTTTCAGAACCATTGGAGCAAACTTCACAGGCCTTCTGCTAAATAGAACTTGTTTAATTATTATTTTAGATACATATTTATTTAATTTTCTGTAAATTATTATTATTATTTTGTGTCATGTATGTATATTTGTGTCTTACCGTTGTGTTCAATATGGAAAGAAATTTCTGAAATAAATAATTTTGAATTTGAATTTGAAATAAAACTTACAATTTCAAGCGATTTTCGCCTATCCCGTAAGATACAGCTAGGAGGGCTTTAAGCCGAAAACGAAGGTTAAATATACTTTTCCTCGAAATGGTTTTCGAATTAGAGTAATAGTAAAAATATGAACAATGCCAATTGCATTTTTTTCGACTTAACTATACCTAGGTTGCCTTTTATATTTCGGTCTTTGTCCTCAAGCGAGAACCTGTGGACTCAGGATTATAAATTAAGATGAAAACTATCACAGCTAAGTAGACTTTACAAGTTATTATAACAAGTAATATTCGACCAAGTTATAAACGGAACCTTTCACTGCGCGTGGTCCGACACGCTCTTGGCCAGTTTTTATTATATGGCAACCAATTTCTTTGGCGTTTTATGCTCGATATTAATAACAGTAACAGGTAGACGCTTAAAATATTCACAAAATATTAAGCTGTATATTCATTTTAATTTTTTTTTTTTTATGGCATAGGGATGGCTGACGAGCACACAGGCCACCTGATGGTAAGTGGAAGCTGTGACCCATAGACATTCGCATTCACAAGACTGCAAGCCTAAGACTGCAAATGCGTTGCCAATCCTGAGGACTAAGATGGAATGCCTCTATGCTAGTCATTACACCGGCTGTCTTATCCCCAAACCGGAACACAACAATGCGAACACTGCTGTTTGGCGGTAGGTTAATGGATAAGATGGTGGTAGCGATCCGGACGGACCCCGCACAAGGTCCTACCACCCGCAAAATAAATAATTAATTAAAATAAAATAATTATTTAAGGGAAATAATGTGTTTTAAGTGTAATTCAAGCGGTAATACTGCAGCTGTTCTGTTTCTCGTTTTCCTTCTACAGCCATAAAAATCAGGAACGTTTGTAATTGGCTATCGTTCGGGATGCCTCGTTATGGCATTTTTGCTACACGGCATGAAAAACGCCGACAAAGAAAAGAATAAAGAGAGAAAAAAAATTATCCGTGTCATAACAAACATGCCACAAAATGGTCCCGACTCAGCGTAATGCGTGCATTAAAGTCAGCGCTGGTCTTCCGTTGGAACTTCTAGTGAAAAAGTTACACACTATTCATTTGAACACAAAACATAAATTATAAAATGAGAAAGAAAAGCATTCATAAAAGGTCACTATTGTTCATTAAGTGCCAAATCACACATCATAGACATCAGAAGACGGAACTCAAAACTGCAAATGCTAACCTTGAGGACTAAGATCTGCCCTAAAGCTAATCAATTTGCCAGTTGTATTATAAAAAAAGGCCAAGTGCGAGTTAAACTCGCGTGGAGAAGGTTCCGTTCATTTATGACACAGTACAAAATATCACATTTGTAATCCTCGCAGTAAGACGCGTTTTAGTGAACTATTATCCGTAAGTGAACGTATTATACGTACTTTACCACTTTATTTTCAATTGCTAGAATTCTTATAGGGTTTCCTGTATACAAGCAATTATATTTTGTTTTTTATTTTTTATGTTAGGCTCAGTAGTTTCGGTGATCAGGGGTCAATTTTCGTCTTCTTTCATGAATAAAATTAAAACTATTTATATTAAAATAATAACAAAAATATATTTGAGATCCTCATAACAAGCCCTTTCATTTGATAAATGACACTTGCACATCTGTGTTCAGGTCTTAAGATTACACCATCCTACCAATATTCACCTGATTTGTCCAGTAGATTTGCAGCAAATGGCTGTGTAAAATGCATTGCCTAGCAGAAGACAAGTTAAAACGGTAAGATAGTGGTAGCAATGTCGATAGATCCTGCACGTAATCTTATTTCCACTCGACGAGAATAATTCTGCAGTCCTAGTGAAAAAGGGAACAAGTCGACTTAAATCGTAATAAAAAAGGGTATATACATGAACGGAGTATACAGACGTACACCCTTTTTCACTTGATCTTCAGAAGACTTATATACCCTTATTCAAGTTCAGGCGGTAATACTGCAGCTGTTTTGTGCTCCTTTGCTATCGCGTATGCGTATTTGCATAAGCTGTCTATGCAGTAACCCAATATATATCAGGGGACTATGTCACACCAATTGACCTAGTCCCAAACTAAGCTCTAGGCTTGTACTATGGTTACTAGACAACGATATAAATACTTATATAGAGAAACATCCATGACTCAGGAACAAATATTTGCGCTCATCACACAAACATCTGCACTTAACGAGATTTGAACCCAGGACCGCTAGCTTCGTAGGCAGGGTCACTACCAACTAGGCCAGCGCGTCGTCAAATTTTACTTCATCGATTGCATAAATTCATCGACTTCCATTTCATCGAAAACTATTTTTTGCTGAAACCGTGTTATCAGTTAAGTTAGACTTAATTGTGACAACAACAGCAAAAAACTCATGAAATGAAAATTATACGTAACGATATATTCGTTGAAAAGTGTTTCGATGAAATATTAGGTACCCATCTTCTGTGACTAACATACAGCATGTTACAGGGCACAGCCTGAACCACTAAATCCACTGTCCTCATCGCTACCTAGGTATCTTATCCATTAACCTACCACCAAGCAGCGTCGTTCCCATTGTTGTGTAGATAAGAAAACTGGTGAAATAACTAGGGCGGAGGCATTCCATTGTGTTCCTCAGTTTTAGCAACACATTTGTCTTCTTGGGATTATAATCTTTGGATTGTTTAGAGAACGCAAATGTATGAGGGTCACAGATCCCAATTGCCATCAGGTGGCTTGTACGCATGCATTCTCCATGACACGAAAAATTCTTGGGTATTAAAGGTGCACTAAGAAAGGGTTTTTTGAAAATTAGCCCCCAAAGTTAAGAAAAAGGAGAACAAGGGAATACGAGTTCTTTGCGTTCAAAGTTGCTGGCGTTCTTTAGTAAATTTAACCTCGTTAAAACCTTAACCTTTTTCTTAATGCCATTTTGTGATTTTGAAATAAATTGAAATGAAGTTTATGGTCGTTAAAATAAAGTTACATAGACGCATGTTGTCCATGAGCTGGATGGCCAGAAAAAACAATGTTGAAATTCTGCGTTGAGTTGGGGGGAAACGTGAACTAATTTAGACCATCAAAAGGACAAAAGTTAGCTATCTAGGTCATACTTATGCTTGGGCACTCAAGATACAAACTTCTGCAATCATCATGGGCAAAGTGAATAGAAGAAGAACTGTCGGAGGCAGGAAGAAGTCGTGGATGCGAAATATTCGGGAATGGACTGGAGTCTAGGCGATGGAGCTTTTCAACCTTGCCAAAAATCTAAAGAATATGCGGAGCTGACTGCCATCCTTTACTAGTTGGAGAGGCACTATAAGAAGAAAAAGAAAATAAAGTTAAAACTAAATTGCCCTGATAACGTAACTCCTACATAACATCAGATATAATGAGGATATAAGTACTTACTGATAACAGTAAAGTTAAGCCACCGATTCCTGGTCGGCGAGTTCTTGAAGTCAACCCTGCACCGGTACAAGCCAGCGTCTGGTGGGGCCACGTTCTCCACCAGCAGGACTGCAGTCGAAGCCGCGGCGCGGAAGTAGGCTCGGGAGCCAAAGCCCGTGGGAGAAGACCACAACTTGGGCTGGGACGCCAGGCGGCCGCGGACGTCGTAGCTGGAAGAAAAAATAGTTGTTCTGCCTTTTCGCCGATTTTTTTTTGGTCGAATTTCATTTGATGACCAACATTTCGCCGAATGTTCACTTTGACAACTACTTATTGGCAATTTTTTGTATCCCAACCTCTCATTTGGCCGAATTATTATGAACACGAATATCATTTTGTCTTTTACCTTTTTCACATGGCAAATTTTACACTAGGCTGAAAAACTCTTAGACGAATAACGTTTCGTCAGTTTATCACTTTCCTTTTCTTAGATTAGGCAACTTTTTACTGTAACGAGTAAGGAAAAAAAAAATAAAAAAAAATATTTTAGTAAAAGGCGTCACATATCCACAGAGACCAGTTAGGTACGACGACGAGCGTAGCGAGGAGGAGTGTGAGGTAGAACTGCGACCCTACAGCGCGCGAGCCAAGTGAGCGAAGCGAGCGTGCCGCGGTAGCGGCCGGCGAAGCGCCAGAACCGACTTTTTTTATAATATTTTGCATTATATAATATAATAAAAAAATACCTGTATACAATTTTCCCCAAGTGAAAATGACATCCATGCAAGTTGCGAAATGTATATTATTTCAAGTGAACCATTTGGCTATATGAAAAATGACATATGAGTTGGCAATCGTGAGGTTGGGAAATGGAACTAATCATTTTAACAAGTTGCCATATGATGATTCGACAAAATGGTATTCGGCCAAACGTCGGTTGGGAAGTGAAATTCAGCAATAACATTTTCGGAGATACAATAGAGAACCGAAAAAATAATATCCACTTGGCAGATCTTGAATATCATAGTCAGGTTTCCCTAATCTAAATCATTTGGGGTCAAAATAACACTCCTGCATTCTTTTGCGAGCTGAATAGTCAAATGTTAATTGATACGGTCAAGGACTTTCATTTGTTGAGCCTCTATAGAACCTTTAAATATCAAATAAATATCAGCCAACAATGTCACACAAATTGAGCTAGTACTAAAGTAACCTCTAGGCATGTACTATGTGTACTAGACAACAATATAAATACTTTTATAGAGCAAAACATACTTTAATACATAGAAAACCTTCAAGACTCAGGAACAATCACCCATGCTCATCATACATATCCATACAGGGAATTAGGTAAATTCGTGTGAGAATGTGAATGACATTAACTTTATTTATTTACAGCATCTACCGGCGACTTCGTCCGCGTAGGTAGAGACGATTTTCGTTATTCCCTCGGGAACATTTCAATTACATCACAAAAGTAGTGTACGTGTTAATCCACGACATGCTCTTGCTCGGTTTTATCCATTAGTCTATCTACCTTAAACTGTACTAGAATACATTTTAATAATGCTGACAGCTATCGCAAAATTTATTATTTAAGTTCTACCTTCTGCCGGTGTCATCGAGGATATTTTTTTTGGGATGAAAAGTAGCCTACGGTAGTTAGGCGGAGACGAGCGGAGCGGAACGGAGCTGTGCTATTATTAACCAATAGAAGGCGCATGCGGTTACATCGAGCGCGCCTCGCTCACGTTAGTTTAGATTCTATTGGTTATAATTTGGCACAGCTCCGCTCCACTCCGCTCATCTCCGCCTCAGTGGAGCCGCACCCTTAATCCGGGCAAACCGGGTGACGGTAGGGTTAGCTATCACCATTTTCAAATTTCATCCAAATCCCGCCCGTGCAGCGTGAAGGAGTACTAACACATGAACTTTTACATTTAAAATATTAGTAGCATTACTAGCATTTATATTGTCTAGGGCTACTAGTCTGCCTCGTGGAAAGTGTCTTAACGGCGTCCTTTATGTATTATTTCGCATTAATATTCTATGACATTAAAAATCATTTAAAAACATATCACATACATAACATCAGGTTATTTTATGTTAATATTTAAAAAGTTAAAATAATATATCAATTTTAGAGAAAAAATATATTATACGAAATCATAGTTATGCGAAACAATACATTAGGCACAGAGTTAATAATATTATGCGAATTAATATAGACCTACATCTTACCTATACAGAGGCTCTTCGTAACTCTCTTTGAACCAGAGAACCATGGAGACCTTGTCTCCGGTAGCCAGAGGCTGGATGTCGCAGGGCAGCGCTACCTTCTTGCCCAGGACCCCCTGGAGGTCAGAGGTGGACACTGCAACAAAAAAAAAACTTGAATGGTATATCACAAAACAAGTTTGGTACATATTTTATCATGATTACTGTATCCATAATGATGTTTAGTCAGCCGCAGATAGATCTAACAGCGAGCCCATAAAAACATGTTGCATTGGATTTGGATATTTTCCTGACCTTTTCTCTTGTTAGTCTTTTTTGAAAATCGATTACAACATATTTTTATGGGCTCGCTGTTTGGTTAAATCTATCTACAGCTGACTGTACAAGAAATCGTTCTAGTATAAATCATTTTGCATAATTTAATTTAAATACCTTCGTAATAAATAGTTAACGTCCAGCTTACAAGAAAATTGTATAATTTTTGTAGTAAAACGTTCAAAAACAATTATCAATACACTATTTTATGTATATAACATCATTTTGATATAACATAAAGTCCAATTAATAAAAAGAATAAACACATTTATAATAATAATCAGGTGATATAATAAATATTATTTTATTTCAGGTATAAAACAAATTATAATGATATAAATAAAAATAATATAATTCAATTTACTAATTTATATAAATTATATAGGGTTCCGTTTTTGCCACTTGGCTGCGGAACCCTAATATGAATCAATGTTGTTCACTTCTGCTTAAATATTTTTCATTATTTGTGGTCTGTTGTTATTTTGCGCCAATCAAAATGAAATTGAAACCATTCTTAGAATTAATAGGCTATTTCCAAATAATAATACGTGTACCTGACTAAATTAAATATTGGAGCTTTTTTCGCTTAACCAATAGCATTGTTGTATAAAACGATGGTTGTTACACGGAATGATCAATCAACCATTATTTACCAATTCTTTAAAAATATAGATATTTAAACAAAAAAAATGATTTTCATTCAATTCATTCATCATCGTACCAGTCTCATTCTGACTAAATGGATTTAAAAGTCTCAATACAACAACGTCCTCATTTAGTTTCGAACTCTTTTGCACCGACTCATTATTATTTCTACAGATACCTATTCCAAGAATAAAGTCCAAAAATATTTTGACTGAGGGGTAGTTCTCACTAATCATACCAACACTAATCATTTAATTTTGTAATTACCATGAATTGTTAGATTTATCCCTTTTTTTGAAATTGCCCCACGCAGATCGAATGTTTTTTAGACAAGTTACTTAAAACACTAACGTAAACGATTTTCGAAAAGTGACAAAATGTATAGAATTGACGAAGGCGCTCGACGCGAACGTCTCACAGCTTACATACACGTTTTGAATAACGATAACGAACGCCAAATGCATCTTCTCTAATGCCTTAGGCCCTTCTTGCTAATGTTTTTGCACAGTCATCTGCTTACCAAGATCTATCGGGGTTGATGTCATTGAAAATAAATATTTTTTACTTGACTTAAAAATTAGTAACAAACCATTACTAATAAACCTTAAAAGCATAATCATACGAGTCCTATTATCTGTGAATTAAGAGCATTCAATAACATTCAAAATCATTCTTAACTGGATGCCAAGTTCGATCTGAAAGGGATCTCTCTGAAGGGGTGAGGTGTCTCATTACATGCACTTTAACCATATTTTTTTTCCAACAAATGTCAAGCCATTCCAATGAGGATGAGGACTGTTTGAAAATGAACATGAAGTAAACGAACCATTTTATTTACAACTTCCTGGAACAAGTACTTGGGCTGGTTTTGCGGCGGAATCTGCGGAGACCCTCAAAAGGCGCCAATACAGTCAACATGATAGAAGTTACATATTTTAGCCTTTTGGGGTTGAAACTTTAGGAGCAGCCAGGAGCACAACGTATTTTTAAGGATTTATTAAAGCGCCTGATCGACACAACTCATGACCAAAATGATGGCCTGTACTTGGCACAAAGATTAAGCATTGCCATTCAATTTGGCAATGCTGCCAGCATTTTGGGAACAATGCCTACTGGTAGCCGATATGTTAGATTAGTGTAGTTTGAAGTAAGTTTGTAGGTTCTTTCGTTTGTTTTTGTAAAAAAATGTGTATAAAACTGTCTGCAAATAAGCTCGAACATCATTCACTAAGTAAATGTAACTTGCTAAGTACTTAGTGAGTT
Source organism: Acleris sparsana (assembly GCA_923062465.1). Classification (NCBI taxonomy): domain Eukaryota; kingdom Metazoa; phylum Arthropoda; class Insecta; order Lepidoptera; family Tortricidae; genus Acleris; species Acleris sparsana. The sequence goes on from OV281303.1 coordinate 15,983,927, forward strand.
TTCCTCTATACAGACAATTTGTTTATCAAGGAATCTGGCAGTTTTGCTTCATTTCTGTACAATAAACGACCTATTATTTTATTTCTTGCACATATCTAACTTCCTGAATACGCAGAGGTACCAAGATTTAATCTCAAGATCCATCGGTTCTCAAACGGCGTCCCCGCTCGACTACCCCGCCCAACAAAAGGAATCAACTTTATTAAAAAACCTTTCCAACGATACTCAGATAAGCCTAACAAAGAGTATTTCAGGAGTCCCATAAATTGGAATAATCTTTTGTCTGTTCTTCCAAAAAACTTAGCTTTTTAAAGCCCCGACAGATGTCGTTAAGAGTGAAGTTAAGTGTTAACGAGGTTATTATTAAGCCATTTATATTTCAAACCCTAAAATTATTCTTTAAAAAATCCTCTAAGCGGGATTTCTTCAACGCCTTAAAATCCATATTAAAGACTCTTTAATAAATAATCCTATGGAGTTCTGTTACGGCTTATTTTTCTTTGAGGTTTAACGAGGCTTAAATATTTGCTTTTACCGGCTAGATTGTATAAATACCACCTTTGAAGCGTTCCTTACCACGTCATTATAATTGCCTAAAGACTTTTATTTGATGTCTATTAACAAAATTGGCTTGGCTATTATAATACCTATAATACTTCACTATTATCTACCTAATCCAAAAGAAGTAAAATAATCTTGAGCCATTATAGAACTCTGTCGTAAATAGTTAATACTAAATATTGACGTAATTTTCTTTTTCTTTACTTGACGCTGTCAAAATGACAAGGTGCTTAGGTGACTTAACAGCTGGCCGTCCTCATTTAGGCTTCGATCTATTGTTACCATGAAATTCTAGTGCTATTGCTACATATTTGATTTCATTAAAACACTTAGCTACTACCGCATATTTTGGACTGTACCTCTGCTAGGCAAAGGGTTTCGTTTTATTATTTCACTTCAAAAAACTTGTATTCTATTATAACTACACATCGGTAACTCGTGGCATTTAGGTAGCACTTGGCAGATTAGTGATGAGACAAGTTTACTAAGTGACTTTAAAAAAAAAACTTCATAAATTACCTTCATCATCTTAACATATGACTAAGTAGGTTTGATCACTTGTTTAAAAACATCAATGTCAATGTCAATGATATTGTCATTCATTTACTCGTAATAATTATTACGAGACGTGTTGCGGGGGCCATTTGCAACGTCAAAAGATGGCGGATGTGTAATTTGTTTTAGTTTTTATTTTTGTGTATTTAGGTGTTCAAAGTTCTTTTTTGTTAGTGATTTGTACTTTTAATGCCTTTGTGTTGCACAGTGATAGAAGACTTCGACTTATTTCATGTATCCTGGCATCTGACTTCTCGTTTCAAGTGGACTCGCAGTAGTACAGAGGTTAAAACTATCTTGGCCTCGGTCCTACATATCACCGTACAACGTTGCCACGAATCTTCCTAGAGAAGATTGGATTGTGTTTTATTGCTATATTGATTTATACTTATATATACTTGACACTGGCGAAATCACTTAATTGTGGAAACGCCATATTCCCGCGGTAGTAGCTGTTCAAGTCGCCGCGGGACAAAGAAAAAAAAAAAGGGACGTGTTGCGAAACATTAAGTTTATGATATTTAGAACTAATCACGGTTGTTATAAATTAAATGATAGAAAAACCTTTTTTTCTAATTGGTTTCCTTTTCTCGACGCGTACAGGAAGAATTGTGACATCACTTGTCTGTTGGAAACTGTCAAGTGCTACCTAAATGCCACGAGTTACCGATGTGTAATTATAACGTACGATAAAACATAGTTCCTAACTTTCAAATTTGGTATGAACATAGTTTATACCTCAAGAAGCGACGATTGCTTTTCATCCAAGAATGTTTTAAATATCCCGAAAATTACAATAAAGTAATATTACGGAAAAAATAGATAAATATAAAAGCAAGAAGTTCCCAAGGCTGTAAATTGACACTCGAAATCGACAGCCCGTCGCTGTAAGTGACACGTGTCAGCCGTCCAAGCGTGACGAACAGACCGTGCGACTGTCATGACAGATATCAGTTACAGGGTTATTGTACCTTAAACCAAAGAGAATATGTTATGTTGAAGTATTAGTAGTACGAGTAGGTGTGTTATTATAAGTTGGTAACAAAGGAATTGGTAATTTTGGCTCAGTTAGAATTGGGCATATGGTGATCTAAAATATACCTTGGATAATTTTGGGAGATAACGCTATTGGTTGTAAGAAATGTCAAGGTTGTCTAGGAGATCTGTTTAAGGTTGTGAGACTGCCTGTAAAGTTGTATTAACACCTTTTACACTCCCAAATTTTTCTTAAACACCACGTTAACCATTAAACATTAATGTTGTTTTTTTTTGCTAATCTTTATTTTATAACTACTCAACACACACACACACACACATACACCCGCGATAACTACTCAACACGTTGATTTTAAACGATATATCTCTAAACTATCTGAAACAACAAAACTATTTCAATCCTCGGTTTTCATTAGCCTTATGTTTTCGCCGCTATTTGGATTAGAAAGGATTTGACCTGGCTGTTATGTACTATGGTGCTGTATAAACCACTAAATAAATAGAAATAGTTTTTAGAGCCAAACGGAACCCTAATTACTAAATCTTTTTACCGAACTTTAACTTTAAAGCCGTAATAGAAAACCCAATGTTACCGGATATACATACTTAAGTTTCAACGGCGTATTTACTAACAAAAAAAAATACTAAAAAAAAAAAAAATTGGAGAGATTCCCATAAAGACATAAAACGTTATTTTTTTCTAAAAACAGTAAGTCATACAAGCGTCTACTTTATGCAAACCTTTAAAAATACCATAATTTCATTTTATTTGAACGACTTCTCTTTCTATTATGACTTTAAACACTTCAAGTGCAAGTTCTCGTAAAAGACCGCAGATTCTTTGTTCGAGCTTTCTAGATCAATATTTCGCCCGGTGCTCACTTGGTAGATACTAGATGCCGACAGTTTTATACACAAACCACCCAGTGATAATAAAACGCTGAGCTTTAACATTAAATGACTGGTGTTCATAAAAAAGGAAAATTGCGAAAATATACACAGTTCCCAGAGATAGAGCGATAAATGATTTTATGATTACGACTCTATCAAGAGCAACAACATTAAAATTACTATTAAAACAAAACTTACAAGCATAAAATCCCAATGACCTAGCAGTATACTAAACAAGTGACTAACTTAAAAACTGCTCTATGCTATTCTTCTCGATACAATATTTCTCAAATGCGGTTCTTCTGGGGTTCAGAACGCAGTTTATTCAAACAGCAGTGCAGCATATTATTATATACGCTTTAAATTGTCCTTTTCCCTTTTAGTTAAAGAATTTGTTTTCTCCTAAAGCGTCTGAAAATACAACAGTATTCCCGTTTGTAAAGCGACTTTTTTGTCTCTATCCCGATCCAAACCGCTAGCTGACTGGATGGCTATCACATATTGTCCACAACTTATTTTTCCTTTAAGCTAACCTAACTATAGTCTACTATACGGGTCACTTTGTACAGAATTTTCATTGAAATTGACCCGTTTTCGTCGCTTTTGAGTGTGACCTGGATAATATGCATAATGCTAACGTAATCTATTTACGAAAACTGTTAAAATGCTTGGAATTGACAATGATCATTAATATTTTCGATAGCGAAAACTTTTGCAGAATGCATCTTGCCAAGCCAATCATATTTGAATGATGGAAACACTGAGATATCAGGAAAAACCAAAGGCTCGTTCGTAACCTTTTTTCTATAGTAATACGGCGCCTTGCAGTAAAGGTCAATGTACCAAATTCTTTGTCTTTGTCGTCCGCGGTTTACGTGATTGTCGAAAAGAATGAATGATGAATTGTGTTTCGAACAACTAAATATTCTAAAATATTGTGAACCCGAAATTGTTAGCATATTTCTCCCCGTACCCACCCCCGTTTTTACCTTCCGGATGCCATAAATGTTTAGCATCTACCTCTTAACATTCCTGCATTCTATAAAATTTCATTTCGCTTTAAACATTTTAGCACTGCGCCTTAAATAATCACACTTTTAACTTGCACTTGCACTTTTGCTCTTGTATAGAAATCTAAAACCTTCCTTTCTGCCGACTAAAGATTTATTTTCTGTTTTAAATTTGATTTATTGGATTTTTTCATCTTATTTTAAGTAACCATTTTTTTTTTATTTAGCTAAGTGTATCCTGGCAGATTTAAACCTTATTGAGTTTTGAACGTTTCTTTTTTTTCAATATTATAAAAACTTATACATATTGATTGCGTGAATGTATACAAGAGCTATTTGGTATTTGTTGTTTTTTTATTGCCGACCATTTGAGTTTAGCTCTGTCTGCGGGGTGTCGAACACTACTGAGGTTCTTATTGGTTTTGTTTTAAACAGACGACGTCCCGAACTGCTCAAAACTGACAATGTTCTTCCAATTCAGACTGTGAGCTTTAAACAAGTAGACAGAGAAAAAGTGACACGGTATACAGAGTACGAGACAGTAACTCAACCTAAGAATTGTTACAAAATAAAATAAATCCGTTAAATAAATTTGGTCAAAAATAATGTTTCTTCAGTTTTGGATAGAGACGAATGGCGAAAACGAGGGGAGGCCTTTGCCCAGCAGTGGGACACAAAAACAGGCTAAAAAAAAAAAAAAAAAATTATGGGTTTTCCCATCATTCTTCACTTGGGTTCTTGATGCAATTTAAATATTTTATTTTTAAAGATCACTGAGGATGCTCTTATTACTGTCTCGCGCCAACTGTTCTAGACTTTTTTTATATAGCTTTCTCCTCTTTCGTAATTCTTTCGTTTATCTTCATTAGAAATTGAAAATGTTATTAGATGAATCCTTTGATTAGGAACGTGATTCACTCCATGGCTCTCTGACAAACTTTGAGGGCAGATTTCTGAATATTATTCAAACACCAAGTCTGTGAAATGCACAAATCCATGAAGTTACGCTTAAGTGACGTGAAAGATATTCCGTCATCTACCAAATAACTCCTATAAATATTAACGCCATAAATAATCATGCGCAAGGTTTTTAATAACCTATTCTTACAAAATATTACACTTGATGCATTTAAATACACTAGATGCACACAGTTAATAGGTTACATTCGTAAAATCTTCAATTGTCATTAAAAAAATTGCAACGTTGCAAGTACATCTTTTGCAAAGCGGCTCTTAAACTTGGTATAAATTCTCTTCCAAACGATCTAGAAATGTAGAAGCACTTTTCTTACCCCAATGAAATACTGTACGGCTGTATGTTTATAGAAGCTGAAATAAACACTTTGGTTCCGACTGTTTCAGCTTTAAAACCGGAAATCCGGGTATAACCAAATCCTTCGTTCAGCGAGCGTTTAGAGTCGCCATTACCGGGGGCTGGAGATTAAGTCTTTAATCCGTTGGTACATAATTGAGTAATGCAGTTCTATCGGTTATCTGGCTTATCAAATGGTAATTCCGAAAAGTCAGTCTTGAATTATTCGAAGTGGCGACTTTTCATAATTAAGAACGTAATTTTTCGGTTGAGCACTTTTTTAGTTCTAACCTTGCCTAGGTGTAGCAATAAAATTAGGTAACAAATGTAAAATAGCTCTAGCATAACATAGAGTTCGGAAAAATAAAAAGCGGATAAATTTACATTTGGAAGAAAAAAATCCCCGGATTTTAGGTAAGGGTTTTCAAAGCCTGAACTTATAATGATTACAAGATACATAATTTGCTTTTCCAAAAACCATTTAGTAATGCAATCGCCCTGGTTATTTTGCTAGTGACAGACGGAAAAGCAGATGACTTAAACCAAACTATTACAAAGACGTCTTAACTTAACTTACACCTTAAACCTATTTTACTCATTGAAAAAAAAATTTGACATAATTACATTGATCCCAAAGATCTTTGACCAGTGTGTGTTGCCAGTGATGACTTACGGATCTGAGACGTGGGCGCTAACAATGGGCCTCACAAGGAAGCTCAAAGTCACTCAGATGGCTAAGGAGAGGGCTATGCTCAGGGTTTCTCTGCGTGATAGAATCAGAAATGATGATACCCGCAGTAGAACTAAGGTTACTGACATAGCCCGAAGAATAGCTAAACTGAAGTGGCAGTGGGCCGGGCACATTGCTCGCAGGACTGATGGCCGATGGGGTCAGAAGGTTCTGTAGTGGCGTCCGCGGACCGGGAGACGAGCTGTAGGTAAGCCTCCAACAAGATGGAGTGACGACCTCGTCAGGATCGCGGGACTGCGTTGGATGCGAAAAGCATAAGACCGGTCTGAGTGGAAAGCCTTGGGAGAGGCCTATGTCCAGCAGTGGACGTCTTTCAGCTGACATGATGAAAGAATCTTTACTAATTACTCCTCATTTTTTTTCCTTTACCTTAAGCGAATTAATTACCATCTAAAATTAAATGTATTGAATTAATTTACATAGAATCATGTGTTGAATTATGTCTGCCTTAAAATCACGAATATACATTCTTAATCATTATATAGGCAACTTACGGTTAAATGGAAGATGGATGGATGGTTGGATAAAGAGACAATTCGACAATTCATTCGCAACAATACAAAATTACATCACATAAATACAAAAAGAACAAGACACAGAGAAATTGTTGCGAAACGGTCCCAACTCAGCATTCGCTAGCCGTAAAGCCAGCACTGGTCTTCCGTTGGAACCGCTTGGTGAAGAGACGGAAAGTGACACACTTAACAAAAAACAACGTCAAAAGAAAACCAACATGAATTAGGAAACAATCATTTGCATCCAGTTATTGCTGGCAACACAAAGGAAACATAAAACAAAAAACTATAGTCTATGGGAGTTTAAGTCAATGAAGTCTTACGTAACAATACTAACAATTATGAACAAAAACGGTAGACTTTTGCGGCTTTTTTTGCGGGTGGTAGGACACTGTGCACAGTCCGTCCGGATCGCTACCACCATCTTATCCATTAACCTACCGCCAAACAGCAGTGTTCGCACTGTTGTGTTCCGGTTTGGGGATAAGACAGCCGGTGTAATGACTAGCATACAGGCATTCCATCTTAGTCCTCAGGGTTGGCAACGCATTTGCAGTCTTAGTCTTGTAGTCTTGTGAATGCGAATGTCTATGGGTCACAGTTTCCGCTTAGCTTACCATCAGGTGGCCTGTGTGCTCGTTCGCCTTCTCTATGCCATAAAAAAAAAAAACTTAGTAGAAATAAGGTAAATGAAATTTAATCTAAGGTAAATGCTACTTGATTATAATACTACTCAATTTTTAGACGAGTAGCAATGATATTCCTGCAGTTTTCTAATACATGTGGTTCTAAAAGATGTGGCGGCATCTCCTATAATACTTGTATAACCTCACTACTAACGAAAATGAATCGAATCTGCTTTAGCTCTTCAATGGTACCGAGAAAACCACGCTTTTTTTAAATGTTTATGCTTCTCTGTTGCATCCCAAGAACTGTTATTAAGGAAGTACATTAATTAATTTACGCCTGTAAAAAAATACTTATTATGTAGTGGAAGGATCATATTAATTGCTCAGAAGCATAAAAGAGATTTTTGTAAAAAATCTTAAGCACATTGTAATTTTTAACTATGATTTTATTTTGGACTATTTTATACGTACGGTCAGCTCCATAAGTGCATGGACACCTTAACGACGATAATCGTGTGCGCCGTTGAGATCACGTTCTCAAAAATTGAACTAGATGGCGCTGTTAACGACCCTAGTTTAGTTATTGTTTAAAGGTGTAGCAATGTAATTATTTACTTCTTACTATCTGAATCGATAATTCGACCGTTCGTCTGAATGAGTTGCTGGCTTAACAGGTCGGCGCCTCGCCTGAATCGCGATATGATTCCACGGGACGGGAGTTCAAATATGACTGGGGCAAGAAAGTATTTTTTATTACAATTTAATATTACGGGATAAAATTATTGATTCTAGTTTGATTTAACGATTTATTTATTTAAAAAATAATTATTTTTAACCAGAAATGATGAAACTTGATTTTCAAGATAAACATATATTTATTTATTTTACAATAAACCAGTAATCGCATTGAATAATGGTTGGTGGTTATAGAAATAATTGTGGTTCACTTACTTTACATTTAATACATTTTTAATTGACAACAATATGCAAGAAGGAAAAAAAAGTTAAGACGAATTGTCAAAATCAATATTCTGTTAACGATATTAACGGTGTTAACTATCACTTATTACAAAAAAGTTAGACACTTCAGACACGTCTTAAATGACAGATTTCTATGAACTGACATTTGATAAACACATGTTCAACGACATGTTTGTTAATAACACCGTAAGTTTTTAACAATAAAACAACCACCAACCGTATTGAGGTAATAGCTTAAGTATTCGTTTCCGAAATCGGAAAGTGGATTGAAGCTTTACCAAAGTAACATATAGTGGTAAGTATAATGTGAAACTGGAGACCGGGTTGCCATAAAGGTTATACGCTTAGGTGCTGGTATGTTTTACATTGCAGTTTTTATCACTTACCTTAGTTATCAATTATTGAAAGTACGAATAGCTAAGAGTACGCTAGTGTATTTGGTTTGACCTTAAGTATATAAAATAAGGTAAAAATTAATAATCACAAAGATATAGAAAAAAAATGGGTTTAGGTTTTGTTTTAAATATTGAGTTAAATTAGGTGTAACCCGGTCTCCATTTTCAAATCATAAATCATTTATTTGTTTGTCCAGCATAGGTTTATACATATAGATCTTTAATACAGTTATGAAATTATGTCCCTTTATGCTTCTCGGCATACAAACATGCTGTGCAGCGCGCTTAAACTAAAATAACGTAAACATATTCACTAACATTCAATTCTATTACACATATTGCGTTTTATCAAAAATTACATATCGCTCATTGAATACAAAACGGACACATTCCAAAATAATTTGCTCTTGCATTGAAAATCTTATATGAACCGCTTCTAATTTTAAAATCCAGCACTGACTCATTTTGGAATGTGTCTGTCTTGTATTCAATGAACGATATTTAAACCTCAAACTCAATTTAGTAACTAGTATAACCTCCGTTCTGGTCGATGACAGCTTGCAAGCGGAAGCGCATTGAGTCGACGAGATTCTTGCACAGATTTGAACCCCGGATACTGTCCCATATTTTTAAACAGTGAGCCTCCAACGCTTCTGGAGTTCGCTCATTCTGGTTTTCCCAGCGTTGGACAATAATCCCCCATAAATTTTCTATGGGATTCAAATCCGGCGATCTGCTAGGCCAAGGAATAACGCTGATGTTGTTGTGCTGGCCAAACCACTCCCGCACGATACGCGAACGATGCACCGGACAGTTATCCTGCACGAATGTAATCAGCGGCGTTTCTTCTTCCGGATATACGGTTCGTACTGTAGGCAACATGGTCTGTTCCAGTACTTCCACATAGTTTGCGCTATTCGCTCGACTAGGTATCCTGACTAGCTCACCTGGATCGGCTGAACTCATCCACCCCCACATGTTCACTGTTATACGACCAGATTCCATATTGGGCACTACGTGTCCGCTATCGTATCGCGTATTATTCCGACGCCACAAACTTAAACGACCATGTTGGCTTGATTTAAAAGTTTTTTCATCGGTAAAGATTGCACCATTCCAGTCGAAATTCAAGTACTGTGTAGCGAACTCCAACCGTGCTCTTTTATGATTCTCCGTAAGTAAAGGTTTGACGGCATGCCTCCGATAATGCAAACCCTCGCCATGAAGAGCACGACGAACAGTGCCCGCACTCGTACCGAATAAGCCGGCGTAATGGTTCGTCGGTATGAAACCATTTTCCTCATACTCGCGTTCCATGGCTTGACGCTGCGGTGTGTCTATGAGACGTGGTCGACCCGATCTTTGACGTTGGAGTAAAGTTCCCTCCTCTTGGTATCTTCGTACCCATAAAACAACCGTTTTCCGCTGTAGCAAAAATCAAACATTTGAATACATAATAGTAAGTAATTTATTAGAAATTAGTCATTTTTATTATACAAGACATATTATTAAACACATCATTATGGCTTCTGCTGGGTGTATAAATATAAAAAGAGGAAAAAAAATATTTTTCAAAATTATTCTTGTCTCACCCGGGAATCGAACCAGTTAAAAAATCACTCGCTATAATTAATGTTAAATTTTACGATCTTTTTTATTTCTAAGACCAAATGTTTATTAGGGAGATTTTATCCTGAACAATAATCCTATCGATAACCAAAGAATGAACAAAGTTTAGTGTAACTGGCCTCTACTCCTAAAGATAACAATATTGTTTTCTAAGGAAGTGATTTTGTAAATCTTTTGAGAAATAAACATGACAATACAAAAAAAACTAGTTACTTACGTTTACACCGGTATCTCGAGCAATATCCGACACATTTTTGCCTTCATTGTACAAAGCAATTATTTGTGCTCTCTTGACCATGTCAATATTACAACGAGAACTCATTATAATCGAATGATCGAACAACAGTGAATATTTACCAAAGAGGAAACAAAGAAGCAGCGAACGAAAGAACGAGCAGGAGTCTTTGTGAAATCCTAACAGGTATTTATTAATCTTCAGACTACCCTAAGTGTTAATATAAATATATTTGTTGGGAAATAAGCCGTATAAGTAAACAAAGATATACTTAATTTCGAAGATATAATTAAACGTTCGACGGTCGAGTGGCATAAGGGATCACTCGCAGTCCCCGTGTTCGCGGGTTCGAACCCAATCGATACAATTACATCTGTGATGAATGTTTTTGTATTTGAAATTTGTAATAAGATTGGATTGGAGATTCGAAACAATCGGAACATTCGGAACATTGGCTGTCACTAAATAATAATAAAGTATAGGAACGTGTCGTGCTTACTTAATCTGCGGTAAGCGGAAATTAAGTTTTTCATATTTAAGGTAATTCAACGCCATCTAGTAGAATATTACTGAACTAGTGTAAATCATAGATAACTCAGCTTACAGTATGACCAGATAGATGGCGTAATGTTTTGCCTCATAGGAATTTGTTTGCAATCTGTCCATGCACTTATGAAGCTTACTGTACCTCTCGAAATTCATATTTTTGTAACATATTTGGATCATCAAAAGGCCTTAAAAGAAAGGTTTATTTTTCAATTCAAGTAACCGATCGTTACCGGAATATCTGTGAACTGTGTCATTACGGAGACTGCGACTAAACAAGACTGGGAACGACCCGCTGTGCTAACGTCGAGACTTGGACTGAGATGTTGTTGGAGAGTTTTAAATGCTTTTAAAACTCCTGTTTTACTAATATAATAATTGCGAAATATTTTCTGTCTATGGTAGCGCCTTTATGGTACGCCACAAATTATGGTTTTGATTAAAAAAGAGATGGTTTGAGCTCAATTAAAAGAATTGTTCGGGACTAAGTCAATGCGTCTAGTTAATGTGTTGTGTCTAATTTTTATATAATTATTACGTTACTAAAACTCCTTTTAATTTTTTATAGTTTTATAAAAGATTTAATTAGTTTAGTTTAGTTTAGTTATTTATTCATCAATGTAATGTTACAATATTAATTGCATTGCATGTCAAAAAATAAGAAATTACATTGGTATCGTCAACATTAATACAAAAATAATAAAATGGTGATAAAATAAAAATAACACACAAATAATCAAAGACAACATTAATAAGTACATAATCAACTAATAAATAAATGGTCAGTTTCCGAAGTCAATATGCAAGAAGTAAAGGTCAAACAAACAATAATAATTTTACAATATAAGTGTCATAAATTCATCGACGGAGTATAATGGATGATCCAATAAAAGGTTTCTGAGCTGATGTTTAAATGCTTCGTCAGATGTTACATTTTTAAGTTTAGCGGGCAGACGCTCGTAGTATGTAGGACCGATGACACGCGGGTTCTTACCCGCAAGCGGGTTCTTAATTTTCTTGACATTCGTCCATTTACTTAACAAACATCCCGGTGCATTGGGCATATTAACAAACCGGTCATTACCGGAATATCTGTGTACTGCGTCATTATGGAGACTCTAGGACAAACAAATCTGAGAAACGACCCGCTGTGTAAACGTCGAGACTTGGACTGAGATTGTGTCAGAGAGTCTTGCATTCTTTCGTATGTTTGTTCGTGAATATTTTATATATAAAGTACTTATCTGTTTTTAATCTAATAAGACTAAATAAAACAAATGTTAATAGGAATAATAAAAACCTTTTAAAATGTTTGTGATAAAAACTTCGTCAACCTCAATCGAATAGAATATCAAAATTATAAATAAAATTTGTAATCAGCGGTTGAAGTAGAGTCGGTTATATATAGAAAATTCTTATTAATCAAACTCTCTCGTATCCTTTCTCGGCGAGAAAGAGATAACAAAAGCATCCGCCTCAGTTTGCACACTGCCTTTCGTCCACATTCCGGATATCAGCCATTTTTGCGGCTCACGTCAAAAGCCTTTAACATTAAACTAGAATGGTGGGCTGTTGTAACTACCCACGCTATTTTAAATGTTCGAGATGGTTATATAAAGTTATTTTATTATTATACAAACTGGCTTAATATGGGTTTATATTATTTTAGAAAACAACGAGAGCAATATTAAAAATACCGTACAAGCTAACATTTTATCCATGTATCTTATATCATAAAATCGGGAAAGAAAATGTCGGATCATGCTATGTAGGGTCCCGAAGCCGTTACTAAAAACACTAAAAACTATCTCAAAAAACAACATGTGTGAACATTATTTTATATTAAAAGTTATTTGGTGTTGTCTTATGTAGATAATTTTTGGTAGGTAGAATTATAGAACTCGAAACTGGACACATCACACTTTCGCAGCGTCAGCTGACGGCGGCCACGAAATCAATAAAGCAGGTTTTTTTATAGCATTTTTTTTTATGACTTAGAGAAGGCGAACGAGCACACAGGCCACCTGATGGTAAGCGGAAACTGTGACCCATAGACATTCGCATTCACAAGACTACAAGACTAAGACTGCAAATGCGTTGCCAACCCTGAGGACTAAGATGGAATGCCTCTATGCTAGTCATTACATCGGCTGTCTTATCCCCAAACCGGAACACAACAGTGCGAACACTGCTGTTTGGCGGTAGGTTAATGGATAAGACATCATAGCATGGAGAAGACTTACGAGAATACAGGCCACCTGATGGTAAGTGGGATCTGAAAGTCATAGACAGTTACATCTTCAAGACTACAATCTTAAGACTGATTCTAAGACAGCAAATGCGTTGCCAATCGCACAACTAATACTCAAACAAAATTTAAAAAAAACATCGCAACAAACCTAAGCATGTTTTTTTTTAGAATATCTTTAAAAAAAAATCCTTTGTCAATTCCGGCTTTACTGTTAAGTAAGAGCTATCGTAACGTTGATGTCAAAAGCATTTATGGTTTAACCGTGGTAAATAGAGGCCCTGGAGTTTATTCAGTGCTTGTATACAGACTAATATTGACATTGCTACATACTATCGGGACTATCGGGATACATTATTGCTTATAGAGCTTGGAACAAACAAGCTTTATAGCTACAGAGCTGAACAAACCATATTGGCCTCGGTTAAACTGGGAAGCTGGGACCATTATTATCGAATTCCAAAGGTTATATTATAGCTTGTAAAATCTTTAAGTATAGTCTGTGCCAAAAGAGGGAAAGATGTAAATACAACCAAGCCAAACAATTTACCATTATTACTCGTTTTTTTTGTTTATGGCATAGGGAAGGCTGACGAGCACACAGGCCACCTGATGGTAAGTGGAAACTGTGACCCATAGACATTCGCATTCACAAGACTGCAAGCCTAAGACTGCAAATGCGCTGCCAACCCTGAGGACTAAGATGGAATACCTCTATGCTAGTCATTACACCGGCTGTCTTATCCCCTAACTGGAACACAACAATGCGAACACTGCTGTTTGGCGGTAGGTTAATGGATAAGATGGTGGTAGCGATCCGGAAGGACCCCGCACAAGGTCCTACCACCCGCAAAACACTTGTTTTTATAGATCAATGGGCCTAGTATGGTTGCGTCTATATCGCGTGTCAAATGTGGATAAAGCATCCGTCACTGTCGTACTTATTTATGTGTCAGAAGGTGACGGATGCCTTATCCAAACTTTGTCACGCTATAAACGCAGCCATGTTAGGGCGCCAAGTGAGGGCTAAGCAGTGATTTACACACTTTGTTTTTACTTTTCCATTAAGTTTAAGATTAATAAACTATTAAATATACGTTTTTTAAATAAAAATTATGAATATTTGAGGTTATGTGTCAAACAGTTATTTTGTTTATATCTTCGGCTATTTCAATTGCCAGAGGCTATAAGTGCGTGCCTAATATAAGTAGGTTCTTTCCTTTTTGATACTTGCTACCAATGGAAGTCTACTAGCATTTTGCACTATCATTGACAGAGAGATACAGTATACACGCCTACACAAACATAATGAAAACTATGGCGGCCGACTGTAAGTTACGCTTTTCCAATAGTGTTAGTTCCTAGCTGGAGTGAAATGTATTCTGGAATACGCTTTGTATTTTTAAACATGGTTTTGGTTTTGCCGCGGAATAGTAAAATGTCTGACTGAATGATATTGCATGTATTAATTTATCTTCTTCTTATTTTATATTCGCTTGATGCTTGTAATAAGCGTGATAAAACTAATAAAATATCGGTCAAGTGCGAGTCAGACTCGCAAACCGAGGGTTCCGCAGCTATTTGTATGAGATGTAACAAATCCAATAAAGTCGTGCTGCTTGCCGTCTTCATGCTTTAGAAGCCCAATCATACAGGACATAATCTTTTTATAGGTACTTAAAACAGATTCGTAATTTCACCGAACTTAGTAGGTACTATTATTAATAAGGTAATAGTATTATTATCTTTCTTCGCAATAAACCATAAGTGTTAGCTATTAACTAGTTAATGTATTTTGGAGATTTTTTTATTTAAGAGTTTCTAAATTAAAGCAGGTTTTTTTTTGCGTTTCAATTTTATCACCCAAATATGTCAAATAACATTAATTTCAACTCCCATGTAACTTTTTAAGAGCTTTCAAAATGATCAACATGATTGGCTAAAGCAAAACCTTTTTATTGGAAGCTCGTTTTTTAGCTGCTAAATTAACAATATTTAATTTCTAATTTCTAATAATGTGACTTTATTTGGACCACAGATTTTAACTTGGTAGCTATTACGGTGAATTAAATAATCTGCCAGTCTGAGCTGTCATAACGTTGACAATACGATAAACATATTAAAAGCAATATGGTTTGATCGAGTAGGATAGATCTCCAGATCAAATAAATAAATTGAATTTTGCATTTATCAAAGTCCAAAGTTACTTTATCGCTTTCTCTCGCTAAGGACAGAATGAGATGGGACAGCTTCCGAAGTTTATTTAGTGCATCAGAGTGCACCAGACGCTGCCATATGGTTTTTGTTTGTAACGATCTTGAACAAGCCCTTTCCCAGTAAATTTCATATGGTAGATTTGTTTATCTTACGGTACGGACAGACGGCCGCAGTGCGGGAGACTTGGGATAACATTGGACAGAGATATCAAACAAATAAGCTTCCTTTTGTTAAAAAACCGGCCAAGTGCGAGTCGAACTCGCGCACGAAGGGTTCCGCACTATTATCTATACAACATTAGGTAGTAAAAAAATGGCAAAAAAACACGATTGTTGTAAGGAAATGGCCCCCTATATAAGTAAATATTCTGTGGATATTTCAAGTTTCTACCTCTTGTCGTTATTAATATCCAGCAAAAAAGGGTCGCTTTTTGTATCGGAACCCGATTATTGTGATTTTAGTATTTGTAGTTATAGTGGCAACAGTGATACATATTCTGCGAAAATCTCAACCGTCTTACTATCACGGTTCTTGAGATACAGGCGGACAGACGGACAGACAGCGGTCGTCTTAGTAATACGGTACCGTTTTTACCCTTTTTGG